>OX381710.1:14446901-15046901 GCA_947462335.1 Harmothoe impar | reverse complement strand
TCCGTTAAATAGAACGTATAGAACTTTGACTTCATGTAGAATAAAAGCAATAAGAATAAACTTAACCAGCCAAAACCCCCAAATCATTTTTATTCATACATCAATAAAAACCCTTATATTACAATCCATTCTAGGAAATATCAATATGATAAAACTATATTAATGTTATACGATAAACACATCTAGCCCTATACTTCCACATACCTTCCCTACCTAGGTTAACAGCTTCCAGGTTGTGATGCTGACAAATGGCAGACACTCATTTGCATTCTACATGTATGGAGACATGGCCTGGACATCGAGCAGTCTCAGCGGGGGCAACACTCAAGGTTTAGGAGGCACCACTGCACTGGTATGGCTTATATAAGCTAAGAGCATGAGCATATGAAAAAAAAAGATATTCATTATTGTATTTTAAGGTTTTTTGATGAACAAAATATATGTGTTATGCCTACTGTTTATTGACACCGTAGAAAATTATGTATGACTTCATCAGTTATTGCTCCTTTTTACGACTATGTTAATAGATTCTTCAAACCACCTGGTTAAAAAATTAAAGGAAGAAGGAAGAGCAAATAATTTTAAGATATACTTGGATTTAAGGGGAATACGCTATAATTCTATGATACAAATTGGGAGAAAAACACAAGCAAATAAGATGTATTGACTATATACATATAACCCAGCCAACATTGCTTAGGGGGGCCCATATGTGTTTTTATGTGGGCAAGCTATTTTGCCCATATCTGGGTTATGGTCCTTTTTGTCCAGGGCTACCAGTGGGATTCCAGGTGGGCTAGCCCAGATTCAAAGTGCCCAGCTTGAGCCCAGATTATATATATTCTATAAAAGTGTACAATAATTTCTGGAGGAAAATCAGATGTCAGCATGTTTCGAAATATCAACAATGTATTCATGGGAAAAAATGTTTTCCTGGGCTGGCCCATCTGGGCTCCCACTGGTAGCCCTGGACAAAAAGGACCCTAACCCAGATATGGGCATGCCCAGCTGGTCCAAGTAAAACATATATGGGCCTCAGAGCCAATGCTGGCTGGGAACTGTATTATTGAAATATACAAATTATTGCATATCCCAGGTTGGCTATGCATCCGGTGGACTTGGCAATAACTTCATGGTAAACTGTTCCCTGCATGCATGTATCCGCACAGCCGTGATAGCAGATTCCAACACCCGCTACAATGGTATATGGGCCTTCCGACTGGATGATAATGCTATACGAGACTATGGCTGTATGCAGAGTGGTGAGTACTCAATGCTGGATAACAACTTATAGGAATACATATAGAGAAGGAGAGAAAAACATTAGCAACTCTAGAATTAAAGTCATCTTATCCAAAGACGGGGACTCAGAATTCAATCCTTTTTCTAACTGATCCAGGATGTTGCCAAAAACCACACTCCCCTTTTTACATATTCAAAGGTCCACTGTAAAAGACCATGGCTGGGCCCCATGGACCAAGTTTCCTGGCTCGAGCATACTGTCTATTGATAATGTTCGACACCCCCCCCCCCATCCAATTAATATCATATGGTTACAGTACTTTAATGTATGAAGTATGTACATGGTATTTATAGATGAATGGGTATAAATGAAGCAGTATGGATGAAATATTTCCAACTAATCTCGTATTCTAAATATTGAAAATGATTTTTCAGGTCCAGCCACGATCATTAATGGGGAAGGGCCAGTGACTGGTGGAATGCCTTTCAAACTGACCGGTCCATGCCTGACCCAAGTTCAGAGCCCCAACATCCGATGTCGTATTGGTGGGACTGTTGTCAATGGTAGAAAGTTGTATGACAACATTAACAACTTCTACACTGTGCAGTGTATCCCACCCCTGACCCTGATAGCTGGGCCTACTGCTGTACAGCTGTCCATTGACAGGGGCAGGACCTACCCCTTCACTGCTACCTACTACTATGGTAAGGTCTAATAATTGATTCTAGACCTAGACTTTGTACTGATCCTATAAGCCACACCAGCAATCTGATTATGGTGCCTTTTAGAACTGTACCATAGTAGCAAAAACCCTTGTATAAGCTGCACCCTGACTATGGGCCGATCTTTTAAGCCACACCAGTGATCTGATTCGCGTGCTAGCCGCGGCTAATACGTGAGGTTTTACGGTAATTTTTGAAAATGCAATGTTGTAGTTCTTAATGAATGAACTATAGTTGAAAGATACATAGTGTATACTACAGTAAACCCCTGCTTAAGGCCTAACTATTGGGAGGATAAATATTCAGATAGTAATGTTCCTCAATATTGAGGGGGGAGGAGTCTATAAACAGGGTTTTAACACATTAAAGCGATACCGATTTTCAAAGCATATTTCATATAGGATATTCTCCCAATAGTTGGGGCTTGTCTTTGAGGATACATTTTGAATATCATTTCACATGTCCCCTGCACTGTTCACAGTGTTTAATGAGTTTAAGCTGACACAAGTGGATGAACCTGCCTGGGACAAAGCCACAACCGAGGGTGTCTTAACATGGGACACCACCGCTCTACCTGCCATTTCCGTTATGATAGAGTACTTGGTTATTTTGTAAGTTTCAATTTGAGTATAGTTTTCTTGAATATTCATTATATTTTCTTCTTGTCTCAACAATCTGATATAGTAAACTCTATGCTGACCTGTATATTTGAAACTGGCATTGTAAAATCAAGCTGTCTGTATATATATATATATATATATATATATATATATATATATATATATATATATATATATATATATATATATATATATATACGTGCCATGGAAGTTAGTTTAAGATAGCTGATTGTTATTCCTTAGGTTTGGACACAATTCAATTGTTCCCATTATTATTTATTTTCATTTAAATGCTCAATTTTTTCATGTGGTCTATCCTCTTTAGCCCCGCTGACAACCCAGACTCAGCGACATTAGATGGTGTGCCACTGTTGAGTGTTGACACCAGAAATCGTCCAGGTTATGCCAAACTGCCGATCGGGCTACCTCGAATAAAAGTCTTCCCGGCCCTAACATCATTTGGTACACTACGTGTCTATGAACAGCAGTTACAAAACTCGTATGTATCTTATACAATTACCACTGTAAGACCAGGGTACATTAATGTGTTAATGTACAAGTGATAAGCTAAGAAGCAGAATATTCAATAGTATGTACCACAGTCCCAATTTAACGTTGACATTAATAAGACAATAAATACTCACTCTTTTTCGGCCGAACAGATTTTTGACACAATATGACACCTGTTAACATTTACTAGCTTGACTTTACTCCTTCTGGATTTTATAAACTTCAACTTGACCCACTAGCGACAGGATAGCATGATTGTAGATCCAACATTAGCCTCTTCTACAATCAGGCTATCCTGTCACTAGTGGACTATGCGGCACCAGCTCTCTATGCCATCTCCCTGCACTCTCTTTCCTCTAAAAGAGAAAGCTACACTACAACATCCTCTTGGGGAAAACTAGATAACCTCCAAACATCAGCATCAAGGACACTAATTGGAGCTCCGAGGATTACTAAGGTTACCTGCATTATCAAAGAAGCAGGCCTTCCTTCCATACGGGAGAGAGTCTCCTACATCCCAGTGGGCACATAACATTGAATCAACATTGATAAATGGTTGTCAACATTGATTCAATGTTGATTCAACGTTGATTCAACATGGAACAGGATTTTGTGCCCACTGGGATTGAGAGAGGATTTCTTGTTTCTATGGCCACACAGATTGATTTCAACCGAGGGCTTGCCGTAAGGGATCACTTTAGGGGACATGAATGGCCACAGCATATCCCCCTTCAATCCCTTAGTGATAAGTTGAAGAACATGATCCGCCTACCTAGCCCAGAATGTGGAGGACATCTGGTCCTGCAACACCAGTCATTCTGCCTGACCAGAGCCATCTTAGGTGGACATTGCCACTGTCCGGCACATTTTGGCAAAGACTGCTCTCCCTGTTAAGTCCTGGCAGTCAGCTGCAACACGTTTTTGCATAGACTATAGGAGATGGGGAGACATCCCAGTCCGCTCCAATTGTGTTTGTGGAAAGGCTCTTTTTCTGTAGCTCATGTTCTTGTTTCCTGCCCAGAGGCAAACAAAAGAGCAACAGAACATCTAGGAGATCCCAAAACAGCACTCCCCCTTCTATCTGAATGCCTTCAAGCTGTTGAGATAATTAGGAGGGCTTCTGAGGAGGGTTATAAATCACTTGCCCTCTTCTGTAGAGATAACCGGCAGCTTCTCTGGTGAGAAGTGACACCTTCAGTGGGTCTAGTTCTATTTGGTGTTTGTCCTGTCATGTGTTTAGTCTCTTGTTATGTGTACCACCAACCATTGCCCCACCCCTTCAGGGGAATGGAGCCTCCATAACTCAATTGGGCTCCCCTTCCGGAAGTCCTACTTTACAGTGTTGTCATCCAGGTGGCACAACTTCAAAATTTTCAATAGACAGTTTTCCGACTCTTTTCCTTGTAATTTTCTCCTCCTCTTGTCCCCTACGTCTCTTCTTTCTGGTTCTGGAGAATCCCCTGATAGATAATATAATTTTCTTCCTTTTGGCACAGCCTATAAATGGCGTTGTGTGCCTGTCTCCACCTTTTCATTTTGAGGGGCTTTAAAACGTACCAACCATTGACCCTTCAGGATCAAAAATGCTATTGACAGTTCGAACTGTCAATAGTGGAAAATATTTCTGTTATTGACAGTTCACACTGTCAACAGTGGAAATTATTCCTGTTATTGACAGTTCCTCATGCGAACTGTCAATAATGGAATGTTTTGTCTTATTGACAGTTCCCACTGACATTGAAGTCAAAAAGTGTTTTTTTTTCGTCAAAAGTGTTTTTCTCAGCATAAGTTGTTTTTCTGTAATAGTTAATTTTTTCACCAAAAGCGTGTTTTTTTTGTTGCCAAAAGTGATTTTGTCACCAAAATCGATTTTACCCTCCAAATCGGTTTTGCTCTCAAAATCAGTTATGCACCCATAGTCTGTTTTGCACCCAAGTCGGTTTCACACCCAAAATCGGTTTTAACCCCAAAGTTGGTTTTGCATATATAAAGCTTCTTCATCAAAATTGAATTTTCCATCAAAATCGACTTTTCCATCAAAATCGGCTTTTCCTTCAAAATCGACTTCTCCATCAAAATCGACTTTTCCATCAAAATCGACTTTTCCATCAAAATCGACTTCTCCATCAAAATCTTTTTTTTTTCCCTGCACCAAAATCAACTTTTGCACTACAAACAACTTTTGTACCATAATCGTCTTTTGCAACAAAATCGTTCTCAGGGTTATGGCAGTTATGGTTAGGAACTGTCAGAAAGAGAGGAAATTCCCACTATTGACAGGTCAGGGAAGAACTGTTAATGGCCATATAATTTATCGCCATTGACAGTTTCAACTGTCAATAAGAGAGAAATATCCCACTATTGACAGTGTGAACTGTCAATAAGAGAAAGGTTTTCCACTATTGACAGTTTGAACTGTCAATAGCTAGATCAAGGTGGGCCGGCTATTGACAGTGCAAACTGTCAATAGTAGATCTCAATCTTCTTATTGACAATTCCAACTGTCAACTACAAAATAAGATTCCCTTATTGACAGTTCAAACTGTCAATACCAGAATATATAATTCTCTTATTGACAGTTCACACTGGCAATAAGACATTTAAGTTTCTCTTATTGACAGTTCCAAAAAGGAACTGTCAATAACAGAATAAAATTCCCTTATTGACAGTTCAAACTGTCGATAAGGGAAATATTATCCTGGTATTGACAGTTCGAACTGTCAATAAGGGAATTTTATTCTGTTATTGACAGTTGGAACTGTCAATAGTCACGGCCCTCCAGGATTGTATCAGACCCATATGGTTAGAATGATGCAGACTGGATGAGGTACTCACTAAAGCTGCTTGTCTGCATTATGGCCTCAGACCATACAAGGCATAAAACATAATACACTATACAGGCCTTAAAAGACTAAGATAGCTTTATCAATTAATACTAAGTATTCTGTTTCAGTATGTTTACATATCCATGTAGTATCGAGACTGGAATAAGTTGCAGTATCACTTCTTGTCTAACCTATTAAAACCACCATTGCAGCTATATATCTGAAACAACTTTGATCAATCTATTCCTGCATTGTCTTTGTACTTACCTATGCTGGACAAACTCACTCGCGGTACATGATACCATATTGTTCCCTTTTGGGGTGACATGTGTAATATTTATCCTTATTATGATATAAATACCGGTGTATCATTATATCATTGATATTCATATAAAAATGGAGCCTATACTGCAATTACTATGGTGAAATAAAGACATTTCAAACAAAAAAAAAAAAAAAAAAAAGTACACATATATACAGTAAAGTGCGTATTCTTTCCCCAACACAACCTTCAGTTTTGCCGTCCTTCAATCCAATAACATAGATAACATCAATACCATAAAAGGTTATTTATTTCAAAATAGTAGTATAACAGAGGAGATATCATCTTTAGTGAGATGTGTTCATGTCCCTTTTCAGGTCAGACAAGGTGATCCTGTACAGCACCCCAATGTTCTCCCTCTACTTCTACAACCAGTGGATCATCGAGCTCGCCTACCGCACCTTCAACGGCATCCCTTTTGGTAGGACTGCTGAATCAGACAGAGACTGGGTTAACATTGAGTCTAACCTCACCACCCCTGAGGCCCGGAGGTACTTGGGTGACAGACCCAGCAGATGGACCCTGGCCAGGTTCATAGCCGAGGGAAGGCTGGATAACTTCATCACACGCTTCTATGGCCGCCTATGTGGCAAGTGGAAAAATGCTGACGTTGCAAATCCCCGGCTGCTCAAGCAGGCATTACCCGAGGTGCCCTGTACCCTGGATGATCTCGTTGATGATGAACTTGAAGGGTTTGACCCTGACCCGAGCTGTACGATCAGCAGCGATGGCCGAGGTAGCTGCAGATACAGGCCTCGGGCTGATACCTGCCTTATGTCTGCAAAATCTACGTATGTAAACTGACTATGGCTGTAGCCTTATCGCTTTTACTGTAGAACCCCACCATTGAGATGACCCTGCCTTTAAGATGACCCCCTAATTGGATAAAGAAATTGGTTTTGTGCCCTAGGCCTGCTCCCTATCATCTATTCTGAAAATAAAATTCAAGTGTTGGCTAGTAACACTATGACTGTTTTGGCTCTAATAGTTTTGATCAAAAGTTGTCAGACCTGTACTTGGTTATAATTATCAAATTTGATCATTATAACACATTGCTCTTTCTTGTTTAGAGCAGTATCCTGAATATAAAATATTAGTCCTTACCTTTGAGATGACACCAGATACTTTGGGAAAAAACAGTCAATGTAAAAGTTAATTATTCCAAATAAAATCTGTCTTAAAGCCAGGCCAGATATTCGATTTTGTAGCATTGTACGGCAATACTGGAATCGTATGTGTTTAATTTGATATCAAAGTCAAAATAATCCATGTTTGTCTAGTTATCAATGTGTTTTGATTTACCTTTTAACTAATTTAGATTGAAGGCAATTAATAATCCAGATTTCTCCTTTTCAACCTTAGGTCCCAAGGTTATGAACAAAGGGTGTGCTATGACACTTCTGGTCGGCTTATCACACCATCATCAGACCGCCAATCTGCAGGAAACAGTCAGTGGTACTCCCAGGACCGCTGGTTTCAACGTATTTTCTTTGATGACCGTGGACAGGCACACTGCTGTGTGTACAGCGATAACTGTCAGATCTGGTCAGAGCGACGACCGGCGTCCGGCTGTCGAGGACGGGATGACACGACCACACCACGTGCCAATGGGAACCAAGGTAACATCAAATTTCATGAAGATTCAATGTGAAGTAAAAGAAAAAGTAATGGTGATAATTGCATTTCAACAAATTTTGATCTGCCTCATTTGAGTTATTTTTAGAGGCATTAAAACACTTCCTTATACCACAGCCAGTAGGGAGAATGATGCACATGCTCTACACACTAAGGTTTAGGGTTGGATTACTTGTTACCAAGAGTGGGTAGTTGTAAACACTCTACAGTAGTTAGTGCCATTTTATTGTGCCACCCAGCCTTCTGTCGATATAGTCACACATCATGTCTAACTCACACTCTTTTACACATTTAGCTTTTATTAGGTACTTTAAACCCAAATGCCTTTCTAATTTCAGGAACACCTGGTCCGAGACTTCAGATGGATTTAACCAAAGGCCCCACCATGGGTGGTAACCCCATTTACATAACCTTACCCTCACCATCTGTTAGTGCCATGTGTCGTATTGGTAAGGTCCTTATAGAGGCGGTAATGGAGAGTCCTACCAAGGCACGATGCATGGCACCGCTGAGCTTTGCTGCTGTGGCTGTTCCAGTTCAAGTGTCAGTTGACGGTGGCAGGACATTTCTTCCTGAGACATCCAGCTACAATTACGGTTAGTGAAGTTAGTAAATAGTGTGTGGCTGTTGCTAAGGAAATATTGTCTAAAGGTTGTTTTGAAGTAACAACTAAGTAATTGAAGAACAGGCAAGCATTTTGAATTGTCAAACGTTTATTTCTTCATAAAATGATTTTCTAAACAACGTACATTCAAAATGGGTGTATCTATAGTCCACAATATTTATAATCATGTATTTGATAGATACACGGCAGAAGACTACAGGGGCTTATACCCTGCATACAATTGAGCAACAATACAATCAGCATCTGTAAGAATACCATAGTTATATCACATACAGGTAATTAGAACTCAATTCAATTTTTTTATATAATTTTTTTTAAAGCATTTTTTTTAAGCATAAATTCTGTGTTCTTAAAAATCAAATGTAATTTTCAAACTTAACATTTCCTTGTCATTGCCTATCATTGAGAACAGTCTTTGACCATGTATGGTGAATCAAAACCTTATAAAATGCATTTCAGATCCGTTGGACAAGAGTTACACTTTAGATAGAGGAGACCTGAAGGTCTGGGAGGATGTGAGTCAGCGGCCCTATGTCACATGGGACACAGATGACTTCAACCCTGCATACGTTAATGTAGACTTTGTTGCATTCTTGTAAGTGTTCCACAACATTTTATTTTGGCAGAATTTATGTTAAATTATTTTTCAACTAAAATGAGAGTGCACAGACAGTGCTGACACATCGAAATCATTCAATTGTCAATTTCTGGTTCCTCTGTTCAACTGTCAGTTTTTCTATTCACCAGCCCAGGACAGGAGCCGAATGGACCCCCGTCACAGGAGTCTGTCCCCCTGGTCCTCTCTAGTCCAGCCAGACAACAGCGGGTGCAGCTCCCCCTGGGGCTGCCCTCCATCTCCACCATGCCCACCCTCACCACATTTGGTGCTCTACGACTCTACGACTCAAGCAAGCAGAACCAGGTGTATGTGTAAATTGTCGCTGTATTTTCCATCAAAGTATTTTCATATCTTCCTAATGAATTTATGATTTCATTCTTCAAACCACTTCATCTCTTTTCTGTAATTTAGTTTATTTCTGATGTACAATATTTACCACACTAATGTCTATAAATGAATTACAAAGTGTTTGTCTTGCTATAGAACTACAGCATTTGATTATGACAAGAAATGTTTCCACAAAACAAATACATGACCTATTTTCACACTACTTGCATTACTATATACAATGCTTTATTCAGAAAATTTTACAAAGAGAAGCAACGACTTATGTAATGAGTGGTGATAGTAAATGTTCAAAGTTATACAACTATAGGATGTTTCCCCTCCCTTTAAGGTCTAAGCGTGTAACGTTATGGTCAGACCCGTTCTGGTCTCTGTGGTTTTACAACCAATACCTGGTAGAGCTCATCTACAGACAGAGTACCCGTACACCTGTACAGATGACCACAGAGGCCACTAACATCTGGGCCTCTCTGCAGCCCCTCCTCTCAGGCACCTACATCAGAACAAGGCAGGATGCCATGAGGTCTGTAGATCTGTACTGATATTGACAACCCTACTGTAGTTGATTTTTACCCTTACTGTTTTAGTTAAACTACAGGTTCAAGTTCATGGTAATTTTCGAAGAATCAATTCTTTGAATGAATACCGTATACCTGGACCATGACTGTAGAGTTCAGTGTCGGGAAAAAACCTTACTGTAGTGTATTCTAGAAACTGTGATGCAGCTTTCAACCAGCCACCTTCTGTGTTATTTTTCGAACGTTGGAGCTGAACAAACTTCCTTGTGCGATCTGTCCTTATGTATAAACACTCAACCTACTCTACTGTGGTCACTTTTTGGACCAAAAGTGAAAACATCTATAGGGGACTGCAATACTTTTTCCTATGAGAAATCATCTCAACAATGCATATTTTTCTTTTTTTTAAAGGCTGGAGGTTGATAATTAGTTAAGATTTGACTCTAAATGAATTCAAACAGCTTACCGATCAAGCTGAGTGAAATGTGTTATGGACAAGTGACAAGAGGACAGAATAACACTGTCATGATGTGAAAGACATTTATTGTTTAAAAGCATTGCATAATTAAGTTATTCAAACTTCTAAACTGAAAATGTTTCAACATTTTCTTCCAGGTTTGTGTTTAATGGGTGGCTGATCTCTTACAACACTGGTGCATTCAATGCCCTATGCAGCAGCTGGGCTGACGCTGAGGCACAGGACCCCCCTACCTTCTCTGACCTCCCCACAGTGCCCTGTACCCCAGACGACGCTGCGACAGACCCCATGTATGACATGGACCCGCTGTGTCAGTCAGGGGAGCCATGTTTGTTCAGACCCAGAGCTGAGGTCTGCTTCATTGCTAATAAACCAAGGTGTGTCCAGCTAGATATACTATTTGTACATTGACCCAAAGGTATTTGGAAAGTAGAGACCATTTGTGAATTGCGATCTCATTTTTCTCTCTTTAATTTCCATTTGACTTTTTTTGATAGCCAAAACAAAGCAGGGTCAAAAAAGGTATTTTAAAAATACAATTTCAGTTTATGTCAGTTCGTTGTTAAAATGGCGCCCTCAGCAGAGTAGACGCGCGCCCACATCGGCTCCAGACTAAAAGGGAGAAATACATGATTTAATTTATTAACCTGTCAATTCACTCGCGACAAAAAGTTGTGTAAGCAGTGTTAGCACACACAGGATTAACTTTTTCTGTCAAGATGTCAAGTGGAAGACGAGGATTATCTACAAAGGCAACAACCGCGCCAGCGGCTGACAAGTCTCCTACCAAACATCAAAGCACAGCGCCCACCGCCGCTGCCACTGGAGGGGATAAAGACATTAAAGACCAACTTCAATCTATTATGCTCAAGTTGGACGGTATTGAGTCTACTCAACAAACTCACAAGTCGGACCTGGAGAATCTGTCCTCTGACTTAGGGACATATAAAGAGCAAGTCCTATTGAAGGTTGCGGAAATAAAAGGAGATATCAAAGACCACGTGGCAGCGCTAAATAGAAAATTGACCAGACAGGGAGCTCAAATCAAGGCGCTATCTTCGCGCATCATGGAGCTTGAAAATGACAAGAGGAGGAAAAACCTAGTCATAGATGGGATACCTGAGAATGATAACACCAACATCAGAGATCAGCTGAATGACCTATGGAAAGATCTACAGGTGAGTTTTACCTCTGACGACACTGAGGCGTGCTACAGAATGGGGATACGTAGAGACGACATGGTTAGGCCTAGACCTATCATGATCCGTTTACAATCTGTGAGGCAAAAGCAACAAGTGTATAGGAATATCAAAAAACTGGGTGAAAATCCCCAGAAATGGCGAAACACCTATATAAATGATGATATGACCCCCGCTGAGCTTAGGCTTAAAAGGGATCTTCGCTCACTGGCAGGTTACGCAAGAGAACACGGCAGGCAGGATGTTAAAGTCACAGGTCTATCAATCCAGGTAGGGGCGCAAAAGTACAACAAAGAATCCCTCGACAAACTGCCCAATGATTGCAATATGGACTGTGTCAAAACCGTGGAGGTGGAGGGGGGAGTTATATTTCAATCTGAATACAGCTTCCTATCAAACATGCATCCCTGTGTAATTGAGTACGGGGGAACAAAATATCCGTCTGCTGAGAGCCTCTACCAGGCGCAAAAAGCACAAAAATGTGGACGTCCAGATCTAGCAGAAGAATTCTCTGAGACGTATGACCCCTTTGAGGTGCTAGAGAGGTCTAAAGTGATCAAAGAAAATGAAATTTGGAGAAATAGCAAGGATGACGTAATGCAAATTATACAAGATGCCAAGTACAACCAACACCCAGCCTACGCAGATAGGCTCATAGGCCTAAAGGGAAAAATTATTGAAGGTTCCTATGATCGGTACTGGGGGTGCGGAAAACATGTGTCCAAACATGCTACCATTGACATTAATAATCTAGGAGGTAAAAACAAGTTAGGCTTGATCCTGGAGACAACGCGGGGCAAAATTATAGCAGACAGAGCCGCGGCGGGGCTGGCGCCAAACGCGGAGCGACAATGATACATTACAGCACGAGGACACCACGTGCTCAGCTCGCGGCCCGCACTCTGATTGCACTGACCAGTTGGACTTGACGTGTTTGCAGGGAGAGATTAGTTCTAGGCGCTACTCGAGATGTATCACCAGGTACACAACCCTAATCAAGTAGGAGTGTTAATAGTGACTGATGAACGAGGATTAGGTCTAGTACAAGGGTTTGCTGCCCTAAATCACACAAACGTGGCAGTCAAAGTAGAAATAATCCCGAACGGATCCTTTAGCCAGCTGTGTGTCAAGGCAAAAGAATGCATCATGACTGATCCCAACAACCTGGTGTACTTATTAGGAGGAACGCATGACATGGTTGATACCTTTATGAATCATCACAACTTCATGGCCACGGATCCACGCCTCTGTGCTGAGACGGTGGCAAAGAGGTTACTCCACTACAGTAATAAGCTGAGAAGGCAATTCCCGCACAACATATTCCACATTGGCACCCTGACTGGGGTTGATGTGAAAAAGTATTGTAAATATACTGTTGGAAAGGATCCGCAGTGGGTCATGGATTGCAGCATATATTACATCAATAACTGGATCCATAGAGTGAACAAGGAGTATGGCACAACCACCCCGTGGATATCTAATAAGGTCCACCAGTACAGGAAGGGAGAATTTCAACAGAAGTACCACCTCCTCATGCATGGACATATGCCTACTCCAGTCCTGATCAACGGATGGACGCTGATCCTCCTGAGACACATACTGTCCCACTTCTAAAACAGCAATGGTAAGCCTATACGAGGTACATGCTATGCCAGTCGTCATACACATGGACAGAAACATCAACAAAGATGCCACGCCCACTCCAAGCAGCGCGCGCTGGAAAGGTCTAAATATAGGACAGTGGAGACGCGTCACGAAATGCGAGGAGGTTAGTAGGTCAGACAGTCAACGAGTGCAGAAGCAGGAATGTCAACAAAGATGCCACGCCCACTTATGTCAGGCGCGAGACTTTTAATACGAAAGCTGTATGGATTGAGTAGTAACTAAGATGTTATACTGTTATATTTCTCACAAAGAATTTATCATGACATGGTTAATATTACACTATGTATAGCCGACACTCACATTATTTATCAGGATTGCGAAAGCAGATATTCAGGTAGATAATGTTTTATTTTCATATCTCGTTCATTGTATAACTGTTGGAGACATTATGTGTAGAACTGCTCATTGTATGCTTACAGGTTGTAGGGAATTATTCCTGCTTTTATATGGCTGTTAAAACCATTAAAGGTCTACAGGGTTTGGATGCATTCAACTTGGCTCATTGGAATGTAAGAAGTATACGTAAAAAGAATGATGACATGATAGCAAGGTTTCATGAGGGAATTATACATGTGTTGACGGTATCTGAAACATGGTTAGAAAGTAAAGACCCTGATAAATTTCATGAAATACCGGGTTATAATATTGTGAGACATGATAGATCATGGTGGAACAATGTGTTGAATGCCCCAAAATTATCTGGGGGTGTAGCAATGTATATCAAAGAAGGTTTACAGTATTGCACAGATGAATACAACAAATTTAACTTGTCAACTCCTGACATAGAAATGCATTGTGTATGTATAAGGCCGAGTCTAGCCAGGTCCTTTCTCATAATGAATGTGTATAGACCACCAAGTGGTGATGTTAACGTCTTCTTTGAAAAACTGTCGGCTGCGCTACATAATATTAAAAACAGGCATAGATTAAACTTGTATGTGATGGGAGACTGTAATATAGACCTTATTGAAGAAGGGAACCTGACTGATGGCAAACATTTTGTAAACTTGATGAAACTATATGGGCTAGACACACGCATTATGTCACCCACTAGACCTGTAAGTGGTAAATGTCTTGATGTTATTTTCTCGAATGATTTAGATTAAAGGTCATCTCATGTGATACCTATGGACATTAGTGACCATGATCTGGTACATATGGCGCGAGGTAAAATTGTCTTTGAACAGAAGAATATCACGTTTAGAGGCAGAGCGCTGAAGAATTTTGATTCAAATGTATTGCAAGAAAGGTTAAGAGGTATAAATTGGAATGCTTACTTCGATGTGAGAAACGCTGATGTATTATGGGCTTCTATTCAGGAAAAAATCTCCAAAATTATGGATGACATGTGTCCTTACAGATACTTCACTATAAAGAAGCCTAAACAAGAGTGGTTGACTCATGACATATTGGAATACATAGTAGAAAAGGATAGACTTTTAGCCAGAGCTAGACGCACAAAAAATGTAATAGATAAAGAACGAGCCAGTCAGGCCAGAAGAGAGTTGACTAGAATGTGTAGAACAGGCAGGAAGGCGCATGTAGATGATGTAATGGCGAGATGTATTAACAACCAACATAGCTTTTGGGAAGAGATAAGTAAATTAATGCCAGGAAGAGAGAAGAAGCATAAAGACATTGTACTAAAAGGCGATAATGGAGAAATTATTCCAAAAAATGAAACGTCCCGGTACATAAATGACTTTTTCTCGGGCATTGGTCCTAAGCTGGCTGAGAACTTGAATTTGGAATGGGAGTATTATGGAGAAACCAGTGACCAGGTCATGAATGATTTTGCTGTATCAGCACAACAAGTGCAAGAATTAGTTAAAAATATTAATGTCAACAAAGCCTCTTCTATAGAAGGCCTATCATCGAAAGTGTTGAAAGCAGCGTTTACGGTACTAATAGACCAGATGACACACTTGTTTAATGTATCATTGAATAATGCACAGGTCCCCAGAGCTTGGAAGTGCGCTACTGTCATACCCATTCCAAAAGGTGGAGACAAGTTCAGTGTTAATAACCTTAGACCTATTTCATTGTTACCACTACCTGGAAAGATGTTGGAGAGATTGGTACACACGAACATGCTAAGTCATTTAGAGGTTAATAATTTACTGTCTGATAAACAGAGTGGCTATAGGGCAAATAGAAGCACTATGACTGCAGTCTCAGAGCTAACGGATTATATACTCAGGAACAGGAATGTGGCCAAAAACACTATAGCTACCTTTTTCGATATGAAAAAAGCTTTTGATACCGTAAATCACTTAATACTTTTGGAAAAATTAGAAAAAATGGGAATAAAGGGAAAAACACTTCTATGGATAAAAAATTACTTAAAAAATAGGACGCAAAAAACTTTAGTCAATAATGTATTATCTGATAGCGCAAATATATCCTGTGGCGTGCCCCAGGGTTCAATCTTGGGCCCATTGCTGTTCCTTGTGTATATAAATGATGCAGAAAAAACATGTAAAAATGTAAATATATTGCTCTTTGCTGACGACACGGTCATGTATACTTCTGATGCCAGGGATGAAAGAGCAACAGGCAAAATGCAGAGTGATATCGACTCATTTGTTACTTGGTGTAAAAAGAATAAGCTCACTGTGAATACTTCTAAGACGAAATTTGTAGGTTTTGGCCCGAAAAATTGCTTTAAAAATATGTATTTAAATATAGACGGAGCAAACCTACAAAGGGTACAGAGCTATAAATATTTAGGGGTCCACCTAGACCCAAGGCTATCTTATGAAGTTTTTGTTAAGAGCCAACTAAAAACTGTGGCATTGAGATCTTATCAACTGGGAAGGCTAGGTGTGTTCCTCGGTGCGAAGGATCTGCTAAGATTGTATAAAAGCTTTGTGTTGCCGGTGCTCGACTATGGCGATATATTATACGATAAATCGTCTAAGAATTTACAAGAAAAATTGCAAAGGTCTCAAAACAAAGCGTTAAAATGCTGTATGAAAATTGATTTTAGGAGTCACACTGCCAATGTACATAATGAGGCTAAGATTAATATGTTATGTGATAGAAGGAATATGCATATTTTGTTAGAAGGATTTAAAAGATCCAAGAAAGAATTGTATTTAGACAACAGGGGCTACATGACACGCGCTGCTCAAGGTCCATTGTTGAAAAATTTCCTTCCTCATTGTGAGGCATACAAGCGTAGTGTGGAGTATAATGTATCCACGTGTTGGAATGCTCTAAAACCCTGGAAGAGAAATATCATTGAAAAGGATAAATTTGTTAAACAGCTAAACGCAGAGTTAAAGCAGAAAATACCTAAAAAACTTTGAAGCTACACAAATATGAGCACATTTTTTTCTACTGTCTCCCTTAAGTTATATGATGTATTTTATTCTATGATACATTAAGTATTTATATGTGAAGGTTTGAATAATAATTTGTAAACGGTGAAAATGATATTTTTGCTAAACGACGAGATATGTTGAAATGAGAGCTAATGTTTTCACAATATAGCTACTCATACTGTGGTATATAATATGATATACTAATGTATTATACTGTCTTGATGTTTCCATGACACGAGATGGTATTTATACTATAAGTGAATAACAGATAAAATACAAAGTTTATTATTATGCCACAGACTATGTTAAAATTGTGATGTTTGAAAAATGTGGACATAAGTACCGGTACAACTTGATATAGGCTGCTTAATACATACCAGCGTATACGCTGAAGAGCGGCCTTGTTTATTTCTGTATTATAAGTGAGATTACGTGAAAAGGGACATTGAACTATATATGACATCATACGACACAATGCTCTTGACAAAATGTACATGTACAATTCAGAAATAAATCAATTCAAACTCAAACTCAAGGGTAATCTGTTTAAGACTCACAACTGTACTCTTCCATAGTTAGCACCAAGCTCTGCTTCTACATATGTCTCATTTTTTAGCACTGAACTCCATGGACAGAGGGTATGTTATGATGTGTTCGATAAGCTCATCATCAAGTCTGGTAATGTGTCTGCTGGTTCCTCGATGCGCTGGTTCCCTCCTGCTAACTGGTTCCAGCACCAGTTCTTTGACCAGCGTGGGTTCATGCACTGCTGTGTGTGGGGGAGGTCATGTGACAAGTTCTCCCAATACCGGCCAGCACGCGAATGTGAGGGGTACAGCCCAGGTAAGTATCAGTTTAATACATTAGGTAAAGGGTACAGTGTTAAATCGTTGCAATATAGCGCTGGCTTAAAGCCGTAGCAGTCTTGTGGAAGCACTAGGGTGTGAGGGGTGTAGAAACCTTTCTTTAGTACCAAGACAAGATATCAAAAATTTACCTGCCTTGTATGTGGACAAGGGGTTATTATCTATTATTTATATACATATATGATTGCTAAAGGGTAACCACGAATTATCAGCTATGATGAATTTATATTGGCAAAAATACAAATGTGATTAGTCAGTCAATCAACATCTCTCGTATGGTAAATTACCGTAGTGGCTTGAATAAGCGCAGGGGTCTCAAATAAGCACAGGTCTTGAATAAGCGCAGGGTAAATGAGGGTATTGAAATGGAAATTTAGGCCATTTTTGTATCTTGAATAAGCGCAGGTCTTGTATAAGCGCAGGGTAAATGGTACCATCGAAATTGATAAGCGCAGGTGCGCTTATTCAAGCCACTACGGTAATAGTTATTTGTATGATCCGAAACCTGTCTATGATTGCATTTTCTTATCTGGCCCCACAGACTTGATACTCAGATAGTGCCATAATGTATCAAATTCATCGATTGCTACCGTTCTAATACCTTACTCTCTCTACCCCTAACAGACAGTTCCACCGATGGTGGTGTCAACCTGGCCTGGGTAGCGGTCGCCCTTGTCGTCCCGGTCATCTTTGTGGTCATATTCCTAGTGCGAAGTTCTACAGGCTCAGCCTAGACTATGGATGAAATATAGCAGGTTTTCCAGTCACTTGTCTGTATACAACATGTGCATTGGCTAACAAGGAATACTTAAGTATTGGCAGCATTTCAATGAATATACCTCTTTTCTGCTCTCTCTAAAAGCTTGGAAACAGCTGTCATATCACAGGCTTATATCTGAGAAAAAAGAGTTATAGTTCAACCGTATACATTATAGGTACGTGAACAGTTCAGCCCTTATTATTATTCTTGAAAGCACTGCCGCTAGGTCAGCACATTGAAAGCACAATGCACAATGCACAATACACAAAGCATAATGGTTGATTCAGACTTCACTGCCTATGCATATTCATTAGCAAAGATGACTTTTCATTAGTCCCGAGTAGTTTTTTGTTTGTCATATTATTCAGGGGAGCAGGCATGCAGAGATGATTCTCCACAGATCACCTAATGATAATTATAGACAACATTTGAATGTATTTAAATGCCTGTATTCATGTATTAGCTGATATCATATTTAAGCAATTTACCTTTAAACCCTTCTCACTAATTATAGTGTCTCAATCCATGCACCGTCAGACTATCTTTATAAGAATTCTTTATATTCAAGGGAATTTTTGTTATTATGACATTGTCAAATGTGATTATACCATGCTCGTCAAATGAATTAAAGCTTGCTTCAAGATACATATTATTTTGTCCTTTATCCAAAAAGACATTGAGTCTGATACATGTTAGAGGCATGACGATGTAGGAGAATAGAGAAATATATGCTGTTTGACCTAACATTGGGTTGTTCATGTATTTTAACTGTTACTGTAAACGGTTAAGGTAGATTCCACTGAACCTACGCTTGGAAAGACAGCCACAAGGACAGTTTAACTTCTGAAAATCACCCTTGACCTAAAAGATACATCCTTTCCTCAAAACATATCGAACCAAAATTAGCTACTGACCACAGACTGTTTGAACACTGGTCTGTAGTGTAAAACCACCTGAATTTCACCTGAATTTGCACTGATATCCCTTTCCTATTATTTGATTGAAATTGGCAGACATTCAGTAGCATGTGGACTAATTTCATAAATCGGCATCATTTCCAGCTTAATTATGGACCATTCAGTGCTCCTGTAATATTCACTTCTGACCATAATGAGTTTTCTGCGGGATTACCCTCAGTGAGACTTCCAGTACAAGTATGTCCTACATTACTATAGAAGGGGCTCTGGTCATGCATGATCCATGTGCAGATAGATAAATGAGGGCTTCCATCAGTTTGATATTTGCCACTAGGTGGCTTCTGTGTAGCTCCTTAGACTTGCCCTCTCTACAGCTGTTCAAGGGGAAGGGGGCACCTTTATTTACACACATGTAACTATAATATGTACTTAGGACTCCATTTGACTGGACTGATGCACCCAGAACATGCAGAACGAGCACGGTAATAATTGGACATTCAATATGTTCTTATGCAACTGTAAGATCCAAGTATTCAGTTTGTAATGGAAATGTAAACGTTCATATTGTATAGTGGCTGACTGAGGTTAAAAACAATACACCTGTGGATATTGAAAATAACATTAACGATCGGGATCCGACTTAGTTGATGACCTTATTCTATGAGGTCATTTACTTGAGAGGTTTATTGGATTTCTTTTGAAAAGCTTCCAGTATATATCCATTATTTTGCCAAATAATAATGTATATATTCTCAACTCAACTCAAACTAATTGTAGGATATGATAAACCATATTATAATGGTCCCTTACGCGTAAAGTGAACTGAAACAGATGTAGTTAGAATAGAGCAGGTTGTGTATTTGGTTTTGAAGAAAACAACTTCTTCATTTTTAATTGACACAGTCTCTTTACTGTTTAGATAATCCACGTGGTTCTCCAGCATGGACACTTATGAGTTTCACTGCTAGTAATATGCAACTTGATATTATATTTCTGTTAGTTATTACATTGTTACTGAACATCTATTTTGCTTCATGAAAAGAAGTTTATTTGATTGGAAAAGATGTGCCATAACCGATGACGTGCAAACTACGGCACTCTTCAATTAATTGGTAGAAGAATCCACAGTCCAAAAACTGGAGCCAAATATATAAGGGGTGAGATCTTGTCGGCACACCAGTTTGAAATAAAAATCACTACCGTAAAACCTTGCGTAAAAGCCCAAGTCGGGTATATGCCACACCCCGTCTTTGGGATGATCCTATTAGCCATAGTGCCCATTTGGGTGAAGATGGTGACTTTGGTACTGTACTATAGGGGTGAAAACTCGTGTATAAACCACTCCCTGACTCGTGTACTAGCCGCGGCTTCTATGGGTGGTTTTAAGGTAAGATGAGAAAAAAATATTTTGAAAAAGGTGGTTGACTCATGGGGTTGTGTAAGGGGCATGCTCCTTTAGGAGTGTGTGACCAGCAGGTAGACCTGGTAACCCACTCTGACACAGATCTCTGTATTTACTCACATATGTCCCTCCACCAACACACACACACACACACACACACACACCATTCTCCCTACACACTGGCACACATGTGCATGTGGGGATCAAGGGCAATGCATTTATGTTAACACATTTGCAATCTTAGGTTTGGTCCATATGTAAGACAGTGTGGCTTACAGTACACAGAAGAGGGTAGACACATCCAAAAGCTGATATCTCCATTACAATTGATATAACTAAGTAACTAGCCACAGGATGTTCAGAGCATTATTTGATTAGGATATAATTGAGACCTGGCATGTATCATCTAATCTGATTTGAATCACCCATATTGGCCCAAGTTACCAGGCTTCACAGCAGGTGGTAGACATTGTAGGAAATATTATTAGACCTCGGCTGGTGGGAGTGTACTGTCCCTGATCCCTGAAGGCACGTGCGGGCACATGTATGCAGACAGCTAGCCCTTTAAGGACCACCATCGCTTTAATGTGCTATCCCCCTTGTTGTCATGATGCATGAATGCAGCCCTGGTGAAGCACTTAATAGTATATCAGTCTTGTAGCTTTTGCATGATAAATGAATGCAGCCCTTGCAAGTTACTGGCCATAACTGCATTCATACACCATTCAGTCAACAATGTCAATAATGCATTATTGCACTGTGACGCCGTAAAAGGGTCAAATATGTGTAATGTGTGTCTTGGGAGCCATAGAAGCCATCCCAAACCTGTGTGATGCGATCTCCTCGTAGATCTAGAGTGCTCCAGAACGGATGTAAAGATCTCCATGGTTACATGATATATTCAGGTGCACTCATAAGGGACTGGGTGCGGGATAACTTGTTCCCAGTTCACAGAGCAAGGATTATTAAAGGGAAACAAAAAACGCTATACAACATTTTATAACCTTATATATAGCGTTTCTCTAAGGTTCCTTACTATGGCATAACGTTATATAAAGCTTTTAAATGTTATTTTGACATGAAATAAGCTGGGTCGGCTTATCATAAAGTCCTGATATTAGGGAGTGGTCATTTTTTATCAACAGGGGGGGGGGGTTGATTTGGGGGGGGGGGACCAAAAAAATGTGGACCCCTTGAAGGGGGGGGCACCAAAACAATTTGGACCCCTCTTGAGGGGGGGGGGACCAAAAAAATTACAACCTTTTTAGCGGAAAAGCCAGCGCGTTACTATAGCTCAAAGGGGTGGGCCGCGCTCAATTTCAACCTGTCAGGAGGGGGGGACTGAAAAAATGTCGACCCCTCTCGCGGGGGGGACCAAAAAAATTTCAACCCGCTGGCACGAAAATCCACCGACCCCCCGGTTGTTAAAAAGTGACCACTCCCTTAATCCCCTTACCTCCGGCTGGAACAGCCATGCAGAAAGGATTACTGGCGTGCCATGAGTGCGGCATCTTTTCAGGGAATTGATGCTAGATGTTGCAATGCACACTAAAGATTGCTGTAGTTTAGTCTTTTCCGCCCAAATCTTTGATTTCATTTATTTTAAAAGTAGCTCTCGAGGCTGATTTCAAAGCGATACACACATACATTGTGACTGAGAAATGTATTATAGGATGTTACTGTGGTTATCGCCCTCCCCATTTCACATGGTGGTATTTTAAATGTGTTGTTTATGTGAAAAAAAGCCTCCTCGTTACTATAGCTATTTGGGGTCGACCACTATGATATTGAATTGAATTGAAATTTCATTTATTTACCCTGGTAGAATGTTGGCCTAGAAGACCGTATTATACATACACCAGCATTTCCGATGAGCGGAGGTAATAAAGGGCAATTAAGCCCTTGTAATGTAGCAAAAGTAGCAAGGAAACACTATTTTAGGAGCATGTCCCTGCTATGTATACCTTACCTAGCCATTTTTATAAAACTTTTCTATTAGAATTTTTTACTTCTGATGGTAGTTTTACCATGATTAGGTTAGTACACATGTTCAAGCATAGATTTCCTCCTCACGGAGGAAAGAAGAAGAGAGGGATAGGACCCAGGCTAGGTAATAACCTGGGTAGAGTAAGAGAAATGTACAGTATCTCATATTTCATAAATTAATGTTTATCACCGGTTAAAGTTAACTGGGGATAAGGTTAAATACCCTATATATGTGGGTGTGTCTCATAAGATACACATCCCCATATACGAGTATATATATGCAAGGGCTAGATTAAATTATAGTTATTATATCTATACTTCAGGTGGGGTGTGCTGGGGGGGGGGGGGGGGATACCAGATATGAATCTGGCGAAGAGGTCAGGGAGAGATGAAACTCTCTAGTCCAAATTTCTTTGGTATTCTCGACCACCTGCCGACATATATATCATATTTCATAAGGCCAAAAAAAAAAGAAGGTTTGTTTCAGGTCACCCGACCGACCCTATCTAAACAGGGCCGACCCTACGTTTTTTTATGCAATTTTGAATACATTTTTATATTTTTAGACTTTTTTGGGGTCAATTTCAGGTTGACAACATTGTGGAAAAAAATCTCTTCATTTTTACACTTTTTCGGGTCAATTTTAGAGGGGAAGTAAAAAAAAAAAGTAAAAAAAAAGAAGAAAATCCGACCTACCGACCCTAGAGTTTCTGCCCATGTTACCTGAAACAAAACTTTTTTTTTATTTGGCCTAAAGAAAAAAAGATACAGTGTCTGTGCGTATATGTTATTTGCGTCTATTGGCCTGATTAATTTGTTATGACAAATTTTGTAAAGGGAGATATCTGGAAAACCAATATTTTAACCTATGCGGCACGTTGACAATACCTTACTTGCTTAATACCCTTAAATACCCTATTGCAACTTCATAATGGTCAGTTATCTTCTATACAAGAGTATCACGAAAGTAAACTACTACTTAAGCAGTCAATGCTGTATTCATTATTCATGAGATAAGTTGAAGCAGTCATACTTCCATGACTTGCAGTCTGCATTTCCTCAATCGGTTTTGCTAAATAAAAAAGGCAATGACAGAAAACTTAATTTCCTCACGTTGCCCCCCCCTCCCCGAATACCTCTGTCATCCTGTAACCCTTATACAATCAATATGTATATATCATTTATGACAACTGTATGAATGTTAATACCTCGCTCACCAATCCCCTGAACATTTCCTTAGCAGTCCTGGCTATATTCAGGTACCACCCCATAGAGCAGGGTCTTATTGACTCAGGGAGGACGGGCCCAGCACCCAGCTAGTCAGTGTGTGCACTGTGTCCTCACCCACCTCCTGCAGACAGGGCCTCTCCTAAAGCCTCACATCCACATGGACAGGTCTGGGGAGATGGCAAGGGCGTGCCACTCTAGTGCTGGAGACAAGATTAGATTCTTCAATTGATAGAGATAAGGTAGGGTAGGACATTGCACGGGCGTGGTAACCAGGTCGACAGGGTAGGGAAACGATGACTCTTCAAAAAAACAATCACAAAAAAGCAAAACAATCAATGTCAAACAGAAGATATTAAGACAGAAACAATTTGAGATTGCCAAAAAATGCCTCACAGGCCTTCCCCCAATTTAGAATAGCTTGCCATATTGCTGAAGTGCAAAAAAAAGTACACATCTATTATTTGCTCTTGCACACAAAACAAAAACAAACCAAGGAATCTTACTCATACACACTCAGAAAAGTCACCGTCATTGTCGCTAAAACCACTCTCACCTGAAAGTCTGACTTTTTTTTTTGAACAAATTTAAACTTTATTGACCAGATTTGAGGTAGTTTTACAATGTATGACATACATGTGTACTGTCTCCAACGAAGTATAATATAAGTGGTTATTTAATAAACAGTAAACCAGACATGTATTGTGTATGATCGTATGAATTTCGGCCAACAAGTTAGTGTAATACACCGTCAGAAACCTGTTTAGGTGGTGCATACACAAGAGAGCGATATAATAACATTTATATAGATAACAAATCTGTTTGGGAAAATGAATGCAATCTTGAATAAGAGTAAAGTTATTAAATTAAATCCCCCCCCTTACTAATTTCATTGTCTTCCAGAACAAAAATTTCACTGTTTCTAGATTACCGGTAGTTTCGGGATTGAACTTTCGAGAACATTTTTCATCTTAGATTTAAACTCTTTTATGCAGGTGATGTTTCTGATGTCTACATCAAGGGCATTCCATCTCTGACCACATTTTACAAGCACGGATCTTTCATAGGAGGCACATTTAATAGTTGAATAATTCAATAAAGGCGCTTCAGTCAGACGTGTAACCCTTTGTCTTTTTACTGTGTATTTTACATTTGACGACCTTTTGAACGCATACATTTTTATGTGGAAGTCCCTTCTATTACCTAGGGTTGGCAGGCTCGCCTTGGCATGAACTAATTCAGTAGGAGTCAGAATATGGTCATTAAAACATGTTTTTAGACATTTATTCTGAACCCTTTGAAGTTCCTCAAGCAATTCTGCGTTACCTTTATCATATAAAACATCACAATAGTCTATAATCGACAAAGCATGAGACTTGTACACTCTGAGTAGGGACTCTTCTGACAGAGCGTCCCTTGACCTATACATCAAAATGGACTTAAATCTTAAATTCCTTATTAAATTTCTGATATGCATGGAAAAATTCAGTTCCTCGTCCAAAATTACTCCAAGATATTTATAGGAAACGACATTTTTTAATTCTGTGTTATTTAGCTTAATTTTGGGTTTTTGCAATTTGTTAAGTTTTTTTAACGAGGCAAAGGTCATAATTTTGGTTTTTGATTCATTCATTGTTAGTTTATTTACAGATGTCCAGGCCAGAAATGAGTCTAAAGCAGTTGTTAATTTAATTGTCAGAGCGCCAAGGTCCTTCCCAGAAACGTACAAAACAGAGTCGTCTGCATATAGTAAAGTTTTGTGAACATCATTAGCAGAAATACAGTCATTTATATAAATAAGAAAAAATAGGGGGCCTAAAATAGACCCTTGGGGGACTCCACATTTTAGGGGTAGCTTGACAGATTTAACATTATTAGCCAGTGTACACTGTTGTCTTCGGGACAAATAATTTTCAATGACGGTCAAGGTTCTATTACGTATGCCATAAAGCTCTAATTTTTTTAACAATATCTCAAAATTTACGGAATCAAAAGCCTTTTTGATATCTATGAAGGCTGCTAGAGTAATATTACCTTTATTTCTGTTTTCTAAAATGTCGTCAACTAATATACTAATTGAATCTAAAGTCGATTTATTTTTTTGATATCCGCCCTGATTTTTTGATAAAATGGAATTTAATTCTAAATGAGAGGCTATGGCAGTATGAATTAATCGTTCTAGAACCTTGCCCGGCACAGGTAAAACACTAATTGGCCTAAAGTTGGAAACATTCGTCACATCACCCCCCTTGGGTAGCGGGGTCACAGTAGCAATCTTCCACGAGTCTGGTATAATACCGGTAGAGACACAAAGCTTAATTATTTTTACAAAACGTGAAGGATTTCTAACAACAGCTTCTTTAAACAAATTAGTAGGCAAATATTCAATAGCTGATGATTTAGACACATCAATATCTTTTACACACGAGATAATTTCATCAATTGTAAAATCAATATCGGGCATGTCATTCTCACATCTTGTGCTATTAAAGCGAAAAGGCACATCATGTTTCTCCGCTAGTTAAGGTCCTATCTCGGCAAAGAACTTATTAATATGAGCTGAGGAATTTTCCTTTGATATACTATTACCTAAATCGTCTACAAGATTAACAGACTTTGAGGAGTTCTTGCTGGAGGGTAACACATCCTTAAGTATTGACCAGAACTTTTTTGAATCCTTAAAATGCATTTGGCTCAGATCCTTATAATATTTACTCTTAGCCGTATCATTTTCAAGGTTCACAACACATCTAAGCTGCCTTGCTCTATGCCAGGTGAGTATACACTTTGACCTTCTCGCCTCAGCTAACAAATTATTTTTATCATTAATTCTCTCCAATAAATAATTCGTCATCCAGGGATCAGGTTTATCCTTCACCCGGAACTCTCGTACAGGACATTGCTTATCTAACATCCTCTTTAATAAATTCTCATAAATTTCCCAACATTCAGTTGAAGTCTCACAATTTTCAAAATAATCCCAATTACACAATTCGATATCGTCTAGAAATTTCTGCAAATTAAAGTCTTTATAAGAACGTCCCTTAAAACTCCTATATGTAGGCTTCACATGTACATGTTTTTTTATGAGGTGAATAGGCAGATGGTCAGACAAGTGTATATTAAGTGGTCCACTTGACACAATTTCAAAACAATTTGTAAAAATTAAGTCTATACATGTATTAGTACCTGACGTGGTAGTGACCTCGTTTACAAGCTGTAACAAATTGAACTGGTCCATCGTTTCATAAAGTAGATTTTTTTCAGGAGAATTTGTCAAAACATTTACATTAAAATCACCCATGAGAAATATATCATACGATTCAATTGCATGTATTTGTAATAATAATGCCTTCATAGTATTACAAAACTCAAGAAGTGATCCACTAGGCGGTCTATAAATATTACAAATTAAGGCCTTTTTACTTGAACCTTTGACAGAGAGCAGCCATTGACATTCTATGTCGTCAGAACATCTATTTAAAGTCTTAAATTTGTCAATAGAACAGGAAATATTTTCATCGACATGGGCGCATAGCCCTCCACCTCTGTACACACTAATTCTATCAGATCTAAATAAATTATATTTAGGATAAGTATATAAACTATCCTCATCCGTGTCATTTAGCCAGGTTTCAGAGAAGAGAATTACATCAATATTTTTATTAATAAGCTCAGTTTTTATATTGGTGGTCTTGTTCCGGATACTTCTAGCATTGAGGTGG
The DNA here is from genome assembly GCA_947462335.1 of Harmothoe impar. Classification (NCBI taxonomy): domain Eukaryota; kingdom Metazoa; phylum Annelida; class Polychaeta; order Phyllodocida; family Polynoidae; genus Harmothoe; species Harmothoe impar. Next base: position 15,019,366 of record OX381710.1, on the reverse strand, counting down.
ACCAGAGAAAACCCTTTTCTAAAATTTGGTTCTTCACCCATCAGTCCAAAAGGATCTTTCATTACAATTATACCATTCCCTCGTCTTCCCAAGACGAGAAAGCAACATTATTGGAAGACAATATGTGGATCAACAAGGGAAAAGGGACCTCCACGGGGGATTTTTAGTTCCAACTTTGGCCACCAGGGGGCTCCATATAGCAAACAATGTTCAAAATATCATAGAAATTGTTATATACTACTTTTTGATGGAGAATACAATAAGCCACTTTAGAAAATTCCAACTTTAGTAAAAAACCTTCCATATTTGGAATGTAAAAAGAACGTTTTTGGGCCTAAATGGGTGTTTTTGCACTTGTTGGTTGCCATGGAAACATAATTTTCATTCTAAATTGAATTTTTCAAGAAATTAATGATTACAGCCCCCACAAAGATTTCTATGCTGAAAACGGAATGTAAATCCCATTTTAAGATTAAAAGCTGTGACCAAATGTTTGAAAAAGTTTGGATATTTGGGAATTTTCGTAATTATGCTAATTAGATAGAGATATCTCTAAAACAAAGTAAGATAGAGCTTATTGGCATTTGAGATTGGACAATGCCCACACATATTCAAGAAGCCAGTTCTCAAAAACTAGAAGTGGTACCTGCTAATGAAATATATCACTGGAAAGCTTGAACTATTAGTTTGATTGGTTAAGCCCCACAGCTAGTGTTATTTCTGGTCGAACCCCTAGGCAAGGGTTATAGTAACGATTCTGTTGGTACAAGATTGGGGTTTGAGGCTAGCACCGATGGTAGGGGACACCTCTCTTGGCAGGACCCTGGGGAACCAGTTCAGGAGTTACCCAAGAATCAGTGAGACAGCACTTTAATCAACAGCCATTTATTTCATTCCTTGATGTGTTCCGTGGTAACAATACAGGTTTACTCGTGATCCAGTATTCAATCCTCTAGTCCAATCTCTTATCAGCGAGAAGATATGTACATAATACTCATGGGCAAACAGACATAGATAATGTGTGCTTAAGGCACCTATTTACTAACCACCTGAAATTTCAAGTGTTTACCTACTAAATAGTTACCTGTGACTCCCAGGTTGAACTACCCATTAACCTCAACCACCAATACAAGGTTTGAGCCCCGCATCTATCAGTATTTTAACTGCCGAGTACCCAATCAATTTGTGTGTGGATTCATTATTCTAGTCATTTATCCAGCCACCAAACTCACAGTCACGGCTGGTTCCACGATACCAAGCAGTAGCTGCTTGAATGCTATTATCACCGTAAGTATATATATTATATATAGCCGTAGGCCAATGTTCAATGTCAGTGTGGTGAATAAATTTGATAGTCTTGTATAACACCATAAGCGGTTACAGTCTCATAGACTAGAGCTATGCGAGGCCACGGTAGCTGGCTAGCACTTTTCCTACGTAGAATTGGTCACCAGCGCGATAGACCAGCTTAAGGTACTTACTTTTGTGCCCCACTGTAGCCATACAGTCATGTAAAGCACTGATACTGTTTTGTTGCCTGACAGCCGGTAGGTATAGGTAGGCATCTAGATTAAGTGTATATCCAACTACACCCCTTCTCCACGAGCATTGGTATCCACTCGCCGGGTGGGAAATCTGCACCACTCTACACTTGATCACCTCGGCTTAATTCCCAACGACTGGTCACGTAATCCACCAGGCCATTAGGTGCCGTTGATAGTATATTGGTGATCCTTACCAGGCTGCTGGGTGGAAGGCTACACACACAAAACTAAGCCAGGTTGGCCGTAACAAATGTTGTTGCTGGGTAGGGCCCAACGTATCCGGCCCACCGGTGATAATCATTCGCGTAGGGGACCTAACGTATCCGTCCCTCAATGGCACTTGATGATGGTGGTATGAGGTCATAGTCTCTACCAGGTTAATGTCTCCCAGTAATGGTCAGTCTATGTGTGGTTTCAGGTGAACTGACAGAGCGAAAAGGGTCTGCCCCTACAATAATTTTCCCCAGTCCTTACTAGTGTTGGGACCAGGTAGAATTAATTTAACCACAAGTTGCTCTATTGACTAGAGCCACAGCACGAAAATGTGTTCATCCTTACTAGTGAACTACTGTTTACTGCACTGGCAGGACAAGTCCCGCACCCCGAGATATATCAATGTTTTACTCCTTCTCATTTTCTTTCTAGGAGGCTCCCCTTCATGACGTATTTCTGCTGCTGGGGAAACCACCTGCAAGTCATCTCTGCCGTAGGTCTATCCCCCTTAGCTGGGGCTACCATGGCCACACCCCTTCTTCATAAGGAACATATTCCCGGATCTCCCAGGGCTTCCCTCCTTGTGACGTCGTTCCCCACTGGAGTGCTTACCCTGACGTCATCTCTACCAGAGGTCTATCCCCTTCGGCTGGGACCACCATGGCCACACCCCTTCTTCATATGGAACATATTCCGGATCTCCCAGGGCTTCCCTCCTTGTGACGTCGTTCCTCCACTGGGATGCTCACCCTAACGTCATCTCTACCAGAGGTCTATTCCCTTCGGCTGGGACCACCATGGCCACACCCCCTCTCTATATGGAACATATATCTGGGTTTCCCAGGTTTACCCTCCCTGGGTATCCCCAGGTCCTTTCTGATTGGTGGACTCAAGGAATTCCCCCTTACTCCAAGTAGTGCTTCCAGTGCAGTTCTGCCCTCTGGGTGAGGTTCCCTTTACTCCACCCACTTTCATTCATGACTGTCCTGGGCAATTTGTTACTGTTTTCATGAATGAGTAGGGTTCCCAGCATAGTACTCCAGCCAGCCCCTCTCGGCTGGTCCTGACTTCAGGACTCTGTGGCCTACCGAAGGCCTTTTCCCCCATCGTGCTGTGTTTTAGATCTGGCTTTTGCCAATTTGTATTGCTCTGTCATTCCCCCATGTTCACCACAGATCGACCACTGCGTTGTAAATCCGATTATATTTGTTTGGCTACATGCATTATACAATTATATTCAGCAAATCAATATAATTGGTTCCTGCTCGTTACACTGTCGTGAGTCAGGCCCCTTTTTCCCTACTATTTAGGTTTTACAATAAACACACCTGTTATTTACAATGTTTGTTCATTACTTCTTTCTCACCTTACATTGAACATAGTCATTTGCACAAGCCATTGGGTCGGTCGGATATAAATCCTGTAGTCTTCTACAGGCTTTATATGTGTATATTGTACCACAACATCTTTTGTAATATTTGCACATTCTTTTTATCCCCTTCAGGCTGTTGATTACACTGGCCTTGGCCACACTCTGCTCATTTGTTCTGTGCCAAAATTATTTTGTTTCTTTCCTTATTTTCTTCATTTTCACTTTTTATTCATAGAGGTATTTTTTTGAAAATTGTTCCTAAATGGCATACTTTTCATTACGCAACCCAATTCATTTATTTTATCTTATTTTATTTATTTATTTTTTTTTGAAAATTTGTCTAAATTGTAATTTGGTTTGTATAATGCCCGGGTTTTCTGCCATCCCCTTTGTACAGCATGCCTTTTGCCCCTCTATGGCATTTTTGTTACTTTTTGTTTCAAGCATTTTCATTCCGTTATCACAATTGCCATTATATTTCTGGCTTTTCTATACACAAGTATTTACACTTATTTCCTTATAATATCGCTTGCCTACTTGGCTTTGCTGTTTACACATGTACACTATGCACTTCCAACTGCCACCATTGTTCTCTTTAAAGTCCCGGTTGTCAGTGGTTCGAGTAACCCATTTCAATACAGTCTTGTGGTTACCCTTCTGTTGTCCTGTTTTGCTGTCCATTCGACCCTTTGCTTTCTTGCATTTCCCCTATCTTTACACTTCATCTCTGAGGATATCATCGTACACATGTTCTTGTATTCCTGGTCTAGCCATTTTATCACTTCCCTCCCCGGTGCTTTCCACTGTTGGGGCATTGGGCAGCCTTCGGTGATTGGCAGGTATCCTTAGCGATTCTATATTACAAGGTCTATTTGCTAGTGTTGCATTGGTGGATTTCCTTCTATGTGTTACCATTGGTGCCCCTATAGTAGACCATCCTGCGGCTGAAATTGCCGGTTGTTCCATTGGCACCAAAGATGCCAAACCTCCCGTATATCTCATTAGCCGTGCCGTCATTATTTTGAGTGCTTCCTGGTTATATGCGCGAGCCAGCTCCCTTGATACCCTGAATCTGGATGGCAGTGCCAGTGGGATGGCTCTCTCTCCGTCTGGGCTTGCCGCTGAGTACAAAACTCTTCCCCACTTTACCTGTGCCATAGCGACTCGTCCACAGCATTCTGTTGACATTGTCATGTCCGCAATCAATGGGTGTTCGGTTTTTCCCTGGTACAAGTGATCATTTGACATGGCACTCTCCCCCAGTTGTACTGTTTCTGATAGATCCGCTGTTAATATTTGTAAATACAGTCCGTCTTCTAGTTTTTTACTCCTTTGGCGTTTTAGTTTCTGATACAGGTAGATACCTATGCCTATGGCTACTATCATAGCTATTGTTGTTACAGTCAGTGCTGTTTTCTGTGCTTGGTAATCTGATTGTGATTCGCATGGTGGTGCCGATGGCTGGTCCATTTTCCACAAGGGTTCGGCGCGTGCCTGATTTCCTGTCAGAATCATCCCTGTCATTAGGGCTCGTCTGTATTTACAACAGCACCAAATGGCTACTACTAAAATGATCGTTATGATGACCACCCCGGCCGTTGCGCTATGCGACTTGGCCTGGCTGATGTAGCTATTGTAATTTATGGTTTCAAAATCCGTTCTCATTTTCAGTCTTCCTGTCCTTTCTTCTCTTGCCAATTCTCGCATTCTTATGCTTACGGACGAATTTAATTTTTCAGCTTTTAGTTCCAGAATTGCCCTAGTTTCTTTCGTTAATGGGTCTTCTGCTAATACCTTAATTGGTCTTCCGTTTAGTTTTGCTTCTCTCCACTTAGGCATTGCTGCTGCCATATCCAACAGATCGTTTGTTACAAACTTGATGTGGGTTTTTGATGTTTTAACGCCGCACCCTCGTAGGCTATAATTAATCCATGACCCGGCACTCATGAAGGAGCAGTCGCATGGCATTACTATTACCGAGGCCAGGTGGACTGTTATTACCTGTGGTGGGGCCGAGCCGCACATTAGTTGTCCTCTTGTTTCCGGTCCGGTTATCAACATTCTCTTATTTTCGAGTGCAATGGCCATAGTGGGAAAGTCAGGTCTTACAATGTAGTCAATGTCACACTTGTTTTTTATAACAGTTTTGTCATTTCGTATAAGTCCTGCCATGCAGCTCTCCTCTGTCACCTTCCTCATATGGGGGACATCGGGGCACATGGTTACAGTCTCTCCGGTGCATCTTGCCCAATTAACCACAGGCGCTGTTATGTAGTACTGGCCGTTGGTAGAGATTGCCACCTCGTCTGGTAGGTTTCGGATCATTACCCCGTCCGCTGCTTTTCCTGCCATCCTAATTGGCACAGGGAACTTTCGGAGATCGTAAGTTTGGAACAGATGCTGATTAGTCTTTATAGGTACTGATATTTTTATAATGATCTCGCTCTTATTCCTATATATGATTGCTTTGGAATTTTCGTGGTAAAATCCCGGTTCGGTAAATGCCACCTGGTACCTTGGGTAGTTGTTTCTTAGGTATTCGTTTGTGCTTATAATTGTGTCCCGTAATACATCATGATCGATGAGTCGTGCTGGTACTCGGTGCCGTAACGCTACCTCCAGTTGTGTTGCTAAATCCTGCAGGTCACTGTTCCTTTTAATAAGGTGCACCACTGCTCCCATTTTCATTCGGAGCAGCAGACTGCTGTGTGCTTGGAATACTGATAACTCGTGTAGTACTAGGTTGTTGATTTTTACCATTCTTTCTATTACCACTGCCTTTTGGTAGTACCTTTTGAAGTAATGGTGTAGCTCAATATTATCATCTATTATTGTGTTAATTCTTGACTCTATTTCTTCAAACCCTCTGGCTGATTCGTTTGATAAGATTTCCAGTCTTACAGATGTTTCCTCGGTCATTCCTTTGACTTCTAATATCCTTTTATAATTGGCTTGCACATCTTCAGTAGTAGCCAGGCCAAAAACCGCTTTGGAAAAGTCCCCCAGTAAATTCAGTCCCCATAATCCTCCCTTTTCTCGTTTTGTTCTTTCTGATTCCTCCTTTATGGGTGGTATTATTCTGTAGATTTTCTTTTCTATTGCTGTTCCTTCTTCCTTCAGGATTTTTATTACTCGGTCAAGCCATTCCTCCTGTATCCTCATGGTTCCACATGAATCTCTGTATATTTTTTCTGTTCCATTTATATCTCTAGTGTTGTGTTTACCTAGTACTCTAATACACTTATCCGTAATATTCAATGACGTTGGCAGTTTTACGGGTGGTGGTATTTTAACTACATATTCCTGTAGGATAAAATTATCTTGGGCAGTGCTAATGACTCTTCCTCCTTGCATTATCAGTCCCAATTCGATCCTTTCGATTGTTTTGCCTTGTCCGGTTACCATGGTTACCAGGCCCAGTATTGTGATTATTCTGAGCATACTGCTCGGAGTAGCCTGGTTGTTCGTCATACTGCAGCCTTACTCACTCCCTCCCCTTGGAGACTAGGCTGTTAATGTCCATTCACACCTTCATCAGATAAGGGTTTCCCTTTTCTTTTTAGTGTCTCTCCAGGCAGGGGGCAACCTGTTCCCTGCTCACTTCAATATATATATTTCCCATACAAACGTGTACTGTACCCTCTTGCCGTCCCCTGTTCTTTCTCTTAACAGCCGTCTCCCAAGCCAGCCGTCTGCCACAGTCTCTGCATCTATCTTTTGTTAATATGCCTTTTCTTAAGTGCATTGAGTTAAGTGGGAGATACTATGTACTCCCAGTCAGCACGCATCCCCCAGGACGTTTCTACATTGTCCTACCTGACTCCATTCGTTCTCCTGGAGTCAATTCTCATCTACCCGGTGAACGGCACTTAAACTACCATCTGTTGGATGGGGGACCCCTCCCCCTCCATACTCCTCCCACTGAGGCACAGATTAGGGATGTACTGCGCCAGCGTTCTCATCTGTACCGTGAGTACATAGAGGAGATGGTTATAGACTGTTCATTCCCTCAGAACATTTCTGCTATATCTCCAGTGCCTGCCGCTGCTACGCCTCTCCCTTCGAGTTCACCGGCTGCCCCTGGTAATGGGGTTTCCCGCACTATCACTGTCTCATCAGTCCCTGTGTCTTTGGCGCCTTCTGCAATGGCGGCAACGGCTTCTGCGGTTGCTCCCTTGGTACCGCAGGTCTACGGACATCCGTCAATCCTCCAGGATTCCGGCCTTATTGCGGCTGGCCCTGCTCAAACCCGGGTTTCGTCAGTGGTTGCTGCATCCCTTGTGGGCCGTCAGAATGTTCGGATTGTTCCGTACCCACTCGGCCCCCTTGCTACCGCTGCCGGGTTTCACCCTCCTGCATACCAAGTTCCGTATTCTCCCAGCACGGGGCCCTCTGCTGGTGGGGCGTTTATGGGTGCTCCCCAAGCGCCGAACATTTCTCACGTCAGCCTGCACACTCCCTCGTTCTCTGCTGCAGACATGTACACTTTATCTCCGGGTGAGATGTCCACCCTTGACGCGTGAGTATTACTGTTATTACTATAATTATTACTATAGTTTTTCTTTGTGGTTGTAAAATATCTTTTCTTTAAACCCACATTACCGATGTAGTGGCGCTCTCCTCATGTGGGTCGGCATGTACTCTAGGGCTAATGTATTGCCTACCTCGGGGTCGCTTTGTAATTGATCTCCTTCTTTGCGTAGGCCGCATTCGCTGGGCTTCCTCGTTAGCTCCTCTAACTAAGGCTATAACCCTTAATAATGCCAGTATCTGCCCCATTACTTTCCCTTACTTGTTTCCTGCTCGTTTGAGAATGCATTGGGAACCTCCCTAAGTCCCACAAAAATAGACATGTTCATCTGCTCGTGTACGTAGTTAATTATGTTTTTATTTTCCTCCTTAGCCCGACGGCACAATCTCTTCAGGCAGCCCTGGCACGCACATCGACCTCTCAGTGATCGGCACCCATTGGTACGCATCAGGTGATTCCCATCTATGGGCAATATTATGCATGGCCTATGGTTGCCTCCTTTCAGTGGTATGGTTTGTAGTGCTATTCCCACTGTTCCTGTTGGTACTATGGTTGCCTCCTTGATTTCCAACTTATTAACCGGCAAGTAAACCACCGCTAATTCCTGATTTATATTAACATAATGCAGTAATGGTAAGGTCACCAATGGTATTTCCTTTGAAGGTTGCCACCTGCCTGTCCTTGTTACAAGGGGTTTTGCTGAGTGCTTTTCACACAGCCTCCCTGTATTAGCCTTTGGTCCAGGTCCGCCCCTTGGCCTCAGTTTGATCATGGTTTGTATTCCCCCATCAGTAGCCCTGACCATTCAATCGTAACGGTCTCCCAGCAAGCGTGAGGTAACCTTGACCAGGTGAGTTAGTAAGCGTATGGTAGCCTCCTGGCAAGGGTTTGATAAACCTTGACCCGCCAACCAATAAGTACAAGGTGGCCTCCTGGCAAGGGTTTGGTAAACCTTGACCGGCCAACCAATATCCACAAGGTGGCCTCCCAGCAAGGGTTTGATAAACCTTGACCGGCCAACCAATATCCACAAGGTAGCCTCCCGGCAAGGGTTTGATAAACCTTGACCGACCAATACCTATCTGTCCGGTGGGGGAGTTTGTTGTTTGGGTATCCCCTGCCTAGCATATATTTCTATGATTAATTCTCCCCCAGGGGGCTGTTCGCTGTGGCCAGCTATCCGTGTTTCATTTAAACCGAAGTCCCAATTGCAACTGCTCCTACCTATAAACTCCAGCTCGATTGTTTTGACTGTTCCATGTTCATACTCCCTAGCAGCTATGAGGGCCGTGTGTTCTTCTAAGTCAGAAATGGGTGCGTTGCTCATGCCCGATGTGGTCTCGCTGGGGTCGTTTGACAGACTGCTGTGTGTTGCTGGTTTGCCTTTCCTTTATATCGGTTGGCTCCCTAATATGGGGGCCACTGCCACCCATTCCACTGTTCCATATTTAGCCAGGGGGAGCCGGCATTCGCACACCCTGTGGTGGTGTCAGGGACTGCAGCGGTTGCCCTGCCCATACCTGGCACGGCATTATCTGGGTTTATATTATTACCTGCCATGGGTTGGGCTGATTTCTGATATTGTTGTTGCCACAAGTTGGGGTCCTCCCACCTTTCGTTTACACTGACCACCCGATTCTCCGTTCCCACTGTGTTTGGGGTGTTGCAAGGTTGGGGGTACATACTAACGCTGGATCCTCCAGTCTTGCCAAAATATGTCTCAGTTCCCCCACTCTGCTGGCTCACCTGTTGGATGCTGATTGCTGCCTGTATGCCATGGTTGTTATTGGCTACAGGCACCGGAGAGGTATACCCGCATGCGCTCCAGCCGCCCTGAGCTTGTCCTGCTGCTGCCGGAATTGGTTTGGTCCTTTTGCTGACTTCCTTATCCTCTCCCTGTTTTACCATTTGATCGATTTTGGTACTTAGTTGCTTCAGGGTTTCTGTGGTTATTCCCTTCACTGTCTTAACTTGGGTAGTCCAAGATTTGGATGATTGGTTCAGCTTGGCTATGCGTAGATGTGTCTCCCGGATATGTTTTCTCATTTTTTCCTCATCATCATAATATTTACTACAACCTGCACATTTATATAACCTATTGACTACCTTGAGTGTCGGCCCTGGATTTTCCCCGCTGCCTTTATCTTCCGGCTGTTTCTTTCCTTGGACCATTTTATACGATAGTTTATATGACACCCAGTCTACTTGCAATGGTCGTTTCATTTGCCGGTTAAGTGTGAAGATCTTACTTGCTATTTCATTATCCTTTTCTTCATCTTCTTTGGTGTACCCAGTAGGAGTGGGTCTCGGCCTTTTCCTTCGTGCATCCGTATATTCTGGTTCACAGATTTCCTCCGTGCCGGGGACCGTCTGGTCCGTGGTATTAACCATCATTATATTTATAGCTGGCTCCATTTGTGATCCGTTACTTGCCCTTTAATACACACCTTATGTCCTGGGCTTACTAACCGCAATGGTCCGGTCGTAGCTGGTGATCTTAAGCACGCTCCACGGAATCTTTCTTCTCCGTGGGTCAGCAATAACCCTATTTTTTGTAATCACCTCTCCCAGTTGTTCCCTTGGAAACGGTATGTGCTTTGGCCAGAAAGGTTTGGGGATCACTATATTGTTTCTATACTGTTGTTCCCTTTCCCTCTCTTGCCATATAATTTTTCGGTATCTACACCTACAACATTGCTGGGTATACTGCCTGCAGGTATAGCAATACAGACGGAAAACCTCAGGCACTGGAATCTTTCCTATGTTGTACCTTACCCGATGTATTTCCACTTCCTTCTGTAGTATCCCAGGTAATTGGCTGGTACTGATGTTTCCCTTGGTGATAATCTGGGCAGCCAGTTGTTGCAACGAGGCCCCCTTGTTGTTAAACCACTGATGTAGCTCAAACTCTTTTGTAATAAAGGCGTCTACTCCGCTCTCAGCATAGTCCCTATACTCTCGGACATTCACAGGTAGGTCCCCCTTTGTTGATCCCGACGACATGTTCTCACCTGCTCATCTGCAGCTGGTGTGAGCTGCTCCCCCTCCTGGGGTGCCTATTTAATCTTGCCTACCTCCTCCTGCTGGCTCCACCCCCTAGCTTCGTCTAACGTGCACAGGAATGTAGAGCATGTTTTACTCCAGAGTACTGGAGTAACCCCAGGGGGTTTTCTGCTCTGGGTAACTCATTCATCCGATTGGTGTATGAGTAACCCACTAACTGGGTCACCCTGTCCCATTTCACCAGCCACCCTACTCACTGGCTCCCTCTAGTGTTTATTGAAAATGTAAGAGTAAGCTGGCTGCTCAACCCCATTTGTTTATATCACTGGTTGCCTACCCCTTTCCTTCCTTGGCTACCTTGACCATTTTACTTGAGTACATCTTCCCTAGTTATCTAGTGATTTCCTTCCTCGGTTTTGGTCCTGTATTATCTCATCTCTTTTCATTCTTCTTTCTAATGCCCTTCTGTCTCTTTCTTCCCTTTTTTCTCTTCTCTCCTCTTCTACCACAGCTTTCTGTCGTTCTTCTATTGCTCTCATTGCTGATAATTTAACTGCCCTTTTCTTTTTGTTTTCTTCCTGTTCTATCCTTTTTTCTTCCTTATCTTCCCGTATGGGTTTCTTACATGCCCACTTTTCCACGATGGCGTTATCTTGAGTCATTAATGCCTTTCTTTTCCCTTCTTCTATTTGGTCCTCTTCCTGGGTGGTTTTTACTAGTATCTTTAGTGCAGTTTTGTTTGCTGTAGCCCTGTCCTCCTTTAGGACTTGCTCCCGACAAGCCTCACCCGCCTTTGGCACGCTCCCGCCAATCTCAGGAGGTTCTGCCGTCTCAGCCCTTTTTGGTTTAGCATTTATATAACAGGAAGGTGACGTTTGGGGTATATCATCCCTTCCTTGGTCAGGAACGAGGGGAGTGTCGGGACTGCCAGAGGTCCCTCCTCCTATGTCATCTTTACTTTCTTTAGCCGGCTGAAAATTATCATTTTTTGTAATTGGTCTGCTATTCACTCGATCCCATTCCTCTTTGTTTTTTATAGGCGACTTGTTTCCTTCATTTTTATGATTTGTTTTTTTGATTATTTCATCATTTCCTTCCAGATTTCCTGACCCTTGGGTTAGCTTGTCGGATTGTTGTTCCCCCCTTCCCGTATTTGCGCCTTTGTTTTTATTTTCTTTTTGGTTTTCTTCTTCAGTTTCCTGTCCGGTATATGATTTCTCCGATAAATCAATTTCTTCCTTTTTAACCTCTCTTGCACCTTCCACTTCGGGTCGGTCAGTTTCCTTGCCTGATTCGTCGCTTCCTCTGTATTCTGTTGGCTGTTCCTTGTCCATCTTGATTTCTCCCCTTCCCTTTTCATTCCTTTCTTCCTTCCCCCTTTCCCGTGCGTCAATGTGCCCTTCCCTCACTATGTCCCTTTCCTTTCGAGTCCATTCACTTGCCTCTTCCTGTTTTAGATCTTTCACTCCCTGTTGCTCAGGTTCCCATGGTTTATAAGCCCTTTTTAGTTTATTGACATTGACTAAATGGGGTATGGGTTTACCATCTTCTAATAGGGTCAGCATCACTCGGTTGTTTCCCCTGACCTCTGTTATCCGGTACGGCCCTCTGTATTTTCCCGCAAACTTAGATGTATTGTTCGCCCTACAGTAAGGGTCGTAGTACATTACCCAATCGCCTTCTTCGAACTTGACCGGTCTCACCCCTTCGTCCATTCGTCTCCTAATTTCTTCCTCATATTTTATGGTGTTTTCGGCTGCTGACCGGTCCAGTAATTCAATGCAATGTTTTGTTCGGAGGAACCAGTCCTTATCGCTTCCGGCGTCCGGCATTGGCCTTTCCTCTGGGAACCCCATTGCGGGGGGATCTCTTCCGTACATTAATGAATACGGGGAGAACCCACTTCTACTACTTATTTTGGATCTAACATGCCAGACTCCCACTTGGACGAGTTCAGGCCAATGTTCATGGTCCTCTGGAATATAACACGCAATGGTATCTTCCAGGCTTCTATGTAGGCGTTCAACCCTTCCTGAAGAGGTGGGGTTTCGTCCAGAGGAGAGGGTTTGTTTGGTCATTAATCGGGCGGTAATTTCCCTCATCATCCTCCCGGTATAGCTCGCTCCTCGGTCACTTTGAAGCTGTCTCACGCGGCCATACCGACATACTATATGCTGCAGGAAGACAGCAGCTGCTGTAGTTGCACTGCAGTCTTTAGTGCATATAGCCTCCGGCCACCCCGTCAGCATATCTATAAATGTCATAATGTATCGATATCCCTCTTTACTTTTTCGAATTGGTCCTATATAATCTGTCTGGACGCACTCCCATGGATAAGAAGGTCGAGCCCAAGACTTCGCTGGGGCTTTAAAATGGGGTGCCCTTTTTCTCAGGGCGCACCTTTCGCATGCTTTAACATAGTTCATCACATCCACCATCATATTTTTCCAGTAGAATTTCTGTAGCAATTTTGCGTTCAGGGCGGTGATGCCGACGTGTCCCCCGCACAAAATGTCATTGTGCATGATCCTCAACACCCTTCCCACCATAATTCTGGGCACCACTATTCTTGGTTCCAAGTCTGCTAGATCGCTTTGCTTTAATTTTCGTGGTTTCTTGAATTTACATAAGATCCCTCGGTGATTTATTCCCATATATTCCGCTTGGGCGATGATTAATTTCGTCGCCTTGGGGTCCTCCGGTAAATCTTGGTCATTTAGGTATTTGATCACGTTCTGGCAAAAATCATCCTTCCCTTGTTCCTCCTTTATCTCTGCCTCTTCTATCTCCTTGTCTTCCTCTCTCATTTCTGCCTCTTCCATCTCCGTTTCTTCCTTTCCTGCCATGGCTTCCAGTTCAGCATTTCCCAGGTCTGGTTCGGGTTCCGCCATGTTTTCGTTTTCTTTGGTTTCCCTTTCGTGTGCCAGCAATTCGCATCCCACTGATGGCTCGAACTCCTCTGGTTCTTTGCCCGGTTGTAGTCCTCCTTCCTGCATTTCCACTGTCACCCTTGAAATAAAATCTGGTAGCCAATGGTCTACTCCTGGTACGTACTTGATTTCATAGTCAAAATCTGTCAATGCTAATGCCCATCTTTTCAGCCTTCTGGAAGGGGCGTCTGCGGCGTTCTGCAATAGCGGCACCAAAGGCTGGTGATCCGTCACTATAGTCACCCTGCCTCCGCTCAGCATATCTTCATAGTGTTTTAACGCCTTAATTACTGCTAGCCCCTCCTTTTCCGTGATATTGTAATTCAGCTCACTTTTTGAAAGGGTATAGGCATAATATGCAATAGGTCTCATTATGCCATCAATCTCATGACATATTGCTGCTCCGCATGCCTGATCGCTAGCGTCCGTTAGTACATAAAAATGTCCACCAATCTGAGGGTGTATCAGTAATGGCGGTTCTAGTAGTCCTTTCTGGATGCTATTGAAGGCCTCCTCACATTCGGCGGACCATACAAAGGGCTTTCCCTTTTTTAACAAATCGTTCAACGGGTTAGCCTTGGCTGCGAAATCTTTCAGGAAGGACCTATAATAATTACATAGCCCCAGAAACGATTTCACAGTTGTCCTGTCCTTAGGCCTGTTAAACTTTTGTATTTTGGACACTATGTTGGGTTGGGTGGCAATTCCCTCAGCAGATATAATGTGCCCAAGAAAACGAATTGTATCCTTACAGAACTCACATTTGCTAGGTTTGATGGTGAGCCCGGCTCTTTGTACGGCTTTCAATACTTGATCTACACTCTTGATGTGTTCGTCAAGGTTTGGGTCGAAGACGATAATATCGTCCAGAAACGCCAGACATTTAGTGGGCGTTAATCCTTTTAGTGCCATTTGCATGATTTTCGTAAACTGCCACCCACTGTTTTTAAAACCGAACGGCACCCGCGTATATTGGTACACACCTGATGTTGATTGAAAGGCGCTATACTGTCGGCTACCTTTGTCCAGCTCTAGTTGATGATACCCACTGACCAGGTCCATTGTAGTATAGATTCTCGGCGACCTATAGGCCATATACAAGAATAATGACCTTGCCGTGGGCATAGGGTAGGGGTCCTTTTCCGTCATTGTATTTAATATTCGGTAATCAGTGCACAGACGGTCTTTCCCATCCTTTTTCTTTACAATTACCAGTGGGCTTCGATATGCACTGGTGCTTGGTTCAATAATTCCTAACTTCAGCATTTGTTGGACTTGCTCCTCTATTTTCTCCATTTTGGCTGGGGCGTACCGATATGGTCTAGTGGTGCATGGCCCTTGGGACTCGTCCACTTTTATCCTCATGGGGCTCCAAGTACAGTGGCCCAACTCCTCCATTCCGAAAGCGAACGAATCCATGTTTTCAACCAACATGTCCTTAAAACGTTTTTCCTCTTCTTCATTCACACAGGTCTTTTCAAACTTCAGGCCCCTAATCTTTGCTGCTTTCTCTGCCCTTGCGTTTTCCTTTGACCGTTTTGCATCGACTGTCTCGGTCCTATCCCTTACCTGTCCCGGTTCACAGGGGTTTTCCATTTGTACCCCACAGTTCCCTTTTTCATAGCCTCGGCCGTTCATCTCTGCCTCCAATCTTTCCTGTTCATCGGCTGTTAATTCTTCGTATATTCCCAGCATTTCGCACACCTCGTTTACCCCATATTCCGGGCACCTGGTCTCTTCTGCGTACGCTATCACATCGTCCTTTCCTATGTACATGGGTTGGTTAGAACAATTTGCAACTTTAACCCACCATGGTCGGTTGATGTAGTTTACTGCATGTTCAATAGCCACGCCTGCCAAGTTTGATGGTACAACTTCTCTTACTTCAAATCTTGTCCCTTTGATTTGTGTCCATGGTGCCACATTTATGACCTGCTCTGATCTAGGGGGTACAATTGTGTTTTCGACCACCGACACTGGGTGCCCTGTGTATAATTCTATTTTATTTATTTTCATGTTGATCTGAGCCCTCATATCGTGCAATAAATTTCGTCCTATGATAATGTCATAAGCTAGTTTAGGCACTACGTTAAAATGATAGTACACAACTGACCCCCCAATATTGCCTTTAATACGGATGATTTCTGTTACCCCCGCGGCTGATTTGTCTCCAAAACGGACCTTCTTGTTAGTGTTAGTCCAGGTATCGCAGATGTACTTAGGTTCTAGAGCTCTTCTTACCGTTTCATCCATAAAACAATGCGAGGCCCCCGTATCCACCAAGCATCTGTGTTCTTTTACTCCTACCTGCATAATAATCAGAATAGCTTTGTTTTCTATTGCAGCTTTGTTTTCTGACCCGTCACTTAGCATAAAATTGATCTCGATTTTCGTGGCGGGCCAGCCCTCTAGTTTCCCTGGTTGCCATGTCCGTATCCTTTATCGTCCTGTTTTCCTCCCTCTCGCTGGGCCATGAACTTCATTCTATCCATCTGATTTTTCATCCAGAAGCAGGCATGGGTGCTGTGTCCCCTTCTATTGTGAATAAGGCAAAACGTATTTGCTGGATGCACTCCACGCAATTCTATTCCCTTTTCTAATAGTTCTAATTCGGGTCCCTTCATTGATGCCAATCTTTTATATTCTTCTCTCCTCATCCATTCCCTTTCTCTGTCGTTTCCTGGGAATGGATTAGATGCCGACCTACTTCCTTCTTGCCCTTGCTGCATTGGTGCACTGTAGGATTGATATCCTCCCGAAAATGTAGGACGGCTTCCCTGGAACCTTCCCTGGCTCCTCTCTGGTCTTGGACTGTAACCATTTCCGAATCCTTTGTTCTGGTAACTTTGGTACCTTGTGAATTGATTGGCATTGGCTCGGTTACTATCTCTATACCTGTAATCATTGGCTTGGAAAGGCGTTTTATATCCTGTATCCCGCTGTAATGTTGGTGTTGTTTCTGCCGTCATATTTTCCAACATTCCCATCATTTGTGTTTTCATCCATTCCCCTTCCGTGGCTACTACTTCTTCCTCATCCATTGCATAATTTTCTGCAAATTGCATTGCATGTGCCGTCATTCGTCCCTCTGATCCTTTTAGTATGGATTCTAAGGTTCTGGCCCGATGTACCATTTCGTCAAAGGTTCTTGGTGGGTCCTTGATCAACTCCTTGGCAATGCTTGGGTTCACTCCGTTGACGAATGCTGCCTGGAGGGCGTCTTCCGTCATTCCTGGTGTCCAGTTTTCCTTAATCTTGACTGCAAACCCTCTCACTGATTGTCCCTTTTCTTGTTTGAAGTTTAATAGGTCTTTGTGTCTTTGCCACGATGGTCTCTTATCTTCGAATGCTTCTGTCATAGCAGTTTTTATCCGGTCATAAGTATCCCTTTTATCGTCAGGTAGCGTTTTAAACCAAGTCGCTGCCGCTCCCTTTAGTTGTAATTGTACCATTTCCATCAGCACCCGGTTTGACCAGCCACATATCCTTTGGAATCCTTCCATCTCGTCGAAAAATCTTGCGTGGGATTCTCCTTCCAGCCCGGAGAAGGTTGGTAGTACCAAATTGGGTCGTACGTCCTGCATGGTGATGTCCTCTATGTTATCCTCTGACAGGTGCCACAGATCTTCTCTCCCGTCAGGCAGCTGTCCCAAATTTTGTACCCCTTTTATTATCGCTCTTCCCAACCTTCCTTCTGGTCCTGTGCCTTTATCTTCGTTGTTTAGTTGTTTTTGGTATTCTTTGGGTACTTCTAACAGATTTTCTTCGTCTGATGAACTCGTTAATTGTGGTGACCTTTCCCGGTAACGGGTATATTGGGGTCTCTTATATTCTCTGGGTTCGCTTCTGGTTGCCCTTTGATTGGTTTGCGTACGTTGACTGTTTGAACTTTCCTTTTCTTCTATTGTCAGGATATTAAACCAATTAGGCAGTGCCTGTCGTGTTTTTTGTATATATCCTTCCAACTGTTGAGCTCTAGCGGTGCCTGTTGTCCTATTTAGTAATTGATGTCTTATCTGGCTTGTTCTCCCACTGCTTATTGGGTATGGTGTGCTCTGATGTACTGGTTCGCTCCACCCACTACATTCACCCTTTTCACCCTGCTTCTGGTAGGCTCTACCCCCTCTTCGGTTATCCCTGGTTGTTTTACTGTATAGCCTTTTTCTGGCCTCCCTTCCAGCTCCTTCTTCCTGTATTATTTCTCCGGATTGTGTGGGGTTATCCTTTTGGTTCTGCCCCAAGGGTTCTTTTCCTGGTCCGCTCTGATTTCCAGTCGGCACGGTCTCTTTGCTCTGGTTACCACTCTGTTCACCCTCTCTTTGTCTTGTGTCACCGGGGTCTGTGTTCCTTTTTCCTTTGTTGTTTTTCGAGTTACATGGCACCAGGTCTCCTCCTGTGTTTTCACTATCAGTCTGATCTCGTTCGTGGTTATCCGGTCCTGTGGCACTTGCCTGGTTTGAGTGAGGTTTTGTTCCCTGACAGTTTCTATTTGAAATGTTACTGCTTTGGTCCTTTTCTGTATTTCCCTCTGATTCGGATCTGTTCTCTTCAATATACCCTTTTTCGCTTGTTCTGTCATTTATTCTGTTTACCGCATTGATGTCCACCTGTTGGGCTGCCTGGCTGCAGCTGCTGCTCCTACCTTCCTCTGTTCCTTTGAGCTCGGTCCCTTTTTGTGACTCCTCTCCTTCAAACCTTCCTTGTATTTGCTCTATTCTATTATCTTTTGACTCTTCGCTTCCCTCTTCTTCGCTATTGTCTATAGGTTCTGTGTCTTCTTCGCTTCCTCCTAGTTCATCTATATTTCTTATGTTATCTGTATATCTGCTTCTCCCTTTGTCTAATTCCCTATGGCGAAAAATTAATTTTTTATTTATTTTCTTGTTGCTTGCAAGTCTCTTAGAGCTATTTCCCGTTGGAGTTTGGTCAGACCCCCAGTAGATCGAGTTGCATAATATGGTAGATTCAATATCTGTTTTGTCTGCCTCTTTATGGCCCTCGTGGTCTGCGATTCCCGTTATGCTTTCTTCGTTTTCCTGTGATTCTCCGCTCGGGCTGTTTGTGGTTCCAGGTCTGGCAACGGTCTCTACGGTGGCCGTCTCCTGGTTTGGCTGATTTGCCCTTTCGATGTTAAAATCGCAATCCTGCCTTGGAGGTAGTGTTTCTGTCCCGATTGGTGTGGGACTCCACGCTCTCCCCTGGTTGTCTCTCGATCGGCTTGTGACGTCCCTGCCGGTCGGTAGGCTATCCCAGGCAGTCAGAGAGGTATCTATTCCTTCTCCGTCAGCCTTTAATCTCTTGGTTGTCGAATCTGCTATGTTCACCTGTCTCTTCCTTCCTTTATATCCGATCTGGATTTCTTCTGCTGCTCCTTGTGACCTTAGTCTCCTTCTGGTTTGATCAGTCCCTTCAGTTGACCATTGGTCTGTTGCTTTAGCTACTGTGTCTGTTGTGAGTTGTCTTACTATTTTGGCTGTTTCTTCACCGTTCTCTGTTATTGTTACCTCTTCTATCTCACTGCCATTTGCCTCAATAAGGTTAGGTGACTGAAAAACCGAATAACCAACCTCACTCTGGCCCGCGTCTGTGACGCTGATCTGATCTGCGTCCCCACCGCGGGCGCGGCGCTGCGTGCTGGGTACCGGGGATTCGGGGTACGGACATCCGTTCATCCGACCGCTGGCCTTAGGCCTCCGTGCGTGTCTCAACCACCCTTGATTCTCCACCAGCCTGAACTATTAGTTTGATTGGTTAAGCCCCACAGCTAGTGTTATTTCTGGTCGAACCCCTAGGCAAGGGTTATAGTAACGATTCTGTTGGTACAAGATTGGGGTTTGAGGCTAGCACCGATGGTAGGGGACACCTCTCTTGGCAGGACCCTGGGGAACCAGTTCAGGAGTTACCCAAGAATCAGTGAGACAGCACTTTAATCAACAGCCATTTATTTCATTCCTTGATGTGTTCCGTGGTAACAATACAGGTTTACTCGTGATCCAGTATTCAATCCTCTAGTCCAATCTCTTATCAGCGAGAAGATATGTACATAATACTCATGGGCAAACAGACATAGATAATGTGTGCTTAAGGCACCTATTTACTAACCACCTGAAATTTCAAGTGTTTACCTACTAAATAGTTACCTGTGACTCCCAGGTTGAACTACCCATTAACCTCAACCACCAATACAAGGTTTGAGCCCCGCATCTATCAGTATTTTAACTGCCGAGTACCCAATCAATTTGTGTGTGGATTCATTATTCTAGTCATTTATCCAGCCACCAAACTCACAGTCACGGCTGGTTCCACGATACCAAGCAGTAGCTGCTTGAATGCTATTATCACCGTAAGTATATATATTATATATAGCCGTAGGCCAATGTTCAATGTCAGTGTGGTGAATAAATTTGATAGTCTTGTATAACACCATAAGCGGTTACAGTCTCATAGACTAGAGCTATGCGAGGCCACGGTAGCTGGCTAGCACTTTTCCTACGTAGAATTGGTCACCAGCGCGATAGACCAGCTTAAGGTACTTACTTTTGTGCCCCACTGTAGCCATACAGTCATGTAAAGCACTGATACTGTTTTGTTGCCTGACAGCCGGTAGGTATAGGTAGGCATCTAGATTAAGTGTATATCCAACTACACCCCTTCTCCACGAGCATTGGTATCCACTCGCCGGGTGGGAAATCTGCACCACTCTACACTTGATCACCTCGGCTTAATTCCCAATGACTGGTCACGTAATCCACCAGGCCATTAGGTGCCGTTGATAGTATATTGGTGATCCTTACCAGGCTGCTGGGTGGAAGGCTACACACACAAAACTAAGCCAGGTTGGCCGTAACAAATGTTGTTGCTGGGTAGGGCCCAACGTATCCGGCCCACCGGTGATAATCATTCGCGTAGGGGACCTAACGTATCCGTCCCTCAATGGCACTTGATGATGGTGGTATGAGGTCATAGTCTCTACCAGGTTAATGTCTCCCAGTAATGGTCAGTCTATGTGTGGTTTCAGGTGAACTGACAGAGCGAAAAGGGTCTGCCCCTACAATAATTTTCCCCAGTCCTTACTAGTGTTGGGACCAGGTAGAATTAATTTAACCACAAGTTGCTCTATTGACTAGAGCCACAGCACGAAAATGTGTTCATCCTTACTAGTGAACTACTGTTTACTGCACTGGCAGGACAAGTCCCGCACCCCGAGATATATCAATGTTTTACTCCTTCTCATTTTCTTTCTAGGAGGCTCCCCTTCATGACGTATTTCTGCTGCTGGGGAAACCACCTGCAAGTCATCTCTGCCGTAGGTCTATCCCCCTTAGCTGGGGCTACCATGGCCACACCCCTTCTTCATAAGGAACATATTCCCGGATCTCCCAGGGCTTCCCTCCTTGTGACGTCGTTCCCCACTGGAGTGCTTACCCTGACGTCATCTCTACCAGAGGTCTATCCCCTTCGGCTGGGACCACCATGGCCACACCCCTTCTTCATATGGAACATATTCCGGATCTCCCAGGGCTTCCCTCCTTGTGACGTCGTTCCTCCACTGGGATGCTCACCCTAACGTCATCTCTACCAGAGGTCTATTCCCTTCGGCTGGGACCACCATGGCCACACCCCCTCTCTATATGGAACATATATCTGGGTTTCCCAGGTTTACCCTCCCTGGGTATCCCCAGGTCCTTTCTGATTGGTGGACTCAAGGAATTCCCCCTTACTCCAAGTAGTGCTTCCAGTGCAGTTCTGCCCTCTGGGTGAGGTTCCCTTTACTCCACCCACTTTCATTCATGACTGTCCTGGGCAATTTGTTACTGTTTTCATGAATGAGTAGGGTTCCCAGCATAGTACTCCAGCCAGCCCCTCTCGGCTGGTCCTGACTTCAGGACTCTGTGGCCTACCGAAGGCCTTTTCCCCCATCGTGCTGTGTTTTAGATCTGGCTTTTGCCAATTTGTATTGCTCTGTCATTCCCCCATGTTCACCACAGATCGACCACTGCGTTGTAAATCCGATTATATTTGTTTGGCTACATGCATTATACAATTATATTCAGCAAATCAATATAATTGGTTCCTGCTCGTTACACTGTCGTGAGTCAGGCCCCTTTTTCCCTACTATTTAGGTTTTACAATAAACACACCTGTTATTTACAATGTTTGTTCATTACTTCTTTCTCACCTTACATTGAACATAGTCATTTGCACAAGCTGATGAGCTCAATTTCATAATTGAGTTTAACCTTTGGAGGACCCTTTTCCCTCGACTGTCCACATATACTTCTTCAGAAAAATAAACATATATCAGTTCATGATATAGACCCTTATAAACCCCCTTCATACCCCCCTGCTTAGGCATTCGGCTCTTTTGGCCACCTAGGCTGAACATATACAATGGCTTTAGGAAGCTTTATGCCCCTCGTAAAATTCTAAATTCAATTTAATGCTCGATCAGGCTTGGACATCCTGAGTATAATATAAATCAATACCTAGTTACGTATCATATAAACCTTCTAAACAACTGAAAATGATATTCTGAATGTCACGACTCTTGTACCGGTAGATTTGTGTCTTCAACCATATTTCTATTTTACACAACGTTAGACTCTCAAGTCAAATCATCAACCACATTAACTTGATTTTCAAAGATCGAAGACACAAGGTACCGTATCAGAACAGCCTATTCATTAGTTTAGGATTTCCAGAATCTAAAATAAAATACCATATCAAAACGTCTTAAACAAGTCGAAATCAGAAATCCGAATCAGAAAATACCGTATCACAACATCTTATGCGTGTATAACCATTCAAGTCAGCATTAATACCGTATCAAATGTTAACATCATTGAGCTTATTATTAAACAAATCAAATCAGAAATCTGAATCAGAAAGTACCGTATCAAAACAGCTCATACCATAGTTTGATTTTCAGAGTCAAAATCCAATCATAATCAGAATCAGAAAATACCATGTCAAAACATCTTATGCATGTATAACCATTTAAGTCAGCATTAATACCGTATCACATATTAACATCATGAGAATATAATTACAAGATATCATCCTAGGATAATATTGACCTACTCTATTGTAGATACCGTATCACATATAGCATAGTTGCTCAGAATGGAGTACCGTATCGAACAACATATACATGTATGACAATAATGACTGTACCGGTAGGTTAGCTTCCAACCACAACAGGAGGCGCATTCTCACTCATACTAGATTCAGGTTTCAAAATTAGATATGTACATGTGGGCTCTACCATTTATACATTCCATGCCAGCTATTCATGTGATTCACCAGTTTGTTACAGAAATTTCAAGACGACCACAATAAGGTTACTAAACCAATTTCAACAGGGGTTTCAAATTTACAATAACCTGAGTTTAATTAACTAGATTGAACTAAATTAAATTAATTTAAATCAAATTAAGTTTAAATTTAAATTTCAAAATTAAATTATGTTAGATTTACATTCATTATTCATAATTAGATTAAAGGCAACAGTGTGAGGTAGATTCAGGTGGCTGTCCTTGTAGTATAGCGTTAGTCATGTTGTGACCCTTGATCGGAGTCTGGTTTTTCAGCCATGTTATCAGGAATTTCAGGGATATCAGGAGGTCCTTCTTCCTCGACATCGTCATCTTTATCGTCATCTTTGTCATCCTCATCACCCTCGACATCTTCAGGTCCTTCTTCTTCCTCTCCTGGAGGATTTGGTGCGTTTTCTCGTCGTAATCTCTCAAGTGTCAGGCCATGTAGATTAGCAGCTTGGAGGTTTGCCTGCGTACAGAATTTAGCTTGACCTAAGTGGAAACCAGCCCCCCAAACTGGGTGTAGACTAGCCTCGTAAAGTCTCAGTTCCTTTGTACTCTGTAGAAATCCGTTCATGTCGGGGTCAGCAAACTTAAGCCTGTTGAACCTTAGTAGATACTTCTCAGCATCTTTTGACCATTCTTGGTTAGTTGGGATCTTTTTTCCCACACTTATCATGTCATACGGGCAGGTAGCAGCCATAATGACCTCTCTGACGTCTCGTTTGCCGCAGATTTCAGCTTTTTTCGCCTGAAATGCTTGCTCTACACTGTTGAAGGTTGTACCCTCGTCCTTAATAACACAAGGATAGAGATTAGAAAGCCTGTGATGCACTGATCTAAATAACATCCCATCTGGAGTTTCTCCAGTTGTGGCCAGTTCCATGGTAAGGTGAGGGGAGGGGAGGTTGTTGAGTTGGTGGTGCTGGTATGACACTTTGTTTAGAATTATGGCCCGCTGTCTCAGCCTACAGTCCATGTTGTTAGCCCTTGCTAGAAAGTACATAGCTCTCAGGTCGATAAACTGCCTTCTCTCAAGTTCATTGAGCTCGTCGCCAATGGAGCACCCAAACCAATATCCATTTCCCTTCAGATAGCTCAGGGATTTCATTAAACTTGCCTTCAGCGTGGGTTTGTGGAGGATTACACGCACCGTGCGGGGTTTAATTTTCCTGTTTGGATTGGCATTGTTTACTTGTTGACGCTGGACCGGTCCCAAGCGCTCGACAGACTCAATCTGTTCAACTCCCCACGGCACTCGGACATCCTTCAGGAGCCTTCCCACTATATTGAATAGATTCTCCCTAGGGTCTTCAATACACCCTTCAATGGTAAATACCTTTTTCTGATCCAGGGCATCTATTTTCTCCAGTTTGTTGCTGTGGTTGGTGAGAAGGCGCGTCTGCGCCATGGCGGTGTCAGAGACTCGTGACAGTGTAGTTTCAGTCTCCTCGAGTGTTGTTGTCAATCCCGCTAACTGGTCTCTGTGGCTGTCCAACCTGTCCAGGATACCATCCAGAGATCTTGTAGTCTTAGCATTCGTCTCGTTTATGCCTGCTAAGGTCTCATTTATCTGTTTTAACGTTCCTTCGAACCCGTCTGTCTTCTTCTCTTGGGCGGTTAGACGCCGTGCTAAGCTGTTGACTGCACACACCACGTCAGCGGTGGAACAGCCTGCCGGTAACATGTCGTCTTTTCCTCTATTTTGCTTCTTTTTTTCTGCTTTGGTACTTTCCGCCATGATTTTCAAGTTCTATATACCCTTATAAAAGTGTGTGTCCAAATTTAGAAGATTTCACTTAGTTTGACTATGGTTTTTTCGAAATATCTCACGGAGCAAACCTAGCCGACTTCTAGCCTTGTGCCGCCATTTTCCCTCTTTCAGGTGAGAGTGGTTTTAGCGACAATGACGCTGACCTCTCTGAGTATGTAAGTTAGTCAAAACGCCTAACTTGCCAACCCAATTTGGGGATTTTGCCCCGCTCAAACTCCAAGACCTTGCCTAGGATTTTACATATAAAATGTACAAATTAGCTAAATATTGTCATTTCGCCCAAGATAAGTGAGACTTACAAACTTGGATCAGCGTGAGGGTATTCAAAATGAATTGATATGTGTAAGATATGTGAGCAGCGACAAATTTCCTATTTTGTTGTCTACTCAAATATTGCATGATAAAATGATAATAAATACCTTTTTCCTTGCATTTATATTTGAAGGTCCATGTTGCGATTATCATTCCTCAGCTGTTCCTATATATACAAAGGCAATTGTCCTCGTTTTCTATCTGATTTCAAACTGAATGTCCCCTTATGGAATCAGGCCTTAAGAAACCCACCCACCTCACTATAGGTCATCTTATGCATACCCCTCTCCACCCCCTCACCTCATTTCTCCCCTACAGGGAGTTCTGCAGCCCTCACCTCCCCCACCCCACCCCTCCCTGTAAGGGCGTATCTACCTGTACCAGGACACTACCCACAGGAGTGGTTACTCAGGCCTAGGCTGGCCTAAGTTAGGCCTTGACTGTCTCATTATTAGGCCTAACAATGATAGGGATTATGTGGAGGCATATTCTACTCGGAAATCCATTCAGGAGCTGAAAAAAACTCCTGAGCTACCTTGGCTTGGAGGTCTACTACTAAGTTCAGTAGTATTATATTAACACCAGGTATTCCTCTGACACAGTACACAGGAGGCTCTTGATGTGAGGTATTGTAATCAACAGAGGACAGAGGAATGCAGTAATAGGAACACCAGTTTCTAGGATTAAGGTGGAGTATTTGTGCATGTATACAAACATCATTCTGCTATCAGGAGTTTTGTTTGACTTAGCAGACATTGGATAAGCTCGATCATTTCCTCTTCCTAGCAGTTTCCCTTCAGAGAGGATTACACTTGGTGAATATACCCACACATATGCATATATTGGGAAGGAGCAGCCTTAGGTCATCAAAAAAGCCTTATTCATATACATTCAATGATTAAGGTGTACGGAACTTAGTAAACAGATACAAGACAGCTAGAATGGCCACCTACCGGACTCTAGTTGTACTACTTGGTGCATGTATTACGCTGGTCCCTGTGATGTCACAGCAGTACAACTGCCGGAGACCCTCCTCCCCTCCACCCTACACATTCCTGCCCTTTGGTGAGCAGAATGGGGATGAGGTACTCGTGGAGAAGTCTGCAAAACTGGACCTCAATGTCAAGTTCCCATTTCTACAAGACTCTTATGACAAAATCTATGTAAGTGTTAAACAATATTATTGTAATGTTGAATTTAACTCAAACTTTTAGGGGTGCCTGTTTTCAGGTTTTACAGTGTTATGGTTTATTGTCATTTACATCCATATAGTTCCATGACCTATATCATTTTAATGCAGCCCTGATGAGTTAATCACCAATTCTGCATTTATACATAATGTCAACCCTTCAGGGTTAATACAAGGAAGATCATGACAAGAAATACTGCCTTGGGGTAAATTGGTCATGATTTCATAACCAAATGTCATATTAATCTATTATGAATTTTTAGGTGAATGCAGATGGCGTTATCTCCTTCCTGCGGCCCTTCCAACAAGCCACACCGACCAGTCTCCCACTCAGTGGCACTGCCCGGGTCCCCATGCTGGCCCCCTATTGGTCTGATGTGGACCTCAGTGCTAATAATGGGCAGGTCTACTTCCGGCAGACCACCAAGCCTCACACCCTGAATTTGGCTTATGAACTGATGCAGCGTTACTATGGCGATGTGACTTCTGGTGTCATTGCTTTATTCAGGCCATCCCTGGTTGTCATAGTAACATGGCATAATGTGACATTTGCAGGGGGCAGCTGTACAACACCGGTAGGTTATTGTCTTTGTTAAATTTCGGTTTTTAACATCTAAATAGAATTAATAGAACCATAGCTTTACTGTGTATAATAGAGGTTGCTACCTCTTTGAGGGTACAGACTGTCATGGGATATGAATTTGTCCTACATGCAACTGTCTCTTTTTTATAATAGTATTTAGACAAGCTGAGTAAATGCAAACATTCCTCCTATCTGAAGTAGCTCACTTAGAGCACACAGACATGCTTCCTATACTCACAAGTATGTTTTGTACACCTTATTTATGTAAGTAAAGCACTAACTCATGAACATCAGATCCTCATGTAGAACCACACTAAAGAGGCAGGTGATGGCATAGTCGATTTAGCTTTGTTTGATGTCTGGCAGGTGTTTGAGTTGTCTGATAATGTTTTCCTATACATCATGTTCAACGACTAGTCTACACTGTAAATAGTTACTGTAGGTACACTTTAGAATCTACTGTAGATCTACACTGTAAATAGTAACTGTAGGTACAGCTTAGAATCTACTGTAGATCTACAGTAGAAATCTACTGTAGAATGGATTTATAGTGGAATCTACTGTAGATTTACAGTAGATTATACTGTTTATCTACAATAAACCGTACGCCTACTGTATACCTACAAAATTGGCAACCAACCTTTTACAGTGTAGCTTTATTTACAGTAAATAAAAGGAGAATCCGCTGATTTGCTTATAAATCTAAAAACTTTGCTTATAAATCTAAACACTGTGTTTTGAAATATCCTTTTTTCACAAGAAATGTGACATTAACTAGTAGTGTCTTTTATATATAACAATAAACATATATTTCCTTCCCTTTCTAGGTGAACAGCTTCCAGGTTGTGATGCTGACAAATGGTCGGCATGCGTTTGCTTTCTACCTGTATGGAGACATGGCGTGGACATCCAGTCGTCCCAGTGGGGGCAATATTCGTGGACTAGGAGGAACACCTGCCCTGGTAAAGTTACTTTTAGGGATTGAAAATAGCTAGCAGGAGCAATTGATGAAATTGCTATTATAAATCTGAACTAAAATTGGCAATATGCTAAAATGTACCTTCATCAGTTCTATATATTGTACCTATCTATAACATAAAAAGACTGATTAACATCACTTAAATCGTGTATATCTGATTTAAATTTTTTTTTTAATCCTACATAAATATGTTCCAAACACTGTAAAAATGTATTATTTATGGGCTGGGGCAAATTAAAATGGTATCCATGGCAGTAACAGCTCAGAAATTGAATAGATGGGGTCTAATTATGGCTTTTCTAGTGTATTTTCAATGGGGGGAATAAAATCATGCACCATATTCCAAGATGACCATATATTAAGTAATAAAATCAAATTTGAGCAAAATCAGAGGGAATGAGGGGGAATGGAATAGATAAAAAGTTAAGTATGTCTATGTGAACATTCTGACTCATTATTAGAGAAATCTATTTTTTGTCCCACACACCGGATATACTCACTTTAAAGAAACAAATCATGAAAGACTTTTGCAGTGAAAGGGCACAGACATTTAGCTCCTAATATTAGCCACTAGCATGTGTGAAATAAAAAAATGAGTTTTAAAACATCTTCTCCTTGCCAGGTTGGGTATGCATCGGGTGGAGTGGACGGTAACCTGATGGTGAATTGTTCCCTGCGGGCATGTATCAGGACAGCCGTGCAGGCAGAGTCTAATACCAGGATTAACGGTGTGTGGGTGTTTCGACTGGAGAATAAAACTATACAGGACTATGGATGTATGCGAACTGGTGCGTAGAATATAATATATTATATTATATTCATGCAAGTAGATATATGTGTCCAATATTGTGTTATTATATGTAATCAATAATCGTATATAATTTATGTACCAAATGTCAGTTAGTGGGAGTTGGACTATAGTTGGTACCACACTCCCTAGGGTCTCCCCACCAACCCTCTGTTGTGGCAACCAGTCAGAGTCCACATCATTGTGCCTGAACAGGGGTTGGTATACAATATCCTGGCATAAAATGAATTATATTGGTGCATGGCATGTATACCACCCTTATCATATATATATATATATATATATATCTGAGACCACAGTTATTCCCAGAATACCCTGTAAATTAATAACAAACAATCCACAGTTCACCATCGGATAACCCTCTTGGATTTATTATCCATGTCAGCCCATTAATACATAAAATAATTAGAATATTCCAACACTGTATTCCCATATGTTACAGAAAGATTGAACTATTTCATGAATATAATCATATGATACATTTATAACACCTTTGCAGGTCCTGCTACCATCACAAATGGCGAGGGACCAGTACTTGGTGGAAAGCCATTCCAACTGACGGGTCCCTGCCTGAGTCGGGTTCAAAACCACGACATCCGATGCCGCATGGGTCAGACTGATATCACTGGTAGTAAAACGTATGACAGTAATAATAACTTCTTTATGGTACAGTGCATCCCACCACTGTCACTGAAGACTGGACCTGTAGCTGTTGGGTTGTCTATCGATAGGGGGAGGACCTACCCCTTTACAGCTAATTATACTTATGGTAAGGCCAAATGTATCTGTTGTACATTTCCTATAACATTGTCCTATCAATACAATTCTTTTTGTAGAAGAGATTGAATTGATTAATCTCTTTAGCAATACCATCACAAAATCAAAAAAGGAATATAACTGTGGCAGTGAGAAATAGATCTATATACTTTAAACCTTCTGCATATCATGTATAAACCTTAATTAGATAGATATAATCAAATTCACCATATCTTGTTATTCAATACCATTATGAATTATGTAATTATTGTAGTCTCATTGTTTTGATGCTTGGTAAACAATAGTAGCCTCTGAATCCATCAGCAATATTATCACAGCATATAGTAGAATAACTTTATTTGTCATATTTCATAAAACCCATCCTTTTCTGTTCACAGTACTTAGTGACCCAGAATTTAAGCTGACACAGGTGGATGAACCTAACTGGGACATAGCAACAACCAAGGGTGTCTTAACGTGGGACACCACCGCTCTACCTGCAACCTTTGTCAATGTAGAGTTCTTCATTATATTGTAAGTTTCAATTCAATTTTGTGCTAGTTCAATTTATTAGTTCCATATTGCAGGACCATCTGTATATAATACCTCATTTTCACACTGCTCAATACTTTCCATCATATAAAGATTAAGCATCTGAGATAATTGTTACTCCATTTTCTTTCTCAGCCCTGGGGACAGTCTGGATAAAATAACAACAACTGGGGTGGAGCTGTTGAGCATCGACACCAGACATCGCCCGGGATATGCCCAATTGCCTATTGGGCTGCCAAAAATGACTATGATCCCAACTTTGACATCATTTGGAGCATTACGTGCCTATGATCATCATAAACAAAACTTGTAAGCATCTTACTATCGCAACTGTAATTTGTGAAGGTAATAGGATTTCAATATTGAGTCTCTAGGCAACATGGATATATATGCTTATATCTTACATGAGAAATGGGCTCCGTGACCATCAACATTAGGACTTCATAAAGCATACATCTACCCACTAAGCAATCAAAAAAAAAGAATAATATTGTTCTATTCACCTTTTCACTCTGTCTGCATTAGCATGTTTACACCATTGGCATTCTCAGGTTATTGCCCTCTTAATTCGACCTCCTACATAGTTGCTTGTATAAAATGTGACTGTATAGTCACTGCTGTACATTTTACAGTATTTATTGCTGTATTAGTTTTCATGGGGAGTAGAATCTGCTGTTGGTTTACAGTATAAAATGACTTTTGGGTTCACTATTTCCGATGTGTCTCTCTCCTTTACAGGTCAGACAAGGTGATCCTATACAGCACCCCACAGTGGTCCCAATACTTCTTCAACCAGTGGATCATCGAGCTCGCCTACCGCACCCTCCGCCAGGTCTCCTTTGGCAGGACCGCTGAATCAGACAGAGACTGGGCCCTCCTGCAACCATACCTTACCACCCAAGAGGCCAAGCACTACCTGGGAGCCTACCCTAACAGGGAGACCCTGGCCAGGTTCATGGCAGAGGGAAGGCTGGATAACTTCACCAAGACATTTTTCGCCCGACTATGTGGGAAATGGAAGGCAGCAGACGTTGCAAATCCGCAACAGTTGAAGGCAGCTTTACCCAGGGTGCCCTGTACTCTGGATGGTGTGGTTAAGAATGGAGGGTTTGAACCTGACCTCACCTGTGGCCTTGATAACCAAGGTCAAGGACGCTGCAGATATAGACCAAAGGCAGATACGTGTATGATCGCTGCAAATCCTACGTAAGTACATAACAGTATAGAGTCATTGTGATGGATTTTAACCTCATAACTCCCATTTGGCTTATAGGCAAGGTTTTAACACATAGGATTACAGTGAAAACTAATTTCAAACACTTTTATCATAAGCCGAAATTTTCCTCTCCAACTCACATTCAGCCTATAACCAAGGTATTATAACCGAGCTTTTACAGTACTTAAATTTTGGATAATTGCTTCAGCCTCGTGTAACAAACCCCCATTTTCATAAAAGAAAATATCATGATGATACATTGTGTACCCCCTCCAAAAAACAACCAAACTTTGGGTCAATCACATCATGATGCTTCTTATCAAGTACCCTTTACCCTGAGTACTTGAATCTATTCATCAATGGAAATTCTGATTCATGTTCTCATGGTGATTTGAACAGAAATAGTCTTGATGCAGTGCTCTTTAAAAAAATGACTTTTTACTATTACTTAACTATTACTTCATATAATTTCCTTCAAATAACAATTCTTTTAAAAAGTAGAGGCAATTTTGGTACTTCACTTCCAGGGCTCAAGGTTATAGCCAGAGAGCATGTTACGACGCTTCCGGCCGGCTCATCACATCATCAGCAGACCCGCAGTCTGCAGGGAACAGCCAGTGGTACAACAGAGGACAGTGGTTTGCTAATAAGTTCTATGATGAGCGTGGACAAGCACACTGCTGTGTGTACAGTGACACCTGTAAGACCTGGTCAGAACGACGACCAGCTTCCACCTGTATGAGACGTAATGACATGACCACACCACAAGCCAGTGATAACCAAAATAACCAAGGTAAAAATATTGTATAGGCCATTAGCAGATTATAATATTTCTTCCATTCACTGTGGAATTCTTACAATAGTACTGATGTGACATCTGTTTTCAAAGCAAACCTTGCCAGTAATAGATTAAGTGAGGCTCACAAGATAATAAGCTTGACCCCTATGTATAACCCCTAAATAATTGAACAAGGTTCCTTCTCTAATAGATCTCTATACATACATGATTCTTTTGACATTTAGCAAAGTTGTTTCTAAAGTTTCGATATGTCTTCATTTGAAAAGCATCCACCCACACAAGTATGTTGTTGATGTGTAGTAGTTACAGGTACCATGCCTTGTACATAATAATACCAATCAATAACGCTTAGGCCAAAAAAAAAAGGTGTGTTTCAGGCAACCCGACCCTAGATTCAAAAAAGGGCCGACCCTAGCATTGTTTTTCCCAATTTTGGAGAATTTAATTTTTTTTTTTTTTTTTTTAGTGTTTATTTTTCTCAATTTTTACAAATTCTTTCAAGAAACGCAAGCTCCCAGTGACCTCAGAGGCCTGAATGATTGACTAACTTCAGAAAATGGCTTTTTAAGAGGAATATGCAATAACTTCTTGATATTCCTAGTCAAAAGAGGAATTATTGAATCATTCTGGTGAGTCGCGAGTCGATTTCTCTATTCGCGACTCATTCCTGGTTCTGTCTATGTTAAAAAGAAAAGAAAAAAAATCAAAAATCCGACCTACCTACCCTAGAAATTCTGACCATGTTGCCTGAAACACACCTTTTTTTTTTTTTGGCCTTAGCTAAATTCCATTCTTATTTCAGTCACTCCTAGTGGTACTCCTGGTCCACAATTCCAGTTAGATTCAACTAAAGGCCCCATCATGGGTGGTAACCCTATATACATCACCCTTCCCGCCCCTGCCTTCAGTGCCCTGTGTCGTATTGGCAAGGTTCTTGTAGCAGCGGTAATGGAGAGCAACACAAGGGCACGGTGCATGGCACCAATGAGTTATGCAGCTGTGACTGTTCCCATCCAAATATCTGTGGATGGTGGCAGGACATTTATACCTGCAACATCTAGCTATAAATATGGTAAGTGAAATAAATAGGAGGTTTATCAATATACAAGAAAACATGCATGACCAAATGCATATATCAGTCTATTTATATGAATATTATCATCAAAGAAGCCATGGATACTCAAGCCAACATATATCCCTAGATTAGAAGAAGATAAGCCTATTGCATATCTTCTACAGCAAAATCGATGAGATCTGAGATGGTAAATTTAGTCCAATGAGATCTGATCAACTATCTTGTCATTGGCCTCACCAGTCAAACAACACAACAAACATGTGTGGTGGAAGCAAAGTGTTTTTATTATGAGTAAGGCCGTTTTATTCTGATAACTTGGATTACGGATCGGCCGAAGGAAATTTTTTTTTTTTACCCCCCTCCGCTGGGATATTTTGAGAATTTTGAAAAAAAAGGGAAAAAAAGTACATGCTGACTGGCAGACACTCAGAATTAGGCTTTCAAAATTGGGAATGTTTCTCAATATATATACCTTCATTTAATAGCCAAAACAGACAGAAGGGTAGCTTTTTTCTTTTTTTTCCCCTCCCGCCCCCCAAAATATTTGCTCTGAGTGCCCGTAATCCAAGTTATCAAAGAAAGGTGGCTTAAGTAATGTTCACATGACCTTGATCTATTTAAGCAGAGCAATAGCTAAATATACCCAAGACACCAATGATACCAAATATCCCTACTGTTCTCATTCTTGATATTCCAGATCCCAAAGACAAGAGTTACACCTTAGATAGAGGGGACCTGAGGATCTGGGAGGATGTAAGTCAGCAACCCTACGTCACATGGGACACAAATGTCTTCAGCCCTACATACGTCAACATAGACTTTGTGGCATTCTTGTAAGTAAACTTGTAGTAAGTAACTACATAAATGAGATGCTGTTCATTATGTACAATTATGTCAGCATATTCCCACTACTAATAGAAAAAGCATTAATATTTTATCAATAATCATTGCCAAGAAGCTTTTGTATTGGACATTATCATCATTCAAATGCTCCCACTGTCTGCCATTCTAACCTTTTATTACTGCAGGAAAAATAATCAACTGTCAATTTTCCATAACATCTGTAACCATTGCTTTCATCCTTCAGTCCGGGAAGTGAGCCAAACAGTGACCCCGTCCAGGAGGTGGTGCCCTTGGTCATCACGAGTCCTACCAGTCAGCAGCAGGTGCAGTTCCCCCTAGGCCTGCAGTACATCACCAAGATGCCAAAACTCACCACCCTGGGGGCTCTGCGACTCTATGATTCTAGCAAACAACACCAGGCGTATGTAGATCTGCTCTAATTTCTGGATTAGTTTATTTCCATGCATTAGAGTTTGTTATTTGTATTTCCTTCTCTCTCTCTATATATATTTTAGTTAATTTGGAAGTGTTAAATAATTAAGACCATGAAGTCTAAATGAACAAATCAAGTTATATTACTGTGTTTTAATCAATTCATTGATACTTACAAAAGCGGTAGGTAGTTCACATAAAACTTCACATTTCAAAATATGAACTCCTTAAAATCATTTCAGGTCTAAGCGTGTGACACTGTGGTCAAACCCCTTCTGGTCGCTGTGGTTCTACAACCAATACCTGGTAGAGCTTATCTACAGACAGAGTACCCGTACACCCGTACAGATGACCACAGAGGCTACTAACATCTGGGCCTCTCTGCAGCCCCTCCTCTCAGGCACCTACATCAGAACAAGGCAGGATGCCATGAGGTCTGTTTTTGAACAAACTTTTAGAACTTTATACCATATATTTTGTTTTTGGGCTTTATGAATGATCCCCTAGGTACTACTAGAATACACAGAAGATATGTAAACACTGATTATAGTTATTGATAGAGACTTAACATGTCTCCTACTCTTGTGTTAAAATGTGGAATTTCTTTTTTGATGTACTTCATCCAATTATTCATCAGGCACATCTATTTGTTCTGACATTAAAGTTGACTGAAAAACAATGTTTAATTTCATTTTAGTCTTTAGACGAGCATATGCATACATTATGCTATAATTGAGTTAATTATTCATGTCAATCTTTATCCACAGGTTCATCGCCAGTGGGAAACTATCGGCGTGGAATATTGCTGCCTTTGATAAGCTGTGCAGCGCCTGGACATTTGCTGAGGCACAGAAGCCTCCCAACTTCTCTGAACTGCCTGCTGTTCCCTGCAGCCCCCCTGAGGCTGTAAAGGACAACATGTATGACATGGAACCCCTATGTCAGTCAGGGAAACTATGTTTGTTTAGACCCCAGGCTGAGGTATGCTTCATTGCCAACCAACCAAGGTGTGTCCAACTTCCATATGCCACCTAAGACATTTGCCAATAACACTGATAATCAACAAAGTAATCAAGTATTATTGGCAAATGTGAAAGTTTTACTTTTATTTATTCAATACAAATTTATAGATTTCTATTCTATTTTACTCATGTTTTCATATAAAAATCAATCAATTATTCTATCCTCTCAATATCATAAAACACTTTCCCATGGACTTCAGTATGATCCCATTTCATGTTACCAAAGTCTACACTGTGTAACTAGATCTATCTAGAAAATCAAATTATCATTGTTTATAACTACATCAAAGTAAAATTCTTCATTTGCCTCTTCTCCCTAGCTCTAAGCTCTATGGACAGCGAGCTTGCTTTGCCAATACTGGTAAGCTCATCCTGACTGCCGGTAATGTGTCTGCTGGTTCCTCAATGCGCTGGTTCCCTCCCAGTAACTGGTTCCAGCACCAGTTCTTTGACCAGCGGGGCCATATGCACTGCTGTGTGTGGGGGAGGTCATGCAAGAAGTTCTCTCGTTACCGACCAGCACAAGACTGTGAGGGGTATAGCCCAGGTAAGTTATGACTCTCAACAAATTATATAGGCCCTATATACAGCTAATTAAAGTAACGCTTATGGTTATTTAGGTACATATGGAAAGTATTTCATTTAGAAATAATATTGAAATAACATGACTGGATATTAGCGGTGATATTAAAATTCACCATTATAATGTAATGCTCCTTATTTAACCTTCATTGCATGACCTAGAGTTAAGATTGATCTACATACAGTAAAACTTTGGTTATAAGTCAACCTTGTTTATTTGAGAGGAAAAATTCGGCTTATAATAAAAGTGCTTGAGAATTGATTTCACTATATTCCTATAAATTAGAACCTTGCCTATAAGCTGACTGGGAGTTTTGGAGTTAAAATTCGGATAAATAAAAACGCTAGAATATATTTGGCTTATATCTGAGGTTTTACGGTACTCTGACTATCATAACCCACCCTCTTTTACATCATTATTTCTGCATTGCATCATGCTCACATTTGGAATGCCAAATGTTAAAGCTGATATGGCATAAACTCCCCAGTTATGTTGTTTCGGCTATTCCTGGCCCTTTTCAGGCTTATACCCCTACAGAATAACCAGTTTTGCACCAATTTATTCAAATTTTTGGTATATGTGAAAAAACATCCTAATTATTCGGGAAATCTCTATTTTTTGTGTATTGGCCCAATATTTTCTGTTTTCTGGCCCTGCAAAGGCCCAAAACCCCTAAAAACGTCAAAAACCCTAAAAATGACATGTTTTACATGTCTCCCATGTGTACTGAGGCAGTAACAGCTTATTCCTAATATCATTTTCTATTAGGTCTATGGTTTATTCAATTGATTCACAAGGATTTCACTAGATATGTTCCTTATTTTTTTCTCCACAGTCGTTTAAGTGTGTTTTGTCAGCAAAATATTCAAATGTCATTTCAGGTTGATACCTCTATATAGTAAATAAAGAAGATCCACACAGTCTCTTTTGTATCCCAGATTGTGAGGTAACTCTTGTGTCTTCTGCTGGAAAAAAGAAATTTTGAAAAATATCCAATTATCTTGCCTCCAGGAGCATATGTCTATTGGGATACATATTTTCCGTCACGGAGTCACCCGGAATATTCGTCACGGAGTCACCAGCCACCCTGATGAAAATTTAAACCTTCATAGAATTGTTTATACCCAATATATTTAAGTTATCTCTGGTTTTCCTGTGTCCTACCTACTCCCTTTAATGTTCTAATGCAAAAATCCACCATTTTTATGCTCATTTATACAAGAAATAATTTCCGTCACGGAGTCACCCGGGTGACTCCGTGACGTAAAATAGGTTAATAGGGGTACTTTAGGGCTATACTGTGCAAATTTGGTCTAACCAGATATTATGATGCTTCATATTTCTTAAAGGACACATGATCAGGACACTGTAGAGTGAATTTAACCAATAATGGGACCATTTTGAGGAAACTAGGGTAAAGTAGAAAGTATGTAGTTGAAATGTTCATATTTCTGATAAATGTTCAAAATTCATTGGGCTGTATCTTAAAAACTATTACTCAGAGGATATCCATTCTTGGTATGCTTCAAGATATATGTTGGCCCATCTTGTAAACAAAATTATTAGTTGCTGTGATGAATTTAAAACATAATGTTCATGATCATTGATTTTTCATCACGGAGTCACCTGAAAAAAGGTCAGTAAATTTCACGAGGCGATAAAAAGTGAACCGCTAGGGTTAGACATGTATCAAAAAGTGTTCCAAGGAGCCAAGATATATACCTTTCAATATACTAAACTTGTTTAAACATATTAAGAACTTTGTGATTTCTCCTTCCTCTATCCTAAAACAACATAAGTCAGGAGTTTGAGCCATATATATAAATCACATCAGATTTTTCTAACATCATGCACATAAATAAAAGATAAAAAATGAATGCCTTGTATATATTTCCAGCTAAGGCAGTGGTGAGCAGCAGCACCTTGTCTGTAGCCTCCCTGGTATGCCTCATGATAGCAGGAGGCATGGCGGGCTTCATATCGGCCTTCCTTATAGCCTGCCTTGGACTCCCCAGGAGGGGGAAGACCAGGCCTCACAGCTCCAACAAGCGGAACAATGTCAACAGGTACAGCTCACCACAGAGAGTGCCACTGGCATTGTGGCCTTCATTTTTAACCTGGCGGAGTGCATCAATGTATCATGCCTTGGTCGAGTAACTCGCCAGTGCTGCATTCAAGTATCATGCCG
This sequence comes from Harmothoe impar, assembly GCA_947462335.1. Taxonomy (NCBI): domain Eukaryota; kingdom Metazoa; phylum Annelida; class Polychaeta; order Phyllodocida; family Polynoidae; genus Harmothoe; species Harmothoe impar. Next base: position 14,981,345 of record OX381710.1, on the reverse strand, counting down.
ACCCTAGGACTTGAGACACTCCCGAAGGGTGATCATGATGCATCCATGCAGCACCGGTGAATTACTCACTGTGGCTGCATTGGTGCATCATGATGACAAATGTCACCTTTTAGTGACATCCGTCCTTAAAGGGTTAATCAACTAGTGCTATAACACATTGTTTGACCACTCGGTAACTTAATTTCCCCAAACATTTTTATGACGCAAATGGTAGAATCTGCACACAAACATATTGGGATTTTTGCCATATAGTTGGTTTGTCCTGATGTTGGGTAAACCAAACCCTAGTTGTGGAATAGGCAAATTAGTGTGCAGCTTAAAATCACACACAAAGGCACTATTTTAGGCCACTCAAAAAAACTAAATGGTTTCTCATCAACCCACACATTATAGAAATTGAGTTTTGAGGAAAACTCTTTTTTTTCTAACTTTTAATGAAAAACATGATAAATATGGACTCTATATTTGGTATGAAATTAAAGCTATTACTGCTAGTAATGCAGTAAGATAGAAATGACATGCATTGTTCCCACTTTTAAGGATCAAAACATTCTTAACTACCAAAATGTCAATTTTGGTCATAAAAACATATCTTATCCTATAAATTTTAGCCCGCGAGTAAAAAAAAGCTAAGGGTCACATTTTTCAGTCCTTGGTGATGAGAAACGACTGTTTTTTTTCGAGTTGCCTTTACTTATTAGGAGTATTTCTATCAAAATCCTATTTTCATCCCATAGCATTCATATGAACTGCGTTTACTTACACCATAACTGTCTCAGATATCTAGTGGTGTATTGCAATCACAGGCCAAATGAGAGCCTTCTGGTAGATATGGTCGGCACGGGGGTGGTAGTATTAGGGTAAGGCCTGACACTCGTATGGTCCGGTCGTCTAGCCACGTAGACTCAGGCCTGTAGTGTTTTGTAAAGCCAGTAGATATCTCTGGTGTATAGCGATGATTCTGGTTTCTCCGTAGGGGCGGCCATGTTAGTTCTGTACTCGCCAGTTATCGTGAGACTTAGGCAGTGACCAGACACACCATAGCTTCCGGGGAACAGGCTACAATACGAGAGCGGAACCAAGTTCTCACGAGATTGCTGATGTCAGTGTAAACAGAGTGGCTGCGGGAACAAGTCCGATCCCGGTAGAGGCCTATACTTGGTCTACCCTAATACTACCAAACCCCTGCCCACCATCACTACCAGAAGTCTCTCATTCGGCCTGTGATTGCAATACAATTGAGTACCAGTATCTCTGATTAGCCTCTTGTCCCAACAGACCAGCAGGCATCGCCATGACAACCAGGACTAAACAGAAGAAGGAGCCCAAGGTGAAAAAGGAGAAGAAGCAGAAACCTGCCAAGACTACTGCTGTAAAGGCTCCAAAGGAGAAGAAGCAAAAACCCACCAAGATTAAGAAGTCAAAGAAAACAAGGAGACCGTAAGTTTGGTGGCAGTTATATATACCCAGTGGTTAAACAGTCTATACGAAAACCTTTTTACCATGCAGGACATTCGGTCCTGCAGATTTTTTTCTTTGCAGGACCGGCTCATTTTTTGCAGGCCCAGATATCAAAGTACAATCTTGCTATTTAAAAAATGACATTTAAAGTTAGTGTTTGTACTGACAATGATACTGAATAGGGGTACCGTATTCGAAATAATAAGCGCACAGTGCGCTTAAAAAATTATGTGGGTGTGTGCGCTTATTACGTTGAATATGGTACTCTATTTGTCGCAATTGAATTAACCATTTTATCTAATTTACTAAAGGATATTACAAATAATATTCTAGCTTTCTGTTTCATGCTGTAGAAACCTTAATAATGGTCTGATTTACAAGCCGTAAAAAAAAACATATAGCCAGGATCTCTAGGATACAGCCAGCTATTCAGCCTTCTTTCTGCCCGACCGGCAGACTTTTTGCCCGCTATAGCCAGTGTCCGGCAGGTTTTCGTATAGACTGCCTGGTTATAATTCTGTCAGGTTTTAGATAGTCTAGTAAAAAGGTAGCAACAGTCTTGAATAGCAACATTAAACAATGTATGGTGGAAGGCATTCATTGTACAGTGAAAACCTTAGATTACTTTTCCTTTAGAAACATCGAAATCAACTATTGTATGAATAATTGATTTCCTACCAATCATTGATTTCCTACCAATCTTGGGCTAAATGGACAGATTTATTCGAAATCATTGAGGAAAAGGATTTCATGTCACAAGTCAACCATTGAATGGCATGTATACCAATATTAATTGGTTACAGAGACAGACAGACAGACGTACTCCGTTGCCCCACCTGGTGACTGGTGGCTGAACTATTGAGCAACCTAGTTACTGCAGTTCATTTTTTGTTACTGTTGAAGCAATGTAGCAAAAACAGCAATGAACCCATCTGATTTAACTTTAACTGAATGTTATATTGAAGAAAAGTTTACACTGTCCATTGTTTTTTCCTCTTTCAGAGATGCTGCAGAGAATGTGTACGTAGAACCGGAGCCGTACCCGTATGTCAACAACAAGCGGCGGTCGCGTGAGTCCGGTCGGAGTAAGAACAGCGGGGGTGCAGCCGCAAGGGAGGCCGAGTACATGGACTTCAACGAGGAGGATGAATACTACAATGACCACACCATCAGCAACAACAACAGGTGGGTGCAACACCTAACATTTTGCCTTAATAGTGTAGGGCTTAGTTATTCATGTGCCCTAGTGGAAAGTCCTGAGGGGTGAAACACTAGAGTAAATATACTCTAGTGTTTCACTCCTTCAATATAAATCTAGTTCCATGGGACTTGTGTAGGTGGACAGAGAGGTCCGTGGTGTAACGGTGAGCATACTGGAAATCAGCGCCAGAGATCCGGGTTTGATCTAGGTGAAAACCACTTTTCACCTAAAGGCTACCCCCACAATCTCATTGTTGGCCTTGAGGAACATAGGAACAATAGGCAGGGAGTAGTATAGTATGTATCGGAACGGGACTATAGTTAAGTACTGTTTATTACTCAATCGACATGCAGCCAATCAGAGGCCTCCATTTGGTCACGTGACCGGAAGTGACCTACTTAGGGGATTAGTGGTGCATTCTGGGTAACCCTGCAGCCAATCAGAGGCCACCATTTGGTCACGTGACCGGAAGTGACCTACTTAGGGGATTAGTGGTGCATTCTGGGTAACCTACTGACCTACTTAGGGGACCGGAAGTGACGTCATATGACCTAATTTAGGATCACGTGACCGGAAGTGACCTGATGAGTCACGTGAGCGGAAGTGACGTCACATGACCTAATGGCCGACCGGAAGTGAGTGACCTCATTGAGGATCACGTGACCGGAAGTGACCTGATTGATCACGTGAGCGGAAGAAGAAGTTTTTTGTTTAGGAAGTGAGGGTCTTTAGGATCACGTGACTGGAAGCGACGTCGTCACATGAGTGACGCTTTAAGAGACTGCGCGACTTACTAGTAAAAGAAGACGTATGAAAATAAAAACACAACAATATTTTATTTTATTTTTTTTATTTCTTTTTTTTTCAATCTTGATAAACACTCTATTTTTGAAAAGATGCACACGCTTATTTTTTTTTTTTTCATATCTCTAAAGGACTCGTTGTCACACCGTCAGAATGCACGCGACGCTTATAATACAAGTAGCGCACGCCGTCTTTCTCTATGGTGTAGGTGACCATTTTGTTTCGCACCACTTTGAAGTTTCTATTTACAGCAATGAGAGTTTTTCGTTGGCGAAGAACATCCAAGAAGTCGTCTGGTTCCTGAGGGTTTTGTTTCTTCTGTACGCCTTTTGCACTCCATTTTTTGGATTTTCTTTCACCGGTGTCGCTGACTCGATCGTAGCAAATGTAAGTCTTAGGGTTGAGACTTAGGATCCCGTCACCTTCCCACTCCGCTTTCATAAGCCCCGAAGTTCTCAGATCGTGAAGGTACCGTCTCTCACAACATCCGCCGGGCGGCGGACACCATTCTCGCACTCTTTCCGTTTTTGTCTTCACGAAAAGCTCTAAGTGATCGTCGCACACCGCTGTCGGAAGCCACTTTCGTTTCTCTCTGAAGTACGTCTCTCTCAGGCGAGGTTTGACTAGGTCATCCAACGTGTCACCGCTGAGAGCCATGTAAAGACTGTCGGTGTCCATTTGACAAAGGGCATAATCGCGCCGATCGACGAATCTATCCAAGAAGTCGTATGTGAACTCTAACATTTTTAACTTCGCGTACTGGTATACCATGAACCCTATTTGAATAGGGAGGTTGTTGTTGACTGTTTTCGGTTGTAGTTCGACTTCAAACAGATCGGAACTCAACTCGGACGCCTTTTTGAAGCGCCACGAATTGGCCAATAGTTCGAACTTCCGACTGTCAGTGTATCTCACCGCCGTGTGTTTTTCTTTGTTGCAGATTGTTTTACCGTACGTAGCGTTTCCCATTAACTTGTAACAGTCTGACAGAATTTTCTCGTTCTCGTTCACGTCGCCACGTCTTCGCGCCGCCGTTACTTCGTCCGCGAAACCGGCAAAGGAGCGTTAAGGTAGGTATTCTACCACCAGCTGCACTTTGGTGACTATCAAACCGTGCTCTAAATACCACTTGAGAAGCGGCGTTCCCAAGAGAATATTTTCTCCGTGGTAACTCCCTATCAGACATCTCTGAGGCGTGTTCAACAGCTTTTCTTCCTGCGCAAAGTCTGACATGTGAGGTCCTATGTCCGATTTTGAAACGGTCGCGTTCTTGAAAACGGGGGTCATTTCTTCGAAGTAGTCTCGTAGGTGAGGCGGCGTAGTGATGTCCACTTGAACTAAACCGAACATTTTCTCCTCTTTCACAGCGGAAAGGATGTCGCTCTCGCTCATCGCGTTTCGAGACACTTTCAAAGCGTCAACCTTCCAGCGTTGTTGGGAGGTCTTGACCCGCTCATCTCGACGCTTCATCTCTCGCCATTCGCACTCCCACACGACGACCAGCTTGTGACCTAGCGCTTTCAAGTAAGCGCTTACTCTGGTCGTTCTGTCGCGTCTCTCCTCTCTCAGTGAAGCGCACTGATATCGGTGCGACGGTATGCACTCGTGAGCGTGGAACCAACACCCGTGAAAACCGTATTAGAGGCCGCGTGAAACCCGTCCACGCGAATTCTCCGACAGCCTACAACCATCTCGCCGCCGTTCAAAGCGTGGCGCAGTTTCACGTCGCGGTCGTGCTCTACGAAGCGTAACCACTCCAAAGCGCTGTGAGAGTTTCTTTGCCTAATTTCGGGCTTGAACTCGGTCTCGGGCCGTCTCACCGCGTAATAGCCCGTGCAGTGCGCTTCACTCATGCAGCGCAAGTACAGAGAGTTAGCGTCTAGTCCTAGGATGTGTTGGCACGGTCTCGCTTCTTCGCCGTACTTGTGCTCCCTTATCCGCGTGGTGCCCTTCTCGTGAAATCTATGGAAGATGATGGAAGGACCGCCGACTAGATTTTCTTTGATCAGAGCGTGGAGGACGGCGTCGAACTGGGGGAACGTTGTGAACGCGTCTTCTAGGTTTTGGAAGAGGAACCGTAAAGTCAAACCGGCGAGAGAAACTCCGTCTTTCAACATGTCAATGCCGCGATCTTGGAAAAATTTAGCGTGATTTTTCAGAGCTTCTATGAAAGGTTTGACGTCTTTGTTGTTGTAGTGGATCAAGTAGTCTTCCATAGTTTGCATCTTCTCGTCGGACCAAACTTTCTGACATGCGGCGTAGTCTGATTCGGACATTTTGACGCCCGTCAGCTCGCTGTCGAAAGCCGATCTCGGTGGCAGCGTTCTGTTTGCCAGTTTCCTGGTAGATGTCATCCATTCGTAAGGAAAGTGACCTTTCTCTTCGTTCCTGGTGAAAGCTCGCAAATAGGTCGCGTAGTTGTAACCGGGTGCCAAATAGTTGACTACGTCCAAGAAAACCGTGTGCTGTGTGTAAACCGCCAAGTATTGATTGCTTCTCTTTATGACGCTGAATTCTTGGTTTCTTCGGTCTCCAGAGGCGAAGAACGAGTGAAGGCGTATTTTGATCAGGTTCAAGTCTTAACGCCCCGAGTTGAAGCCTACGACTGGAGCTTGACGGATGTATCTCAGAAGACGCTTCTTCAGTTGAACTAACGGGTGTCTGGTCTGAGCCGCAGCGAAGCCGCCTGGAGAAGGGGTGAACGTCGCCTCCTCCAGCAGGAGAGCTTCACCTATCGCCGCATCTAACTTCGCTAAGGTCGGTCGGTAAAGTTCTAGCACAGCTTCCCCGATGACTTTGGCGTTCTCGTTTATGTGATTTAAAACTCGGTCCAACAAGGGGTCGGAATCTGCGTCGGATTCTCTGACGAAGCAGACGGGCCCCTCCCACCCCAGAAAGTCGGATGCGACGCTAGCCGACAAAGGGACGTGATCCCACAGCAGGGACACGTGTTCCGTCGACGGTTCTTTGCACGGTCTGAAGAAAGCCTCGAAATCGAAGGCGATCTTGTAAGGGTAGATTCCGGAATGTCCGTCGGGGGGAAAAATGGAGAAGTCTGCTAGCGCTTCGAAAATCGTTCTCGAATTTTGGTAGATGCCACCTACGTAGCGCAACTTGACTTGTCGGCAAGAGGAAAGCTGGTTCCTGTGTCTCTTCAGCAAGAACTCGGTGGTGAACGCCGCCTTACACTTGCAACATTCGTATATGCCCGCGTACGCGTTGAAGTCCGTGACGAGAGAGACGTGCAAACCGCCTTTCGCCGTCAGGTGTAGGTTGACTTTACCTCGGGCGGCCAGAGTTCTGGAAGGCGGTCTGATCAGAGTAACGCGTCTTCTCAACTTCCGCCCCGGCACTTGACGCGACGCGGTGTAAACCGCTATTTGTACGTCAAACAAGTTCTCTAACGCGGGTAAGTCGCGGATGTTCAGACCCGGAAAGGATTCAGGTGTGGCAGCGGGACAGAACTGACGTAACAAATCTGAAGCGCGCTTGCTGGTGTTGTATAAGTGAAAGGAAATGCAGCGGAAGATGCAGAGGTTGTCCTTGTTGGGAAAATCTAACACGCCGCTTCTCTTTCCAACTCGACCGGCCTGAGTGATCCTACCGCCTATGGGGAATTCCCCCGGTCCCATGTAAACGCAAATGTTCAAATTGGTAGGAAAAAGAACGTGCCACTTGGTGTCAGCGTCGCAAAGTTTCCGTACTTCCTCGCAAGCGACGGTGTTTTCCATCTTTGAGAGGAGCTCTTCCAAAGTTTCTGAATTAGTTATAGTAGGGAGCGGTTGTATGAGAGTTGCGTTGTTCTGGGAGGCGTGAAAGTAGCGCAGTTTGCTCTTGTCTTCTCTGTGTTGTAAGAGTAAGCCTACCGAGAAACCCACTTTGTATCTGAATCTTTGTGTCAAGTGAATGCGACGCATAGTATCTACAGCGTCACTCAACTCGCCGGTTGGTAGCCTGAAGTTTGTTACACTCACGCGAGTCCCGTGCATCCTGACGCCCGTTTGTATCGCAGGCCAATTCGCCGTGAACGTTTCCTCCCCGTTCGGTACAGCACATATGCGCGGAGGGACGGTCACCCCGTCCAGAGGTTCGCGTCGACAGGCGATCTTTCGGCAATCGCCTTCGCCGCATAGAGGGCAAAACTTAGGTACTACTCTACAATTTTCTACGTGTCTCTCGTGGTTGTACGGTCTTTTAAACATTTTGAAACACTTTTCGCATACGTACTGTGTCATGTTTTTTTTCACTCAGTTACCAACTACTTAGCCGTCTAACTATCTATCTATCTATCTATCTATCTGTCTATCTATCTATCTATTTATCTTTCTGTCTGCTGTCTGTGTATCCGTCTGTCTGTCTCATACAGCGTACGTCAAACGCTGTGTGTGTGTGTGCGCGCGTGAGCGTTGAGCGTCTCTCATTCCGAATCTATGCCGAGATATTTCAGAATGATCTCTGTTTTGTCATCCAACTCTTTGAGCGCTCTGGCGGACAGCGTCACCCCCTGCTGTGTGGGTTTTTTGTCAGGACCTTCGTACTTGCGCACGTGGACGAGGTTCTTACCGCTGTAGTAGCTCACAGCTGCGTACACTTTGCCCTCCTCATCCAGCACTGCGAACCAGGGGGTGTGATTAGGTCTTCCTTGCGCGGCCGCTGTGTCGCGTATGCGCACCACTGCGCGGATATCGGCGATGTGTGCTATTAGCTCGCGCAGCGCGTCGGCCGTGAAGTGCACTCGCTTGCTTCTGGTCAGAGACGCCTCTTTCACCTGGCCGTCTTTTGTGTAGCGCGGCCTCCTAGACAGTCTAGCCACGTCCTCCCAGATCTCCAGCGTCAAAGCTCCGTCTAAGCAGAACTCTAACCCGAGAAGACGGGAGAAGGTTTTCTCTGCTTCTTCTCGTCCATCTCGTTCTTTTTCTTGTATTTTTCTCTTCTTACTAGGCCTTGTTGTTCTGGAACTCACCTTAGAACGTTTCACACCCGCAGGATGAGTAACACCATCAGCGTGAGCTGAATCAGCAGCAGAACCGATAGCAGGAGCAGCGTCAGCGCTGGTGGTATCCGAGGCCTCGTTGTTGGAACAGAGCAGCCACACGCCGTCGGTGCTGAGTATAGCGGTAGAAGATGAAGCGCCGCCGCCCTCATAAGACGGCGGTGAGGGCAGTCGCCACGGACCGGACGGGGCGCTACTAGTGGAAGTGAGGTCGAAAGGTCGAAGAGGGGAGCCGAAAAACGTACCGCCCACCCCTTTCCCTTCGGGTTCTTCGTACGCCTCGTCGTCAGCGTCGTTCTCTGTCTCACCCTGTTGCTGCTGCTCCTCCTCCTCCTCCTCCTCTTCTTCTCGGTTTAGGGGCTGAGTGTCCGAATAGCTGTCACTCTCAGCGCGAGCGGCGTCGAGGGCGTCGGTCGATGTAGTGGTGGAGGAGAGGGGCTGTGCAACGTGCGGCAGGTCATCAAAGTCATCAACAGTAGTGGGGAGGTAAAAACCCGGTTGCCAGTACTGCGCTGTGCCAGGAGCGTTGTCGTCAGTAGTAGTAGCGGTAGCAGCAGGTGCAGCAGAAGCAGCAGCAGCAGCAGCAGCAGCAGACGCAACAGTAGCAGGCGCAGCAGCCTCAGCAGGCGCAGCCGTAGCAGGCGCAGCGGTAGCAGGTGCGACAGCAGCAGCAGCCGCAGCAGCCGCAGCCCGAGGATCACCAGCAGGCGGGGCGGCAGTAGCAGCGGCAGCGCGCTTAGCAGCAACGTGTACCGTCGCGAGTGTAACAACGTCGCTAGCACGACGACTACTACCAGTAGTACTACTACCACTACTACTACTACTACTACTACTAGTACTACTACTGCTACTACTACTGCTACTACTACTACTACTGCCGCGAGCGCTCGCTACAGCGGGAGGGTGATAAGACCAAGCGGCTGCGGCGGTAGTCTCATTTTCAGTAGCAAGAGGAGGCACTGACGCTAAACGAGCGCTGTTCCGCGTAGTCTTCTTGTTCTTGGACGGCGCTAGGTGTTGTCTTTTGCTCATGGTGGTGACTGTAGAGAGCAGCAAAAGAATGAGTGAGTGAATGGAGGTTTCCAGGCCCCTTATATACGCCTTCTCGCTTCTAGAGCTAAGCTACTTACTGACCCTGTTCAGCTGCCGCCGGCTGGCCGGCGGCCATTCACAAAGAGAAACAAAAGACATAAGGCATGACGTTTTCAGCTGGATCCCTTTCCCCCCTTTTGAGAGATCGACTGTCATGAGCTAAGCCGCTTACCACCCTGTTCAGCAATTCAACGCGCATTAGCTGTATAAAGGCTTAAGCGGTTGCTGCCGTCGACTGACCGGCGGCCATTCACAAAGACATAAGGTATGACGTTTTCAGCTGGATCCCTTTCCCCTCTTTTTTTTGAGGGATCCACTGTCATGAGCTAAGCCACTTACCACCCTGTTCAGCAATTCAGCGCGCGTTAGCTGTATAAAGGATTAACGGTGATGAGCTTAGAGTGTGTATACAAAAAAAACTACAGGAGGCGTGTGGCGTGAAGCAGGACCCCCCTAAGACGAACGTGTCTGTCTGTGAGCAGAGGCGTGTGCATGTGGTGAGCGACTTAAGTGTAAGACAAAAAAAAATCACCACCTCCTGCCGTGGTGAGTAGACCGGGCCGGCCAGGCGGCGGCCGGCTAGTTCAATAGGGAGGGGTGACAGCTGACTAAGGCTGTGCATGAAAAAAAACGATTTTCACCTGACCTCTGACGTTTGTTACAATGAATGTCAGAGGGAGGGAGACGTCCTCAGGTAGGGGGTAGGAGGTAAGGCTATGGATGAGGAAGAAACACCGTTTTCAGCTGGTCTCCACGGATAGCGATGACATACCCCTCGTCATCTAAGCTCTTAAGGAGCGGAGCGGCTGAAAAAGCGTCATGCGGACAGGTCGCTAGACAGCTGGAGTGCTGTTGGAAATGGGATTAAACTCCCTCTGTATAAAAGCTCTGATTTCTGTTGGAAAAAAACCATATCGCCTCTGACCACAGTAACGTCTGCTACCACCACCACCGCCACCACCGCCGCCGCCGCCGCCGCCGCCGCCAAGACGAGACGAGATGGCTCAAGCTATTCCACTTTCAAGCTCGCCTTCACCGCCTTGTCCACCTGAAAAAAAGTTAATGCGGCTTGACGACGTGAGACGCGCGAGGCAGACCGATGGGGAGAACAGAGAGGTAGGACAGCGGCGGTTAGCCTATAGCGACGCCTTGCTTCGTCAACTAGGTAAAGAGTTGAGCGGCTGTTGGAGAGAGTTGGGCAGTAGCTTAAAAGTTACCGCCGCCCGTATGGATGCTCTAGTAGAGCGCAGTGTCAAGACACCGGAGGAGCTGTGTACGGCGATGTTCCGAGTCTGGTGGGGTGAAACCCCGCATCGTCATAGATGGGGAGAGCTCGGTCGCGTCTTCACCCGCATTAGACGCGTGGAACTGTTGGCTCAGTGGATGTCCCTTCTCCACAGACAGGGGTTGGATTTCGAAAACCCCGACTCGCGCGCGATGCATAAGCACTTGGGCACCCTCGGCAGACGTCTAGGTAGCAGGTGGAAAGAGGTGGGGGACCATTTAAAATTGTCGCCTGAGAGGTTAGATAAGATCGCTGAAGAATGCGAATACGGAGGAAGTCCCGCTGAGTGGGCCTTCCGAGTGTTGAAAATGTGGCAAGATGAAGCTGACGGTGCCGGCGGTACACCTTTTGAACTCCTTCGAGTGTTGACTGAGGACATGGGAAAGTTTGACCTCGGCATCGCGATATTACTTGACTTTATCAAGCAAGAAACAACGAGAACGACGGACATGTGAATTGTTGTGTTTTATTTTCATACGTCTTCTTTATTAGTAAGTAAAAAAAAAAATCATAACAATTAAGACGCGCGCCCTCTTAAAGTGTCACTTCCTCCAGTCGCAGCTGATCGCCTCATCGAGGCACGTGATAAACAAAAAAAAATGAAGAGACACGCTTCTTCCTCTCGAGAGGAAGAAGCGTGTCTCTCGATTGAAATCTTTTTTCTTTTCTTTTTTTTCTTAAAAGAGACAAACGCCCCTTAGAGTGCCCCCCCACCCCCCTAGAGTGCCCCCCTCCCCCCTCCCCCCTCCCCCCCCCACCCGCCCCATGCATCCTAAAAGCGCCCTGCTCCCCATGCATCTTAAAGGGGCCCCCCTCCCCTTCCCTCCCCTCCCCTCCCCTCCCCTCCCCCCCCCTTATACACTCTAAAGAACGCTTCTACCTAGTTCAATAAGTCACTTCCAGTCGCTCGTAAAACAATAAAAAATGAAAAACAAAACAAACTTATATCGTAGTGTTTTTTATTAGTTTACCGAAAAAAATAAGAGACTCACCTCCTCCTCCTCTCCTTCTCCTCCTCCTCCTCCTCCTCCTCCTCCTCCAAAAAAAAAAAAGATATCACATTTTAAAGCGCGTGACCCCTTAAAGACGCTCATCTCTTCATTAAGTCGCGTGACGTCACTTCTTCTTCCGGTCACGTGATCAATCAGGTCACTTCCGGTCACGTGATCCTCAATGAGGTCACTCACTTCCGGTTGGCCATTAGGTCATGTGACGTCACTTCCGGTCACGTGACTCATCAGGTCACTTCCGGTCACGTGATCCTAAATTAGGTCATATGACGTCACTTCCGGTCCCCTAAGTAGGTCATATGACGTCACTTCCGGTCCATAAGTAGGTCATATGACGTCACTTCCGGTCACGTGACCAAATGGCGGCCTCTGATTGGCTAACTAGGTCACGTGACGTCACCACTAATCCCCTAAGTAGGTCACTTCCGGTCACGTGACCAAATGGAGGCCTCTGATTGGCTGCAGGTCGATTGAGTAATAAACAGTACTTAACTATAGTCCCGTTCCGATACATACTATACTACTGCAGGGATTTATGAGATAACTTTAACTTCACTTCAGGCCAGGCCGGCAAATTGTGGACTGATTTGTTTAACAGTTTGGGCCATATGTTGTTTGCACTAATATTCTAACAATTACTATTAGTAAGTCATCATTTGGCATTACCATTTTCTATGACCTACATGAATACCTTGACTTTGTTATATTTTAGTGGACGTATCCCTTATGTGCGGGAAGATTATTGTATCATGAGAGAAACTTCTGAGTCAGGCCTTAAGACAATTGTAAATAGTGATTCTTGCATTAAGAGAGTGTTCACAATGCTGTGTGTGACAGTAACTGTCCCAGTAATTGGAAAAATATTGAAAACTATATCATTCATTTTGCCATGCAGGGACAGTCACTTCTCCAACCCGATAGCGTCTGTGGACAGTATGTACGCCGAGAGCACCAACTCCAGGAAACGCGACAGTCGTATCTCCAACCAGTCCAGCAACAGCCGCCGCTCCGACAACAGCAAGAGGTCAGTGATGGGTTAGGCCACTCAAAAAGAAAAGTTTCTCATCACCCAACCCTGAAAAATGTGATGAGGGTAGTTTTTTTTTACATTTTGTTCGCTGGGGCATAACTGGTAGGGAAATTATAAAGTCATGTTTTAGTAGTTGAGAGCTTATCGATCTGTGAAAATCCAAGTTCTCTCTTGCCTGGTTTTGATGATATATACATGAGGTGATGAGAAAGGTTCTCTTTTTTTTAAAGGCCTCACATTGTGCCTGAAAAGTGTTTTTATATTGTGCTACAGTAGCATCAGGGGCATATTTATCAAGTTTATACGATTTGCATATTTTTTTAGAAAACAGGAATGATCATCTACTACGATTCAGGATGCCACTGCTTGCATTCAGATATAGGATGATCGTACAACAGTGGTTTAATTTAGAAATCCTATCTCTCGTAAAGTTCTAGACTTTGGGAAATTACTAGCTGCACATAGACTTTGGGACATTACTATCAGAAAGCCTAGTTTCATCACTTCTGTCATATGCCTGAAACACTTTAATAGGAACATAAAATGTAATGCTGCACCAGTAGCTATACTACAATAATTAGATAATCCTACCATTCTTGTCTCTTTAGATCCAAAGGGTCCAACAAGTCCAACAACAGTTATCGCTCTAACCAGTACCGGCCCCCACCCAGTCGTGACCGGATATCTGAGGAGTCCGGCGAGTATGAAGGGAGATCTACCGGAGAACGAGCCCGACACAACTCCGACCAGGATGACTACTACGATGACCGAGAGTATGGAGGAAGTAACCCAGGCACCGACAACATGATGTTTTAAAGTAGCTGCAAAATACTGTCAATCTTGCTAATGCCACTCAAAAAAACAAAGTTGTTTCTCATCACAAAGCAGTGAAAAATATGACAAGGGCATTTTTTTTTTTTTTTTTTTTAATTTTTACTTGTGGCAAAATACTCAGGGAAATTTGGACTTTTCGCAATCAATTTTCACATTATAGCAATTCGAAGGTAATTGATCAGTAAAAGTTGTTATAATGCAAGTTAAACTTAGCTGACCGCATTACTGGAAGCATAAGCATTTGATGCCAAATTTGCTAATATTTTTCCAATTTAGTTTTCCATCAAAAATGTATAAAAGTAAAAGTTTTGCCCAAATCACGAGTTTTATGATGCGCGCAATGATGAGAAACAACTCTTTTTTTTGGGGTGGCCTTTTAAAGCCTTTGTCCATTATTCCTCCTTAGCGAGATGTCCAGTGGAAGGCACCATTCCACTGGTATCAAACATATAGTGTCTGTACACCAGGGACCAGCTCAAGCAGATCGTGTGGACGAGATTAGGTACAAGTAGAGTACTGTGACATGATTGGTATTGAGAAGTATTTAGTTAGCACACTGCTTTATGAATCCAGTGGCCCTGGCTTTGAATACAAGGCCCGGGATCCAAGGCTATATGGTTTATTTTTTGTGAATACTTTTAGTATTCTTGACCAACTGGAAAAACTCATTAAAACTGATGTGTTAACCATGTAGACTTGGCATGGATTTGAAGTCAGGACCTTAGTATTAATAGACCAATGTCCTAAACACTCGCCCAATCTGGACAGGTGATATAAGGAATATTCAACCACCACTCATTCAGAAGGTTATGACCCCTAAAACTTTCGATTAGGACATGCCAGGAACCAGCTTTAGCTATAGGTCTCACAGCATAGAACCACTACAACCCGCTAGTGCGGAATAGACAGCATGTTGCACTCAAAAAGTAAACTTGTCTCCAGACTCTTCCAAGTGACTGTCATAAAATAAACGAGTCATAAACTTGTCTAAGTGACAAGGAAGTGGGTCTTCTAACTGGAGATAGAGGACCCACTTGGCATATGGCAGCCCAAAACCCAACATTTGCCAGCTCCAGATTCTATTTGTGGGACGGTAACCTGATAGGTCAGACAACTTTTGGCTTGTTTATTTTATGACAGTCACTTAAACAAGTTTACTTTTTCAGTGTGCCTCAAAGCAACACAATGACTTCTGTCAGTGTGCTATGTTAATGTAATTGTAGGGAGTGCTGAATCCAGGCATCATGCTGACCTAACAATTTGTAAAATACGCACGAATGGTGAGCATGCTGCACCAATGCAGCATCGAGAGGTTTGTCGCTGGTGCTGCGGTGTTGCATCATGTAATTGCGAATTTCCATTGCAAAGCAGAGGAAGGAATTATTTGTCATAATAATCATGATGACATACTCCATGCATAATGTGCTATGCTTTACATTAAGTATTTATATAATTGCAATAATTGCAAGCCTACAAATAATATTATTTAGATATAACACATTAATTGTTTGCACGTGAGGTATTCACCTGCTTGGATTTTATTTCAAGCTGTCCACTGACCACTAATAAATATCATGTAATGAATAAAAATCTATTTTATTAATTTATTTCGGATAAAACACAGTAAACTGAATTTATATTGATTAATCATGTGTACATATGACTGCTATGTTGGTAACATGAAATACAGAGGCTGTCATATAGATACAATACTATAGATATATTAGTTTTATACCGAATTCTGGCATGTGTACATCAACATTTCTTTATCGATCAGAAGGTACATATAGTACTTTCTTTTATAATGGAAAATGATTCGTCGGAAAACCCAGGGAATGATCTTAATTTTTAACAATGTGGGTTAAATTTCACACAGAGGGACATTTCGTTTTCGTCGACATATTTTACTCCCCCAACTTGAAGGTTGAAATGTGCCCCCCCCCCCGATTGGTAATTGAGTCCAAATGTTTTGTCCCCACCCCCAAACCTTCCTCTCCCTGTTGTTCATCACTCTCTTACCTCTGTACAAGTTATGTGGAGCCATGTTTATCCTCATTCAGTAGGTTTATATACATACATAGTTGATTGATACATTTTACTAACTGCAATAAAAACAACAGACTATACTTCAGTTACTGATTGCTTCTTTATTAGTGCCCACCTTACATTGTATTATGGCTTTTGATATCTAGTTCATAACTACACTTGCAAACCACACCTTCTATTAATCATATCACAAGATAATAGATACAAGTTTTCTTCCTATGGTTATTACTAGTATCTATTCATTTGCTTAATACCTTAAATACATGATTAACATCTGAAAGTGAAAAATATGGCAGTCGCATTCACGGGAGTACTTGATCATGGATTTACACGCTCATGGAACTAAAACCATTTAAATGCAGCCGATGAAATACGTGTAACATCTTCTGGGTCTTATCATGGTGCACTATCGACCAATGCAGCAAGAAAAGGTGACTTTGTCATAATAAAGCTGCGTTTACGTCGCTTTAAACAGAATTCTAAAAACATTGTCTGCAATGGCTACATTTGCAAACATTACATGTCAGGGAATTCACATGTAATATTCATATAGTGCATATCAGAATGCATGATTTTGAGGTTATACACATTTTTTGGTCGCACTTCAGAAATGTTCAAAATATCATAAACAACTCTTCTGGAAAGGCACCTGTTCTTGCTGCATTTGTCTATACCTTAATAATGAACAGGAGGATTCTTGAGAAGAATAAACGTACCCAGAAGCTGCTTTAACTTGTGTAATCTTTTTTTTTAACTTCCGAGAATATGGCACCATAAAAAATGTCTGGAATACCTCACGAGAAAAGATGTCCATATTTTCTCGGGCAAGCTACATGCACATTTCTCAAATGGATCACAAATCATGACAAGAAAGTGCCTTGAGTTCCTCTCAGGGTCTTGTTTGTGAGAGATGTGTTTAACTATGATGTTCCACACACCGTTTCATGCTCTGTATTTTCATAGCTTTAGTTCCACACACAATTAACTCTAGCATACATTAATGTTATATAAAGTACAAAAAAATATATATCATAATATTTATATTTATAAAGTAAAATATCATGTGCAAGTCATTACCCCCTTTTGGGAGTACATATCACATTGACAAAACCTTTTATACTGCATTATCCTGTCATGCCACATACCATGGTTCATAATTTAGTGCAGTTCAAGAATTCCTCAGTAATGGGCTGTGTCATACGAGTTATGACTAATGTGAACGTCTTTGACTGGGTGCCAGCTTTGACCGGGTTCCAGCTTTGACCGGCCACCATGAAAAATAAGATTTAAAAAAAAGATTCTTCTTTGATATATTAGGGACAAAATAAAGAAAATGGTGGTGGTTATATCTCCATATATATCTTCACCTGCCTAAATAAACATTTTTCTGTCAGGAGGTCAAAGCTGGCACCTGGTCAAAGACGTCACCGGTCAAAGCTAGCACCCGGTCAAAGACATTCACATTGGCCGAAAGTGGTGAGACACGGCTAATGACACCTTACCAAATACGGTGAGCTGCGGGCTAACTAGTATCCCAGACACTACAGCAAAACTAATTCTGTAGGGGCCACATTATGCTTTAATGCATTGTGTTCCCTATCTTCATGATGCATACATACATCATGGCAAATGACCCATGCGTCAGCCATGTATGGGGTTGATACACTCCTGAAAGGTTGTCTTGAAGCATGAATAGAGTATCATACCGCCCTCGAAGGCTTGCAAAATAAAGATCTTCTGAATTATATCAAACATTTTTGTATGGATCTAATAGTGCAGCCTTACAGATATTTCGTGTGCATATATGTATGAAATGATTATTTCACTCCCTATCCTAATCAGTGATGACAAGACAGTTACGCAAAATGGGAGACCTTCTCCAGAGGAAAAAACGCAAAGTCAGAAAAATAGGTTATTTTTGGCAATATTTTATCATAAAGCAACACTTTATTAACTGAGACAAAATACACGAGAATACTGTTACGCTATTGAATTAACGTTTTGATGGAGTGACATCATTTATTTCAACTTGTGCCTTTCATTTCCGGTAAGAGACAAACATCCTTACTAACAACAAGGCTATTTATAAAGCAATTAATATTATGCCCAAAATGGAATTAAACAAGTGGAGTCCACATGCGACAAACCGACACTTGCCTAACTGATGTAGGCACAAAAGCCCCTGGATTTGAGCAGTCATCCAAAAGAGTTGTTTCATATATGATATGCACTTTTATAGCAATGCTGCATTCCTTTATCTTGGTGAATGACTCACGAGTGCTGCATTCACGCACCATACCTAGTCTACAGCATTGACACTGCTGATGGATTGGCATAACTCATTATTGCAGTGGTGGGAAGCTACTTGCTTACACTGCGTAAGTGGACATGAGGCCTTATATGCTATCCTTTATTCTAGAAAATGTTTAAGTGTTTACAGGAACGTCAATCAGGGTTCTTCAATGCTGTGGGAACTGTGAGTGCTGTCTAAACCCCTCAACATGTAAATCATAAATGTTTGGATTGAAATACATTCAAGATGCATTAAAGGAACACTTTAAGCAGCTTTAAGTTAAGTAATACCATGTTAAAGTGACATGGTCCGATTTTTCAAATCCTGCTTAAAGGTGTTTCATATGTTAGTACTATATCATATTTGGAGAATAGGGCCCAATAAAATGTTATCTATGGGCAATAAGAGCCCTATTAGAGGGCCCGACATGGTCAAAGTAGAGTATTCTACTGTGTTTTTTCCATGGGGGAATTATAGCGTGCACTCCAAAATTAGTAAATTGAGCCATAATCTGATAATTAGTCAGATTTTAAGCTGAATTATCTGATTATAGGGAATGAGATAAAATAAAGTAGCTAGCACATGAAGTATGGCCATAGGGAACATTCTGATTCATTTTTAACAAAATTGATTTTTGAACCCTAATCATCGGACCATGTCACTTTAATGTCTCGGGAAGGTCATAATGGCAAGTCGCTTTTAGTGGCATTTACTCAAATCGAATATACTTGAGTATTCCTTTATGAACATTAAAATTACTTGAAAGCAAACATTCATGCATGGTGATGATTGCATAGAGCTATAATATAACCTTGGAGTATGGTATCCCTTATCTCGCCCTACAATTAGTATCTGCAATTGACAATAACTGTGAAAAAATGTATGCATAAAGATGCCAGATTATAGGTGGTATTGCACTGTAGCCTCTCCCAGTGGGCACAATCAGCGCAATGCTGAATCAACGTTAAATCAACATTGGATCCACATTGACAACCAGTTATCAATGCCCATCCCATGTTCTCTGTCCATTAGGCTGCGTGACTAAATGTTCCTATAATTACTGTCCTACACACATTGATTTATAACCATCTCATACATTTATACACTCCAAAATCTGCAGGAAACAGATGAACTATGAATATTTATAAGATGGCTTTCAATAACACACACACACATACTATCATCTTGTTTGTCTGATCATGGACTTAAGAGTTCAGTGTGAAATCATAATCTAAAACTGTAAAATTATATAAGTATCCTGTTTGCATAGACACCTAAATTGTATGCACAGCCTAAATATTGATCATAAGTTACTTATTGAACAGTTAACAACATAGCATATATATTTACATATATTTCAACCTAACACCATTTCAAACCTATATACTTTTTCCTCTGAATCAATAAATGAGGGTGACATCACTGACCCATCCCTCAGGTCTCCTAATGATGACATGTTGTCTAAAACCACCAAATGTTGTGATGCCTAATGCAGCACTGGTGAGTAACTCACAGTTGCTGTATTGATGGCACGTCTGTGATAACTCTCCTGGGTGTGCGGACAAACCTTCTGAGCGCAATCTTAATCCATAATCTTAAATCTTAATCAAGATCTCAATATGTAGCTCCTGCCACCTAGTGTGTCTAACTTCCATCAATTCCTCATTATTCTGACAACTACCGGTATGTAATGGGGGGCTCTGCCCCCCAAACCCCCGTTTTTTTTCTTCTTTTTCTTTTCTTTTAGATGTTCATGTTGTTTATACTGGGCATGGGACATATAATATAAAGGCAAATCTCAGGTAGCATAGTTTGGGTATGTGACACTAGGTGGCAAGAACTACACATTCAAATCTTAACAATTAAGATTTAAGATTATAGATTAAGATTGCGCTCAGAAGGTTTGTCCATGCACCCAGGAGAGCTATCATATATTTGCGTATTTCTGCATTTTAACTACAAGGGCATAGCATATTAATCCCCACGTGGCCCTTCTGGAAATAGATAGCTTGCGGTGAGTGCGAGTAGATCTTGGCGGACATCACAGAAGCGTCTTTTACATGTTAATATGATTTCTTTTCACTATTTACAAGTATTTAAAATCCTCCGAATGATCAACAAAAGTTAAATATGTTCATATATAGACATTAGGATTATACATAATCAAATAATAAAAGTTAGATCAAAATAGCGAGGAAACTTGCTTTATCATTCAATAAACTTCATCTACATGTTGTACTGGCCCTTAGGGAGGATTAAATCTTAACCTCCATGCATTAAACATAATATCTTGGTGGTCCTCTTGTAAGACTTTAGATAAAGTCCATCACACCGCCAAGGTCCCCATCCATCACTCCATGAGCGACTCCCTTCACAGCCTTAACTCCCTGAAAGGTAAAGGTAAGGGTAACATGTTAGAGAGTGCACCTGCAGTACAAGGCTGGTATAGGCTGTGTCTCATGAGATCAATACAAGTTGATAGTCCTTGACCGGGTGACATCTTTGACCGGGTGACATCTTTGACCGGGTGACGTCTTTGACCGGGTGACGTTTTTGACCGGGTGACGTTTTTGACCTGGTGACGTCTTTGACTGGCAAGCTTCAAAATGATCTTTTTAAAATTCCATTTAAACAAAATTTGTAATATATAGTATTAAGATATACTTTAACTTCCCCCCGCCCCTTTCTCTCTATATAGGCCCCATTTCAGTGGTTTTGATGCTTGGTGGTCAAAGGCGTCACCCGGTCAAAGACATCATTTAATTTGTATCGATCTCATGAGCAACAGCCAATAGAATCTTTCATCCAGAAAAAATATGAGTGTTAGCCTGACGCTGGCTTTGTCGCCAAAAGCAATCACTTGTCAAAGTCAAGCACTTTAGTGGTGGTCAGATCTTAATTTAGAGCTCAGACTCACCCAAAATGGCTCGAGAGTCGGAATGTTGGACTCTCTTCTCGAAATCTGACAAAGCTGGATTCTAAGGAGCTTCTCTTTCATCCTCCAAGAGTCCACCTTTTTCAGACCCTGAAAAAAGGGTCCAGCATTGCCTGACTTGGGTGATTGACTTTGGAAAGTGAGTGCTTTTGAGGATAAAGCCAGCGTCAGGCTGAGACTCATATTTTTCTCAATGTGGACATAGAAAGCTGAATTATTGGATTAAGTGTAGTCTCCAAAGCATCAACTCTATTTGATTATTCCTATGTTATTTCTACCTTTCTGTGCTATTCACAGTATTTTGATGAGAAAATTTCGGTATCATCGCTCGTCCACTCGGTTAAGTTCCGGTTTCCTTGTTCCCAGGAATGGCAGTGTCTTCAAGGGTACCATCACTTTAACACCAAATATTTCACAAAGTACTGATGCTTAAAGGTTGATGGACCGATATTTTATAAAAGAGATATCATATTCAAGGCAAGTGTCAAATATGCCTTTATTTGTTCATAGACCAGTTCTACACAATTTAACACTGGAACTTAACCAAGGACCCCGCTAGATGGTGGACGTTTGTAGCATAATTGTGCGAAAACTGACCACAATTATGTAAATATAGACCTATATATGAACAGAGAAGGATATGTTGGAGAATGTAGAACGTTTGTCTGTATTTTCAACCCTATAGCTCGGACTCCACTAGGGCAACACAGCTTCTTGTAAACAGGGCGTTCTTTTAGGTCCTTTGTTCTCAGATAGATCGCCCCGTTTCGCTGTGTTTCGCCCTGAATGTCCCCCCTTTTATGGCGACATTCAGGGCGACATTCAGGGCGAAACACAGCAAAACAGGGTGATCTATTTGAGAACAAAATACCTAAAAGAACGCCCTGTTTCGCAAGTAGCTGTGTCGCCCTAGTGGAGTCTGGCCTTATGTGGTATGAACTCCTATCATAACCTAACATACAACCATTGGGTAAGTCTTTCCTCCAAAAAAACGATTTCACACATCTTTCATACAACATTTCAGTTATATTGCACAGTTGTCCCATAAATGTCATTTGTTTGGCAAAATCAAAATCTCATCTTAAATTAAAATGTTTTACAACCCTCTTGATTCAACCGAGTTTTAATGAGAATACATTGTGCGAAACAATAATACATTGTTCTGAAAATTATCTAAAAACAATTATATTTGCTCAAGTGTTTTCAGGTTTCTATTGACTGTTGATGTTGGGTATATGTATAATATTACAATAATGTATGTATATATGTTGCATGAGTGTTTCTTGAAGTTTTAGAGGTGGTTCAGCGCTGGAAGAAATCAGGACATTGACGAAAGCCATTAATTTGTTTCAAGTAGGCCTACATTAATTTTACTCATCATAGACTCCAGCAAAATGAATTAGATTAACCCCATTTTGAATGAATTTACTCTCTGGTACTTTATGTACATTAAATTATGAAAACAATGGTTTGAAAGAATAATACCATCCTAACGGACAAAAAGGTAAAACAAAAATAGTTTGCCCCTTATTCTAACTACCATTTCTAACACATTTTGTGGAATCTATGTTTTAGGCAAGCACAATCTTACATTTATAGTTGTGTGATACATTAACAAAGGTCCACAAGTCCTAGTCTGTTGACCGGGTTATCTCACGAGTTGACCAAGGGGCCGTATTCCACAGGTCGTAGTCAACAGATTTTGGCACATGTGCATCATGCCTTGGTCATCATGATGCTTGGATGTTGTCATAGTAGGATGAATGTCGCTAAAAGATTACATTTGTCGTCATGGTGCACCAATGCAGCCCTGGTGAGTAACTCAGTGTTGCTGCATTGGTGCTTCATGCCGACCCTACGGGAGTGTCTCAACCCCATAGGGTCGGCATGATGCTTGAATGCAGCACTCGCGAGTTATTTGCCATGGCTGTATTGGTGCATCATGACGACAAATGTAATCTTTAAGCGACATTAATCCTTAAAGGGTTAAAGTACTATGACAACATTTAGCTTTACAGCTCAGAAAAAAACACATGTATGAATTCAGACCACATGCAGTTAGAGACCAGTTTCAAATAACCATACCACGTTGCGTGCAGCATTGAACAACCTGAAACATCAACGTTAATTATCATTGAGGCTGGAAAAAGGGCTGAGACCATGATATATGTAAAATACAGGGCTGCTGGCGGCAGAAAGGCAATGAGCTTGTTTCTTGTGCGAAAGCTTCAGTTCGACCGGATAAACATTTTAAGACAATAAGAAAAATAGGGGCATAGCCAGCTCAAAATTGATGAGCACACCTTTTAAGGTAGGCGGATCCCATAGTCAAAAAGTGATAAAATTTGGTCAGTTTTCTTTCCTATGAGGCCCAAATGAGAGCATCTACTGTATCCATTAACAATTTTGTCGTTGATGTGAGGCAAATTATTGAAGGTCTGCCGCTCCCTCATTCGTGTACTCCCTCAGCCCCTACTGCCCCACTCCCACACCTTACCACTCTCAACTCCTTCTATACTGCCCAAACAAAATGACAGCCAACATTCACAATGAAAATCACTGATTTTCCGATTTGCACACTAATTTGGGATATTAAGCCTGCATGTGTTGATAGCACCCATATTCAAGAGTAAACCATCTAAATATTGATAAAAAAATGAATCCTTTTAATTACAAACTAACCAGTCAAGAAGTCAAACCACTAAAGCATAAATTAACAGGCAGAATGTTTCAAAAGAAATAACCGGTCATTGAAATGATCTCCAATACATTCAACAATATCAAAGTCCTATAACCTATAAACAAGAAACATGGAATCAGGCAGCTTGCAATTGGGGAGGACATTATTTAGAAAATGAATCTTAGATTTTTTTCAGTAATCAAAAATCATGATGGATATATCCATTCAAAAGGCTAAACAAATTAACAGCATAATTAGTACATAGATCTATAGATAAGATGGTGTTCATTTATTAATTACAGGGGGTGGGGAGTGGCGAGATTTTGTACAGAGGCGCGAAATTCTTTTTACATCCCCCCTCAAGCATGCATAAATTATTTCATGCCCTCCTCGCCAAAGGTGCTAAAAACCTTTCGCCACCCCTATATGAACTATAGTAACACACAGGTCTTTTTTTTTGCTAAAAAAGGGTACAGTTTTTTTACCCCTTCCCCTCCCCTCCAAGAAGGGTCAGAATCTTTCAACCCCCCCAATCCCCCCTGTAACTAATAAATGCAGTATTTACCAGTTTCCTCCGCCCACTCCGCCCGCTGGTGGCGGTGGGGCACGCGGGGGTTGATGTTTGCGTCCACTACTTTCCTCAAAGTCTGATGGCCGTCGCCTGTCACCTATGTGACTCGTGTACTCCGTATCATAGTCCGGTCGGGGATCTTCCTCGTAATCCCCGCGGTAAATCTTATCTATCGAGTCCTCAGTGTCACTATGAGGAGGATAGTTAGGGTATCCCCCCCGGTCATTTGGTCCTCCATTATAAGGGATTCTACTGTCCCGGTATCCATTGGTTTCCCGGGTGTACCGGCGGGGTTCTACATCGTATCGCTTCTCGCCATATGCCGTGGGTCGGTACCCTCGGTTGTCGTAGTCATAATCGTTGTAACTCTTACGGCGAGCTTGCGTGCCCCTGAACATGGGTACTCCATACCTGCTGTCCACATCACTGAAACACGACATTTAATTTTTATTAAATATTTTGTTGATTCTAGTGACAGAGCCAATAGATAAGTTAATAGATATACAATGCAATCTTTAACTATTCATTTATATATCGAGTAACAATATCGATTTTTGAAATTCTTCAAGGATGAGCAAAAAGGGTATAAGTATATATATGCAAATAAGCAGTTTCAACCAGAGGGCAAGGGCTGCCAAATCGGCTACCCCCTGTCTTTATTCTATAGAGTCAGGGCACAGTCTAGGAATACATGCTGGGTAATTAAGGGAGTGGTGGTTTTTTAACAGCAGGGGGTATCGGTGGATTTTGCACGAGCGGGTCTAAACTTTTTTGGTTCCCCCCTAGGCAGGTTGAAATTGAGCGCGGCTGACCCCTTTGACCTATCGTAATGCGAGGGCTTTTTTGCTAAAATGCAGTGCAATTTCCCCTCCCCCCTCTTAAGGGGTCCAAATCTTTTTGGTCTCCCCCAAATCCACTCCCCCCCTTCATGTTGTTATAAAATGACCACTCCCTAATGACTGAGACACTCACCCAAAGTACTCCTTGAAGATCTCACTGCTGCGGTCTGTGATGGTGCTGGGACGGCTCCTGACGATGAGTATCACCGCTACAATAATGGCCAACAGGAGGAGTCCGCCCACCACCGAGCCCACGATGATCACTACCTTAGTGTCTGTAGCCACTGCAAACAACAGGATGACCATCAAGTTAATGCCACATTCAACACAAAAACTACATATAATTAGTGATAATGAACTGGATACATTCCCTGCAACCTGCCTACCTCTTATGTCCATTGGATACTTTGATATGTCCTAGTCTGTAAGGTTTTCTCAATACAGCATAACCTTCTGCTTCAATCACTTAAAGCTTCTATGTCAGCTAATTTTAGCTGATTTTCCCATTTTAGGTTGATTAAATTATCCATATAATTGCATGCAGGTATGGCAAGTTGGAATGCTTTCATTCATCATTTAGCATAATAAAACAATATATTGTCGCAAAGGAATAACTATTGGCACTCAGAAATCATGACCTGTTAGGGGTGCATCATAGCACCATCGGATATAGCCTGCAATCTCGACACAACAACCCGTATACAAACACTACATTCATTATATTCCTACCTCCCTATTGCAATAAGGAGAACATTAATACTATAAAAAATGATGTCAGGACGCCACTATTTATCCTGACTTTTTAAGTAAGGATGTCTAATGATACTTGTGTTTTCAAAATTTTCAAAAACATATTTCGATATTAAATTGTTGTACAACAATGTTTAATAATGTTTTCTACAGTTTTCAATGCAATCTGTAACAACCGACAGATGGGCATATCTCAGATCTTTGGAGAGAAAATGTCTCACATGGCTGTGTCTCACCTAATGGATACAAATTGAAACTCTGTATCGATTTGATGAGATATATACAGGCATATATGAAAGGACAATCATGAAAAAAATGTGGCTTATTAGAAGTTTGAATATGATTTATAATATGGCAAATATGGCAGCAGGTCATAAGTCAGTTAAACCATGCTGTAGCTCTATATACATTATATTGGCTTAGTCATGGCTGAGTTCACTCGTCTGCGACTCGTTGTCAGCCTAGACTGTCGCCAATATAATGCATACAGAGCTATAGCTATGATTGACCTACAAAATATACAGATATAAATACGGGGCCTCTATATAGACATTAAATAAGATCTACAATAATTATGGCAAATATGTCACTTCAGTAAAGGAAACACGACTGACCTTCTTCGCAGAGTGACCCGACAAAGTCGTCCGTACATTTACAGATGGCGTCATTGTTCTCCTCGACACACGTGCCATTGTTATGACACACCACATTGTCACATGGCCTCGCTAAAACAGCAGTAAAGGCAGTAGTTAAGGCACCATACAAGGCAATTGTGTCTCTCACATGGCTCTGGACATTTTCTGTTATAACACAGTAAATACTTCTCTGCATATTGGGCAAAAAAAGGTGTGTTTCAGGTTACCCGACCTTACCTAGCAAAACAGGGCCGACCATAGGCATTTTTATCCAATTTTAAAATCTTTTTTTTTCAAGCTATGAGCTATTTGAACTATGGAATTGAAAACAATATGAAAAAAAAAAAGTTTTAAAAAGAGAATATGTTGCAGACTTTCCTGACTGCTAGAAACACCTGCTTTACCCTTGTACAAGTTTCCCTTTATTCTCTCCCACCCACTCCTTTTTTAGCTTGTTAGTAAGATATTACAGGCCCATAACTAGGGGGAGTTCGTCGGATCAAACGAACCCCCCCACAGGCCTGATGAACCAAAAAAGTTCCACCTAGCTGGCCTGAAAGTGGAGATAATTAGCTCCATGCCAGTTTTTGTGGCTTGGAAATCGGACAATTATTAATAGTCTCTAGGGAGTAAACCGTAAAAGCATGGTTCATCTCATTATATGGCTCATTTTTATTAGAGTTTGGTGTACAAATCAAGTCATTATTTACATATTTTTTAATGCAAAATTAGCAAGTTCGACCATTGAATTTGTCTATTTCCACCTTATCAAAAAACGAACGCCCCACGAGGGGGCTAGTTACGGGCCTGTTATGCATGATTCATTGTATTGTATGGTTTATCAACAACATTTCCAATGTTTGAACAGCCCCTAAACTGAGGCAGGCAGACGTCATAGATTGATTAACCCACTTGCCTCTGATTGGTCAGATAAGCACTGACAGAGGCTCTATTTGAAAGCACTTAATCCCAAGTAGAAAGTGGTAGAAAGGGAGCTGCTACAACCTCTTAAAACAAAAGAACTATGAAACCTTTTTCAAGATCAGGTTACATCTACGGTAGAACTTCGGTAACATGCTTTTTACTGAAATTCTGTGTGTGTGTCAAAAAGCCGAATTGTTCCTTTTGGCTTTTAGGAGAGGCTTTTATATATCAAAATTTTCCAAACACTTTTGTAATAAGCCCACTCACATTTGGCTTGTAACCAAGCTTGGCTTGTAACACATGTTTGCATATAACCAACTTTAAGATGCCTTAAAGAAACACTTTGAGCAGCTTCAAGTTCAATTACCCAATGTAAAGGTCACGGGAGGTCAAAACTGCCTTTAATAAGGCCAAAAGAAAAAAAGATCGTGTTCAGGTAACATGGCCCAAAAAAAATAGGGTAGGTAGGTCGATGGTTTTTGTTTTTTTTTACCTTTTTTTTAAAAAGGATTTTGAGACAAATTTCCTCCCATTTTCGTATAACTTTCCGGAAAAAAATATTTCAGGAAAAAATGTATTTTTTCTGTAGGAAAAACACAAAAATGCCTTCCAAAAAAAAAAAAAAAAAAAAAAAAAAATTGGGTAGGGCCAAAATAATAGGGTCGCTAGGGAAACCTGAACACAACTTTTTTTTTTGGCCTAAGTGGCTATAAGTGGCATTTACTCCCATTAGATGTGCTTAAAGTTATTCTCTAAGCATAGTTAGTTTACTTAAATCAAAACATTCATGCACTGCATGGTTTCACAGTATAAATTGTCGCAACACTAACTGACCTTGTCTAGCACAGGTGGTGTTGACCCCGGTCCAGGTGAGGTCAATTTGACAGGTTCTTGTAGACGAACCCTCTACGGCGTACCCGTTAATACAGGTCGCCGTCACCGTCTCGCCCACCATCCGCTTTATTCCAAACGCTCCGAATTCTAACACCAACACCGGACAGTCCCGACCTGAAGAGTCAATTATAGCAAATGAAAATATTTTCTGCACTATAATAAAAAGGCAATTGAAATCTTAGATAAATGTTGATAGTATAGAAATAGATTATGGTGAATAAATTGCTGTGTAATAAGCAAATTTAGTGGACTCCAATGATTACTAGTATCGGTAATCGCCAGCGATTGGTTGTTGCAATAGAGTGACAAATAATTATCATGCCATGAGGCATACTTTCATCCTGAAATTGGATACTTTTTTTCTTATTAAAACCCTGCACCATCTAGATTATATTATGATAGAAAATTTCCAAATAACCCCAAAAGATAATTAAATGGAATCTACTTGTCTCTACCTTTTTTTTGTGATTCGTATAAATTCTAAAAGTGTTATTCAAGTGTCTTAGTTATGCTAGTGGCTTGAAAGAACTTTTACCCAAAAGCACATGTATAAGCCTACCTGAATTCAGGTCATCCTGAGTGGTCTGAAGATCAGCGAAAATGCTTTTGGTCGCTAAGGCATAGCTCAAGTCTCCTGTAATATTGTAGTCAAAGGCACAGAAGATGTCTCCACTACAGTTGCTGTTGACCGGTATGTCATTTGATGGGAGAGTTGGTGAAAAGGTGTCGTCCTGGAAGCCAGCAAACGTCTCCCCGGTGCCATAGGTGAAGAGGCTGCTAGCTGCGTCTGCTGTCCTCCCTGGGATTAGAGAATAAAAATATTGAATTGAATGTCAGTGTATCTTGTGAGGCACATTTAACCCTTTAAGGACGGCATGATAACTTGATGCATGAATGCAGCCATGGCGAGTAACTCGCCAGGGCTGCCTTCAAGCATCATGCTGACCCTATGGGGTTCAGACACTCCCGAAGGGTCAGAATGACGCACCAATGCAGCACCAGCGAGTTACTTGCCAGGGCTGCATTGGTGCATCATGACGACAAATGTCATCTTTTCATCAGCGGATCCAGGGGGGCCCGACGGTCCTAGGCCCCCCCAAAAAAAGAGGGGAAGAAGAGAAGAGAAAAGAGGGAAAAGGGAGAGAAAAGGGGAGAAAACAGAGCTGAGTCTTCAAATACATTGTATTTTCTCCCAAAATGTGTGCGAAGGCACCATTTGAAGTCTAGACGATCAGCATTTTCTTGAGGGGGGGCATGCCCCCGAACCCCCCTAGTATGGCCGCTGCACTTCGCTTGCGCCGTGTGCAGGAACAGAGAGTCACTCCATGGTTGGCCAGGTTTGGGCGCCTCCTCTGAAAAATCCTGGATTCGCCACTGTCTTTGAGCGACATTCCTACTTAAATGGCTGATCAGCTTTTATGATAGTGATGAAGTATGACTGATACATATTCCACGAGATTTAAAATGTAAATAGGTTTCGATGGAAACGACTAGTCTTTCCATCGTTTTTAATCATGGTACAGAAATAGGTAGTTCATGATTCCCATAAAAATCCTCTCTGTCTGTTAGATAATCCTTTACTTTTAAACATGGAAAAATGCACATCTAAAATGATAGCACTGGCATCTAAGGTGTAGCAACCCATCTATAAACAGATGTTAGACCTTAGGACACAAATGTGTCATGTATGAAAGGACAATCCTGAAAAAAAAACATGTATTATAAGAGGGTTATGCAGTATATGGATTCATAAACAGAAAATTGATTGAGTTGCTATCTATGTACTACTTACATAAAAGCCCATAGTTATGTATTTCCTGAGATGTACTAGAGGGGCTGATAGCGGCGCCCGTTGGTGGTTTGAAGTCGTTACTCTTGTTGCCATCGTAGTTACCCAATAATCCTTCCAGGTTACCTGAATATGTGATAACAAGGGGTATTTAATATTACATAACAACTAACCAATCTTTCAGATATATACCTGATAACTTTCTTGATGAAAACTTACTTTCTTATAATTTTTTCCTTGGCCCTCTCCCACCATTCTGCAGGGATTTAAAACGCTACTTTTACTATAATCATTTATAAGAAGAAATATTAAATAAGAGAATGGCCAATTTTGACAACAATTGTAGAGTAACAATTTATAAGAGCTGGCTATCGGCTAACGAGGCTATACACACTTTAACTTTTCTCGATGCAGTTGAGTAAATTTCCCCTTGGTCCATGGAGTTCCATTTCACACATTGAGGCCAACCTTTAAAGGAGTTGTCCCACTTTCTCGCACATTATAGATACAGAAAATATGTTGTATGATTACCCTTTTGTGAGATGAGTGGTATGATTACATAGTTGAGTGACCCGTAGGCCTGCTTGATGGTGACCTCCTCCCCGGTGGTGAACGCAATCACCACCGACTTCAGCTCAGTCCCCATGAAGGTCAAGGTCACTTTACCACCTGTAGAGTAATGTTAACCATGAATCAAACTTATAACCAAATTGAGTAACACTTTTATAAGTAGCGCTCTAAAAATTAGGCATCTGTGCAAATGATATATAAATAAATCAAAATTACTCCTTTCAGAAAGCTTAGGGCCATAACCCATTACCCGATTTGATGGCAATATCGGCCGATACATTCCCAAAATTATACTGTAACGTACTGTATTGAGTCTATTTGTTGAGGGTGTATCGGCCGATAATGCCTCCAAAGCGGCAAATGGGTTATGGCCCTAAGTGATCATACAAATGGGTCAGAATCATATATAGGTCTATCTATGGTATACAGCTGCTGTTATATTTTTACTTCCTGGACTGCAATTAAAAAGATGACTCTACAAGGGTAAAAAACGACATGCACAACACAGCAACATGGGCCTTTTGAAATTTGACGGACACAACAATTAAGAGCACAAGGTGTTAGATGAAAACTGACACAGTGACACAACAATTTTCTATAATTTGACACGGACATAAGTCTGGAAACCGATGTATTGTCATGGTAATAGCAATTGTGTTCTATTGAAGGTTTATTACAATTTAAAATCAAATTATACACAAGGGACCTACCTGTAAACACTATTTGACTCCTCCCTGTGAGTGGCAATACGTTACCGGCTATGGCCACTTCCAGCCCGGTAACGTCTGAGGCCCTTACTTCTATGCTGTCGGAGTTGTTCACCTGACAGACCATTGCTGATATTTCAGTTGCTTTCAAGGCATCTGCATAGAAATGTAGGAGTTTTTAGAGTCATTTTCAAAATTATTTATTTAGGTGTCCATTCCATATATGATGTAATGCTATGAAAACAATCTTTCCTATATTGTAGATGCCAGTTTCACACAATCTTTAAGATTGAATTATCTAACTTATGGACCATCTTTGATTAACAACTATTACAAATAGTAAAGAACAGTCTCAATATTAATTTTTATCTGGAAAAAGCAAATCATTCCTTACTTTGGTTGTTGTCCATCATGGGTATCAACCTTGCTTGTACTTGAAATCCTCCCGGGTCTTTCACCAGAACAAACTCCCCGACCGCGTTAAAGGTATACTTCACATTGTCAAAGGTTACAAAATGTGGGTCTCCTCCGCCGCCTCCTGATAGAAATAAGTAACACATTTAATAGTTAGTTGGAGATTCACTGAAACTAGTGTGTTTGTAGAAGGTATTTTTTAACAGTGCTGACCAATGGTTATTTAGTAACAGTCATGCTGAAAATGGAGTCATATTGACTGACGTGTGAAGTACGTCAATCACCTGTCGAAATTTCAGTAGTTTTTTTAATTTTTTTTTTATGAGTCCCCAAAGGACGAAACTACTATGATAGGCCTAGAAACCATGTTTCAATAGCCATCACTAAGGTGTTTTGTTACCCCTAGTGACTGTTGCCAAGTAACCTAGTTACACTGTCAACAAGTGACTGTTGCCAAGCAATGGTGTTCCTAATGACGTCATAGTCTGACGACCTAACCGTCATTAGCAGTAGTTGCATCGTGCGAGAGAGACCCCCCTACCCCTAGCTCCTGTCGAAAAGATCACAAATTTCAGTAGGTGCAACTAAACATGCAGAGCTACCAAATGATATATATAAATTAATATAATGGACATATTAAGAGGCAACATAAATAGGTAGAGCTTTAACTCATGAAGCAAAGTGGCGACTAATTCTTGTGAAACCTTTATTTGTCTATGTATCCCAAGGGTCCGTAGCCCAAGTGTGATGTCCTGCCTAGTGGGGTTTGTGTTTATATCTATTGCATGCCCCTATTATCTAAAATTTAAGGGAAATCAAGATTTAGGCCAAGACTAGCACGTGTTGAAATGAAGGCGACCTGTCCATAGCTTAAGAAAGGGCTGACCATAGCATTTTTTCCTAATTTTTGTTCCTATTTTCCAAAACTTTTTATTTTTTTATAGATTTTAGCAATATTTTGGTCAGGAAGAACAATCTCCCACTGGAATCAGTGGCCTAAATAATTGTCTGACCTCAGAAAATTGTTTTATACTTGTGACAAGCTTAAGAATATCAAGGAACCAGATGAAACAGTGAATCATCCTGATGACCCTAGAGTGAATGCCGCGATTCAGGACTCATGCCTAGTACTTTCCATATTAATTATATGAAAAAAGAGAAATCCTACCTATCCTAATTTTTTGATAATGTTGCCTAAAACACACTTTCTTTGGTTTTGGGTCTTGGCATATGTATCTGCATTAATTGGGCCAATAAATATTTTATGACATTACTGTTTTGCTTCTTTTTACATTTTTATTGTTGTTGTATACTAGTTGATGTTGTAAATAGATGTTATTTACTATTCTTGTTTCACTCTATCATCTTTATTCATCTTCATATACATGCAATCAAATGAACAAAGGACAGAAAACGCTGGATGTCATTATATTGATGTAGTCACTTATTACTCATGGAAATCAATGAAAACAACAACTTTTAAATCCCCCCAAAAAGAGAAGTACATACCCCTAGCGGGTGCCTCATAGTCAGTACATGCTGCTGTAGGGCGGACGTTGATGAAGCGGTCGCAGCTGTTACTCTTATCCCACACACAGCAGAACAACATGGGCTCCACATCCTGCACCTGCGACAGAGTAAAGGTCAGGGTGTAAAGCTTATAATATATATTATAAGAAAAAGTTACCTTCCCTTCATTAAATGGCCGCGTGGGATATGACCCCCACTCGTGAAATATGACAGATGGTAACAATCACGTACAGTCAACCCTCACTTCCTCAAACATTTACTTCCTCGGATCCTTCACTTCCTCAGACAGGTGCCTGGCAACCTGCCCTATATGTTCCAATATGTTTTTACTTGATTTCTCGAATAACTTGCTTCCTCAGACATTTTTCCTTGCCTTTTCCGAATTCGGGGATAGGAGGGCCGACTGTAGTTGTTGTTGTTGTTGTTGATTTTTATTTTGGCAGAATAATCTTAGTACATGCGAAGTTTTTCAATATAATGCCAATGAAATCTAGAAAGTCCCGATTCCGATAGAATATTTTTACAATAAAGAAATACTGATATACGTCACAGCTATGCATGTCAGTGTCTATAGTTATGATTGACTGATGTCACATCTCACTAAGTGTCTCTACCAGTTTTAGGGCATTGATAGATACAAATGGCCCGCTTATTACATTACGCATTGCTCATGGCCACTGGTTAACTACTAGCGGGCATCCTAATTATAGGTGCTTCATAGAGTCATCATGGGTTTAGGACCTTATCAGTTTCATGAATTGAGTTCGATCTGTGGTGTGTTGCGTCGCAGCATCTAGTTCATTCCATTTTTCTAGGCCTCTGTGATACGGGCTCTTCTCGTAGATGTCTTTGACAATCCTGGGGGTCCTGAGTTGTTTATTCACGCCACCTCTTAGGACCCGTGCTGGAACCACAACTTGGCCCTCGTCCAGCGACGCCCGGTGTATATGGCCCAGTAGTTGATGCCGCCGCGTGACATCAAGTTTCGTAATTCCATTTCTGTGATGGAGAGCTGTGATGTCCACACCTCTAGGGTCCCGTATGCCCTCACAGACTCTCAGGGCATTGTTTTGTAGTGTTTGTAACTTGGTAACAGCCCACACTGGACCCCCGCCGTGGAGAAAGCAACAGTAGTCCAGTATGGAGCGTATCATATGGGTGTAAACTTGGACAGCAGTGGCCTTGTTTGACCGCTTCCTGATACCCAGCAGTTGGCATTTGTGTTAACTTTTGATTTGAAGCTATTTAATGAGGGAAAGACAACTTTTTCTTATCCCATTGAATAGAGCCACATTGTATTGAATGGGGTGGAGGGGGGGCATTGAATACAGCGCTTCAGTGATTAAGCATAAGGAATCTTGTATTTCAAAAAAAAAAGACCCAGATCCCAATTAGTTAAGAACATGCAAATAAAGTGTAACGGTTAGTACCTTCTGCTCGGACAGATCCGGGCTTTATTCTCGGTAGTTCTATGACTGCCTTTTACATGTGCATGAATCTATTTGGGCACCTGTATGTATACATAGCACATATTTGATATATGCAGTTGGTAATAGTAGCAGAACTCATTTAATAACTCACCAAGTGTCCTACCATCCAGGGTATGTTGATATCTGTAGCAACCTTGCCATCTGGATGAGCCGATAATGGCCGCCCGGCCAAGGTACCCCCCAGCAGCTTGTCGTCCGCCATCTTGTAACAAGCCTGCTGTGAGCCACCGGTTGGTCTGAATAGGTAAATATCATTTTTATTAATGCAGCCATTTATGCAACATTAAGTGTATGTGGATACAAAGACTCATCTGTCCTTCTCCAAGTGGTGGGAGAATGAAGACAATGAGGACAGACGATCAGCTACCTCATTGAATGACTTTTATGTTTAATGCCTCTAACATTGTGATTTGTATGCTTCGTAAAGCTAGAATATATTCAAAATAGATTTGCCTAATGGGTGTTTTACAACTTGTTCATGAGGTCTCATGTAATATAATGTGTTTGGCCTTTTGATATTCAACAATTTTCAGTGTTGTAGACACATACATTTAACTAAGCTTCAAAATGATATCTACCAGTGTATCACTTTTGTAGGTAAACTGTAAAGTGACACAAAAATGAGCACTGATTTCTCAAAACACTATAATTATAATATAATACTGTAAAACCTTGCGTATAAGTCACATCCATATACTCACATGGGGTTACTTTGTATGAAGCACATCCTGTCCTGAGCCTGTGCCTGACCTCCACATTCCACGACAGGTGGACTGACCAGGTACTGCATCCAGCCAGGGTCCGAGATGGGTTGTCGCCGGGCGCACGGCACCGGAGTCGACAACGCCACGTTACGCTGACTCTGCACACAGAGGGAGCCACCGACCTGTGACAACAGCGCCATCCACATCCCACACACATCGATGATGGAGTTCTTGATGGTCGTTTTGATCGTTGCTTCAACAGTACTCATTGTTGTGAACTTGCTCTTGATGATATTCCAGATGTCGGGTAGAACTGAAGTTCCGAGCTTGTTACGTGTGACGAGTTCGATGATGAAGGTGCGGACGTACCACATGGCCACATGTATGTCAGAATAGAGACGCGGCTCGGTACTGTAAGAAAAGATTAACATCTGTGGTACTACTTTGATGTATACAAAACTCAATAACACTCTGGTCCAAGTGGTTACATAATTCAGATTAACGTTGAATAAACATTGAATTAACATTGAATCAACATTTTCAACTATTTGTTGATTTTGATTCAATGTCCTGTGCCCATTGGTTGGTATATTACTAACAAAATGTACATCGAGTTGAAGGAAAATTTCTGATAGCTTTGGTATTAATACACTCATCTTGCAAACTATCAAGTGAATAATATCAATATATTTTCAATTATGCTCTATGTAGATGTTTTATCATAAGATAAAGTATCCAGATAAAAAGTGATAATCGGTCCAGACTTACATCTAAGCTGCGATGTGTTGATCTAATAAAAATCTCATTATTTGATGTTATTTACTTACACAGTGGAAGTGGCTGCTTGGGTCTCCTTGATAAGGATAGATCCAAAAGTGACCAGTTTAAAGTCACCAACAGCAAGCAGTGGTAGACCGTTGACCTCTATGTCGGCCGCTCCATTGTTGGGGACGTCTTGTAATAGAGGATACAGAACTTCTTCCACCGCATTTTGGGCACTGTTAGAACAGGACAAAGATGCATGTTATATCTACTTGTACGGCCAAAAAAAAGGTTTGTTTCAGGTCACCCGACCGATCCAATCAAAACAGGGCCGATCCTACGTTTTTTATGCAATTCTGAAGAAATCTCTGTATTTTTACCCTTTGTTGATAAATTTTAGGGTCTTCGGAGAGGCCGGTCAGTACTTTCATGTTAAAAAAGAAAAGTAAAAAAAATTAAATCCGACCTACCGACCCTACATGTTCTGCCCATGTTACCTGAAACAAACCTTTTTTTTTGCCTAAATGAAACTAGGGACTAATCAGACTTGTTTTGTTTGTTGTTGGTTAATTTTTATTGGCATTAATTTCGTAGTATACAGAGGACGATTTTCAAATAAATGCCAGAAGTAATAAAAGCTACTACTCCAAAGAGATGTGGTTGCTTTATAAATAGCAGGAGTCAATGTTCGAGTGACAGTCTCAGTGTTCATTTTCTATTCATAATGAATATAGCTTATGCAATAGAGAAGTTAATGATATGACATGTAAAGTCAGTGATTATGTTCACGGTATGGTGGTTCAGCCTAGAAAGATGTACCACAATAGTGTGAGTCAGATCATGAGCGGGGCATCTGGCAGTTTCTTCAGAGAGTCTAGGAACCTGCTTGGGTCTTCCAAGGTCTGTGTTGCAGCTTCCAGTCTGTTCCAGAGTGGCAGGCCCCGCCAGAGTGGGGACCTTTCATAGATGTCCTTTTTGACGCTCGGGACTTTCAGTTGCACTTTGTCCATGCCGCGCAGTACTCTCGGGCGACACAGGATATGTTCCTCATCTTTGGACCTTTTATGGAGGAGGCAGAGTAGTTGGCGGTTCCTTGTTGTTGCTACTGTGCTGACTCCGAGGCCTGTGTGTAGGCCTGCTATGTCCACCCCCCTGGGGTCTCTTATCCTCTCACATATTCGTAAGCCATTGTTTTGCAAGGTCTGTAACTTCCGTACTGCCCACACGGGTCCCCCTCCACTCAGGAAACCGCAGTAATCAATAATAGACCTTATCATGTGCACATACACAGATGATGCTGCTAGCTTGTCAGAGTTGGACCGTGTCACTCTCAATTGTAATATAAATATTGCGGATTTCGTTTTTTAAACCTCTACTACATTCCTGTAGCTCTAAAACGGAACAACTTAAACTTAAAATATCCTGAAACATTGTAGCTTGTCGCACATGACTTAGATATCCTTACCCAGCTAGAAAAATACTACAGCAAATACTATAGATTACTATAGTTTACTATAGTAAACTATAGTAAATCATAGTATACCATAGTTTACTATAGTATAGTGGGGCACAGGGCACAAAGAAAAAAGGCATTGATACCACAGGATTCCTTAGACTCAATTTAGAGGTTATAGTTAGCATTAACATTTTGATACCTCAATTTAGCCCAGTTAGCAGGTTGTTATAGTAACGTTTTTGATTTGTCGAGAAAAGGCCTAAAATGAGAAATCAAAATAAGGCTGGCATCCTACATTGTTCAAGAACCTTTAAGTTTAGACCATTTACTACTATTAACAGCAATGCATATTAATCTTGTACCTACTTTATTTGATATGTTGCAAAGAAGATGTTGATATTATCAGCATCGATGTAATCCTCGTCCCACGTGATGGAGTTTTTGACCTTTTCCGACTCCCAAGACCCTGGATCCACACGCATCAAAACAGGAACTAGGTCTGGGTCCAGATCTGTTTGTTTAAGTGATTGAAGCAGAAAGATAGGGTTATTGAGCAGACTTATAAACTAGCACATGTTTATGGGCGGTCAGTACTCAGTGGCAGATCCAGGATTGTTATAGAGGGGGGGGGGCCCAAACCTGGCCAATCTTGAATAACTGTCAGTTCCCCGCCAATGAAGCGCAGCAGCCACACACAGGAAATTTTGGTGGCATGTCCCCCAAGAAAATATTGATGGTCTAGATTCGAAATGATGCATTATCACACATCGTAGGACAGAATATATTCTTCTCTTTTTTTTTAGGGGGGGGGGGGGCAGGGCCCGTCGGGCCAACCCCCTGTATCCACCAATGGTACTAACCAACTCACCTTAGCCTTTCCATTTGAATTAGTTTTAGGCTAATTCCTTTTGAGTAAGGCATTAGTTATATGGTATGTTGCATCAGTGATTTTTGAATAGCACTTGGTCATGCCTGACCAATGTCTCAATGAGTAACCTGGGATAACAGACTAAGGGCCGGAGCATTTAGATTATTTGTTTATTTTTTTGAGATACAAGATTTACTCTGCTCAAGTAGTGGCAGGGCCGAATTCAATGCCCCCCCCCATCCCATTGAATACAATGTGGCCATATTCAATGGGCTAAGCAAAATAGTTTTTCCTTCATTTGATGGTTTCAAATAAAAAATAAACACAAATGCCAATTCATACCCCTCTGATGTATTTCACTTGTTGGGGCTGGGGCGCCTGCGGCTTCGTGGGATTCTGCCACAGCCCCCACTCGTGAAATATATCAGAGACAGTATAAATTGGCGCTGGCATTTGTCTACGTCTCAAACACGACTTTCTCATTGATTTAACCAAGGATAGCCGTATTTCACCAGTTTGTTGAATAACCTACGGCCGTATTTCACCGGCCTATGACATCATTAAAATGGCGGTTTGTTTACATTTGAACGGCGTAGAAAAAAAGCTAATCCAGCCAATTTAGGCTCTCCCTCCTATGATAATCAAATTTTCATCGAAAAAGGTAAATAATGATTCAAAGGAACACTTGTTTAAGTCTGTAGCATGAGTTATTTCACTTGTTGAAGGTGGGGCTGCATTTCACGTGGCTTGTGACCTCGTAAAATACGGCCCTACCTTCAACTCGCGAAATAACCCAGGGTACTGACCAAAACTTGTGGACCTTTGTCTTTGTATACATACCTATAAGTAAAGAGGCAGTTCGAGGGTAGCTATCCCCATCATCCAGGGACAGTTCTAGTAGTACTTCTCCCTTGATCCACAACGCGGGTACAACAAGCTCCAGTCGGTGCTTGGCTATATGTGTTACTACCACCTCCACATCATGTATTTTCACTTTAAGGTCTGCCGCTGCCGCTGCCGGTATACAGCGTCCGGACAGCTGTATAACGGTGCCTCCCATAGGGGACGCCACGTCAGGGGAAAGTGTAAGGGTATCTGCAGCAAGATACATGTATATAAAGTGTCAATATTTGTTTAAAATCTGAAAATGTCTTCATCTGCCAAATCATAGGTTAAAAACGTGTGTTATGTGTCATGATGAATAAATGAAGAATCCTTGCCAGTTGCTTCTTTATAAATAAATAACATATACATGGTAGGGTTTAAAGATCACATGCAAAAGAAACTCAATAGTATGATGTTAGAATTCTTGATGATTTATTTGAGAAAATGACACAGCTGTAACGGTTGTGGAAAAGTCATCTGGGGAAAGCTGGATTTGAACCCGCGACCTCTAGACCCATCGACCAATGCTCTACCACTGAGCTACATCCCCATCCGACAACTTGACCGCGCCATACATGACTGGATCGGTATTATACAGAGGGGAGCAGGATTACCCGAGTGATTCCCCCTTACGGGTTTACCACCAAGGCATGGGGAATCCGACCCCGACACCACCTTTTGCTTCTTACATATCCATGACTGCAATTATATAGAATAACAATATATAACAATATATCGTTATTTTGGAACCACCAAAATGGGTGCAAAAACAGCCTAATAAACCCTAGCGGACACAGGCCTATTTTAGGGTTGTTTAGATTCAGAATCGGGAGTGTTAAAACAATGGTAAAAGTCTTTCTAGATTCAGAATTGGGAGTGTTGATACACTGGTAAAAGTCTTGTCTAGATTCAGAATTGGGAGTGTTAAAACAATGGTAAAGGTCTTGTCTAGATTCAGAATTAGGAGTGTTAAAACACTGGTAAAGGTCTTGTCTAGATTCAGAATTGGGAGTGTTAAAACACTGGCAAAGGTCTTGTCTAGATTCAGAATTGGGAGTGTTAAAACACTGGTAAAAGTCTTGTCTAGATTCAGAATTAGGAGTGTTAAAACACTGGTAAAGGTCTTGTCTAGATTCAGAATTGGGAGTGTTGAAACACTGGTAAAAGTCTTGTCTAGATTCAGAATGGGGAGTGTTAAAACACAGGTAAAAGTCCTCACCTCCACTGTCCTCACACAGCTGAGTGACGATTGGTCGTGTGTCTACCCGGTACATCCACACCCCGTTCTGCTCCACGTTGGACGAAGTCCCTAAGTCTGTGACCGTGTCTGTACCAGAGCCGGGCAGCTCATACGTGTATTCTGTCTTTACGTTGAACCCAACCTAAATGTGAAAAATGTAATTGTAGTTATTCCAAAGAAGAGTTGGGTTCTTTTTTCGGTAAAAATTCCTCACTCTCCCAGCTTAATGTCTGACCTTCTCTGATGGTACCAGGTACAGAGGAGGCATGCAGCAAGCCCTCTCTATAGATTTGAGTGGCTTTCTGTAAATTTTATATTTGATTTTAATTTTTTTTCCAAAGAAAAGTTATCCATAGTTACTCCCAGTAGTATTGATCAAACATACTCAGAGAAGTATGGTTGCCATCACACATTTTTATTGATTTCTCATTCATTCAAGTATTCATAGAAGGCCCAAACAGGGGAGAGGTATAGGGTGTACCATAGATTTGGTATACAGATTTCTTTTTAAAATAAAAGATTTACTATGCTTAAGCATTGAAGCGCTGTATTCAATGCTTTCGATGGAGTACAATGTGGTCTTATTCATCGGGCTAAGAAAAAGTTGTCGTTCCCTCATTAATGCCAACTACATTTATAAGGTCTATAATGTATTTACACACCCGGGACAGCTCTCCCTTGTGCAGGGACAAACGTTTAGAGCGTTATCTTAATCACATTATTGAGATCTTACTTGTCTTAACTTTTTTAGTAGCTGAATTTCAATCCTATCTTAAACTATCTTAATCCCATCTTAAGACTTATATTAGACTATCTTAAAAGTATTACTGCCCGATTTTAAGGTACTGGATTAAGATTTAAGATATAAGATTAAGATAATGCTCTGAACGTTTGTCCTCGCACCTGGGAGAGCTATCCTGTACGTGCAATGTATTTCACTCCTGAGGGCTGTGACATATCCCACTTAGCCTGTGGCTTTGTGGGATATATGGCCGCAGCCCCCATTCATGAAATATATCTATAGGGTTGACGTTTGTCTATTTATTCCATTTAGCATGCTATGTGGTAATTCCTTAGAAGAAAATCTATTGAAAATCAACGTTATGACTTACTATGGGGTTTGTAGCGGGTGCTGATCCCTCGTCCCAGCCAAGGCCTGCGTAGTTAAAGATGGTAAATGAGTACCGGCCGTCCGTCACCAGCACCAGCTGAAACGTGCTCACCTGAAACAGCACAGACACTGATAAAAGC
Organism: Harmothoe impar; assembly: GCA_947462335.1. Classification (NCBI taxonomy): domain Eukaryota; kingdom Metazoa; phylum Annelida; class Polychaeta; order Phyllodocida; family Polynoidae; genus Harmothoe; species Harmothoe impar. Next base: position 14,939,402 of record OX381710.1, on the reverse strand, counting down.
AAAGCATCGAAGGTTGTCAAATAGTTGTCTGATAAGAAGACTTTAGGGTGTTCTCAGTGACTGTCATAAATGGGATCTTGAATAAATGTCTGTCTTGGTTTTAAATACCCCCCCCCAAAAAAAAAAAAAAAAAAAAATTAAAGAGCCCCCTGGCGCTAATAAATTGCGATGGCACCGTAAAACCAAATTAAGCACACCCCAATTCAGTGAATATAGCCATCATGCAATACTGCCTCCCTACTCCTGGACATCATTGGTGCAGATTGAAGATAACCATCTCCTGCCTTTAAAGTGGGTCATGGGATCAATTGAACCCATTAAACTTACAGGTCAAAGACTACATTCGGTCAAAGACGTTTTAATTGTATCAATCTCATGAGACACAGCCATATACAACTCTCGCATCCTGGACATTGGCCATGGCTGTCTAGGATTGTATGACTAAGAAGCAAAGGGGAAACATGTGAACTAAGTTCACATGATTAAACTGATAATTTAAGTGTCCAGAGCTGGAGGTACTTACCGGTGTATAGCAGTCCCCGTCTTTATGCGTCACTTCAACCCACGTGACCACTACGGCCTGTGTGGCTGTAAATTTAAACGGTGTTGAGTATTTGGCACGAACGTCAGCCGTCAGCCCCACGAGGTCAGCACTGGCGGTAATAGACCGGTAGTAGACCGCTCCATTGTTGTTATTTAGTACGATATCCGCCCAGTAGGGGGCGATGATGACCTGTTCCTTCGGGAACTCTACCGTATCGGCCTGACCAGCGACAGGGACGTCAAAGGAGAGCAGGCCGTTCACACTCACCTAGAATGATAAATAATTCAACAAAATGAGATTTAGCAATATAATTAATATGATATTTTTGGAGATTTTCAAAATGAGAAAACAACACACCTAGAGTTCCAGCTCGGTTAATGATGGCATTTGATTATTGACATGATCCATTTTTAATGCTTAAGAGTTATACCCCCAGCGCTTATACAAGACCAGTGATTATTCAAAACCTGGCACTTAAATACCGTACCTACTTATATGCTGGGTAAACTAATATAGCAAAATGTTCTACAGATCAATGCAACAAAAAATGGGTGGCTTTCAAAAATAAAGCTGTATTTAAAGAATTTTTGGGTTTAGCAGAGCATTGGAACATTGTCTGATTGTCTGTAACGTCAATAAAATGGCAGCAACTTACATCATGGGCTTCTTAGCACAATCTTTCTAGTAGTGTATACATGCTCTTGCCAGCAGAATTGTGCAAAAACGTAATCACCAACTTTTTTTGTTTATTAAACTCACGTTCTTGCTGCATTGGTCTATATCTCTTGAACTTGTTTACCTTAGCCAATGTAACCCCTCCCTTTGAATCCTTATTTGACTGTACCCATACATCACTAGCCACCCCTTTGACTGAGACTAAATGTGATGTTTTTAGGTTGGCCTTTCTTGTAATACAACCCCTTCCCACAGAGAGCTGACACAGGCGTGTCCCAACCCCGGGTGGCGAATCAGTCAGGCATGGAGAGCAGAAAATCCCTATGGCTGTGTTTCACCAAATCGATACAATTTGAAACTATGTCGGGTGCACCGAGACGACCAAAAGCGGCTAATTTACAGCATATCTACATAGAAAAGTGATCAGGACTAAATACTGGTGTACATGCTTGGGGGACCTTGGGTAAGGTGATGTGCCAGCACACAGACCAGAGGGTCACCCTCAGTGTGGGTTAGGGCAGAGGAGGCTATAGGCACAAGGCTTGCCCAGTCTAGCACATAGGGTGAGCTTCTACACACAGGGCTCACCCTACCTTGCTCTATGGGCAATGCTCGCACTAGTCTCACCCTTCCTCACCCCAGTTTCCTGGGAATGGCTAAAAGATTAGGGTTGGTCGGGATATCTGAACACAGCTTTTTTTTATGTAGCCCGAAGAATACATCCTCTAGTGGTAGCATATCTCTCATTTAAGGATGAAAGGCAACTATGTAGGACAACTAGACCATGACCTGAAAGATTTCCCAAACTCGGTCATCATTATAAGAAGATACTGTACAAGTATGACATTGGGGTTGTTGAAGCAATTTACTCATGCAATTATATATGAGAAGAAGTCGGAGCAGTAACACCGAATGAATGTTTCCCACAGGGGCGGCAGACCATGCTCTGCATCTGGTTATTCACATAATTACACAACATTACATATACACTTTTGTTTTATACTAATATTTCTTAATAAAATGATATGCTCCTACCCAGGAATTATCAAGAATCACTCAGGTTTTGGAGTATAGCTATAAACGGGTTAGGGATGATAACATATAGACAGCAACACGATACATCATATGTGGTCAATCAATGAATTGAGATGAGCGACCCGAGATGATTTGTGACATGATCCTTGTACATACACTGCAAAAAAGGTGCTTAGGTGTCTTTGAATCCTTCTGCTTAGGAATTAAACACTTTTATTCTAAACACCTAAACAGTTATATTGAATATGTTTAGATGTTTAGTATTTAAACAGTATGAAAAATTGTTGTTTAGGATGTAAACATCTAGTGTTTAGATCATGGTATATCAAACACATACCAGATGGCAGCTCTGTGGTTTACTGTAATTTCTACAACCACTCAAATGTTATTGTGCATCTAAAGCTGCTTAAATCTGAGTTAATTAACTTAAATCGCATGGGATACAGAAGTATAATAATACACATTGCAGGATTCAAGGGTTGAATGCTATATCACTATGATTATGATGCAATACAGATACATCTGCTACATAGACACCTCTTTTAAGAACTCTAAGAATGTATAAAGCATTATCTTCCCTGAAGGTCTGTTGTATTGACTCAAGGTTGTGTCTATGTAGAAGGCGTATGTGAAATGGTGATGCACATATTGCCCTAGGAGGGGGGGCACTAGAAGTCTCTTCAAGACACTATATGGAAATAAAATCATTCATTTATTTAACTATCTAAACATTAAATATCTAAACATTATAATAATCTACATCTCTGGGCACACCACTTGTTATCTTTAAACACTTGACAGATAAACACAATAATATGCTAAATTCTTGAATTCTAAACACTTCATTATCCTAAGCACATTGCTTTAAACACATAAATGTCTAAGCACTGAGCTAAACATATTATTGGTCTAAACATGTTTAGGAACATATTGTGTCGACAAAAACGGGACAGGAATGTGTTTAGGATTGTGTTTAGGATCTAAACACCTTTTTTGCAGTGTAGAGCAAGTGGGGGAGACCGGGGCACGGCTCAAGGTGCCCCAGAGCTTGGCTCAAGGTGCCCTGTTTTTTGTGGCTCAATGTGGCCCATGCTGGTCATCACAGATAAGATTGATGTTATTCAAATGACATAACACACCCAGCAGTAAAGTTGGGTTCTATTCAAGAGTTCATATGTATACTTTGACCTCCATAGAGATCTTAGGCCAGCAATGTTTTTAACAACACAAGAACAAAAGTTTAACAATTGCAAATATATACTTTCAAGGCCATAAACCTTTAATGTTGTCTAATTTCCTCATCAGCATCCTAAAATCATCATGATGTTGCTGATCTGAACTGTCTATATATATGGGGGTAATGTGGTAGGCATACTGCCAGAAAATTCCCAAAGGAATGAACGTGTCCGGGCGGCTCAACGTGCCCCGGTCTCCCCTACATGAACACTGGTTTACATAACTTTGTTTCAAAAGGGAACAGACATCATTAAGAAAAGGGTTGTTTTTAAACCTTCTTAAAAAAATACGTTGATGTTATTCCGAGTAACAACAAGGGTGAATCTAAGCTTTCCTCATGCATATACAGGTGCAGGGAGTTGACCTTTTGTTTTGAAACATCCCACAATATGGTTCTTAGGAGCCTATTGTGAATGTATTTATCGTCCTGGGATCTGATATAGGCTGTCATTCATAAATGGGATAACCCATACATTCACATACATGTAACTCCCACAGCCACCAGTTAAAAAATGAAAACATTGCCTTTCACACAAAACATCCAACCTGCTATGTTGGAACAGAATGGGTCACTCCTCTCTGTCATTTTCTGTCTCTTCTTTTAGATAAATATACTGCCTTCTCATTGCTCTTGAATATTGAGATTAGATGTCAACTTATGAAGTTTGGTCACGACTTGTGGTCAAAGTCATTCATGCAGGGAGTGCAGTGTATATCAGTTACAAACAACACAATAATGTGAACTTCAATACTGGGATCTCTGATCGCAACATTTTCCCACAGTAATCAAATTTGACTCTAAAAATCTTCTAATTCACACTCTTGAGATATAATTTCTTTCTATAAATGCCTCATATCACTGAGATTAATGCTATCTATGCCTAGATTGACAATGACGTGTATAAATAAGATTCAGATTCATATGTACTCTAATACTAGCCCCAGTGATGCAGTCCCACTTCTATTACGATGTCAACATTAGACCCAGTTATAATTCAAACTCAAAGTCATGATTTGACTACCCTTCAGTTTGGACTCGATGAGAAATGTTTCTCGGCATTTGTGTTGGGATGTCGGTCAGGCGGGGCGGGGCTGGTGTGGTATACGTCACTTACAACAGATACGGTCACTGAACATGGTATACATACACACAATACAGGACGTACTTGTAACAGCTGGGGGGGGGGGTTGTTAACTAGAGGTTAGAGCTCTAGAGCTATTTAGTTTTAGATCTACCCTACTGTACTACATAGGGCTTACCCAGAAAATTGATGTGAGCTTTTTCTAATGTGGAACAGTGTCCCACAATGTTGTGGACTCATACAAAACCACACAGTATCTAATGGACTTCTTTGGTTGATAGTACTTAGGCACACACCTAGCATAAAACTTAGGTCTATGGCAAAGGATAGTCTCATTTCTGTGTTGTCATACATTTTAAAATTATTTTATGCAATGTTCTCGTCATCATAAACGTCTACTAAGACCAAATGTTTTTTTGTAGACAGGGGTTCAACTATAATGATGCAAGTTATTTCTAGCTCAACACATTGGTGGCACTACATAATACTTATGCCTTATTCTTGAACCAAGTTTTTGTCCATTTTTGCCACATTTTACATTATATTTTTCATCAAAAATTGGTTTTAGAAATCAATCATTTCACCAAACCTGAATATTGTAAAGCGCATGGTGATGGGATGGTGACCTTTGTTTAAAACTGAGCTCCTGAGAGATCTGCCTTTTGTTGTCATGATGCATGAAATGCAATGCATAGCCAGTATTGTATGATGGGGTCACGTATGGCCCGTACCAGCCAGAGGTACATCTGGCTTGATAAGCTTTAATACACGACCAGAAGACATTTTTCTAGCCCCCCTACCTTTTAATTATCGTTTACATTGCAAATTTAGTTGTTTATATCGTTCATTTGCATCGTTCACATCGTCGTTTGCTTTGTTATCATCGCCGCCATTGCCAGATCACGTGACCAACATACTTCTGATTGGTCTAGAGCCCCAAAAACCGTACCACAAGTAGGGTTGGTACAGAAAACCGAACCACACCCCTGGGTGGTACGGTTTTCCTACTGTGTTCTTACACAGGATCATATCGACCAATGGGGAGCATGCATTAATACATCATGCAGCTCTTAAAGGGAAGAAAATATCATTTAACAGAGCGAAATGGATTCTCAGGTTGAAACAAGTTGTGTTGTCAACTGAAATATGAGTCGGTTTATCCCCTTTGTAGTAGAAGAAAACCACCTATGATCAATCATACTTCAGTTAGGGCAGCACTCCTTAAATCTAAAATACACTGCTTTAGGCGTGCTCTAAGTGTACAATTATTATGTTTGGGAGTAGACCAAGATGTATACATATGGTCCTTTAACGTGCCATGTCCTCTGTCGTCGGGTGCATAAATATAGCCTGGGGAATCGACTCAGCATGGCTGCATTCATGCTTCATGCTGACCCTTCAGGAATATATCAACCCCATGGGATTGGCATGATGTTTGAATGCTGCACTGGCCAGTTACTCATCAGGGGTGCATTCATAAATCATGATAACCACTAAGCATAGTACATCCATGCACTATGCAGTCCTCAAAGGGTTAAGGCAGGAGACACCATTTAACTAAGAGAAATGATACGGAAAGTTGGAACAGGTTTCTGATTTAACGTATCCACTTCTCAGTTAAATTGCACCGATGAAATCAATCATACTTCAGCTAGGTCCCCACTTGTTGAATATGAGAATGGGGAAGTGCACTGCTTTAGGCGTACACCAACTGTATACTTATTATGTCAGGGAGTAGTCCACAATACATGTCCATAGCCTATATCTATTTATTGCTTTAATATGCTACATCATTTGTCGCCATGAACCATAGATAAATATATTTATAAATATATCGAAATATATGAAACATGTTTCAATTAACCCCGTAGCTTCGGCATAATGCTCACTATGATTGTAATTACAATGTTGAGGAGAAGGTCCCTGCGGATTACACCCACCCCTTCCCCCCATCATGTAGCTAATACTTTCTGTTTTTGAACTAAATAGGATCTTTTCCTGCCCTGTCATTATATCCCTCAGGCAAGTGAGTGTGTAAGTACATCAGTATGTTTCGTGAGGTGACAGTGAAAACTAACGTAAATAGTATCTTATTTTTATGGAATACGGCAGATCCATTGCTTTAACCAAAGACCTCCGTATTTTGCTGTCCCATTGAATAACTCACCGCCATATTTCACGGCCTGTGACGTCATAACAAAAGTGGTTTGTTTACATTTGAACAACCAAGAAATCGCTTTTAGACTCCCCGTATCATAATCAATTCTGGTATTTTGAATCGAAAAACAAAAATAACACTGCATGAAACTTTCGATATAAGTTCATTTAAGTTTTCCCTAAAAGTGATTATATATGCTTAAATGTCATCGATAAGTAGCTATAATGACCTTTAATCAACCTTGCCGGGAAAACTTAAATGTCAAAGCTGGCATATTTAAGCATATTTTGGTATACCAAAAGTCACTGTTTTGGTATATTTAAGCAACTTTAGGTTGACTTTTATGCACTAAAATATTTACCTAAATGTGATTATATGTGATTAAAAGAAATGTCAAGGCCATTCAAAATTTACTTAAATGTGATTATACCAAATGTCAAGGTCATGAGAAATTTACTTAAAGGTGATTAAACCAACTGTCAACAAACAGATGCTGGTTACCAAGAATTCACATTTAAGGACTTTTAATGACCTTTACATGACCTTTCAATGGGCATTGCCATTTTCTCTAAATTTACCTAAATGTCATTAAATATAACTAAATCGAATTATTTTGAAATCGAATGCAGCTGGAAGGTACCTTTTTTTTTTATTGTTGGGGAGGGCATTTCATCAATTACATCATTTTTGGGGACTTGGGGGAGCGACAACCGGGCCCTGGAGTCTGGGGGGCCAGCAGCCTGCCCCCGAGTGGCCTGGGGCCAGGGGGTCTAGGGGAGCGGCACCCGCCCCATGGCAGCCAGGGGCGCCTCCAGGGGCATATGCATGGGAGGAGTGGCAAGTGGAGATCCAGATAATCTGTTATTAAAATGGAACAACTTTAGCACAATATTTAAATATTCAAATCCACGAAAACTTTTTTTTAATGTACTTTGATAATGCTTTTTTATAATGAGGAAAGCAGTGCATGGTGTTAGACTATATTTGAAGCCGTCAAAACTATAGAAAACTACAGATAGTAACGTGGAGTGAGTTGTAGGGACGTGGAGTGAGTGGGGGGGACGTAGAGTGAGTGGGGGTGACCTGGAGTGAGTGGGGGGGGACGTGTAGTGAGTGGGGGGGACGTGGAGTGAGTGGGGGGGACGTGGAGTGAGTGGGGGGGACGTGGAGTGAGTGGGGGGGGGACGTGGAGTGAGTGGGGGGGACGTGGAGTGAGTGGTGGGGACGTGGAGTGAGTGGGGGGGACGTGGAGTGAGTGGTGGGGACGTGGAGTGAGTGGGGGGGGGACGTGTAGTGAGTGGGGGGGACGTGGAGTGAGTGGTGGGGACGTGGAGTGAGTGGTGGGGACGTGGAGTGAGTGGGGGGGGTCGTGGAGTGAGTGGTGGGGACATGGAGTGAGTGGTGGGGTCGTGGAGTGAGTGGGGGGGACGTGGAGTGAGTGGTGGGGACTTGGAGTGAGTGGTGGGGTCGTGGAGTGAGTGGTGGGGACGTGGAGTGAGTGGGGGGACGTGGAGTGAGTGGTGGGGACGTGGAGTGAGTGGGGGGGACGTGGAGTGAGTGGTCGGGACGTGGAGTGAGTGGGGGGGGACGTGCAGGGAGTGGTGGGGACGTGGAGTGAGTGGGGGGGACGTGCAGTGAGTGGGGGGGACGTGGAGTGAGTGGGGGGGGGACGTGCAGTGAGTGGTGGGGACGTGGAGTGAGTGGTGGGGTCGTGGAGTGAGTGGTGGGGACGTGGAGTGAGTGGTGGGGACGTGGAGTGAGTGGGGGGGGGACGTGGAGTGAGTGGTGGGGTCGTGGAGTGAGTGGTGGGGACGTGGAGTGAGTGGTGGGGACGTGGAGTGAGTGGTGGGGTCGTGGAGTGAGTGGGGGGGGACGTGGAGTGAGTGGTGGGGACGTGGAGTGAGTGGGGGGGTCGTGGAGTGAGTGGTGGGGACGTGGAGTGAGTGGTGGGGTCGTGGAGGGAGTGGTGGGGTCGTGGAGTGAGTGGTGGGGACGTGGAGTGAGTGGGGGGGGGGTCGTGGAGTGAGTGGTGGGGACGTGGAGTGAGTGGTGGGGTCGTGAAGTGAGTGGGGGGGACGTGGAGTGAGTGGTGGGGATGTGGAGTGAGTGGTGGGGTTGTGGAGTGAGTGTCGGGGACGTGGAGTGAGTGGGGGGACGTGGAGTGAGTGGTGGGGACGTGGAGTGAGTGGGGGGGACGTGGAGTGAGTGGTCGGGACGTGGAGTGAGTGGGGGGGGACGTGCAGTGAGTGGTGGGGACGTGGAGTGAGTGGGGGGGACGTGCAGTGAGTGGGGGGGACGTGGAGTGAGTGGGGGGGGGGGACGTGCAGTGAGTGGTGGGGACGTGGAGTGAGTGGTGGGGTCGTGGAGTGAGTGGTGGGGACGTGGAGTGAGTGGTGGGGACGTGGAGTGAGTGGGGGGGGGGACGTGCAGTGAGTGGTGGGGACGTGGAGTGAGTGGTGGGGACGTGGAGTGAGTGGTGGGGACGTGGAGTGAGTGGTGGGGTCGTGGAGGGAGTGGTGGGGTCGTGGAGTGAGTGGGGGGACGTGCAGTGAGTGGGGGGGACGTGGAGTGAGTGGGGGGGGGACGTGCAGTGAGTGGTGGGGACGTGGAGTGAGTGGGGGGGACGTGGAGTGAGTGGGGGGGGACGTGGAGTGAGTGGTGGGGTCGTGGAGTGAGTGGTGGGGACGTGGAGTGAGTGGTGGGGACGTGGAGTGAGTGGTGGGGACGTGGAGTGAGTGGTGGGGTCGTGGAGGGAGTGGTGGGGTCGTGGAGTGAGTGGGGGGACGTGCAGTGAGTGGGGGGGACGTGGAGTGAGTGGGGGGGGGGACGTGCAGTGAGTGGTGGGGACGTGGAGTGAGTGGGGGGGACGTGGAGTGAGTGGGGGGGGGACGTGGAGTGAGTGGTGGGGTCGTGGAGTGAGTGGTGGGGACGTGGAGTGAGTGGGGGGGACGTGGAGTGAGTGGTGGGGACGTGGAGTGAGTGGGGGGGACGTGGAGTGAGTGGTGGGGACGTGGAGTGAGTGGGGGGGACGTGGAGTGAGTGGTGGGGGGTGGACACAGAGATCTTTGGAGACTGTGACCTGTAGTGTACCAATAGGGCTGGGAGGAGGACGGCATGGCCATGCACATCGTCTAGCCTGGAAGCTGAGTGCACCACAAGGATCCAGCTGCTGTCCTGGGAACCACGTCTTCTACTGCATCAGCTGCCTATTGAAAATAGAAAATGCATTTAGGTTATTTATGTTGAACACACAGCTAGATATTAAAACGCACAATTGAATTACTTTAAAAAACATATATACATGTATGAGGTCCATGTAGAGGGTAGTACATGTACCATAAATATGTATGAATGTATACAGTTATACTAATTTATAGTAAATTACAATTTTACATGGTCCAGTGAGATAATAAAACTGTAGGGTATAAAACAATATATTGATATACTTACCATGTTACAATGTAAATGCTGAGTAAATGTAGAGATAGCCCATACATTTAAATGTATGACATAAAGGCCACTACCTGAAACACAACCTGTCCTGGCTCTAACCAGCACTTTTATGTATGTTTGACCACTGCCAACTGACCAGTGTGTTTCCTGCACCCCTGCTAGTGTACCTGGGGTAAATTAACTATCTAGGTCAGGTCAGCCCATTGTCTTAGAGCCAGCACCGTGACCCTCACCATGGAGACCGCCCGCAGACTGCACTTAGACCGCGGCGTCACAGGCCCCCCCCCCCTCCCACCTTCACCTACCCCCGGTCCCTGCACTCAGTCTGGGAAACCACACCATCCATATTATGAAAACGCCAAGAAGGGGGTCCCATTCACTCACTGCAGTAATGCATACGTCATGGCACTCATTTATTCTTTTTTTCCTTCTTTTTTTTTTTGGGGGGGGGGGGGGGGTACTACGAAATGGGAGGGAGGGCAGGAAGGGCTGAGATGAGAGAGAATGGCAGTCAGAACAGTGTGTAAGTGCGGCAACAAAATAACTTATTGTTTTGGAAGTGTACAAAGTTTGTAATTCTTGAATTGTTCTTGTTTTTTTGCGTAATATTATGTCATTGTTGTTTTAGTAAAAGGAGATGTTGATTGAATATCAATTGGTGTGTAATTTGTTATGTAATATTGTAGTGATTCTTATCATAACTGGTTGTCAAAGATGATACAAAAATATGATTGTTATTGATACGGGGATACTTCAGTGTACACGTGTATATGGAAGTAGTGTGATTGATCCTACCCCCAAAAAGGCAGCAAAGGCTTGAGTAGAGGGTAGGTGACATTTCTATTCAGTGCTCCATGATTAATATCACGGGTTGTAGTATCACGGGTTATACACTTTCAGAGGCCTTCAAATTGATGTATAATAACGGAATGAGTGTCCCCTAACGCACCTGATTAATATCAAAGGTTGTACCCCTCTAGATGCCGTCAAATATTGTATATAAACGGGATGAGGGCCCCCTAACTTACCCGATTTATATCACTGGTTGTACCCCTCTAGATGCCGTCAAATAATGTATAATAACAGAAGGAGTGTCCCCTAACTTACCTGCTTGATATCCAGGGTTGTGCAGCTCTAGATGCTGTCAAATTAATGTGCCTCGATCTACATGGGTAAAAATCGACAAGGGCGACAAGGCGACACGGCCTTTTTATGCCATTTTAAAAATCGACGGACACAGGAAAATCGGGGATAAAAATCGACCCACAGGGGGTTTTCTCTAAGTTCTTATATACCTAAAAATCGACACGATGCCACTACTCTCCTGTTAAAATTCGACACGGCGACATGGTCAGAATTGTGGGTACCCATGTAGAGGCACATTAATGTATAATGACAAGTTGAGTTCCCTCCAAATTCCCTGATTAGTATCACAGGTTTTACACTTTTAGAGGCCTCCAAAATAATGTATGATAACAGAATGAGGTTCCCCTAACTCCCCTGATAAATATGTGTAAATAATTGATAATTTCCATTCCGTATTTCATATTACGACATTTTTGAATGCAGTAGCTTTCCAATAAATTTAAGAGGAACTTCAATTCCCCGGAAATGTCATATGATATTGCCAATGGATTTAAGATCAACTTAAGTTCACTGGAAATGTCATATGACATTTTCGGTAAATTTAGGGTTAACTTAATTCTACTGGAAATGTCATGCAATTTTTCCAGTGAATTTAAGATCATCTTAAATTTACCGGAAATGTCATATGACATTGCCGGTAAATTTAGGGTGAACCTAAATTCACCGGAAATGTCATATGACATTGCCATGACCTTGCCATGATGTTTCAGTAAACCTTAAATATGCTTAAACAGGAATGTTCATGCAGTGTAATGAACGTAAAGGTCCACTTGTACTGTCTATTAGCTGGGTTATTTCACTTGCTGACCCTCTGTAAAACGTGTAATCCAGAATTTCCTATAGTATATAATACATTACTCATTTTTTCTCTGCAAAAAACAACATTTTAGAACAAATGTACAACTTTCATTAAATAACAGAAAGGGGGGGGGGAAAGACAGGAGATACACCTAATTGTGTGTATCTATATGTTAATAGTATCTGTAAGATCAGGCTGATCTATACGACCACTACAGTGTTAGGCTGTACCGGGAATCGTGACCCGGTGGTTTTACGCTTTTACTTGTCTTTTTCTTCTTTTAACTGTACATTTTATCTGTATTTTACTTTGTGTATGTCCGTGCAACAGTATTTTTCACATCAGATTCGCCAGTCGTCATAATTGCGAATGATCTCTCAGAACACGTCACAAACTCTTGGGCGTTTTTCTCTGTAGGGTTTATTGTGGAAATTCGACCATCACGAGACAAGGCCACAAATATACATAAAGGATTACTCGTTTTAGTCTGTTACTTGGTTATCAACTTATGAAACAACCCAGCCATTTCATTGCAGCCCCATTGATGTAAGAACAAGGTTTGGGAACGCTATACCCCTAACCCCTTGTTTGATAACCCAGCCTCCCCATTAACGGCCTATTAAGTCATTAACTAACTATAAACTACAACTGATTCTTTTCATCTTAAACGTGTTGTTTTGATTGATGTAGTTGATAATTACATGATAACAGCTACAAAGGAGCAGTTAACTAAGGGTCATCCAATCATAGGTTCGCCTCGTGAGAGGACCCTCAGTTGGAACCCTTATGTTTTCTATCTCTTGGCAGGATATCATATACACTGATACTGGTGGTATGAGTATTTATAAAGTGTGCCAGCCCACACTCATAAAATGTAGTATAGGTCCTACTCACACCACGGCTAGTCTGTTTCCCTTTGTTCATTGCGTATACCCCCTTAAGGTTGGCCAGGGTGTACTCTCGTTCCCAAATCCTTCCGAAGGAAGGCTCTGGGGACAGCCAAATGGCCTTGAACTTGGGATTTTGCTGGGTTTGGGCAACCCCTGCTGGTAGACTGGAACCAGTGAACAGGAACAGGAAATGGAACCAGAATGTATGATGGTAGTTTTAGGTAGTTTTACCATCAGCCTTTCTGGTTCCATTTACTGTTCCTGTTCGCTGGTTCCAAGCTACCAGCAGGGGTTGCCAAGACCCAGCAAAATCCCAACACTTGGCAGTTACCAGAGCCTTCCTACGGAAGAATTTGGGAACGAGAGTTGGCCAGGGGGCTCCTTCAGACGACGCCACAAGCTCGTGGGCGTTTTCTCCTGTGGGGTTTACAGTGGACTTTTTATTCTCACAACCGACTAGGGTAGACTGACCTAAAGGTAACCACGTACCATGAGATGTCCACCCTGGTTATGTAGTTATTCATGTATGATATTGTCTTGATTTTTCCTTTTCTTAAAAGAGTATCACTTAAAGAGTACTGTGATATAAAAAAAGAGGGATTATCATGCATGAATGATTACAAAATTGAGATGGACATCTCAAGGTACGTGGTTACCTTTAGGTCAGTCTACCCTTATCCGTTCTGAAACCGCCTCCGTGGTGTTCTTTCAGAATGGCTGATGGACTATCGTGAACAGAATGGGAACTCTCTTTCTAACAAAATCATATCAAAATACATAGAAATATTTATGTATGCAATGCATATTGCTGACAAAGAATACCCTCATCGATTGCAAAAAAATATTCAGTGTTTCGGAGCACTAATTGACAAGGGAACTTGTCATCTTCTAAAGTGGTTCAGATATAGATATTTCTATCTATTTTAATATAATTTATTGTGAAATCGTTTTCCTGATCTGTGAGGAATACAAATAAGAATTCTTAAGCCTGTGTCACTGATTTTGGGGCATTATTATAGAGCTCAATTTACGAGAAACGATATTGGGTAACCACTAAAGCCATTAAAAGAAAACACCAATCTATGTACATGATTATATCGCTCAACGGGATTCTGACATTTTTAGTAAATTATGTGCTGTTAATAAGGGGGACAGCATGCTTATCTCCTGCTGCCCATGACATCATCATCGGGTCAAAAACCGCCTAGTAGAGCCAGAACATCACTATTACTTTCCATTCTGATGCCTCTTGTATAGTGCCCTCTTGAAGTGCTTGTAGATTTTCCTTGACACTTAGCACGCAATATCCCTACTGAGGTGCCCTACGTAATATCATGACATTAAACATTTCATTACTCCAATTAATATTGGACTAATCCGGGTGGACTATTGGACAAAGTGTGGGTTGGACCCTTGCTTCATAACTCCCTCAGTGAATCTATCACCATGGTAGAGAGTTGGACATTAAGCTGGTCAAGCGTGAGACAATTTCACCAAAAAAGCGTACCCACTACTCTAATTAAAACATCACATACCTCTTTGGTCACAGCCTCCAGGCCTGAACAATGCAATACATGGTGTATATAACCCAACGGTCAGGTCATGGGCTAAAGGAGATAAGCCTGGTGTTCTTCCTTATAATAACAGATTAGTTACCAAGAATGTCAGAATCGTGTATACTATTACCAAAACTATCAATAGAGGTCATCATGAAAATAGAGTGGTATTTTCCTTAAATATGGTTTACTCAGGTCTTCCCGTGAGATCTAGGCGTGTGACACTGAGTGTTGTTGATCACCGCAGCAGTCCCATAACGGTCATAGCATATTACTATGAAGACTACTTTGTGCAGAAAAAGGTGCAACAGTAGTATTTCTCTCATAATGGTGTATTTATGCTAAGGTAAGGACATTCTCTGCGTCACGCTATAGTATAGTACTGGTGGGTGTAATAGTAGGGGGGAGAGGGAGAGTCGTGACACCAACAGCCCGCCTTCTTACCACCCTACCCCCAGCTCCCTAAGGCCAAACTAAATAAAGTGTGTTTCAGGTTGCAAGGTCTAAAAATCCAGGGAGGGTAGGTAGTTCTTTTTTTATGCCGAAGCGGTGGCGTAGCCACCTGGTGGTGCCGCCAGGCACCACCAGAACGAGGTATATGATGTTTGCACTTGACCAGAAGTCAGAATGGGTGCCGCCATCTTGGATTGTGCCGCCATCTTGGATTAAGGTGTCACAACACAAATTTATGCTATGTGATAACAATAATATAAATCAACCTTTGATAGTTCCTGAGGTTGATTATAATTATACCTACCCCCCTAATATGGACCCAAGGAATTCAATGGTTCTATTGGTTTGTTGCTAATACAGCTGGTTGCCTAGCAACGGCTATTCTAATTGTTTATCTGCCTAGCAACACACATTTCCATGGTCCTAAGGTTGATTATAATCATACCTACTCCCCCTAATATGGACCCAAGGAATTCAATGGTTCTATTGGTTTGTTGCTTATACAGCTGGTTGCCTAGCAACAACTATTCTAATTGTTTATCTGCCTAGCAACACACATTTCAATGGTCCTAAGGTTGATTATAATCATACCTACCCCCCCTAATATGGACCCAAGGAATTCAATCCTTCTATTGGTTTGTTGCTTATACAGCTGGTTGCCTAGCAACGGCTATTCTAATTGTTTATCTGCCTAGCAACACACATTTCCATGCTCCTGAGGATGATTATAATCATACCTACCCCCCCTAATATGGACCCAAGGAATTCAATGGTTCTATTGGTTTGTTGCTAATACAGCTGGTTGCCTAGCAACGGCTATTCTAATTGTTTATCTGCCTAGCAACACATATTTCCATGGTCCTAAGGTTGATTATAATCATGCCTACCCCCCCTAAAATGGACCCAAGGAATTCAATGGTTCTATTGGTTTGTTGCTAATACAGCTGGTTGCCTAGCAACGGCTATTCCTATTGTTTATCTGCCTAGTAACACACATTTCCATGGTCCTAAGGTTGATTATAATCATACCTACCCCCCCTAATATGGACCCAAGGAATTCAATGGTTCTATTGGTTTGTTGCTAATACAGCTGGTTGCCTAGCAATGGCTATTCTAATTGTTTATCTGTCTAGCAACACACATTTCCATGCTCCTAAGGTTGATTATAATCATGACTACCCCCCCTAATATGGACCCAAGGAATTCAATGGTTCTATTGGTTTGTTGCTAATACAGCTGGTTGCCTAGCAACGGCTATTCTTATTGTTTATCTGCCTAGCAACACACATTTCCATGGTCCTAAGGTTGATTATAATCATGCCTACCCCCCTAATATGGACCCAAGGAATTTAATGGTTCTATCTGTTTATTGCTTATACAGCTGGTTGCCTAGCAACGGCTATTCTAATTGTTTACCTGCCTAGCAACACACATTTCCATGCTCCTGAGGTTGATTATAATCATGACTACCCCCCCTAATATGGACCCAAGGAATTCAATGGTTCTATTGGTTTGTTGCTAATACAGCTGGTTGCCTAGCAACGGCTATTCTCATTGTTTATCTGCCTAGCAACACACATTTCCATGGTCCTAAGGTTGATTATAATCATACCAACCCCCCTAATATGGACCCAAGGAATTGGAGGGTTTGTTGCTAATACAGCTGGTTGCCTAGCAACGGCTATTCTTATTGTTAATCTGCCTAGCAACACACATTTCCATGGTCTTAAGGTTGATTATAATCACACCCCCCTAATATGGACCCAAGGAATTCAATGGTTCTTTCGGTTTGTTGCTAATACAGCTGGTTGCATATTAAAGGCTATTCTAATTGTTTATCTGCCTAGCAATGCACATTTCCATGGTCCTAAGGTTGATTATAATCAAATCTACCCCTTTAATATCATCCTTCCCCCTGATAACGCCTTCCCGGCCCTGCTTATTTGGTGTCTTGAATGGGTTGCCTTCAAACATACCAGCCATGTAGACATTATGTTTCTGCGAATGCAAGAATTGCGGTTGTTGCCGCGTATAAAAATGCCTGAGGCATTTTTTTACGCGGCAACAACCGCAATTCTTGTTACTTTATTCTTTTTTAACCTGAAAAGCACCCAGAAAATGAATTGCAAACCTCAGTGCTGACTCGCCAACAATGGTGTTGACTCGTGGACTATCAAATTGACTCTGAAAAAGCCCCAAAATTACTTAAGATATGCATATTTTTTCAAAATTGGATAAAGATTTCTAGGATCAGCCCTGGTTTGCTGGGTAGGGTCGGGTAACCTGAAACATGCCTTTTGTTATTTGGCCTAACCACACAACAGGTGCCTGTATCCTGACGAGGTTTGTCCTTGACTAAGGTCACAACACTGAGAGTCAGTATGAGAAAACGTAGAGAAAAGTAATTGTTCTCAAAGATTAAGCATCCTGACCCAACTATCATGTGAACTGCAATATGTGATACACCGATAGCTACTAGCACTAACAAGCATAATGTGTCTACATTGAGTAAAGAAAACATGTATACTGACACGGCAGAATGATTAAGGTATATCATTGCATCTTCTTATTCTTAAATGATATCAACCTTGAGATAGTAAAAGAAAAGAGTATGGGAACCCCCCCCCCCCCCCACCCCATGGCACATACCCTCTACTAACAGAGGAAAAGTGTAAGGGTGATTTGGTGGGGAGAAGAGCACCCACTATAGCTCAAATCCCACAATGCAATTGCTGCTATAGATTTTTCTACAAATTTAGGAATCTGTTGTGATATGCCTAGCTTTATCCAAATTGCAACATATGTCCAGTGGCGGATCCAGGATTGTCTAGAGGGGGGCCCAAACCTCGCCAACCCAGAGTCACTGTGTTTCCCGCGATTGAAGCGCATCAGCTATACTAGGGGGGTTTGGGGGCATGCTGAGTTTGTTGATCTAGACTTGAAATGGTGCATTCTCATGCATTTTAGGACACACTATTTTAAGACTCAGCCCCCTCCTCCTCCTATCCAGAGCAGAGGCTCTCAGTCAGGCCCTATGAATAATACTCCAAAATCTCTTTATCCCTTTCCCTCTTTCCTTCTCATTTCTTTTCTCTTCTTCCTCTTTTTTTTTGGAGAGGGGGCCAAGGCCCGTCGGGCCACCCCCCTGGATCCGACAATGGATGTATCGGAGATAGAACTCGGAGATATAACTGCTGCGATTCCAGCCTATACTTGCATTTAGGTAATAAGATAACTTTCCTCATACTGATGTGAAAGGTTTCTGCAATTCGGCAATTCTATTTTGCAATTTAATCTTAGTGGCCTGAAGTCTTGGGTATATCACAGTGTCTAGTCCCTCTGATGTCTATATTGAAATATATGTATCCGAATTGTAAAGATGCAATACAACATCATGGGATTTCAAGTAAGAACCCTCACAAGTAAAACCGAGATTCCTATATTGCAATATAACCTCAGAATAATGGGAGGCATAGAAAGCCTCGTGGGATTTGAGCTTAAGGTATGGGTCCGGGTTATAGACCGGTGGTTGAGTAGTAATACATGGTAATAGCTCTATAGAGGTGAGTTAGAAATGGGTGACAGGGGTCACAGAGGTCAGGGAGGTGAGTTAAGGTGAGGTAAGGGCACCAGGTACAGCACACCACACAACACGCACTCTTAAAGAGTGGTCATTTTTTAACAACAGGAGGGGGGGGGGGTAGGTAGATTTGGGGGGGGGACCAAAAAAATTTGGACCCCTCTTGAGGGGGGGACCAAAAAAATTGCACCCCTATTTAGCGAAAAAGCCAGCGCGTTACTATAGCTCAAAGGGGTCGGCCGCACTCAATTTCGACTTGCCTGAGGGGGGGACCAAAAAATTTTCGGCCCTCTCGCGCGAAAATCCACCGACCCCCCCCTGTTGTTAAAAAATGACCACTCCCTTACACCTCACCCTGCCTACTGAATAAAAGATAATTTCTGGTTCCAGTTCCTGTTTGCTTGTTCCAAGCTAACCACAGAGACTGCCTAAAACCAGCAAAAACTCAAGTTCAAAGTCATAGTGGTCTGTACTTCATCGCTGGTATCTGAGGGGCCATAACTGCATCACTTCCCCTGTATATTGGGGAGGATCCTTCTGCGGTACCCATCCAAATTCATTAAGGTCAAATCCCACAACGCGAGAGAGGGTCAGAAAATGTTGTGATTTGGTCTTATTGCCGATTTTGGGCCCTATATTGGCTAAGACAGGCCCAAATCTGTGAGAAAGTGATGCCTTTGTCTTGTGATTTGGGAAATCGCAAGGATCAAAAGAATTAGATATTTTCCCCCAGAAGGCCTAGAAAATGTTGCTTATTGGAATATGTCAACAATTTGGTTTATATAGGGGGGACACTCCAAATATCTCTAGGCTAATTGAGAGGGAATAGTGAAGACAAATCATACTGTGAAGTAACTCCCCTCTGACAGATCCTTAACCAGTCCTGCACACAACACTTTGCTTGCCTATAAATGACCACTGTGGGATTTGGAGAGGCATAAGATCATGGGACAAGTGTTGCGATTTACAATAATGGCAACAGTTGCCCCTTGTTTTTAAGTCAATAATCAACACTTTCTGGCCCATTTTTCGCGTTGTGGGATTTGACCTTTACAGCACCAACTGTACTACAACTACTTTCACCAGCGATGACGCTTGGGCAATATAGGTCCGCTGCGTGAAGCCAACCACTCATTCACTACACCCAGCCAGCATATCCTAAACCACAACCACCTGACCACAGAGGAGACATCCCAGCCCAGCACCTCCCCATACCATGCACCGACCCAGACTGCACGACTCCCCTTACAGTTCAATGAGTCGGTATCTGAATGAAGGGGAATATCCTTGCATTAATCTAATGCATTCTGCTAGATCTCAGTACATGATACACCCTACTACCCCCTACCCCCTCCCTTAAGTAATATCATCTAAGGATTTTAAAATCCTTCCAAACATAAACAAAGCTAAAGGGAGCTCTTATATGGTTATTATAGCAAATGTTAGATTTAAGGCACACAAGACCCTCTTGCTCCTTGCTGAGCAATCCAAGTGATTCCTATGTTAATTTTTAGATCGTATGCTCAGGGTAATATAACTTTTAAATTGAATTGATTGGTTGAATCTATCAATCATGTGGACCCTATGTTCTACCAGCACGTTGTACTCACAGGCACTGTTTTGGTGCATTATGTTGACAAATAAAGATTATGTCATGAGACATTATGCCATCCTTAAATGGTTACAAAAAGGTGTATATCGACATTGGTAACCCACTTCATATAGCAGGTTCATGAGAAGTAGGATATCACCCTAAAGCCTTGCGTAGAAGCAGTCGCCTGTACGCGAATCAAAACCAGCTTCAACCCTTTAAGGATGGCATGTCACTAAAAGATGGCATTTGTAGTCATGATGCACCAGTGCAACCCCGGCGAGTAACTCACCGGTGCTGCATTGGTTCATCATGCCGACCCTTCAGGAGTATCTCAACCTCATCAGGTCGGCATGTTGCTTCAATGCAGCACTGGCGAGTTACTCACCAGGGCTGCATTCATGCATCTTGACGATCAAGGGCATAATTCATTAAGGCATCATGCCGCCCTTAAAGGGTTAACTTGATACCAAACATGCCTCTATACGGTGCGGCTTATACAAGGGTTCTTTGAAGTATACAACCGGACTAAAGTAGCTGTAAACAAACTGCAGATTCGGCGTATAGGATTATACCAAGTTATGGGTGTGGCTTACATAAAGGGCCGGCTTGAACACAATACTTTACAGTATATGGGGTGGTGCAGCATTTGCTTATCAGGGTGGAACAACCCAAGGCCTCGGGTAAGGATCCCTGGTCATTGACAGATACATAGAGATCTATACCTTGTTTGGCGTATCCTGGCGAGCCCCCTGACTGTGAGAATTATAACCGTTATTAGTGCTAATGTTAGCATCTACAGGAGATTGTTGCTCTGGTGTCAAGATACTGTTCCCAGTTTAGGTGGTCTGTCCATCTTCCTAAGTCATCCACATTGTCAGCCTCACCCCTCTGGTGGGACCATTATAGGCCATAAAGCGTTGGACCAGGAGGGGTGGTTTTATTAACACTTCAATTAAATACACTGGAGCTAATGAGGTTAGACGTTTGGTTTATTTGAGGCCTCAGTGGTACCACTGTCAACATCTCTAAAGGTCAAATCCCACAAAGCGAAAAATGGGTGGGAAAGTGTTGCGAATTAGCCTTCTGTCAGCAGGGAGCTGCTGCCGATTTTGTAAATCACAACACTTCTAGTGCATACATGGGAACCTCCAAATCCCACTATAGCCGATTTGGACAGGAAAAGTATTGCGATTTAGGCCATGTTGGACACGGTATAGGGTTAATCAGGGACACAAGCATGGCGATTTAGCAAGAAACCTTGAAAAATTCCAATAAGCAACATTTTCTACACCTTTGGGGAAAAAATATCAAACTTTTTTGATCCTTGTGATTTCCCAAATCATAAGGGATAGGCAACACTTTCTCGCCGATTTGGGCCTGTCTTAGGCAAAGTAGGCCTCAGAATCGGCTGAGTGATCAGGATTTTATAATAAACTACGTTTTCCAAGCCTCTCTCGCGTTGTGGGATTTGACCTTAAGAGTGGCACAAAGAAATAATTAGCCAGGCACTATGTCGGCCTCGCCAGGTTCTCCTAGTTCAGGTATACTAGTACCATAAAACCCAGGTCTGACACGGATTTTTATGGTGCAGGTATAATTAACCTACCATGGAATGGGGGTAGACCCCTAAATTCGACACGGCGACATGGCCTATTGTTAAAATCGACATGCGACATGAGGCCTAGTGACATGCAACATGAGGCTTAAAAAGATAGTGACAAGGGACATGGACATTTCTTAAAATTGACATGGGACATGAGCATAATTAAGCAACATAGACATGCAACTGACATGGCCATTTCTTAAAATCGACATGCGACATGGGACCCCCCCCCCCATCTATACCCCCCGTGGAGGGCTAATACAAAGGAGTTCACACCTGGGTTTTACTGTATCCCTGACATACCTGAAGGTTAAGTTAGACTGAGTTAACTGAGTTATATAATAACAACAATGGTACAGTGTCTACTGCCCCTATGAGGGCACCGGCTAGTATGTCGTGGTTATTTTGACATGCACTCGAGGTATCTATTACTTAGACTGTTATTGTGTTTATCCCAAACATTTACATGCAGATTATCTGTAAATGCAATACGTCGCTTTGCCATTGTGATTTCTGAAAGCAGCCGTAGGGCTGGTTTTCATGTAGCATTGAGGTCCTTTGCCAGATGGTTAAGTTTTTATGAATGAGTTAATCGTCAGTGAATTAAAAACCAAGTTCATAATCTTTGCTGCAATTGGGAATATGCATCTCTGTTGCAATATAGCCCTTGGAGGAAACGGACACACCAATATAACCTCGATTTCAGGTAAATATGCTCAAATTGCAATTATGTCAATTTGCAAAATGCCTTCACAAACACAAGGAAATATATCTAAATAGTTGAATGTTAGTATAGGTCGCAATACCTTCTTGGCAATACCTTCTTGGCAGCTATGCCACCTTGTGGTAATTACATCTGTTGTGATTTGCAGCACGCCATGCATATTGCAACATGTTCTTAAATTGCAAAAGCTTTCAGTCACTGTACGTCTGTCTCCCCATATATATAGGCAATGTAGTTGGGAGTGACAAAGTCTATGGTATAATTATAATGATTATTGTTATGTGAAATAGAGGTCAACCGCTTAAAATAAGGTGAAGACTTAGATATGATTATAGAGGTTGGCTCCAGGTAGTGAGGCAGGCTATATATAGGATCTTGTCAGCAACTGCATATCTGTACGTGTATATTGACGACAAACGGGGGAGGTCGGGGGGGGGGGGTGTTAGGAGTGGGGAGGGTGTATCAGGGCGTGAAATGCACATGAAGGGACCTGGCATACAAGTACACCTAAGTCTATGAAGTACATGTAACATCATATTATCGTGAACTCGAAACAGAAATAGAGGTTACTTTAATCGTGGTACTGTCATAATTAGTGGTTAGAAACATATATAACGGGGTAATTACTGAACAGATCTGTGAAATGTCATGTTATCGTTTATATGTTGTCTGAGGACCTGGCGGGATATGCTAGTACTGGTTAGAACCTGTTTGCATCCCCAGTGTAATGTCTGCATAGCTTGGATTAAGAGATATGTAGGGAATGCAGAGGTGTACCGTAGGCAGTTTTCTGTAGCATAATGTGATTATAGAATGAGATGTGAGCATAATCAAGAGAGATAATCCAGAGGATGGAAAGGAAAAGTGTTGAAAGAAAGCATTGTATAAGAGACACCCAATATACACTGTAAAACGTTGGTTGCCATTTTTGTAGGTGTGCAATAGATTCTACTGTAGGTGTACAGTTTATTGTATGCAAACAGTAGAATCTACTGTAAACCCACAGTAGATTTTACTGTAAATCCATTCTATAGTATATTCTACTGTAGATCTACGGTAACTATTTAGAGTGTAGACAGTGAGAGAATCCAGATTAAAAAGAAGAGGGAAAGAGGGAGATCCCACTATCGTAGTATGACAGGTGTTACAGGGTTATTGCGAGAGACCTCTGCCTCTATTTATGTGTAAATAATGTTATAGTTGTGTGAATTCTTGATATTCTCAGTACACGCATCTAGAATAAACTGGAACCGGTTGGTACCCGCTGTGTAAGATTTGCTCAACCACTTTCTGAGATATCTTGGGAATTTGAAATTGGGCTTTTGAACAGAATGTGTCAATGGTCTAGAGGTTTGTTTATGTAAGAGAGCTAATCCGGGGCTTTGAGTAACAGGTCTGAGATAAAAGGTACACAGGATGGACAGAAACAGGTAAAAGGATCTAAAGTCAATCTCCCAGGAGTTGGTGAGGCCGACAAAGGGCCCACCCCAGGGGGTGATTAACAAAATGTAACACTCTCAGTGGGAAGGGGTTATAAAGGTCTCAGGGTTAGCCATGTCACAAAAGGGGTCATTTACCTGCCATAAATGACCACTTACACACCAGAGAATGTGGCACAATGAATGTGGTTCTAGACTGGTGTTATGTAATGGCTTCATCTGCTAATAAGACAACAGCTATCAGAAGGTGTAACTACCCCCCAGCTTGGGGCTGGCATTTAGATGGGAGGAATGGTGAAAACTTCTTTACAAACTCATACGAAATGATAAACGTAGAAATAGTGTTATCATGAACTGTAATATTAAATTTGGGAATATATCATATTCAAAACAAACATAATAGGATGTTGAAATGATACTAAGAGTTTGCATTGCATCAATCAAAGCTGTGTCCCACCAAATAGATCCAAGTTGAAAGTCTATGACCAGGTGCAATCTATGACTGGCTTGTGAGAAAACAAGACTTCATATCCCTAATTCTTTATTTCAATTTCTTTATACATCTGCCCTAAATAAACCATTTTCTTTCAAGCTGGTTATAGATTGCACCTGGTTATAGATTGCACCTGGTCATAGATTGCACCCGTCACAAGATTACACCCGGTCATAGACTATCAGCTTGGATCGATCTTGTGAGACTCCGCCTTTATCGAATATTATGTAGACAGAGGTGCACGAGTAGAGTTCCTCACTGAGGGTTATTTGCCTCGTGAAATAACCCTCAGTGAGGAACTCTACTCGTGTTCCTTTGTGTTTATTTCATGTCCTTATTAAAAATAGCTGTCAAAATTCCCCTTAATTCTTCTGAAAAAGCTACTTTATAGTGGTTAGATCAACAATTTTGATGATTTGACAGGGCGTTAAATACGGGCAAGGGTTATTTCACGGGGGGTGTTAAATACGGCCTTCCTTGGTTAAGTCAATGGGAGTGCCGTATTTACCATGAAATAAATACCAATAAGATGGTGGAATGTAACAGATCCTGCAGCATGTATAGAGGCAGGACACAGGTACCACCCAGAGTTGTATAACAGCTTAGAGGCACCAGGTTACAGGTTTGAGGAGCACACAGGTGTGTACAGGTGTGTACAGGTGTGTACAAAGTCTCCCCTCAGGCGGACAGTAAGAGGCAATAGGGCGTGCAGGACAGGTGGGGAGGGGGCATTCTGTAGGATAAAATGGCGCCATCCGGCTCGGTCAATTACCTCTCTGTATGAACACGGCCATCTATATCCACCGATGGATATTGGATGGAAAAATATGGAATTGGATTTTCTTTTGGATAACAGCGCCAGAATGTGCTGGGAGAGGGATGCCTCTGCTGTGGATTTGAACCGCACAGAGAGGTCTTCTGATGCCTCCCTGTGCTGCAGAATGGTGGCCGGGGGGAGGGGTACAGAGAGTCTTTGTGCTGTATGGGTGTAGTCCCATCTGACACCAACACTGCAGTTTGCCATGTAAGGGCCGCACACTGCCTAAATGTGACATGGTCCAATGATTAGGACTATACACCATAGAGACACTTTGAAAATTCAAAACTGCTATTGAGAAGGACCATCCACACTGTTTTATTAATGATATTTAATTCAGATTTCCTACAAACTCCTGTCATAACTTCATCTCATCTAATCATACATATTGTACGCATCAAGTTATGGTATAATTTTTAAAATATAATATATGACAATGGTTACTATGGTTATAAGAAATATCAATGGAGTCAAACCCAGTGGACACAAAACTCAGTTCAATGTTGAATCAATAGTGCATCAATATCTAATCAGCATTGACAACCATTCATCAATGTTGATTCAATGTCCTGTGCCCACTGGGTAGCCATCACTATTATATGAAGACCATCAAAGATTTATGTATAGTACGCCCGAGCTAGATTTTGGTATTATTAACCAATTAAACCCAATAGATATACTTTAAACAAAAAATATGTCAATTCGGTTTGAAACTAACCAAAATGTTGTCTATATGTATATGACCATACATTATGTGCTGTACATAGTTTACTCATTCCATATAATTCAGCTTAGAATTCAACTAATTATCATATTTAGCTCATTTGACTACTTTTGTAGTTCATGTATAACTTGTCAACCATGTATGGTCGTCATGATGCTTGAATGCAGTACTGGCGAGTCACCAAGGTGATAAAAGGTATACTACAATAAAGCACTATGCAGCTCTTAAAAGGTTAACTCAACCATGTGTACTATAAATAGGACACACAATTTTGATCGATCGGATCTAATTTTTAAATTATGTCTCAAATTGTCAAATGGTTCTCCAAAAATGAGGGCATCAAGGTGGGGAGGGGGCAGGGGAACACAATGTCACAAATGCAATATATAGAACAGAACATTTCACAAATACATGCAGTTAACGTTATCAACAGTCTCCTCAGTCTGAATTAAATGAGATGAGATGCACAGTATGGGTATGGCGCCCGGTCCTGATAGAAATTATACTTCTATTTCAGGAGCGGATCCAGGAATTTTGGAAAAGGGGGGGGGGGGCGTGAAATAGGCAATGTACTGGGGCTATTGAAAAATATAACATTAAAATAGAGGGGGCGTTCGCCGGGTCCACCCCCCTCTGAATCCGCGCCTGTATTTAGGTGCCTACTTCTTGAACAGATTGAAAACAGAGAGTATAGAAAGGTCAGTAGGAGTAAAAATAGCAAGAAAATAGAAATGAGAAGGGAGACGAAAAGGCAGGGGGTTAGATACACTAATACACTAATACAGGGGAGGGGAGAGAAAGGACGTAATGCACTAAATAAGTGACAAACATCAAAGTCTAAAGGCCCCGGTGCGGTATTCTCCCAGTCTGCTCAGGCTGTAGGAGGCGCTGTGTGCAGAATCAGCGGCCATTTTGTTGGGGGGCGTAAAGCACTGGTTTTGGTGTGACGTGCCCTTAAAAATTGCTCATTGTGACAATGTAAGACTAAGTTAGCTAGGCCTCTAAAATGGTCAATCTATCAAGATAAACACAGATTTCTCGGTTTCTTCGAAGATCTTGATTTGGACACCCATTTCATCATAATCAACATATTTTTATGCTATGTCCAGACACAGCAATGTTATACGTCGCCCCAAAAATGGCGGAAATTTGACAGGAAGTCCCTTTCAGACTCAGAGAATAAAAGCGTAGAGTAGCTCTCCGGGTTTCCACCCAACTGTTGCTGTCAGGGTTCCAACACTTGGGAGTCTGAGCACCAGTTATGCTAACCAGATTCACGGAATACCCTTGTCCACGTCTTGAGTCTCACTATTGCAGAGAGATAATGGCACAAGCTGGCCCCACCTCAACCTCTGTTTCCGAGCGTCATCGCTGCCACCAAAGGTTGCTGGTTTAAATAGTTCCTGTGCTCTTGGTGCTGTTGTATTGGAAGTACAGATGGGTACCGCGTAGGAATCTCCCCCAATATACGGGGGAAGTGACGTGGTCATGGCCCCTCAAATACCAGCGATGTTGCTCGGATGTGTCCGAGGACGAGTTGGGGCCAGCTTGATAGTGGCCTTGTATGGCCTTGTAGTAATGTATATTAGCCACGACTGGCGGCTAACTGTAGTCGGTGCCAAGACTCGAGGCCACAGTAGTTACGCTCTGGTTAGTACACAATTAGCACAAACCCTTTCAGGAACGCAAGAATCTGTGGCTTGTGTTTATGTGTCGTCATAATGCACCAGATTAGCGCTATCTGCAATGATTGGTGTGCCTCTACGTGGGTAAACATCGACATGGGCGACACGGCGACAAGGGGGGTTTAAACATCAACACATGCGATAGGGGGGGGGGGGGTAAAAAATCAATGGACATAGAAAAAGAAGGGAAAATAATCGACCTACAGATATTTTTCTATAAGCTCGTGTGTACATAAAAAGAGATGCAGTGATATACTGTCTCCCCTAAAAGGTGGCATGCTCAAAATCTGAGGTCCCATGTAAAGGCGCATTGGTGCATCAAGATTACATAAGATTACCGTTATGTGGGATTGTTTTTATACATTTCATAGGAAGAAATAATAATTTAAAAAGAGGTGTTTGAAAATATCATCCAGCTTTCAAATTTGGTCAAGATGTGGAATACAGTGTTGGGTTTTAGTCGCTATACGCGGTCATCAAACTACATCATATCCCATGGTTTCTAGTACTTTTTAAGACTGATGGGGTAGGGGGATGCTTTCGGTGGGACGAATTCCTAGAGAGAGAATTCCATGGAGAGAATCCAGGGAGGGCGAATTCCACCGAGGAATGTCTAGAACCATGAATCCTGTACGCACAGCATGATGACCGAAAGGCAAGCCCATACGACCTTGTCATCGACCTCTACCTTGTGCAACCGGAGTATCCTCTGTTGTATCTAAGTGGTCATTGTGTCTGTTTACCGCCATCTGCTTGGGAGATTCATACCTCACTACCTGCCTACATTGTTTATACTCCAGCAACCAGCACACAGGAACCATTTTATCCGAGCTTGGACCAAAACGGTATAGTACACCATACTACACTTGGATGGAAGGACAAAAGGACACAGCCATTTGTTTATTACATACAAAACAATCACAATTTATATAGCATAAGTCACTCATGTCAAAGTGGTAAAGCCAGAGGCTTGTACTCATTATATAGGCTTAGTAACGGCTGAGTACAATCGTCTGCGACTCATGATCAGCCTGGCCTGTTACCAATATAATGAATACACGCCTCTGGCTGTGGTAAAAGTACTACTTAAAGCGCTATGTGGCATTAACGAGCCTCATATGTATTCCCAGAAATGAATCCCATACAGATGTAGGGTCTTGCTTTCCTGTGATCAAGTACTTCATGGTAGTACGGCTTTGAATCCTACACTCATTGATATCCTTCATGTTGCCGTATAAAAGGGACCGTTTCCGGCAACCTGGCCTCCTTGAGGCATGTGTGTGTGTGAGACAAAGACGTCCCCTTCGTGACACCACTACACACACCTACACAACCCCCCCCCCCCCCCCCCCACCCCACCACACACACATCCTTCCTTACTTCCGTATTGTCGCGATAAAGCACCAGTTTTGTTAGATCGCCGGTATAGCCCTTATAAGCGCCGGGGTTACAGGGGTCTTGTACAAGCGCCGTGTACCTTCAGAATTAAAATAACAGATCTTGTATAATTGCCTCTCTTTGGAAATCGCATGAAAACATCTTTCTAAAGAATTGTCCCTGAGTTAAGAAAAACAATCATAGTTTGTGAGGTGCGCTTGTTTACATATCTGAGACGTAGTGTATTAACTACAAATATAATAAACACCATTACCACAGTATTTCTAAATGAAAACGTGGTCGTTTCCGAAGAGAAAAAGGCTCCAGGCACCACCAAATTGAAGAGCACCCCTATCGGGACAGTATGGTACTAGATCCATTGAAGCAGTGATCTCTAACGGTTCTACCAATGCTGGCAGTTGGTAGATAACATCTTACTACATCTGTATGACAGAAAAAAAGTTGATGGTATCTTCAGGTAAATGTCTCACATTAAGCATGTGATCGACTTATTCATAAACGACACTTACTGCAAGTAGACTGTAAGTTCCTCTGGCAGACAAGGGCCTAATTTGTTAGCCACATCATAAGTTTTCTTTATGAAATCGTCCACTATTATATGCACTGTAAAACATTGGTTGGAATTTCTGTAGGCACTAGAAACTACTGTAGATCTACGGTTGATTCTACTGTTTACCTATAATGAACTGTACACCTATAGTAGAATCTACTGTAAATCCATTCTGGAAATTGACCATGGTCAGCAGTGCAGGAATGTGTGCATTTAGGTGAATAAATTGTACTTGAATGGACATTGTAGTCAGCACATTTTATTCGAGTAAATCCTACTAAAAGGTCACTTAAATGTCATAATGACCGTTCCAGGACATTAACATGGCATTACCAAGCTTAAAGTGACTTCCAGGCAGACTCGAATTTCCAACCGACTTCCAGGCAGATTGAGATTTCTGACAGACTTCCAGGTAGACTGGGATTTCTGACTAACTTCCAAGCAGACCAAGGCTGTGGACATCTTATGGAAAGTAGGCTTCAACGAGTGGCCAGCTTGACTTAGCATTGACCCTGGGCAATAGTCCACACATTGTCCATATATTTGCAGAGAGTACGCTATAAGTAAATAAGTCCACACCGGCCGACACGTCTGTCTTGGTGTGTGGTGTGTGTGGGTGTCAATATTGTCCCCGGGCTCAGGTCACTGTCTAGTCCAGGGTCATGACTCCCAGCATCTTGTACAGTTAACCGTGTCCTGCTCTTCTAGACTTTTAGCCCTTTAAGGCCCATTTTCCATTATATGATTTGTACGTCCTAACAACCAATAAACACACAAATAACATGTACCTGGGAGCCATCGGCAGACACATTGACTAATAGACCTATTCTACAAGCCTGTATATTGCAGATTTTTCCTTATTTCTAACAATGGACCTGCCAACAGCACCATTGGCCAATCGTTGGCTTTGGGGGTCGACCGACGGATATGACCTACAAATTGGCTTATGGAAAATGGGCCTTAGTGCTGCACAGTGTTCTCCCCCCGGGGAATTCTCCCCCTGGAATTCTCCCACCCTGGAATTCTCCATCCCAGAATTCTCCTCCTTACCTTCATCTGTTTGACATTTTTGTTTACATGCTTGGTAATTTTATTTGCCCTCGGTTTTAAGTGGCAATTCTATTGAATGTATCTTACTAGAAATTCAATGTATTTTTATCAACAGACATAAGCAGAGCAATGGCAACTTGCGCTATCTACAAGGTATATTTCAAATAGGCTTATCTTTTTATTTTGTGTGGAGAAACAACGTTACTATGCTTATGTACTAGAATTGCTGTTCTCCACAAACCCCATGGAGAAACTGATGCTCATTCTCTATGGGATGTTTCTCGATGATGTTGCACTAAATTTGCTATGAAACCAATCTTTAAATGTCGTTGGGATGGAGAATATAATTGATCAATAATTACATGAAATTTACATAGATCCACTCTAATCGGTCTGAATTCCTGTGGATAAACCTGTCATTCAGACAGATCATCGTGGACCTCTGTGTGTATGTCTACAGATGCATGTATGTGTTAAGCCAGGCAACTATTTTTGCCCTTGTACGGGGACAGTGCTATACATTTAACGACAGTCTGGTAAAGCTGCACTCTCCTGTTATAATGACGGTCTCCCGTCCCAGAATCTGGCAATGCTGTCCTCTAGGAGCCACTTTGTCCAGACTGTGGAAACAGTCATTTCAGAATCAACGTCTGGTGCCAGCCTAGTTACAGCTGTAACTCTCAGATGGAGCTGGGGCTGTCTGAGAGTTACGGACAGAATGGTCAGTTTTCTATAGATACTTGTCATTATTTCATGTGGAGAAACAACTTTACCATTGTTTTGTATGGGAAGGGCCGTTCTCCACACCCCCCGTGGAGAAACTGAATCTCATTCTCCACAGCTCCATTCTCCATGGTATAGTTGTGAAACCAGTCTTTGAATGTAGTTTTAAAATGGAATTGATCAATTTACGTGAAATAAACACAGAGATCCACTTAAATCAGTCTGAACTCCTGGTTTCTCTACTCGTGAAACCTTGGGTCGCATCATGGAGAAACCTCATGGAGAAACCTGTCGTTCAGACAGATTATCGTGGATCTCTGTCTATATATACTTGTCAGTTGTCTTTATGTCAGCCAATCATATTGAGAAAAAAAGTGAGGGGAAGACATTTTTTTCAGGGGTCAAAGGTCAAGGTCATGAAAAAAAATTGAAGGAAGGCTCTGGTAACAGCCAAATGACCTTGAACTTGGGATTTCGCTGGGTCTGGGCAACCCCTGTTGGTAGCTTGGAACCAGTGGACAGGAACAGGAAATGGAACCAGAATGTATGATGGTAGTTTAAGGTAGATTTACCATCAGCCTTTCTGGTTCCATTTCCTGTTCCTGTCCACTGGTTCCAAGCTACCAGCAGGGGTTGCCCAGACCCAGCAAAATCCCAACATTTGGCAGTTACCAGAGCCTTCCTTCGGAAGGATTTGGGAACGAGAGTAGCTACACTAGTGCCAGACTGATGTTCACCATTTTCCTCTTTGAACTTCCTTACAAAATGTTGCCTGCTTCCGGCCATTATAGTTATTTTGATTTTGTAATCACTAAAGAGCATGATACACATATATTTGCATACACAAGGGCAAACTCTTTTTATGTGTCTATATTTAACTGGATCCAAACGAGAAAGTGGAGAACTTGTATTCGCTAATAGAAGTACCCTGGTATTATTACTACAGACAAAATAGATCGCCCCTGTCTTTATCTGCATGTCATGAACTATCATTATTGTCAGAGGAAATAAAACAACTTTAAAGCTAAATCAAGACACCACTTTCATGAGGTGGGAAGGTCCCTCATGAGAAAAACATATTGGAAAATCTGTATCCTTGAGCAGAATTGACAGAAAGAGTGTTTATGCACAGAGAGAAATGTGAATCATTGTCGCCAGAATTGCTGAAAGTCAGCCAGTGCCTGAGAGTGTCCGTTTTTGCAACACTTGACGCTGACATCTTCCCCTGCGTAGGTCATATAGACTAAAGGTGGTTGTACACTCACACAACAATGTCCCAGCTCATACTTTGAGGTTAATAGCTGCAAAGTGCTTCAATTCACTTTGCTGCTCCTGTCGTCATAATGCACTAATACAGTCCTGTCGAGTAACTTGCCAGTACTACATACAAGCATCATGCAGACTCTTCAGGAGTGTATGAACCCCATAGGGTCAGCATGATGCATGAATGCAGCCCTGGTAAATTATCCAGCACTGCTGCATTCTTGCATCATGCATTACAGGGTTGAAACAATCCGATTAGGTTTGCATCAAGTACCAATGCAGTGCCCACGAGTTACTCACCGGCACTGCATTAGTGCATAATGATGACAGACAAATATCAAGCCTGGAGGCATCATGACCTCCTCAAATGACAATCAAGATAAATTAAATGACTTACATAGCAGCTGGAAAAGCTATATCCATAATAGCGGAAAGGCGTGGTTAGACTGATTTCTGGAGACGTCGCATCCCCATCGTCCTCTCCATTGGGTAAAGCCGTGTCTCCGTTATCGGTACCATAAGGTAGGAAGGAGGCAGGTATGGTAGGGACCGTGTAGTTGGAGTCGGTACACTGGGCTCCTGTGTCACGGCACATGGACACTAATAACGCTGCCAATACCCACACACATGTCAAGGAACGTGATACCGCCATGGTGCTTGGCTAGAAATCTGCAGAATATCTTTATTAGTGCTTTTAGTGAGAGATATTTTTATATCTAACTCTCCTAACTCTGAGGAATCACTTAGAAATCCTTGTGCGTGTTCAGCATAAGCAATATCACATCCTGTATCCTGTGCGTTGCAATAATCTTACTAATCCTTTGTTGATGTCTTGGGCAGATGTACCGCAGACAAATCTTTATCTGGTCTTACACGGAAGACGTGCATATAACCATAACATGTATCAGTTAGCTATGCCTTAACTAGTGTATAACGTCACCAGGTTAGATATACCTTGTGTGTAAAAAGGTAGTTAGTATAAAAAGCTGGTTTGGCTGGGGGCTAGGTGTGGCTGTCTCCATGTCCTCACACAGAATGGTCACGGACCAGGTACACAGCTATACACGGGACCCAACGGTAGGAGGAGCTAAGGTAACTGATCCAGTTCTCCTCTGGTCTCCTCTGGTCCCCTCCCTGCCAGCGCTGGAGGCAATGCAGTCTGTGGACTGTACAGCTATGGCTGATAATATAAGGAAGAGATTAAATCTACATGAAGCAGCTGTGTGATTGAAGCTCCGAGTAGTGCGGTATCCGGGTGTGGTATGAGTTTAATCAGAGGTTCTTGTAGTATAAGGTGTGGTGTAGGTGGAGTAGTCGTCACGGGTGAGTGACTCAGGGTTCACCCTCTAGGGTTAATTTACCCCGCTTTTAGAAAGGTCTCCGAACCCGTCCCACTAACCACCCCTTTATGTGGGGGATAACCCGGTATGTCCAGAAGTAGATCACCCAGATCCATGTCTGATACCATCCCCAGACGCAGGTATTGTAGTAATTCCTGGCCACATTGTACTCCTCCTGGTGGTCCTGACTGGGGTGTTGCCGGGGCCTCCTCCCTCCCTCAGTGCAGTGCTGGGTAGGAGAGGTAGGAGAGGCAGGAGGGTATGGTGTGGGAAGGTAGAAGTAGGTACCGTGCTAGGCTGGGAGGTGCACCACAGATAGGACCAGAGTCATGCACCGTGAAGAGCGGCAGACTATAATAGTAGAACATGCCTTTATAACATCTTAAATCATAGTAGAGGGGTACGACTAAGGAGTTCACACCTTGGCATTAAAGTGCAGGAGCCCAGTGTTACCTTGGTTATTTCACATACCCTTACATAACCTTTGAGCTGTGGTTTAAAACAGATAGACAATGGATATGAACGGGTAATGGTTAATTCCACTTACCCTTTCATAGCCATAGTCTATCTGTTACATAACTATAAAATTCCCAGTGAGCACATAAACAAATCCAATGTTGAATTTAATGGTTATCAACTTGTTCGCCGGCGTTGATCAACCATTTACCAATATTGAATTAACATTGAACAGCATAATCGCCTAAACTAAGGCATAAAATTAGCTTAGAACAGCTTTACAAATTCGCAAATTGTTTCAAAGCCCAGCCCTTTTTGATTTGTTGTTAATATTGAAAAAAAAACGGATTCATCGAGAACGATTTACACTATATCGAGAATTCATAATTCTTAAATACAAGAAAAAAAATAGCCAAGCATATATATTATGATATATATCAACGGCCTGCCATAGGCATAGTGGAGTAGTGACACTGATGTTCGCCAACCATGGCGACGTACAGTACTATGTACTTTGGGATAGGTATGGGTGTGTGGGAGGGGGAAGGTGAGGGCTAACCCATTATGGGTCGCATAGTGCTTTAATGTGCCATACCCTTTACGCTAAGGCTCCATAAATGCAGCCCTAGCATGTGACTTGTCAGAGTTGCATTCAAGCATCATGCCGAGACTATGCGGTTGATGCATTCCAAAATGTTAGGCATGATGCATGCCTGCAGCCCTGATGATAGAACTTGCTGCCGGAGCAGCAACAGTCGGAGTGCAGGCATGGCAGGTACTCAGCCCTTTATATACAGCGGTGCGGGGTTAAAGCACTATGCGGCCCTTAAAGGGTTGTTACAGTATATTTGATGTTTGAGCTGTTGGCAAGGCCTACAAAGGTGGCCTCGATAACCAGATACCCCTGGCACACTATCCTCCAGAGCCTTAGGGAGGGGTAATTTTTTAACAACAGGGGGGGGGGGGGGGGTCGATGGATGTCCGCGCAAGCAGGTCAGATTTTTTTGGTCCCCCCCACAAGAGGTGTCGACATCTTTTCAGCCCCCCCCCTCCAGGCAGGTTGAAATTGAGCGCAAGCTTTTCCTAAAAAGGGGTGTAATTTTTTTGTTCCTCCCCTTCAAGGGGTCCAAATTCTTTTGGATCCCCCTTGAAGGGGTCAACATTTTGTTGATCCCCCCCCCCCAAATCCACCAACCCTCCCCCACCGTTGTTAAAAATGACGCCTCCCTTACCGTAAATGGACCAGTTTCTCATCCAGTTACAACCACCGTATTCAAGTCAGTTTGATGCATATTTCTTCAAAATCAATTTGAATTAGCGATAGTCCTAGCTGGGTGGGGGTCTGCACAGGTTGGACCTCTCTTGGGAAGAGTGCTTAAAAATATTTGTTTCCCTCAGGGTCAAAAATATTCCAGTTACTTCTGCAAATATGTTTTACTAGGTCTATACTAAATAGGACCGTGCATGACATACTGCTAATATATTTAGAGGGAGGAGGTTCCGACTCCTAGACCCACTCTCTCAGGAGCACAAAGAAATAAGTTAGCAAGTTAGCCAATTCCCATGAAAACGCCTCCCTCATGAAAAGGGAGTCAATTTAACTACGTATGTCTCCGATCTGTACTTGTAAGCTAGGTTGGTGAACGCCCTGGTGTGAATACCCCCCTTTTTTTCTCACTACCTATCGGTGGTTTAAAGTCAACAACAATATACTGTCAGTGCAAGGTTATCATTGGGCGCCATATGCACTATACGAAATACCACCGGTAATGTGTAGAATTTGGATTCAAAAAGCAAACGCCCATCAATAAGTTCACACATGTTTCTTTTATTCAATGACGAAGGAACATGTAATTCTTACTTGTATAGATATACATATTTGTATATATATATATATATATATATATATATATATATATATATATATATATATATATATATATATATATATATATATATATATGTTTATATACATATATATATAGACATATATACATTTATATGTATATACATGTATATATATATATGTATATATATATATATATATATATATATATATATATATACATATATATATATATATCATTGCACGTGGTCTCAATCATAGACATCTTAAATTCTTTATAACTTATAGTCTTATAGTCTTGCTTAAAGACTATATATATTAAAGTATCACAGAAATAGTCTAATAATATTCCACGTGGAAATAAAACAGGCTAGATTATTCAGAATTCATTGAAGCTGGATCTTAAACAAACAGCCATTGTTAGATGCAACATGTGTGTGTATGTACATAGCTGACTAGTTTGCGGAGATATAACATATACTGTATTATTTCATGGTGAATACGGCACTGCCATTGAGTTAACCAAGGAAAGCCGTATTTAACACCCCCCGTGAAATAACCCTGGTCCGTATTTCACGGCCTGTCAAGTGATCAAAATTGTCGATTTAACCACTATAAATTAGCTTTTTCAGAGTAATTAAGTCTTTTGACAAATATCATTAATAATGACATGAAATAAACACAAAGGAGCACTCGTAGAGTTCCCCACTGAGGGTTATTTCACTTGGCTTTGCCTCGTGAAATAACCCTCAATGAGGAACTCTACTCGTGCACCTTTGTCTATGAACCTCGCATATGGGCCGCAGTTAGTATGCAAGTCAGATCGCCTTGCCGCTTGTAAGATTAGGACAACATCAGGGCGTATGGCTTAAGTGGTGAATCCACTGGCGTGAATCCGTTGGATCGGACGAGATTCATCTATAGGTTTAACATTGTGAACATTCATCCGATACGACGGATTTATGTCAGAAGATTCACACTTTTTTAGGATTCCCACAAGTTAGGGCTATTTTCCATTAGCTGATTTGGAGGTGATCGGCAGGCAATCGGCAGGCAATCGGCAGGTAGAGCCACTGGTAAGTGCATTCTGTGTAATGTAATTTTTATGGCTCTATATGCCGACTGTCTGCTGAACACCACCAAATCGGCTAATTGAAAATGGCCCTAAGGGGGCAGCTTATCCGCGAGTTCGGCTTATACATGAGGTTTTACGGTACATGATATAAAAACAGGATAGACACCAGACAACAGGTGCTCAGTACTACTTTTACCACACTTTGCTATTAGAACAAGGGAAACAGCCTTACTGTATATGACGTACAAAAGGTGAGAATAGCACGCCCCACTAGTGTGGCAAAAGTTAGTTAGACCACTGCCAGACTCCTGTACTAAGGATATTGGCTTAGTCCCAGCTGAGCACACTCGTCTACAGACTCGTGATCAGCCTAGACTGTCACCAATATCGTACGAGGCTACGTACAGGGATCTAGGACTGGTTTAACTACTACATACACCAGTTATTTACAATAAATGCAGAGACTGGAATATCATAAATAGTTACTTGTTCATTAAACGTCCACAGTTCCTGTGTACATACATGCTGACACCCTGATGAGTGGCCTTGGACCTATTTTCCATTAGTCGATTTGGAGGTGCTGTCGGCCGCTCCATCGTCCAATCGTCAGGCAGACCTACAACACACTACTGGTAAGTACACTCTGTGTAGTGTGGTTGGTCCGGCTCTGCCTGCTGATTTCCTGTCAATTGGACAATTAAGTGGCCAACAGAACCTCAAAATAGGCTAATGGAAAATGGCCTTTACAGGGTAGTGTCGTACCTTAATGCCACTGTCCCTTTTTGGGTCGTGATGCATAACTGGAGTGTAGGCAAATGACTGGTTTGGCCTGTAATAGGGCATGAACACAGCCCTGGTGAGTAACTCAGCAGTGCTGTAATCATGCATCATGCCAACCCTACAGGGTTCAGACACTCCCAAAGGGTCAGCATTTTGCACCAATGCAGCTCCGGCGAGTAACTCGCTGGGGCTGCATTGGTGCATCATGATGACAAATGTCATCTTTTAGCAACAGGCCATTCTTAAAGTGTTAAAGGCTTAATCCCACCAAATCAATCCAAGTTGAAAGTCTATGACAAGGTGCAATCTGTGGCCGGAATGAAAGAAAACGGCCTATTTAGGGCAAAAATTGAAATACAATTAATAATGATATCTATACAATGCTAAAACATTCATTTCACTTTTCCGGCCATTTCTGTGTAAATTTGTCATGAATAAGCCG
Source organism: Harmothoe impar (assembly GCA_947462335.1). Lineage (NCBI taxonomy): Eukaryota > Metazoa > Annelida > Polychaeta > Phyllodocida > Polynoidae > Harmothoe > Harmothoe impar. The sequence goes on along the minus strand of OX381710.1, from coordinate 14,900,793 downwards.
TTTTTATTTATTCCAGTCATAGATTGCACTGGTCATAGACTGCACCCAATCATAGACTACACTTGGTCATAGACTGCATCCAGTCATAGATTGCACTGGTCATAGACTGCATCCAATTAAAGACTACACTTGGTCATAGACTGCAGCCAGTCATAGATTGCAACCGATCATAGACTTTCAACTTGGCTCTATCTGGTGAGACTAAGCCTAAAGAGGTTAACACTTGACACTGGTTCCCTGTGCGTTGTTGTCCTGGTCCATCCAGTAGTAAGTCTCTATGTACTGCAGCACGGCCTTCCACAGGAACTCGTACTCAGCCTGCAACAGACACAGCACAATGTCAAATATCATATTTTATTTCACGTGGAGAAACAAAGTTGCTACCGTAAAACCTCTCGTAAAAGCCGCGGCTAATACGCAAATCAGATCGCCAGTGCGACTTATACGATCAAGACAAAGTCAGGGTGCGGCTTATATGAGGGGTTTTCCTACTATAGCACAGTATTAAAGTCACCATAATCAGATCGCCAGTGTGGCTTATAGGATCGGCCTAAAGTCGGGTGTGGCTTAGATGCGAGTTAGGCTTATACGCGAGGTTTTACGGTATTCTTAGGTACTAGAATGGCTGTTCTCTACACCCCCATGGAGAAACTGATGCTCATTCTCCATTGGGGGATTTTCTATGATGACGTCACTAAAATAGCTATGAGACTGATCATTAAATGTTGTTTTTAAATACAATTTATCAATAATGACATGAAATAAACACAGAGATCCACTCTTATCAGTCTGAATTCCTGGTTTCTCCACTTGTAGTACCTTGTAGTATCACACTCGCTCAGCTCTGCCTCATGTGATATGTATGATCCAAGGTACCGTTCGTGGAGAAACCATTGAGACAGATCATCTTGGATCTCTGTCTACATGTATATTGTTGGATATACATGCTGGCTAACATGGTGCAAATCAGTCAATAATTGACTAATCACTAGGAACTCATGGGATAGATACCCTGTACCTAGGAACAGTAGCATAAACGGTTTCTTATTTACATATAGCACAAAACATCACACAGAGAAAAGAAACAGCGTCAAAAGGGAGTCCAGGTTGCCTCCAGAATGACTCCCCTCTTTAGGGGAGCCCAAGCTGCATAAGGGAGCCTAGATGACTCCCTGGGCGACCTGGCCTTTTCTTTATGCATTCTTCTTGAACATATTACATTTTAGGGGGGGGGGGTGGGGGGAAATCGTCTACTAACATTAAAAGAGCATTATCATACTGATGCTTTTCCTCAAACCAAATGCAAACGTTCCAAAATGTTCATTCATGTTTCAAATAAAAACGTTTTTTTATCTAAACCGTGTAACGTTAAATAACTTTTAGGTACATACATTTTCATCCGAACCATAGCTATATGTTCAATAACGTTTCGGAAACAAACATTCTCCTCCAAGCCTTCTAGACATGGTAAGTGACGTTTTAAATATAAACGTTTGCATAAGTTTATGGAAGGGCCAATGAACGTACAAAGCTGGTACACACGTTTGCAAACTAGCACAAGTACAAGCCAGATTGTGCGGACTGACTAGTAATCCCATTGTAGTTTATTGTTGATTGTGTGTGCATACTTAGTATTAATGTTTGCTTTTCAATGCTGCTCTTCCCTTTCTATCTACTTACATCATCCCATCTACTGTTTATTCATCATGTACCTTGTGCCCGATAATGGTGTAGTATTGAAATCGTGAAATTTGTTCATGCCAACTGAGTACATGCCTATACTACAAACATTATTGATACACTTTTTTTGCATTCAAGTTGTATGTATATCACGTCACGAGAGTGTTGTTTTGTCAATAAACGAGTTTGTTTAGAGCTCATTGAAAAAAAACACACCAAAAAAAACGTTTTTTGTTTAGTGGGAAGAAGTTTCCTCAAAGGCTACCAGACTGGTCCCCAGACTGAGGATTATACATCTTATGTAGTTATCAGTAATCTTAAGATCCAACAGTGCAAATCCTGGCTTCAACTCAAAATTTGAGCAAGAAAAAAACTACCATTATAATTGAGGGTGATCGCTGTTTTCACTTCAAATGATCGGAAGCAGGTACAAACATCTACTTTCGGTATCGTTGTTATACACTCAAGTCACGGTCTATATGGGTTACCATTACAGCTTAGTGCTACTATCGTTATGTTGTATAATACTCATAATGGCATCCGTTAACACGCAGTGAGGTGATAACAAGGAATGTGCTAGCTACAGGACATGTGTTACCCCGTCATAGTCATCATCTTACAGAAGCTGGGAACACTCAATGATAGGCCAAAGCACATTGGTAAAAATTAGGAGGATTATTTCTGATTATTTAGCAATTGTTAAAGGCCCAGGGACCAAGTACAACCTAGTGAAAGCCTCAACGATTCAGAGATTCTGGAGTGATGCACTGCAAAATATTGTGCAGGGGTCCTCATGCATGCCCCCAAGGAAATATTGATGCTTTTGGAAAATCTGGCATTTTTTTATGCATTCTAAGGTCAATTTGGTATATCCTTAGAACATCCAAAATGTTGTAGGGAGCGGAAAGATACTCTGGCCATGTCTGGCCAGTTATTCATTATTACAGGAAATTTTAATCACAGATGTGGCCCCAGCATGGTGTATGGTGGGTATAATGTACTGACAAATCACACGATATAATGTGCCTCAAGCACTCGAGGTGCACCATACTAGCACACTATCTTTGTACTTTGGGCTTTGTAAGAAACCATCATCCTTGAGTATCCCCCAGCCTCCCAGATGCCTCATAAGAAACCAACTACACTGGATACCTGCCCAATGGCTAAGTTAGGGGTTAGGTTTAGCTTAGCTCTTTCTGATATCAGTTAGGGTTGGGCTTAGGGCTAGCTATTTATCCGTGGGACCAGGGGAGTCCCTGTCTTTGGATGAGGAATAAGATTTCCGCTGACATCTTCTTCTTCAAGCATAAGACATTGTGCTAATGAGGTGCGATTTTTGGCCTTTAAGCCAAATAAAGGATAACAATTCTAAAAGAAATGAAATGACCAGCTCACCATGGTGGGTATCATGTACTGCCGCTGGTGGCGCAGTAGTCGCGTGGTCTGAAAGATGTCGACCTTGCCGCCGTCCTTCAGCTGGTCCATAGCCAGGTTTATAGCACAGAACACGCTGCTACGGTCTCCGCCCCCACTGTAAGGAAATATCATGAATAGTCAGGTACAATGTAGACATCATGATGAGTTCTTTACAGTCACATACAGTGATGATACATTTTAAAACCCAACCTAGAGGCATACAAGGCCGTCCATAGGCTATGTCAAAAACTTGAAAACCATGTCCAAGTAACTCGGGAGGACTCCAGTTGGAATCACACTTACAAAGCTTGGGTTCTGGTGGGAACCTTTCTCTTACATGTTGGTCCTGACTGTTGGGACTACTTGCCATGTGCGCGGATCTGGCAAATTTTCTAATTACGTTTAGAATCATTGACACTACCATATTATTGTCTGATTCTTCTTAAATTATATTCCAATGGTCGTATCTAGTGAAAAATCTTCTGTAATTTGGCCATTGAAGAAGATGACAGCTAGCCTTGTTTGTAAACAACATTTCGAAATCCCAACTGCCATGCCCAAATTTGTGGACCGAATTTAGCTTTAAAAGTGTTATTTACAGACCTTATTATGACATATTCTTTTGGAATATAGTATTCTCAGGTGAAATGAATCGAGTATGTGCACAGAGGCTTAGCTGTAAAAGGGCGTGCGAGAATACACCCACCATGTGACGCGGTCCAAAATGACCGAGTCAAGTCCTGTATTTGAGTTGACGAGGTGGCCCGGATGCAGTTGGAATTAGAGTGATGCAAGGGACTAAAAGAAGTGACAAGATTGAGAAGTAGGGTCATTGATTTGTCGGTATTATACACTAATGTGGCCCTGGCAAGTTACTCGTCCGTACTGTATGGGTGCATCATGCCGAGCCTTTGGGAGTGTCTCAACCCCATAGGGTCGGCATTCATGCAATATGACGACCAAGGGAATGATGCATTGAGGTTGATCGTTCGGAACAAATGGCAAACTCATGAGTCAAAAAGTCATGAGTGATTTAGGGTTTGACGTTGTAAAAGTAATTCACTCATCAGAATTCTTTCAAAAAATATAACTGATAAAATATACATAAAATCACAGGGTAAGCCAATATCATCCTATCTATTCCCTATTATCCTTATTAAGTAATGCTAATGCATGATATAGGCAATTCATGATCACCCTGTGCAACACCTTTGAAAGTTAGTTTGGCGACCATTTGGTATACATGGATTTGAGTTTGCAAGTCTTTCTAAATGACCACATTGAAAAGTTAACCTAAGGCCAAATTAAAAGAAACCTTTGTTCCAGGTAACATGGGAAGAAACTCTAGGGTCGGTAGGTCGGTTTTTCTTTCTTGTTCTTTACTTCCTTTTTTTACGTACCTTAAATTCGACCAAAAAAAGTGTAAAAACGGGAAGAATTTTCCAATACTTTTGTCAATCTAAAATTGACCCCCAAAAAAGTGTAAAAATGTAAAAATTTCTTCGGAATTTGGATAACAAAACGTAGGGTAGGCCTTGTTTAGATAGGGTCGGTCGGGTGACTTGAAACAAACCTATTTTATTGCCTAAGCGGCCCCTACCTGCAGTGTATGGTGACGGGGGTGGTGCGGGGCACGCTGTCCCTGAGTTGGGCTATCATGTCTAACAGGGATGTGGCGTGTGTCGGGATGGAGCCGTCCGGCCACTCGTGGTAATGGAACTGGTGGATGGTACGGCTCTCCATCTCTGGTTGCTGAAAGAAAACAAATCTGATTTACAGCTGATATATCACAATGATTTAAATGTTTTCCAATCCTCTGTAATTTGAGCCTAGGAAGTAGTTGTAGTCATGAGGATTAATTCTGAGTCTAAAGGAGATATTCTACTGCAAACATTGATCAAAGTTTAGCATATCAAACTTTGACGGATGAGCAACAAATATATGTTGACATCAAATCTAGCATCATAGAAATCATATTTTTAGGAAAATACTGCTGGCGATGGGGTAGGATAGACATAACTTTCACTTACATTTGCTGCAAAAAACGGTAAATTCTTAACATTGAAATATGAATTTTGAAGCCTCCTTCGTAATTTTGTTCAGGCCTTGATGATGAGAAATATTTATTTTGAGCGGCCCTATTATTCTTTTTTTTTATACATTAAGGGACAAGTATAGGGGATTGGTTGATCAAAGAAACAGAAATGAGATGAAGCAGAACATGGTACCTGTTTGTTGGACACAGTGAAGGTGCGGAGTGAGTAGCCGGGACAGTCGCGGCGCTCCTTGGGGTCGTGTTGTACCACGATGTTGTCAAACATGACCTGACTCTCTGTGTCGTTTGGCCAGTAGTGGTAACACTGTGTCTGGTAAGGGAAATAAAGTTAACATTATATTTATAGAATTATGAAATAGACACAACTAGGATGACAGGCATTCATTGGTTTTTATAAATTTTGTATATGATTTTACATTTAATCACAACTTTTCAAATATAGGCGGTCTTCAGCAGGTTATAATAAAGTTAATTCTAATTCAGAAATAATCAGATGGTGAAGAAAATAGGAAATTATACTCAAATTCTAATTCAAATGGGTAAATATGTTAATTACTTAGTTTTTACATTGATTATTTAGTTAAATCATTTAATTACATGATTGAACTTTTACGTTCATAACACTGAGGGACATTTTGGCACTTTCAGAGAGCAACTGGCATAGAACCAACTGATCTTGGTCAATTCAATGTTGCTGAATCCAAAAATCATAATGAAATTGCTGTTATTTCTCATTTCTGAGCTATTTGACAAAATATTGTCTGAATCGGTACTCAGAAATAAAGTTACACCCATATTTCTTGGAAACAGGAAGAAAACAAGAAGCTTTTATACCAGCTGCTCTTTGGCCGTTCCTCAGTGTAATCATACCAATTTTTACCATATTGACTACACAGATCTTATAGGTTGCAGCAGGGTTTTAGGGAAATCTATTTTTTGTCGCACACATCGGATGTATTAACTTTAAAGGGGTCTAATATTATCTGTTGATAATGCCCTTCCCATAACTTTATTTCTCAAAAATGATATAGAATAATAGTGTCAAACTACTCTGTTTTATACAAGTGATTTTTATACACCAACGACAATATTTACATTTTTGGAATATTACATATCATCTACGATCGATGCACATGTGTTTGATACATTGTCAATCTACCTCAGGATCTTATGTTAGAAATAAAGTTAAATGTTGTTAAAAAAGAAAGGGGAGGGAAGCTCATTTCAGGACACACTGAATGTTACTGAGTGCACAAGCTGTATGTAACTGTCATCCGTATCCATGTGTTTCACCTATATATATATAAATATATATATATATATATATATATATATATATATATATATATATATATATATATATCTGTGTGTGTGTATATATGCCGCCTACCTGCTTAGTCATTAGACCATAAAGGTGCTACTGTAAATCCTCACGTATAAGCCGCACCTAGACTTTGGAACAATCCTATAGACCGCACTGGGGATCTGATCATGGTGACTTTAGTACTGTACTATACTAGCGAAAACCCTCGTATAACCCGCACCTAGACTTTGGTCAAAACCTAAAAGACTCACTGGGGTTCTGATTCTGGTACAAGCCTCGGCATGTAAGCGGGAGTTTAGGGTACATGGTTATATCGTAGTCACCTGTTCTGAAGGGATTCCCTACATGTGTTTTTAGCCGTTTCTTTCTAAGTCTTGTATCTTTTTAACGAGATTAAAACTTTATGACCAGATTCGATTTCGAATTTACAATGTATGATATACATGTGAGAGATCCTCATCTTGTAGTCCTTGGACATATTAATAGATACATATGAAATAAATGCTTCCCCAAAATGTCTTCTTAGATTATCTTTTAGATGACCAATATATCAAATACCTTGGGCACACAACTAGTATTTCATATGCAAGATGTTGATGGAATATATCAGGTGAAAATATGAATTGATGGAAGAAATCATAGGAAAATATGAAAATGTGGTATCCCATAACACACTCGCAGAGAAACCTGTCGTTCAGACAGATCATCGTGGACCTCTGTCTATAAACCTATAGATATATGCGCATTGCATTCCGACTAATTGCAACTAATGATAGTGTTATTTACCCCCAATGAAACCCTTATATAACTCAAATCCTCGGTATGTATGTAATGTCCACGCTCTGATAGCTGGAGAAGGGTTGTCCTTAATGCGGTCACTAACCTATAATAGGGTGGCTGAAGGGTCTGACCGATCTCGCTAGCCGTATCTGATCCTATGCTAAATGACCCTTTTATGATATGCCCCCATTTATGTTAGGGACCAGATAGAGACTTCTAGTAACTTGATACCAAGAGATATTGAAGGGGTCCCTCATATGTTAGCTGGAATAAGCACAAAAAACTGTATTACATAATGTAAACTAGGGACAATGTTGACAGACCTTCACATTTCGAGCCTATTATGACCTCTATAAGTGAGTGATTCTCCCAACTGTCAGTCAGGAGAATTCACACTGAGCGTTGGCAAATTCATGTATCAATGCAATTCTTTTTTTGTTATAATAGTATTGAATGCAGGTACATACCCGTATCCTTTATATTATGCATGTAAAATTATTTGTATGGTAGATAGAGCAATTAAAATTACATTTTTGTACCTTAGAATTTGTATAGAAATTATCAATTGGCAATTTTTGGCAAATTACCACAGAAAGATCTGAATTGACTAAATGTGATACATTTTGAATGGAAATGATAGCCCCTAGCGTCAGCCAGCGTCAGGGCATCTCCAGGGGGTCATATGGGGGTCTGAGACCCCAATCTCAAGTAATAACATCATATAAATATCACTAGAGGGCACCTCTGTCATAGGGTTGCATAGAGAAATCTTAGTTCACTCATTAGACACTGTAACAGCCAAGGGCATGAGTGAGCCATGGGCATGGCATGTCTACTATGTACAGATGTTCAGATCTGTCAGAAAGGTTTGTGGGGTGAGGTATTTCTAATCAGCTACAATCAGTTCCCTAGTTACTGCCTCAACATAACAATGGTAGTTTGGAAAATGCGAGTATTGAGGCTTTCTGTACATATAACATATGCATATGTTTGATAAGTATTCAAAAACGCTCCGGCCACCCTACCTATAACCACGTTAAGGTCATTACCCTCGTCCCAAATACCACCTCCTCATCAGACGTGGGATGAGGTATTTAATCTTCAATATCTCTCCTCGCCCCCCCCCCTCCATTTCGTAGGAATGGGGGGGGGGGGGGGGGTGCAGGGGGCCGGGCCTTATAGACATATGTTATTCTCTTTCTTATTACTTTCATTACATCATGTCTAGATTTTCAATCATAATTTTTCAGCATAATTTGACTTGTTGCAAAACATGTTTGCATTTTCAAAGTATTTATTCTAAAATATGTATTAACAAACATTGTATTAAAAACTAATCTAAACGTAGTAGGAGTGAGTGTCAAATGATCATTTCTACATCCTATAAGTGCAGCTACAAATTCAGCATAATATGAAGCTTGACATTAATGTATTACTCTAAACAACGGAGAAATGCTGTGGACTAGGTATATTAGCTCTATAGCAAGTATTAAAAATACCAATCATTGGGTGATTTTGTTCATCTCTGGCTCCTGACATCCATGTATAGCACAGGTAAATGAAATGCATTAAAATGCTGCTGAATATAACGTGGCTAACTAAAGATTTTTGTTGTTGACAAATGTGCCTTTTAGGGGGGTGCGCGATATTACAACATGCGCAATTTTACCCACATTTACCCTACAGAAAACGATCTATAAGGTCTTGTAACTACCTCATGATGAATCTAAAATATCACCAATCCCTATAATATTAAACTGTAAGAGTCTTTGTGGGAAAAAGAAATAGTACTTTTACCAGTTTACTGATGCTTAAAACTGGTTGGAGTGGGCCATCCTGCCTCCCCCCCCCCCCATGAAGATTTGCTTCCTATGCCTCTTTAAGAGTCTGTGGGGGGAAAAGAAGTTGTAGTTTTACTGAAAGTGGCTTACAGGTTCTGGGCCGGGCTCGGTGAGCATGACGACGGCCGTCACACGGTGCTCCCAGATCATACGCCAGAACTCTGCCGTGGTGTGTCTCTGTGGGTCCTGCGTCACGATGTACGCCTGCTTCTCCCAATAACCCTAAAGAGGGATACAATACAAACAAGGTGTAAGTGGCGTTCGACGCTACATTGGGATTGTTTTTCTCTTTGTGTTTTCATTAGTCATTAGAGAAAATTGTTGGCCGATCTACAATCAGCTAGATTGTATAGATTTGTACCTTTAAGTCTACATTGTGCTATTAAAACAATGTCTATAGGTGTTGTCTAAATCGACATGTATAATATGTAAGGAGGGTTTAACCTAACTTTGTGATGTGATACCTTGGTAATAAGTAGCAGTTAAACCTAACATATTAAAATAACATATTACGATGTTTAAGTGGGTTTTAAACCTGCATCGTGATAGTTATGATGCAATACATGTATAAGTGATGTTGAACGCAACATCCTGATGTGTGATGTAATATAATGTGTTTGCGTGTTGTTTTAGTCTATATAGTGATATGATACTAAGTGATGAAAATCTTTCCAACTTTCAATCTTTCAAGGCGAAAAATAACCTAGAATGCCAGGATTAAATTCACTGTTGACGTTTAGCATGTAGATTAGGACACTTACATCCACCCAGGAGGCGTTGATGTAGGAGGAGTCGGGCTGACCGGGGCGCGCCGACACAGGAACCATGTTGTCATCAACTACAAGGGAGACATCTACGTGAGCAATATGAAACCAGCAGCATATTTAATCTCAAATCCCACAATGCTTTCTATGCCTCCTAAACCTCAGCAATTTGGTAGCCTTGCACTTACTCCATATTGCAAGGATGCTTACTCCAAATCCTGATACTATATATGTGTAGAAAAATATCTTAGTCGACCCTCACTAGCCCCATATATATATTTGGATCAAATTCCTCGAATAGTTGCTTCCTCAGACATTTTTCCTTGTATTTTCCAAATTCGAGGGAGTCAAATCGCAGCAGGTTGTTAGCAGTTATTCCTCCCAGTTGTAGTTACATCTATTGCGATGTGGATCAAGTAAGGCATATCGCAACAGATTCTTGCATTGCAGAGACTAACCAGCAGACATTGCCCCGTAGAATTTGAGCTTATTTCTGGGGGTACTTCACACCGAACATTAACGGTTTGGTGGGCAATTGGATATGACATAATCTAATGAGGTCCTCCATGTTTAGTCCTGCAGCCAACCACTGGATGGTCACTGACCCTGACTAGTGCACCCTGTGCTATGAGTTTCTATGATCTGTCAATGTCAAAAGCTCTGGATATTTAACATGTTCTGACTATAGCCCGGACTCCACTAGAGCGACACTGCTAGCTGCGAAACGTGGCGATCTTTTTATCCTTAGTTTCGCCTGGTTTCGCCTGGTTTCGCCTAGTTTTGCCTGGTGTCGCCTGGTTTCACCTCAGATTCGCCCTGAGTGTCGCCATGAAGAGGGCGACACTCAGGGCGAAACTGCAGCGAAATGAAGCAAAATGTGCCAGAACACAACATTGAAACGATCGCCATTTTTCGCAGGTTAGTGTGTCGCCCTAGTGGAGTCCGGGCTAATATTAAGTGATAACGGATATCTGTAATGTGCTCTATAATAAGAGAGGAAAGGAACATGTCATGGGGAAGGTTCACTATTCTCAAGAATCTTGTGTGTCCATGTTGTGTATACTGCTTGTGCTTTACCTGGGAAATACACATTTCTAATTTCTAATTTCTAATTTGTGTCATTCTTGAGTTCTGTTTGGAGGGATATACTTACAGGGTATGATGAGGGTTGGGTAGCTGTTCTTGTCATAGTTCTCCTCCTTCAATCCGATGGAGGTCGACCTCTGCTCTATGGGCAGTGTGTTCAGTGCCTGCAGGAAATCATGTCAACAGACAGACATTCAATGTTATTATGGAATGTGACAGCACCGTTGGTTTAACCAAGGAACCCTACATGTTGCCACCCAATTGCAAAACTCACGCCAGTTTGCAAGAAATGTAAGAAATAAACACAAAGGAATTTTTTAGTTTTTAGTCAGTAGACTGGCTATTTCAAAGGCTGATCTAAGGTAATGTTCAATTTTTGTGTTCAATCGATCTGTTTCAATCAATTTACAATTTTATATCCTGAAAAATAAAATAGAATATGATATAAAAGTGTTGGTTCGCTATATACAAAGGTAAAAGGTGAATGAATGCATTCCACTATATTCCTCAGGGTTTGGAATGATGGGGCTGAGCTCTTGGCAGCCTCCTTTAAGTAGGGCCCAATGCCAACAATAACAACGCCATGTCACACTCATATGGTGGGTGGAAACCGGTCCACCTCCTTTAGTAAACATTGCAGGTCTAATTTCTTATCATTTTAATTTGTTTGTACACTTATCTTAGGAATATTGTTCTAGAGAATTGGGAGTCTCTGCTTCGGTTGAAAACTTACAACGTACTCTCTGGTATTAACATATCTGCGAAATTGAAAAAAAGTCTATATAAATGTATCATTAAGAACAGCATTACACCTAAATATTTGACCACGTTCTTCTGTTGGCACGATTCACCAGTACAGTGTTGGATAGTGAAACTAAAACTGCCAACTTTTGTGGGTGGTCGGCCTGATGCATGAATGCAGCACTGGCAAGCTCTCAGACATCATGACAACACAGGAGTTTACAGCATTAGCACAGTATGCTGTCCATTACACTTAAAGGACAGCTTTGTGCTTGTTGTTATGATGCATGCATGGGGGCCTGGCGAGTGTAAATGCAAGGGCTGCATTCATCAGGGAGTCTAGCAATCCTGCGGGGTAAGAATGGAAGCTCGGCCAGCTGCCCACCAGGGCTGCATTCATGCATCATGACGAAAAATGAGTAAATATTAATACACTATGTTTGCCTTAAAATGTTTAATTATTATTCTGCTAATAAAATGTTAAAGCATTATAAGAGCCTTGAGGTGAATTTTCCATTAGCTGATTGGACTCACTATTGGCTGCTCATCTGGATCTGTGTGAGGCAGCACAATAAAGAGGGGCCACGAGCATTGTTCCACCCATACAAGCTGTGTCCCACTGCTACAAGTAGAATCATAAACACATGCACACGCACACACACACTTACACACTTAAACACGCACTCTAGATGAGAAAAGAACAGACCGAGAGTCTGATAAATTCTTGAGTAAGTCCCAGCCATCATAGCACACTTGGACGTAAAACAATCCAATCCAATCAATCAATCAATCAATATAGCTCATCAGGAGCTAGAGCCACAATAAACCAGGGGCAGTACACTCTGTGTAGATGGTATTAGGGAAGATTCACCATGAGTCGGACATATACCCTGAGACGGACAGTGAAATCTGAGGTTATTCATGTACAATACGACTTCTAGTGTGTGCTTTTTGGAAAGAATAACACTGAAACTTTACCAATATTCACAAATAAAGAGCTAAAAATGTTTTAATAACCTCAAAATCAAGTGTCCGTCTCAAGGTATGTGTCCGACTCCAGGTGAATCTACCTTACCCCTGCCAATGAGTGACCGACAGCACGTCCAATCTGCTAATCGAAAATGGGACTAAAAGGTTGACCATCATGCTGATCATAAGTGCCTTAAACACATGTGCTGACCTTAAAGAGTTAAACTACTGTACTAGCCTTAACCCTTTAAGGACAGATGTTGCTAAAAGATGACATTTGTCGTCATTGCAGCCGGGCAAGTAACTCACCGGTGCTGCATTGGTGCATCATGCCAACCCTACGGGAGCGTCTCAACCCCGTAGGGTCGGCATGATGTTTGAATGCAGCACTGGCGAGATACTCGCCAGTGTTGCATTCATGATTCATAACGACCAAGGGTATGATGTATTAAAGCATCATGCCGTCCTTAAAGAGTTAAAGGGTTAGCTATATCTTACCTCAAACTGGTCGTTGAGCAGGGTCCTGATGGTGGTGTCTCTGAACACCTGGTTACGGAGGTCGGCGATGTCCACCTCCGTGTTACCGTATAGCTGCTGCTCTAACAGCGTCTGCAGCACGTACTTGTACTGACTCTGTAACAGTAACATATATGGTGCTTTAACAGTTTAAGTATAAGGTCCTGAAACTGTAGGGGCAGCATAGTGCTTTAATGTACCTCCGTGTTACCGTACAGTTGCTGTTCTAACAGCGTCTGCAACACGTACTTGTACTGACTCTGTAAGGGTAAAATGTATGGTGCTTTAACAGTTTAAAGCTAGACCTTCATCGTTGAAGTGCATAGTTCAGTTGTGATTCACAAGAGGGCTCTTAAGAGCTGTATAACTGGTCTCACAGGCAACCAGGGAATGAAGATAATGTGAGTGTGGTGTAGCTGGGCAATGCTTATGACACCCTGTCCAGAATAGGGCAGTGGTTAAGACTCTGGACTCATAATCAATGGGTCCCTGGATCCAATCTCATACAAAGTACTTTTATTATACTTATGTGAGGTGGTACTCGTACTGCTCTACTGCCCTGGAAACAAATTCCCGTGGTTGAGATTTTGGCAATGGATTTTGAGATTTTGCAGTGGATAATGCTCACCTAATCTTTGGAAAATCGAGAATTCTTTAAAAAAAAATCATCATGTAATAAAATATGTTCACTTCAGGATTCGAAACCTGGCTTCCCTCATAGGAGACATAATCCCTCACCACTACATTGTAGTGTTACTTTGCTATTGCAGCACAAAGAAATTGTTTTATATGTAATCGTCCTCATCTATGTCCCCACTCCTGCCATGTCCCCTCTCTTTCCCCTTCCCTCTCTCGCCATGTCCCCTCTCTCACCATGTCCCGTTTCTCGCCATGCCCCCTCTCTCACCATGTCCCCTCTCTCACCATGTCCCCTCTCTTGCTATGTCCCCTCTCTTGCCATGTCCTCATGTCCTCGTGCATGGTCTTAAAACTGTAGGGGCAGCATAGTGCTTTAATGTACCTCCGTATTACTGTACAGTTGCTGTTCTAACAACGTCTGTAAGGCGTACTTGTACTGACTCTGTAAGCATTCACTGTCAGAGGTAACTGTAGCTGCACAGCGACATATACTGTAGATGTACAGTATAAAAGGAGGTATTTTGGGGTTGGGAAACAAAAATACCTCCTTTTATACTGTACATCTACTGTATAATTCACTGTGCAGCTACACTAACTTCTGACAGTGTAGGGTATAATGCTGTAACAGTGTAAGATGACCATAGTGCATTAACCCTGTAAGGGTAGTACAGTGCTTTAACCCTGTATGGGCAGCATGGTGATTTAACCTTTTACTTCCTTTTATTCATTGTATCCAATATATATGGCATCAATCGAAAGTCAAATTGAACATATTGCTGACAACATCATATTATTGCTTACATTGACTTAACCTTGAGTATATCAAGTTCTGGACACTAACTTACAGCAAAGTGTATGGCGTTGGGCCGCTGTTGCCGCATGTGTGCCACACAGTTGTAGAGATCTACCTTCTTCTGCTTCACGAGCTGCTCCCGAAGCTGGTCCAAGGCCATGTACATCCCCGACTCGGCCGTGCCCGCGCTGTTACAGGACATGCATAAGGTAGACTTATTGGATGAAAGCAACATAATGTTATCACACTGCGATAAATATTGTGTTTTTTCCCATCCACTCCATGAGATTATTTCGGGGCGTGCAACAAGTTCACCCCTCCCAGAGTGGTTGAAAGTTGTTATCCCAAAAAATGTTGCTTTCCAATCACCCTGTTGGGTCTGACAGGGGAGACCCTATTTCTGTTTTATTTTAGAGCCATTTCCATATTTTCAAAGGGAGAAATCATACCTTATTCATATAACAATTTCAGAGTGAAAATGGGGTGGAACTATATTTCCCATATATTTAATATTAAAGTTAAGGAGAAAGCAATCTGACCCTAGCTTTCAAGATCAATTAACTAGAAACCAATCTCTTCTTACTAGGCCTAACCAATACAAAACTAAACAACATATCATCCCCCTCACCTGCAGTGGACCAGTAGAGGTATATTCTCCTTACACACCCGTTTCTCCCACTGATTTATCTTCTCTATGAACTTGAGTATCTGGAACTGCACCTTGGGTAGTTTACACAGCTCGTCCTCAGGCCCCTCCCGCCAGGCTGTAAAGTGGAAGTGGTACACCGTGCGCGGCAACTCCTCCGGGGAGGACATCTGGTGGGGGAACAGCGAACTGTAGTTTAGCCTTTATAAGGCCACTCAAGAAATCTCCTTCCCAGTGGGCACAGATTTTAGTTCAATGTTGAATCAATATTGAATCAACATTGAATCAACATTGACAACCATCAATCAATGTTGATTCAATGTTTTGTGCCCACTGGGTTAATGTACACGTCATGAAAATCATGATTTAGAGTAAACTCTCTTTTTCTCTTTTTTTCCATTTTTAATAAAAACGTATTACCGGTAAATATTGGCAAATTTTGGTATATTTGGTATTAATTTAAAGCTGAAACTGTCAGTAATTCAGTGGGCTAAGAATAACTTATATTTTTCCAACTTTCACAAATCAATAAACGCTTTTTCTACAAAAGTGTGAAATTCGTTAGCAAATGTTTTTCAGTACTTGGGGATGAGAACCCAGATTTCTTAAGTGGCCTAAGCAGTAAGCTAGGCTCCCTGGTGGTACATTTGGTCCAAGACCGAAACTGTACACATTGTGTAAGTAGAGACTGACAACCTAGTATACAGGTATACACAGTGGCAGTGAGAGGGTGGGCGTCTTCTTATAAGAAAGGGATTAGATACCCTCTTAGCTTTAAAGATACGGTAGGTCTCCTCCCCCCCCCACACACACGCTAGACCTACCCTGCCACTCACTTCATTTTATTTCACTTTAGCACAAACTATAAACATGTACAATGAATATTGATTTCTGGAGGAAAATCAGGTGTAGCCCTGAACAAAAAGGACCATTATTCAGATATTGGCAAAGCAGCTGGCCCCAGTAAAACACACATATATGGGCCCCAGGGACCAATGCTCTCTGGGTGGTACCACCCGTCTCCACTAGATGGTTGTAAGTAGTATAGTATGTATCGGAACGGGACTATAGTTAAGTACTGTTTATTACTCAATCGACCTGCAGCCAATCAGAGGCCTCCCTTTTGGCGGGAAATTCAAAAGCAGCCAATGAGAGGCCTCCCTTTTGGCGGGAAATTCAAATAGGTCACGTGACCGGAAGTGACCTACTTCCGGTCACGTGACCTTTGGGCGGGAAATTCAAATAGGTCACGTGACCGGAAGTGACCTACTTAAGAGGGTCACGTGACCACCATGTTGGCGGGAAATTCAAATAGGTCACGTGACGGGAAGTGACCTACTTAAGGGGGTCACGTGACTACTAGGTTGGCTTTCAAAATAAGTCACTTGAGATTTTGATGGATAAATAAATTTAAAAAAAGAAAAAAAAAGCAAGCTGAAAAAGCTTGCTAAAAAATAATTTAAAAATACGGCTCTTTTTTTCTAGGAGGGGGGGAGAGGGGCACTCTGGGGGGCACTCTTTAAGATGCATGGGGGGGGAGGGGGGGAGGGGGGGAGGGGCAGGGTTTTTTAAGAGTGAGACTCGCTTCTCTGCCCTCTCTAAAAGAGAGGGCAGAGAGGCGAGTCTACTTACAATGAAAGGTATCATGATTGCGTTTATGATGATGTGCATCATGATGTGACTATCTTACAACCCTATGAGAAATAAGCAAGACATGGGCGTACTTACACGGGCTATTTGTAAACTAATTTCTCTTGAATCTATTAACAGCTCACATTTTTTTCTTAGATGACATCTGACAGCTGCTTGCTAGGCTAAGATATTGTTAAATAAACAACTTGGAAAGCTAATTACAGTTTTCTGGCTTGAAATAAAGTCTTTCAACAGACTTTTTTTTCTCATCTTACACAGAGGCAAATATCAGAGACACCCAATGGCGCTTAAACTGCTCTCAGCCAAGGGTCGGGCACTGCTGGACTATAATAGACGGGTCAAGGACCGTTCTACTGTGGGTCAGGCTAGGTCGGACATTCAATAACGCGACTTTAGCAAAACTTGCTTGAAAGTCTGACCATGCGAGATCCTTATGCCCCAGTCTGTCAATGCTGTCCAGACTTTCAAGCAAGGTTGTCAAACACCTACCTGTCATTGAATGTCCGACTTAGCCTGCCTGACCCTCAGTAGAACGGTCCTTGACTCATCTATTATAGTCCAGCAGCGCCCGACCCTTGTATGAGAGGGGTATTGACACCATTGGCTGACTCTGATAATTCGCCTGTGTGCACGAGGGGAGGAGAGGGTTTACAGCTTGCGCTTATAGAGCACTACTAGTGGAGGTTTGGATGAGGAGGCTATGACATATGATGTTTGTCTTAAAAAATAGCCATGGCTCATGTCGATGTCGCTTAATTATGCTCATATCTCATGTCGATTTTAAGAATTGCTCATGTCACCTGTCACTGTGTTTTTCAAGCTTCATGTCAAATGTCACTAGGCTTCATCTCGACTTTAGTGGTCCACACCGCTGCTGCTGCTGCTGCTGCTGTCGGTGCTGCTGCTTGTGCTGCTTGTGCTGCTCATGCAGCAGCTGCTGGCTGCTTGTGCTGCTGCTGCTGCTGCTGACAGATGCTACTGCTTGTGCTACTGCTCGTGCAGCAGCTGCCAGCAGCTGCTGAAGCAGCTGCCAGCAGTTTCAGTTTCAGTTTCAGTTTCATTTATTGCACAACTAGTCCCAAAGGACTTTTTTCTGCGCACACGTAGGTGAACTTACAATTATCTGATTCAAACTACGGCGCTCTTAGGCACTAGTTCCATCTGGGTGGTGTGTGCAACAAGATGAGCTGTGATATTCTTTAACAAACCGTATATGCTATGTGTGAATAGTAGTAATAAGATATCAGGCATCGGGCTTAGATATTAACTAGCCCTTCTAGTCACACATTAGTTAATCTACAAAATAAGATAAGATAAAGGCACAAGTGGGGAGACATTTATAAGTAGCCTGCATATAATAAGGGGAGTTTTAAGATGGCATTTTTGAATTTACGAGAAGTGTTTAGTTTTTGTACTTCCTTGTCTAAATTGTCCCATAATTTTACACCCCTGTAGTAGGGAGACTTTTCATAGAAGCAAGTTTTAGCCCTACGCTGGGCAAATCTTATCTTTAAGTCACCTCGGGTCCTTACTCTACCTTGCTCAATGGCATCCCCTCCATGTGCCTTTTTCCACATAATTCCCAGGAGCTGTAACCTACGTCTCCTATCTAGCATGTCCACCTTACAGTCTTTATGCAAGTCGATTATACTACGGTCACGTATAGCTAGTCTTTGACAGATACGTAAAGCACGATTTTGCATGCGCTGGAGTTTCACAAGCTCTCCAGTGTGTGCTCCTCCAGTGTAGAAGGAGCAATAATCAATTGCAGGGCACATCATAACCTTATAGACAGTTAAACATATATCACTAGAGGCAGTTTTGCGAAGCTCATTTAATTTGTGTAGTTTATTACCAAACAGCTTTTTGGTTTTGTTCATGTGCGGGGTTAAACTAAGGCAACCATCAAGCTCCACGCCTAAATAGGGGTAGCTGGTACAAGTTGGCAAGATAGCATTATTTAGCGTAAAAGCGGTGTCTCCAATATTATTCAATTTAGATTTAGAGCCGAAATACATACACATGCTTTTGGCAGTGTTCACAGTCATGTAGTTGTCAGTGCACCAGGTACCTACTCTGTCCAGGTCCTCCTGGAGGAGCCTGTCAGCCTCTGCCTTACTTGTGTGTGACACATAGATTACCACATCGTCAGCATACATGGTAAAAAGACTATGTTGTATACAATGAGAGATGTCATTGATAAACAGGACAAACAGGAGAGGGCCGAGGATCGACCCTTGGGGCACCCCAAAGACAACATTAGACTGGTTAGATCTTGTGGAATTTGCTATCGCACAATGGGAGCGATGTGACAAGTATTCCATAAGCCATTTCTTCAGTTTGCCATGTATGTTTAGAGAGCAAATTTTGGAGATTAATGTTGGGTGGTGGACACAGTCAAACGCTTTGCAATAATCGATAAAACAAGCGGCTGTTATCTTACCATCGTCTCTAGCATCATAAAGATCTTTCAAGACCTTGAAGACGGCATCGCCAGTACCCCTCTTCGGCCGGAAGCCAAACTGATTACTACTTAGAATAGCCTCGCTCTCCAGATGGGCAGACAGAACACCATGAATAATCTTTTCTAAAAGCTTTCCTGGTAAGGGAAGCAATGTAATGGGTCTCCAGTTCTTAATATCAGAAAGATTTCCCTTCTTGGGAATTGGGACTAAAGTCCCACACGACCAAGACACAGGAAATATACCCTCATTGACTGAGTTCCTGAATATAACTGCAAGCTCTTTATATAAGAAAAGAAGAGCGTCCTTTAATACCTTACTATTGATTCCAGTTAGGCCACAAGACTTATCAATGTTGATTTTCTTCACAAGCGATAAGACCTCATCATCGTCAATGAGAGCCAGTATGTCTATGGGCTCATCATTAGCGTCTATTACCGGGGGTGCAGCCACTGGTGCAGCCTGAGGCAGCTTGGTGAACAAGTCATGTCCTATATTGGCGAAGTAATGGTTTATGTATTCTGCAGTCTTGTCAATCGGGATGACTTGACCAGTTACTTCATCAATAAGCTGGATTGTTAGGTTTTTAGTGGTAGGATTAACTAAGGAGTTGATTTCCCTCCAGAACTTGACAGAGTCACCCTCGGCACGCTCTAAGACCGTCATGACATATTGACTTTGCCCATTAGCTAGCTGGCGCTGTATTCTGTTCTTGATGCGATTTATGTGCTGAGTTAATGCAAAGTTGTTGGTATCTCTTCTCTCTTTAATCATTAACTGCCTATCATTTATTAATTCAATGGTTTCCGGACTGACCCAGGGGTCAGAGACTTTTTTAATATTAACTGTCCTAATAGGGCAGTAAATGTCCAGATAATCAATGAGGGCATCATAAATGAATAACCACTGGAAATCAGGATCCGTTGATCCATGGAATTCATGCCAGTTAAGAGACAACATATATTCAAGCATATCGCCCTTGTCATATGCCTTGTATGAACGACCAGTGAAAGTGAGAGGAGTGTTAATCTCCTTTCCTTTCTTCAGACAAGCAAAAACAGCATAGTGGTCGGCTATTAGACAATCGAGTACCCCACTGGAGCTTACAATGTTACAATCAGTAAGAATGTGATCCAGACATGTACCCCCAGTAACATTGTCATTGGGCCTAGTCACATCTTCAATTAGTCGACGCAAGGTACACTCTCTACATAAATCAAATAAGCACTTAGCGGGATAACAATTTCTGTCCCGTGTATTGGCATTTACATCTCCCACCACCCATAGTTCGAATTTGGTTCGGTCCACATTACCAATAACATCTCCCAATTTAACGAAAAAGGAGTCAGTGTCCGTATTTGGAGGCCTATATACATTGAGAATAATGAAGTTTTTATATGTAGGTTTCTCCACCTGGATAGCCTGGACTTCAATAACTGCTTCCATTAATTGTAAATCAGTGCGCTCTATGCAATACGGGCTGAAATTTTGAGTAACATATATGAGTAGACCTCCACCGTTACGTATGGTACGATCATGTCTAAAAATGGCTTTACCACTCCAGTGCAAAAAGGCATTATCAGGGCTGTCCGCCCAGGTTTCACATATGCATAGGAAATCACTATCTAGACTCAATTTAATGTCCAGGAGCTTCTTATTACTAAGACTACGCGCATTACATCCTACTATTTTAACCCCCTTTTGACTGTTTAAGAATCGCTGAGTGTTTACTAGCCCTTGTTTCCTGGCAATAGCATCCATGGCAGGTGACCGCTAGAAAGCACTTGGTGGGCGTAGAGACAAGGGATGGGGTGGCTCTGTTCCGAGTTTTGGCACCAGGAACGCGGCAGAAACAGCAGTCTAAGGAGTGTTCTCACCTAAACTGGTGTCCCGGTTGGGGGGTGGGGGTGGGGGTAAATGGGTGACTCAAACTCCAAGGGGTCCAAGGGCTCCGCAGTCCTCGCACAACATATGGAGCTTAATAACCTGGCATTATTGCTGTGAGTGGGTTCTATAATATATCATATATTGTGACAGTAGCTAAAGGAGTTCATATACTGAGTTCATATATCGAGTCTATATCTGAAGTCAGTCCTCTGACTTAAAGACGGCACTTGTACGGGGACGAGTCCAGCAGGCATGGATTGTGGTCAGTGTTAAACGTCATTGCAATTGGATACCGCGCCCTCGTAAGGACTTTTTGGTAATGACAGCGAGTGACAGATAACGGATTGATCCTACCTTCTCCGTGTGCAGATAACGACAAGGTATACCGGTAGATGGCTGACGGGATGAGTCGGCAGCATACACAAGGTGACTTTGCATCAATGTAGCCCTTCATAACGAGACAGCTCAGGATCACGTGCAGGCCCTCACAGCAGGCGCTATACGGGTGTGTAGAGGTGATGTTGAGAGATGACATGGACAACAGATACCTTGGAAGGCATTTTTAATTAATAGTTATCATTAATTGTAACTATATAAGTGACTTGACCGTGAGTGGTTCAGGCATAGGAGGATGATTCAACATAGTTGAGTTTTAGAGCATGTACAAATGTGTTATATGTAACTCAAAGCCGCATTAGTTATATGATAAAACGAGTCAGGGTCATAAAGCTTACCAGTTGCTACAATGTTTCAGTTTAGTGTGGGCCATAGAAGTAGTGGTACCGCTCTTCTGGGCTGCGGGGTCTCCATTGGTTTCGATACATGGCATTACCAATATTATGGGCGATGGATAGCCGGGTGTAGAAGTTTGGATGGGTACCATCCCGGAGACGTCTATACTGATGTGTGACACGTTTGAGGTAGCTATTCCACATGTGAATGTAGTGGTCGCTTCTTGGGCATACTACCGCTAGATCACAATTTAATTTCACTATCTGCAGATTGAGACGATGAATAATTTCATCCAGCACCCATTGGTGGCGGTGGTAGCCGAAACCTGACCATTTATGGGATAGGTCTACGCCGTATATGGTTGTGTATACAACTTGTACACCGGGAAACATATGGTTGATCCTCTCTAGTGAGGTTCGATATTCACAAGTCAGTCTTTCAACTGCAGATGGGATGTCTAATGAGGCCTGTCTCATGACAACTCGGCGCTGGCTAGTCAGGCAAGTTATATCACAAATGCCGACACTAATGCAGACACTATTCACAAGAGGGTTACGTTGCAGATATGAGAGAGTTCTGTTTGTTACTTCCCGGATGGTGGCACCCCCAATAGGTACACAGTCTATCAGGTTAACTCCACTCTCACGGACATAACGATACATGTACTTCACACGTGAGTCTCCCAGCAGGGCACAGTAGGAATTGTCATTTAAATACTTGTCATAGACAGGAGCGTTTTTACGCACTACAGACCTCATTTTCATTATGTATGCTGGGCAACAGGTTGAGCTGGAGGGAATAATGCAGTGTAGTTCCGTTCACCTTCGTTATCCAGAGAGAAGTCAGTAACCTGAGCTGCCGTCGGGGCAGGTGGCATGGATCCGTCACCAGTGAGGTCGGGTTGGGTGGTGGCAGTATGTTGGTGTGGGTCAGGTGTGACGCCTTGGGCCGCCTCACGCTCCAGGTGAGCCACGACACCATTCACTGTACTGGACGCCTCACGCTGGGCCTTTATTATGGAACGCCGTTCCATCAATAATCTGCCACAATTGTTCTGTCCAAAGAACACCCCCTTTTCCCAATTTTCATCTCCGTAGACCATTCCCCCCCCCCCAATAAAAATCCTTGGTAGATTCTATAAGATCTATCTCATAACTCACCAACCTGTCGGCGAGATCTGGGTTCTGATCAAACTTGCATTTAATAATGCACTCCAGTACTCGGTCTCTGACTAGCCACCACGGGTGTCCACTGGGGCAGTGTAGTTCCTGTATCAGCTTCTTAATCTCAAACGGGTCTGTCTCGGCCATGACACGATCAGCAGTGGGTTGGTTGCCTACAAATAAGGCCATATTATGCACAAATGCCTGCTCATTACAAGTGTAAGTGTACTCGCGGTCATGCATACCAGTTGTTAGTAGAGGGCAGTAAGTGATCACAGCAGGGAACATGTTTGAGAATGGGGCTTTGGGACCATTAAATATCAGACCACAGGGTGTCTCTCTCATGCGTTCTCCTCCTGGGCCGCTTCTACCCACTCCAGCCTCACGTGATGCCCTCTCTAGGCTGGCTATGTGTTCCCGTAATTCCGCAGTCATCACGTCATCAGTTAGTTCTCCCCATTCACTATGTTGCACTTGTTGACCCTCTACCACCATACCATCTTCATTGGCCACAATATTTAACAAGTCATTTTCTTTGTGATATTTGGCAATTTCCCGAAATTTCCAGCGTAAATTTCTCTTTCCAGCAGGCTCATCTTTGTTGAACCATATTGGTTTGGACTGTCCATCGGGACGCAGACCAGGTCTAATCTTCAGGGCTTCGTTGTAGGCTTTATCAGAGGCAAAGCAAATTAATACTTTACTGACGTGGCTGGGATCAGGGGGAGTACCCTTTGCCCTCAGGCGGTGTGATTTTATTACTTCCTCATCCTTGACGTCAGCCCCCATCCCTCTCATTATCTCAATGATTCTGGGTTGGGTGTCCTCGTTATCATCTTCCATCAGACCCGTCACAATAATATTACGCCTTCTGACGGGAACGGCGTGCAATATTTCACTGTCGTCCACTGGTTGTTGTTGGGCAGTCGCCGCAGGACCTGGCACCGAGCCAGGGGCACTCAGGGAGGGGGGAGGGGGGGGTTGGTCACGCAGCCTGGGCCATTCCACACTGGTGACACTAGTGTTTGAGTCAATTAGCGCTTTGTGTGCCTCTAGTTGATTAAGGATGTCATTTTTAAATGTCTCATTTTCTTTATGGCGTTGCTCCTCAATAGCAGCATTGCTGGTCATATCTGCTCGTATTGATTTTATATCTGTGACTACATTATTGTGTAACGCAGTGAATTTGTTGTCAAGACTCGTTTGTATGGTGTCTAGTTGTTGCTTGGTATTAAGCTGTGACTGTTCAATACGCATCAGAATGCTACCCCAGTCCTGACTTTGTGACATGTGTATCGGGGTGTTTGACAGGTGTGGATTTTGTTGGATCAGCTGGGGAGCACATTGGGGGCCAGGTTGCATCCAACCTTGGCTCATGCCGAAACCTTGGTTCATCATGTTTATATGCTGATTGTTTGAATTAGAATACTGGGGGTGGCCGTTCATAGCTGAGACGGACGGGCCGTCACGCTCCAGTCGCGCGCTCCCCTGGGTGGGATCATTCATTTCGATTTCAGTAAATGAAGTGGTGCTACTCCCAATATCCCCTTTTACCCGTGTATCAGACAGTTCATCACTAGAGATGGGTTGAGAAATCAGTTTATTGCGTTTACTGTCGTCTGAGTTTGCAATTGGTGAGGTGGGGGCACGCTTCCGTGATTTACTTCTGCTTGCCCTCGTACATATAGGACTCACAGGCTTGTCAACACTGGGTTTGAATTTGGCTGGCATTACCGGCGATACGACAATTGGGGACTCGAAATTATCATTAACTGGGCGGAATTGAGTACTCACATTTTTTGGGGGGGACGACCATGCATTTACACCACTTCCTGCCACAAACTGGAGGACGATCCTTTGAAAGTTTGTCTTTGATCGAGGTTTTTTAGCGGAGCTCAGGATCGTGCTGCTTACTCCCGGGTCATGACGTCACCTAGGCTGGCTGCTTGTGCTGCTGACAAGGTCATGGGGGCTGCTGCTGACGATGTCACGGATGCTGCTGACAAATGCTACGGCTTGTGCTGCTTGTGCTGCTTGTGCTGCTGAAGTCGCTGCCAGCTGCTTGTGCTGCACGTGCAGCTGCTGCTGAAGCCGCTGCTAGATGCTGCTGCTTGTGCTGCACGAGACTGAGTAGCCGCTATTCGGCGTTTCACTCCTTATGTACCCTGTCCTAGTTAATCCTCTTAAACGGCTGAAAAGGCTCTCTCAGCACAGAGACTCTACTCAATGTAAGAGATCAGTTAAGTAAGTTTTCACATGCCACCTGACTACTGCGGGAGGGTTTAGACTTAAGCAGCTTAGTGCACACACGTGTCTGTTAGAAAAGCTACCTGCACACCTGCCTTCCTTTTTCACTAGTATTTACCCCCTGCCGACTTATAAGGCACCTATACACGCCTTCTTGCTTCTAGAGCTAAGCTGACTGGCAGCTATTTTAAAAGAGAATACTCGTTACCTGTATAACGGATAAGGGGGTTATGAGATTAGCGTGTGTATACAAAAAAAAACAAAAAAAAAGCTACAGGGGGCGCGTGTCTGTCTGTGAGGTAGAGACCATGTGGTAAGCGACTCAAGTGTAAAACAACAGCACCTCCTCTTGTCGCAGTGAGTGGTGTGGACGGCGGCTGGCTAGTTGAATTTAAGCGTCAGCTTGAAAGATAAGGCCAAATAAAAAAAAAGGTTTGTTTCAGGTCACCCGACCAACCCTAGCAAAACAGGGTCGACCCTACGTTTTTTTTTAAGCAAGTTTGAAGAAAATTTCATATTTTTATACTTTTTGGGTCATTTTTAGAATTTCCACGGAGGATGGCTAGTACTTTCATGTTAAAAAAATAAAATAAAATAAAATAAAAATCCGACCTACCGACTCCAGTCTTTCTGCCCATGTTACCTGAAACATACCTTTTTATTTTTTTTTGGCTTAATCCGTTCACGGGCTGGCGCGTCACACCTGTCGTTAATCACCCCCTGTAGTCTTTGAATACACAGGTGACTCGGCTTTATCTCTTCACCAGCTATAATCCCATATACATGTAGCGCACGTTACACTCGTTAATTCTCTTTTCATGCTGATGGATTAGGGGTGGAAGGGTTCAGGTGAAAAGCGATTTGATTCTCTCTGGAAGAGGGTTGGAGCTCTAGGTGAAAACAAGCTTAGAACATCCAGATTAGCTGCTCTCTCGGCTATATAAAGAGCTTCATTTTTTCTAATCTCTGCCCACTTCGTCTTGTTGTACACTATCAGTCACGAGGCAGACGCTGGAAGTAGCAGATGTTTGCAGTATGGTTTACACAGAGGTTACCTGCTAATAGGATTTTGTCAGAATAGGGTGAGTTGCTATTAAAATGAACATTTAAATGGGTTGTTAATATGGTATCTGATGTTAATGAGCTAACACCTAACATTGAGGATTATGACCTCCCAGAGGGGCGTCTCGCCAAATTCTCCAGTCTTGACTATAGTCTTAACTGTCTAAAGACTGTGGAGCACGTTAATGGGTGGTCTCCTTACTAATTTCACTTGACCAGGCCG
Source organism: Harmothoe impar (assembly GCA_947462335.1). Lineage (NCBI taxonomy): Eukaryota > Metazoa > Annelida > Polychaeta > Phyllodocida > Polynoidae > Harmothoe > Harmothoe impar. The sequence goes on along the minus strand of OX381710.1, from coordinate 14,874,113 downwards.
GCAGGGTCAACTAGGCTAGGTAATTACAACCACAAGGGCGGCTACTCAACATGCAAGTAGACCTACTACTACGAGATTGTCTTTTGACCACTCTGCCGCCGCCTGCTGGTCTGGCGATTACATGCTCTAGTATAGTTCTCCGCTCTTTTCGTCAGATGACGCCACAATAGGGTTTTTGTACATTTCCACGATACTCGCGAACATTTTAAACGCATAATGACCTATAATAAGCAACAAAGCACACTTCTAATATATTGAATATAAGAAACATGTCAACGTTGTGTATTTCTGATAGAATGAGGCAGATTCTTTGAAATATCAACTAAACTATAGTGAGATTGAAAATACTACACCATATCTAAAGCGATATAAAAGCTATATAAAGTCAGAACCTCTGACGGATCGGTAGGATCACTCAACCATTCGTCCTCGAAAGCAACACAGGGTTCCCGTCCAACAGGACTTTGAGCCTTGACGCTTTTGAGGAGGTTTGATCTCATGCTGCTTAACATGTGGTGTAATTAATCAACACCGCGGCCCCTCTTTAGGGGCCACACAATAAACAAAGAATAAAAAAGGGTAGGACTTAGGTTTAAAGTGAATCTCCCAGGATTTTGGCGAGGTCGACAAAGGAGGAGATAACAGATTAAACTGCAGGAGACTATACGCAAACCTTGATACTCTCAGAGGGGGAGCTCCATATTGCGGACCTGTGGTCAAGGTAATTACAACCACAAGGGTGGCTACTCAACATGCAAGTAGACCTACTACTACGACATTGTCTTTTGACCACTCTGCTGCCGCCTGCTGGTCTGGCCATTACATGCTCTAGTGTAGTTCTCCGCTCTTTTCGTCAGATGACGCCACAATAGGGTTTTTGTACATTTCCACGATACTCGCGAACATTTTAAACGCATAATGACCTATAATAAGCAACAAAGCACACTTCTAATATATTGAATATAAGAAACATGTCAACGCTGTGTATTTCTGATAGAATGAGGCAGATTCTTTGAAATATCAACTAAACTATAGTGAGATTGAAAATACTACACCATATCTAAAGCGATATAAAAGCTATATAAAGTCAGAACTTCTCACGGAACGGCATCTGCAACAGATCACTCAACCATTCGTCTTCAAATGCCACACAGGGTTCCCGTCCAACAGGACTCTGAGCCTTGTCGCTTTTGAGGAAGGTTTGATCTCATGTTGCTTAACATGTGGTGTAATTAATCAACACCGCGGCCCCTCTTTAGGGGCCACACAATAAACAAAGAATAAAAAGGGTAGACCTTAGGTTTAAAGTGAATCTCCCAGGATTTTGGCGAAGTCGACAAAGGGGTAGATAACAGATTAACCTGCAAGAGACTATACGCAAACCTTGATACTCTCAGAGGGGGAGTCCCATATTGCGGACTTGTGGTCAGATCTATCCCTTCTAGGGGGCAAGTTGCATGTCGTAAATGTCTACTACAGACATTGGGATATATTGTTAATCTTACTCTAGGGTCTCCATAATTAGACCCTGAATCCGTTGTTAAACGGGTGTGAGGGGGTGGTAACTAATACTTATGAGATGTTAGCTTAGTTCATAGTCTCCTTACCAATTTTCACTTGACCAGGCTGGCAGAGCCAACTAGTCTAGGTAATTATAACCACAAGGGCGGCTACTCAAGATCTAAGTAGACCTACTACTACGAGATTGTCTTTTTGGTCCTTCTGCTGCTTAGTTATTACATCCTCCAGTCTAGCTCGCCACACCCTTTGAGCAGCACCACCATTGCCTCGGTAAAAGTGTAGGGTGTGTGCTTTCCACCTTCAGGTATCCATAGATTCGATCACTATCACCCCCCTTGAAATGACTTCAGCTGTTAATTAGGGCGTAAAGCCACCAACCAAGTCCCTGTCAAAAGATGTGAATAACGAAACGCGCTAGTATAGTTCTCCGCTCTTTCGTCAGATGGTGCCACAATAGGGGTTTTGTACATTCCTACGATGCTCGCGAACATTTCAACGCATAATGAGCTACATAGGCAACAAAGCGCGCTTCTAATATATTAAAATATAAAAAACAATTCAATATTGTGTATTTCTGATAGAAATGAGGCGGTTTCCTTAAATACCGACTAAACTATAGCGAGATGAAAAATACCACACCATATCTAAGGCTTTATAAAAAACTATAGAAAGTCAGAACCTCACACGGATCAGCATTCTGTTTGCAACGGATCACCCCTGACCCACTGGTCCTCGCATGCCACACACGGCTCTGCCGTGTTTGAGCTTTGAGGTATCACCCATCAAGTGATCCATGCCGCCCAACATGAAGCGTAATTAATAGCTGCTGTTGCATAGCACAGTGGCAGCATCTAACTAACTCTAAAGAGTTAGTCGGCCCCTCTTTAGGGGCCACACAATAAACAAAGAATACCCTGAATCTGGGACCTGCGGGCGAGGGCCCCAACTGTGAAGTCATTATTGGCCACATTGGTAATATCAATTAAAACTTTAGACAACACCCACCTTAAGTATCATTAACGGACAATATCAATGAACTCAGCATCCGCCTGGTTACCACATTTAGCACCAATTTTACAACTCACAGGGGCCACACTAGCCTCACCGCGCTTTTTTATTGCTCTGCTGATTTCTCCAATCCAAAACATGAGGTATCTAGTCTAGCTGTGAGCTCATTGGGCCAAACAAAAAAATAATCCGTGTTCAGGTAACATGGTCCAAAAAAAAATAGGGTCGGTCTACGTCGCCTAAGGCGACGAAAGCGCGTCAAAGCGTTTACAGGGTTCGAGCCCGTGAGCTGCTCCTTGGGGCTGCAAAAAACGCTTAGACACTGAAATCCCATAGGGAAAAAATTTTGGGTTTTTGGACTTTAGGCCTTAATTTGAGGGTGATCCCGGGCTGATAGAAAAATAATTCTTGGACGAGCGGATAGCTCTGGATCTCTTTTATCTAAAACAGCGAAAAATTGATTATGGTTTCGCCGCAATTCATCCGACGGGGGGTAATCAGCCCCCCCCTCTGCCAATCAAGGCAGTGAATCTTGGCGACCGTGCGATCACTCACGGCCACCGCGACGAACCGACAGAAGAGATCGGCATCTTAGTATGATTCGTGTGACCTACTTAGAGGCTCACACGGTGGAGGTGTGTCCGGCGTTCGGCGCGCTGATTGGCTACTGGTGGGAGGCGCTGTGCCGCGTCAAGAACTTCACCTATTTGGGGCGGCTGTTAAAGGCGCACTGAGTTGAGGTGCACCTTTAAGCAAGAGCGCGATCCGGCCTAGTCTTGCGGACCTCTGTTTAGAGAGTGTAGCAAGCGGCTATGTCGCGCTCTCCAACCACAGGCTTAACAGTGGTCCGCAAGACTAGAGTGCAAGACGCGTGCACACACAGACCGAACAGACACACACAGACCCACACACCCACACACTCCTATCAGTGAGACGTCTAGCAGATTCGGGAGAGGCGACCAGGGAGGTACTCTCGGCTAGCGGCCACTAATTGCCTGTTTAGATAAGGCACAGAAACAAGGGTGATGACAGACTACGTGTTCAAGCAGCCAACATGCCCTGACACTTGATAATGGGTGTGGACCGCTAAATTCGATATGGTGACATGACCATTTCTTATAATCGACAAACGACATGAGGTCTAATGACAAGTGACATGAGGCCCAAAAAATCATAGTGACAGGTGACATGAACATTTCTTAAAATCGACATGGGATATGAACATTATTAAGTGACATTGTCATGTGACATGGTCATTTTCTAAGATCGACATTCGACATGGGGACCCCCTATCCAGAGCCCCTTGATAGATGACAGCTGTTGTGTGTAAGAAAAGTGTATGCCTCACAATCAAAAGATGATAAAAGGCTTTATCCCACTCGATGTGGGTTTTGAATCAAATATCAAGGGATCAAATATCAGATCGATATTTGACGTCGTCAAGTGATATCTGACGTTGTCAATCACTTTTACTATGTAGTCAAGGTCGTAAAAACAGAGCCCCCTGATTGGTCAACAGCATGAATGAAAGTTGCATCTCAAACTTTTAATACTCGGTATGGGGCCCCGTGGGGCTGGGACCAATATTTGCAATTTTCGGAAATACTGTCGAGAATTTCTAGATGGAAACACCTTGTCTGGGGTAATTTGACCTCTACTCTTCGATATTCAAGTAATACTCAAGCTATTCTGACTCTAAACATGAGTAAAACGGTCATTTACCAGCGTTATCGGCAGCGCCGACATCAACAACTGCTGATCTCCCTTGGTTACATGACCCAGCTCCGTTTCTAAGGCCTCATGGATCGGGGCCCTGAAGGGGGATCTGCAGAGGCCCTATATCGGGCCCTAGATATGTACATTATATTAATATCTCATAACTTAATTTACTCTAAAATCTTTTGATAGTTCATAACCTTGACCCTTATCTCCTTTTCTCGCGGGATAAAGATAGAATTTGGTTGTTGGCGTGGACTCTCGTGGATATCTGCTCTTCTCCACAGCACCTCTCGAGCCCCCTGCGGGGCCTCTAGGGGCTGCTAGACGTCTCTCTGCTATGTAGTGTGGGATGTAAAAGAACCCTTGTCTCGGTAAAAGGGCCAATAGATTCGATCACCATCACCGCTCTTGAAATGACCATAGCTGTTAACTAAGGCGTAAAGCAACCCACACACCCACACACCCACACACCCACACATTTTTCTGTATGAGCCTTCAGACCTCAAGCTGCTCAGTGTACGGGACTAGGTTTTGTCATAGGCTCTACGGACGCTACTCAAGGTAAAAATAAGAGAGCTGTCTCACCATGACATTGGGCTGGCTGTAGTTTTTTATGTTTCGGTACCTACAACCAAAACAGCCAGTACCCGCCCCAGGGCTTCATGTCGCACGCGGGAAAAGTATAACGGTGGCGCCAACTGTCGGAATAGCGGGTACACTACGTCAGTAGTTCTTTTGTTCTCCGCTGAGTGACTGGGCGAAATGTAGTCGGTAGCTCTATTTTCTGTGCACTGTTCTGTTCATTTTCTACACTTAACACTTAAATAGACCGCGTGTTTGTACAAGCTAACCGTTTTTATCAGTGCAAAAATTAAATAAGCATCGGATAGAACACTAAAAAAATGAGAAAGTAATCCAGCGCTTAGTATAAGGCACCAGTTTTATCATGAGACACCGAAAGTCTGTTTTTTTTAAGGTGGATAAGACAGTCGACTGAGAGCTCCAAACTAACCAAAAACGTACCAGAGGGAGAACGTACCCGACAGGGCAGGGGCCTTCTACACCCCGGCTCTGATTGATGAGCAAGCGACAAGTGCTACAGAGGGCCTATTCCTCTTTTGAGGTGGGCCCGAAATTGAACAAAAGAATAAACTCAAGAAAAAGCCTTAGGCTTAAAAGAGTTGTAGATACTGATTTTAACGAAGAAGTCACATTCATTAGTTTACAAATAGCCCGTGTAAGTACGCCCATGTCTTGCTTATTTCTCATAGGGTTGTAAGATAGTCACATCATGATGCACATCATCATAAACGCAATCATGATACCTTTCATTGTAAGTAGACTCGCCTCTCTGCCCTCTCTTTTAGAGAGGGCAGAGAAGCGAGTCTCACTCTTAAAAAACCCTGCCCCTCCCCCCCTCCCCCCCCCTCCCCCCCCCATGCATCTTAAAGAGTGCCCCCCAGAGTGCCCCTCTCCCCCCCTCCTAGAAAAAAAGAGCCGTATTTTTAAATTATTTTTTAGCAAGCTTTTTCAGCTTGCTTTTTTTTTCTTTTTTTAAATTTATTTATCCATCAAAATCTCAAGTGACTTATTTTGAAAGCCAACCTAGTAGTCACGTGACCCCCTTAAGTAGGTCACTTCCCGTCACGTGACCTATTTGAATTTCCCGCCAACATGGTGGTCACGTGACCCTCTTAAGTAGGTCACTTCCGGTCACGTGACCTATTTGAATTTCCCGCCCAAAGGTCACGTGACCGGAAGTAGGTCACTTCCGGTCACGTGACCTATTTGAATTTCCCGCCAAAAGGGAGGCCTCTCATTGGCTGCTTTTGAATTTCCCGCCAAAAGGGAGGCCTCTGATTGGCTGCAGGTCGATTGAGTAATAAACAGTACTTAACTATAGTCCCGTTCCGATACATACTATACTACTGTTGTAGTAGTCTACCTGCATGGTTCTGCTAACCACATCTCAGGTTTCAGTGGCGTAGGAAAAGGGGGGGGGGCCAGGGGGGCCCGGGCCCCCCCCCAATCACTGAGGAGGGGGGGGCCTGAATATGTTTGGGCCCCCCCAAAATTTTTCAAGACCTGTAATATAATACACACAATTTTCAATCCTCAACTCTCCCGCATAGAAAAAAGTGGGGGCAGAGGGGGCCGGGCCCCCAAATCAGACCTAAAGGGGGCTCAAATACTACTTTTCCATACAATCTAATATAAGGATGTATATGATACATCATGCACAAAAACCGATACTTTAAGTTGGTTGGAGTGGGCCCCCCTTGAGCCCCCCCAATGAAGATTTGCTTCCTACGCCTCTGGGTTTTCAGTTTGAAGCTGGCATAATGCCTGAAAGGTTTATTCTCAGATTTACGAGGACTGTAGACGATGCTGTGTGCAGAATAGGGGGCAATTTTGTTGGGAGGATTATCAATACTGGCCCCTGACAAGAGGCAATACAAAAACATTCTAGTTTTTAGGCAATAGCAATCTAATCCAAAACGCTGACAATAGCTACCTTTGTTATACATCAATAATACATTCATTATTATAGATCCATGTTCATTGAATTAAGTGTACTCACAGAAAGCGACTTTATTGAATATCATGGCGCTGAATGAAATCGTATCAAACTAACGTAAATTCCCGCGTACTACCCGCATCTCGTGTATAACCCGCACCCCCAACTCAGGCGAATCCTATAACCCATTTTTGAATTTGAAAATTTCAGTTTTAGTACTGTTCTATAGTAATAAAAACCTTCGTATAACCTGCACCCTATATAGGCATGTTTTGTATCAAATGAAAGCTGAGTCTGGTTTGCGTACAACCTGCGGGTAGCACGCGGGAATTTACGGTAATAGCGTTGACCCGCAGTACTTACGTCCTCTATGTTGAAGGTGCGGACGGTGTGGTCTGCGTACCGCTTACTGGTGAGGGCTGTTACACGGAACTGTCCGTAGGTGTGGGACCGGGACGGCGAGTTCTCGTCCGGCCAGTAGTGGTAGGACAACTCCTAGAGGAATAAAATAAATTATTTTTATCTCATATGAAATGAGTTAAAACGTGGTACAAACAATTCCAATAATATATCCATTAGGTAAGGTATGTCGAATTGTGTTTTTTTCAATATTAAATAAGGCAAATGATAGGATTCGTCCTGTTTTGAAACTGTAGGGTCGGGTAACTTGAAATACAAGGTTACTCTTATTTAGCCTCCGGCCACTCAAAAAGCTCATAAGCTAGCTCCGAAGAATTTGATGAGGGTGGTTTTTATTCAAATTTGTTCATTACTGAAGGGCTCACGTAGCGACTTTTCACGAACAAATTTCATATTCTAGTAGTTTACATAATTATGTTCAAAATGTAAGTCATTTCTAGCCAACTGTATTGATGACAGTAAAAGCTTTAATTTGATACCAAATAAGCCAGTTGATATTTATCAATTTCATCATGTTTTTCATTAAAATAATTGCAAAAAGAATAAAATTGATCTTCGATAGAACCTGATTTTTGTGATGCGCCCGGTACGGAGGACCCATTATTTTTTTGAGTGGCCTTATTTTCCATCAAAATTTAATATTTTCCCCATGAATTGTTATTTACTTGGCTTTATTTCCTGTTACAGTTAAAAAAATACATTTTCCCCTTAAATTGATATCTAAGCTACTGTATGATTGCCCATCCTGTACATGTCCTTCCTCCAGAAGTCACACAATAAAGATATTGGAAAAGAATGATAGAGTTGGTCCTATTTTGAAGCTACAATCAGGTTACCTGAAATACAGCTTCCTTGGTGTTTGGCCTTATTTCACTAAAAAAAAGATATTTTCCCCTTATAGTGATATCTAAGTGACTGTATGATGCCGTACCCTGTCCTTCCTCCAGAGGTCACACAGCATGATGATTATGCACACGTCCTTCTCCCACACCATCCGCCAGAAGTCCCTCTGTGTGTGCCGCATTGGTGCTGAACCATAAATGATTAAAATCAACTTTTATTGAAAACGACAATGTCAAGTATTGATAAGTGTTGGCAAGTATCTACCTTTAACTTTAAACACAGTTATCCTTAATGTTTTAAAGTGGTAAGGAATGACACAATGCATAGGTATACGGTTAGGTGTAAGGATTTACCCAGTGGGCACAGACCATTGAATCAACATTGATAACTGGTTGTCAATGTTGATTCAATGTTGATGCAACGTTGATTCAATGTTAAACTGTCTTTTGTGCCCATTGGGTAATCCCCCTGACTACACAGGCTAATACATAGTACATTGTCGTTTTTGGCCCCTGAGTGCTGTACCACTCAGTGGAGCCCCCAAGTGGGCTTTATCTGAACTAAATATATGTTATAATATGAAATAGAAATTCATGGCGATATGACAACAGCGCCATTGTTTTAAAGTTATCCCAATGGTTGAGGTTGGTTTTTTCCCACTTTTTGAATGGGGATGAGCATGGTGATGTTGTAAATCATTTGTGAAAGTGAGCACTATTATTATACAAGAGCACTATTTTTATACAAAAATGTAGTGGGCCAAACCAATTTCCACTGAGTAGTCATAATTAGAGTAATTAGCATGGCCCTTTAAGAACATGGAAGATGATTACTATGTGCAATGCTCAAGATATTCCTCCTACAAACCTATTTGCCTATTTGCAATCAGTTCGTGTTCCACTCGGCCTTTGGCGTCGTGAAATACAAACTCGTGTACAAAATGACCCTTTAAACACACACGATCTCATGGAAAGCATGGTCTATGTAATTCGTGAAATAGAAGCAGATGTTAAACTCATGCACAAAATTACCCTTTAAACAAACATAATCTGATGGAAATCGTGGTCTATGTAATTTACTATTTTGTAAATTACTGTTTGATAAGACAGTAACGTATTACTCACCTTGACTTACGATGTATTGTTTACTGCCGTTGGTTTGCTGTGGGTAGAAGGTTAGAAGGATTAATAGTTTGTTTCATGGTATATGACAATTAGCATTTCTTCCATGTAAGGCAGTGCTAATATTTTAACAACAGGTGGGGTGGTACGGGTAAAAAAAAAGGGGGGGGGGCAAAAAGAATCCTTGAATTGGGGGCGGGGGGAAGAAATTTTAGCGCTAATCCAAAATCTCGCTGGCCCGCCTTTTGTTAAAAAGCCATAGGTTGGCAAATAGCTCATCTGGGGCTGTGTTTATGCATCATGAGGGCCAATGGCCACAGGGAGCTAAATGGTTATGCTATATCCAAAACCCTTTGGGGACAGCATTATGCATTAGTACATCATACCAGGTGTCGTCATGATGTATGAATGCAGCCCGGGTGAGTAACTCGCTAGTGCTGCATTCAAGCATCATACCGACCATACAGGGTTGAGACACTCCCCAACTGTTGGCATGATACACCAATGCCACCCTAGTGAGTTATTTGCCGGGGCTGCATTGGTGCATCATGACTACAAATGTCGTATTTTAGTGACATGCCGTCCTGAAAGGGTTAAAGGGTTAAAGGGTTAAGATAGTCCAGGTCAGACCTGACAGTCCTAGTGTAGAGTCAATACTTGAGTTGGTATCAGGGTGGTCTGATTGACAGGAGTAATAAGGGAGCCAGGTAACCATAGCAACGTGGTGTAAGCCTGATAGGCTCTGCTTACCACGCAGTTAATCAGGGCGAGACATGGCTACAACTCTGCTGGGAGACGGAGGTGTGACCTTACAGATACTGCCAGGGTATGTGACTTGACCGCCATATTGGTTTCTCCCATGGTTTTGAGACAAGCAGAAAATGTTAGCACATGGGAGAGGGTGGACAAACAGTTAATTCACAAATTCACTTGATTATGATTGGTATATACACAGTCCTGGTCATTTCTGGCCCGTGCAGTTATTATAACTCCCGCCAAATCTAATCTTTCCACACTATCGTGAGTAGGCACTGGGGTTAGAGGGGCTTTGAAATATCTCTTGCGACTTAAGGTGAATAATGGTAAAATTGAAGTGTTATTCTCTCCAGAAAACAAGGACCGTAAGTCGTTTTGTACATGTATATAGAAATAAAGTGTATGAGTAAAATAATTTTCTAAGCATAAAAGAAAATAACTTACTTTAACATAGTTAGCATTGATGAAGTCAGTAGAGTCTTTGTCCGCTGGGTCTGGTTGTAGCCGAACTCTGGTGTAGTCATCTGTGTGCAGAGCAAATAGCACTCATCAGGCCTGTGTCCACTAGGATTCATCAAACCATTTAATAAAAGGCTAATAAATCCTAGTGGACACAGGCCTGCCAGTAAACAAAAAAACACGTCATATAAAGTCCCTCTAGGGCTCCTTATAAACGTTACAAAACGTGAAAAACGTTATTTTGACGTAAAATAACGTATTTTTGTTAGCTGGGCTATTGTCAATAGTCCTGTGTCCACTAGGATTATTGAGCCGTTTGTGAATATTGTCCCTGAATTTATACACTTTTCCCCTATAAACATACCTTGACTTTAATTTCAATTTACATGTGTTTCAAAATTGAATTTTTATGTATATTTTGCAAAATATTTTAGGTATTTTAGGTCAATGTGTTGAATTTGCAACTAAAAATACCAAGAACTTTCCATTAAACAAGGGTAAATATTTAGCTATCTAGATATTAGGATGGCCACAAAATTACGAAAATTTCCAAGTGATTATACCTCGCTGCTGTAGTTACATCTGATGCACTAGGTCTGTGTCCACTAGGATTTATTAGACTGTTTTGGCGCCGACAAAACATGTTTTGACGCAAATAAAGTCAAATAAGTCCTATTGGGCACAGGTCTGATATCAAGGGAGGTCCCCAAATCACAGCAGGTTGCAGAGACTTTCCAGCACAGATTGCATTGTGGAATTTGTGCTTCATAATGACATCATATTCTCTGGCTCAGTCTCATGAGTTCGTAACAATTGAAACGTCTTTGGCCGGGTGTAGTCTTTGACCAGGTATAGTCTTTGACCAGGTGTAGTCTTTGACCAGGCAGCAATAGGATATCAGAAATGAGGTCTATGTGGTAAGGAAAGCGGGGAAATAGTGCACCCATATATTGATACACGTTTATAGCAAACATAAATCAATTTTGTTATATATATATATACTGAGCACACTATGAATAGTACAGCATAATATTACTATTTCCCTCTGCTTGGTGAAAGACGTCACTTTATATGTAACTTTGGGTTTAAACAGCTGCACTGTGCATAGTAAACTCAGTATATAAATATATAAACTTTTACTTAAGTTTCCAATAAACATGTATTAACATATTATTGCAGTATTTCACTGATTTGCTCACTATATAGGCCTCATTTATTCCATCTTATCACTCCCTGGTCAAAGACGTGGTCAAAGACTACACGTGGTCAAAGACTACACGTGGTCAAAGATGTTTCAACTGTTACAGACTTATGAGACTGAGCCCTCTTTATATTCTAGAAGGTGAACTCACATACGGCTACAATTTCCTTTGGATATCTACTTTTCTTGACATTCTCAGGTGCATGCATGGCCTTTGTTGGGAACTGGGGGTACAGTCGCGGGATGTCCTGAAAGTACAAGGAAAGGATTACTTTACATGTGTAGAGACTGAAAGATACATAATTACAAAGCGTCCACCAGTCAAATTTCTAGTACCGTAAAACCTCAGTTTAAAGCCTGCATTGGTTTAAGCCAAATGCAGCATTGGACTGGTAGGGCCATTATTTCTGCGGGCACCTTGCACCAAAAAATGATAGCAGACACTCGGTATCACTGGAAAGCTGTGATGGTGTAGATAACAACCCTGGTGTGTATAACAAGAAAAAAGTAATACGAACTTGGCAAATGAGCATCAAAAATAAAAAGTTTGAAAATAGCTTTCAACCATGAAAAATTGTATAAATAATACTTAAAAATATTTATAACTATCTGAATGTACATTACATCATATCGTAAAAACATCTAGATCCAGAACATTGAATCTCGGATGTTGTAGGTCATAAGTCCAAGGTCAGGGTCAAATAACTGGGAATGGGATATAATTATGTGATCACAAGTTCCTATAGATAAATTGTAACCTCTATTTTTCCTGCGCTACGCTATTTTGTAATCTATCAACCATCAGTAATATTGTGACCTTCATTCCAAAGGTCAGTGCCACTGCCTGATAATAGTTGACATATGCAGGCAGCTACACATGTCATTCAGACATAATTTTAATAGGACATAGTTCAAACAAAAGGGATAGTGCATTAAAGCACTATACGGCAGGGGTAGACACTGACTTTCTCAGCAGTGGGCCACCCGGGCCTGTAGCTCCAAATATCTATGGGCCCGAACTTTTAGCTGTGGGCCAGGGAATACCTTTTATTTTTTTCAGAGAGAAAATCATATATATTCCTGATTTATCCATGTTAAAATGCGACCAAATTGCTTTATTTGCTCACAATAATCTCTTTTCAATGACATATTAAATGACTATATTTATTAGGTATATTCCTATCAAATATCTTTCCTGTAGGCCAACCGGGCCGATGGGAAGGTAATGCTGGAGAAAACTACGAGCCCGGACCCAAAATTATGGGCCATGGCCAGTGTTTACATGTATGCTGCTCTTGAAGGTAAAAGACTAGCTCCCAGCATTACATAAACATGGAGCTTAATCAGGTGAATAGCACGATCCTAAAAAATTAATATGAAAAGACAAAAATGGACTCACGCGGAACTCCTCTTTGAACAGTTTGTTGTTGTTTGCTTCCTTCTTCTGGAACTCCTGCAGGAGGTTCTCAGCCTCTATAGGAGGATGTCGTGTGGCCAGCGGGCCCGGCTCGGCCACCCCTGTGTATAATGGTATAATGGTACAGTATAGGGCTCTGCCACCCCTGTATGTAATGGTGTAATAAATAGACAAAGGTTCACGAGTATAGTTCCCCACTGAGGGTTATTTCACGAGGCGGAGCCGAGTGAAATAACCCTCAGTGGGGAACTATATGAGTGCTCCTTTGTGTTTATTTCATGTTATTATTAACTATATTCCTCAAAATTCCACTTAATTGATCTAAAAATGCTATTTTACAGTGTTTAGATAATCAATTTTAATGATTTAAAAGACCGTGAAATACGGGAGAGGGTTAATTAACAGGGGCTGTGAAATACAGACTTCCTTGGTTAAGTCAATAGGACGGCCGTATTTACCATGAAATAATATAGTATAGGGTCCTGGCACCCCTGTGTGCATGGGACATGGTATATGGGTATAGATAATGCTATAGGAGGATGTCGTGCGGCCAGCGGGCCCGGCTCTGCCACCCCTGGGTATAATGGTATAATGGTATAGTTTAGGGCTCCCAGTAAACAATAAATGTTATACAACATTTAATAACGTTATATAACGTTTTTCTAAGTCTCATTACTATGGCATAACGTTATATACAGTTTTAAAACGTTATTTTGACGTAAAATAACGTTTTGTTGTGAGCTGGGCTAGGGTCCTGCCACCCATGTGGGGGAAATAATATAGGTATACATGAGGCTATAGGGCCCTGCCAGCCCTGTGTAATAATGGTATACATGCTAGTTTCTCATAACCGTGAGCATCGTGAGAATCGTGATCTGGACACCCCCCCCCCTTTTTTATTTTACATTTCTAATGTATTGTCACGCCACAAAACCCCTTATTATACCTTCATCAATTGTATTACGTCATATTACGTCATATTACGTCATAATTATGATTTATGATTATTAATATTCATATTTATTATTATTTGTAATACGCACAATACTTTATACATATTTTCAATCCATATGTCCATCAAAGTACACCTAGACGTCAGACATACCTATTTCTCACTAAGCCAAGCCAAACTAACCCCCACGCATAATTAATCCATAGATCACAAGCAGACCCTTATCCTATGGACAATAGGTAACAGTCAGCCCCTCCAGACGACAAGGCACCGACCGGTCACCTATACACAAAACAAATGAACTATATGTTGACCTCAAGGATTAACTGTCAACACATAAAACAATGCTATAAAGCTGGACACCCTTAATCAGTGTGGCACCGCCAAAGCCACTTGAGCCGGCTGGAGGCCACCTGGAAGGTGGGCGACAAAGCCCCCATGTGTGCATGCTACTTATTATGTAATCCATTACCCATAATGCACTGGACCCAGGCTCCCCACCCGCGGTCCAGCGCACACCACATGTTAAAGCCATGAATATATAATTATCCAATCAAATGTCAAATGTATATTATCCAATGAAAACCACTGTTACATCTACTTCCGGTCACATGGGCACCCCCTCCACCTGCCGGGCACCTGTACTTATACCCCGGTCAGATGGAGGAGGAAATCACTTATCATCTTGCAACCATCAGTAACTTATATACTGAGCCCTAGTGACTGGTACTCTGATATTAATATTATTATTAATAAAAGATACCAAGTATTGAAACTGACGTCTCACCTCATCTTTACGCCCTCATTGATGTGGAAGGGTTTTCCCTAGCCACAGAGTGGTAGAGAACCGGGCAACTTTCAGCTACCTGCGACCATGAAGAAATTTTTTAATGCAGAGACACCAGTCCCTCAGTGACCTATCATCACGGAGGCACACTAGGAGCCAGGGACCAGCACCAACATCAGGTCTACAACCCACCAGGAGGAAAGGACCAAGCAACAACAAGCACATCACTAAGTCCACCTCCTGCATCTACAAGGACACAGTAAGACATTCTAAACCAACACTTATAGACACTGTACCTATTATACCTATAGACATAGCTACCCCACCCACCTCTCCCATTCGTGTTGAACCCACTGTCAACATGGCCGGAGACGATCAGGTAGAGGTAGAAAGACAACGAGAACTAGACGATAGGATATCAAGAAAATAAGTTGAACAATTAGCGGCCCATAAGGCAGAGTTAGAAAGACTCAAATCCGATATTGCAGAATATAGGAACAACAAGTCCATTAGCGACCTGGCTAGCGCCATTTCAAAAGCAAACAAATACACCATTCGTGAACCAATCAGATTTTCGAAACCGGACATCAAATTGAGCACCAGCAAGTGGTTCACGGACTTAGAACGATTTGTTAGACTAAAATATCCCCAAGAAGATCACCCCATCCACGTCACCTGCGCAGTCTATTTAACTGGACCAGCATACGAGTGGTACAGTATGCAGCCCACTAGTATCCAGGACGATTATGACCTTATAAAGAAGGGACTTATCCACCACTTCAAAGATGTCGAAAACGACATCAAACTATTGACACTATCCCAATTTGACCCCACCCTACAAACCATGGAAGAATGGCTAAAGGATGCCAACACCCACTTCCAAAACAAGGGGGTGGACATAGAAGCTGCCATCATCCAGGTAGCCACCGTATTAAATGAGGACTACCGAGAGGCGATCAGAGCGGAAAGTCCTACTACATGGGCCTCCCTCTGCAGAGCACTCAGGTGTGCTTACCTCTACAAGAAGACCTCCACACATAAGGTATCATCCCTATCCAACAACACCCTAGACCCAGTAATAGCTGCTCAGTTAAGAGAGAAGGACAGGGAGAATGAAAAATTAAGAGACCTTCTACAGAAGCAACAGGAAGTAATGGAGACCGAACATACAGTAGCTGCTATGGGGGGTGGTAAACCAAAACCCACCTACCACAAACAAGCAGCTGCACCTACACACCAATCTCCACCCACTGACTTCGCGTTACCACCCAACTATAGGGGGAGGAGAGAAGACTTCGACATCAACTACGTCGACAACATCAGGAAGGCACGCTCAATGGGCCTCATCCCTCCCACCCACCGATTCAAAGGGGGACCCAAAGACATTATAACCCTTCTTCAAACGGGTTCCCTACCCCCACATCACTTCAAGCTCATCCAGAGCCAACAACAACAACAACAAAGGTGGCAGCCACAACAACAATCATGGCAGTCACCACCACAACAACAACAACAATGGCCACAACAACAACAACAACAACAATGGCCACAACAACAACAACAACTACAACTTCAACCAACGCCACAAAACCCCACTCCACAGTACACCATGGCACAGCTCGTCAGCATGATGAACGACCTCACCAAGACGACGGGAAACTAGATTGTCATCCTATGGATAGGCCTCATCAGGATGACAAAACAGTCCCCAACACAGAAGACACAGCATCGCCCATCGACATCACGCCACACGACCCACAGACAATCCACAACGCTGCACCAGTGCGCGGGAAACCTGCCGACGTCCAAGCTACTCTGGAAGTCGTCCCCCCACCACTACCCGACCTACACATGGAAGAAGGTGAGCAGAGTGTTTTGTTTATCAACATGGTCAATGGCAATATAGATCTACAATTCAAAGATACCAACATCCCCAGTCTAGTAGACACAGGAGCCACCGTCTCTTGCATGAGAGAGGGTCTAGCCTCCACTCTATCGAAACTAGTTCCTCATGAGTTTTCACGAATCAGGTCCAAAGTTTATCTTGCCGATGGAGCATTGTGTCACATCAAAAGAGCTATCAAAATCAAATTCAAAATTCAAGGCAAAACATTCAGTCATCAATTTGCAATTCTTCCAAATTGTTCCTCACCAATCATATTGGGAACAGATTTTCTATCAAAGACTAAAAGCAAAATCAATTACTCCACTGACCCAACTCCAAAATCTCAACCAATCAGGGCAGTGAGAGCTATTTCGATACCTCCATTTTCCGAAATGGCCATAACAGGCCAAGTCACATGCTATCACTCAGTCAGTCAAATCAATGGTATAACAGACAATTTTGACAGATCAGACAAACTTCCAAATTACATTGTACAACGTTCAGTCGTGACACCTGACCAAAGAGACAGACACCCACTGATATTATTGAATATCTCATCTAGAATCTGTAAAATCCAGAAGGGTGAAATCGTAGCCTTATATACAAAAACAGACATAGACAAAGAAAATAATATATTATCAACAGGCTACGACGAGACACAACCCGAGGAGACAGACATAGACATAGACAACAACTCTACTATCAGTGACAGTGCATCATCAACAGGGTCAGACAAAACATTCTATGTACCGACACCAACATACTCAGAATATTCTGACTCTGACATGGATCAATCCATGTCAGACGACGAAGATTATATAAATATGGTACAAGAGACGACAGGTCACGACGAACAAGACATAGACAAAGACATGTACATAGGAAAGGACATAGACATAGAACCAGAAAAAGAAAAATCACACGTCTTCCAAAAACCAGACTGCCTCACAGATGATCAATTCACAACATTTTGCCAATTAATAGAAGAATACAACGACATATTCGTGGGAAAAGATAATATGATTGGAAGAACCCATCTGTACACCCATAAAATCAACCTGATCCCAGACGCCAAACCCTTACAGTTCTACCCATTCAGAATGGCCCCGCACAAAGCTGAACGACTTGAAATTGAATGTCAGAAGCTGGTAAAGCAGGACATTCTGGAGGAAACCAAAACGGGTCCCTGGTCATCCAGAAGTTTTCTTGTAGAGAAAAAGAACGGGCAGGGTTACAGATTAGTGACAGATCTAAGATATGTGAATTCCCAATCCATCAACCAAGCACTTACATCACCACGAGCAGACGACAGCCTAGAAATGATTGGTGAGATGCGACCTGCCGTGTTCTCTAAAATGGATGCCCAACAAGGGTACTTCCAGATACCAATTAGAGAGGACGACAGGGACATCACAGCCTTTCTCACTAGGACCAAGAAGTATAGATACAAGACCATGCCCATGGGACTTGCCAGCAGTGCTCAGGCTTTCCAAGCTGTAGTCAACTTGATCCTACAGAACCTGCAGTACAAATGTGCAATCCCATACTTAGACGACATCTTGTGTTTATCACCTACGATAGACCAACATTTCATTGATTTAAGAAACATATTCGAAGCACTAAGAAATGGCAAACTAAAGTTGAAGAAAACCAAGTGCGAATTCTTCCTAGAGGAACTAGACTTCCTAGGAATGAAAGTCACCACTGACGGTATCAAACCATCTCCAGACAAAGTCCACAAGATCCAGACATTCCCCACACCGAAGACCACAAAAGAGGTGCGGTCATTCACTGGACTCGCCCAATTCTATAGAAAATTCATCAAAGGGTTCAGTGAAATTGGTCGACCCCTATTCAACCTACTCAAAAATGGGAACAAGTTCGTTTGGACAAAAGAATGTGAGACTGCATTTCAGACCCTGAAGGACTCTATATGCAATGACGTCATCTTGCTGTACCCAGACTACAACAAACAGTTCCATCTTACAACAGATGCATCTGGTACAGCCCTGGGAGCTACTCTTTCCCAGGAAAAAGACGGCGTTCTACGACCAGTAGCCTTTGCGGGCAGAGCACTCCATGACCACGAAAGGAATTATGGTGCCACCCAAAGAGAACTATTGGGAGTAGTATTTGCAATAGAGTACTTCAGACACTACCTAGAAGGAAGACCATTTGAATTATATACTGACCACCAAGCCCTCATCCACATGTTGACAAAATCTGATAACAAAAACATGTGGGCTAGGTGGGCACTCAAAATTCAACAATTTCAATTTAACATCAGACACATAAGAGGCAAATTAAATATACCATCAGACGTTATGTCAAGACGAGACTACCCACTAGACAAGACACCAATGACAGATCCTCCACCAAAACCCAAAGCCATAAGGGTACAACATAGAATTATGTTTGAGGATGACATACACACACAGAAATTCAAAGAAGACGAACCACCATTGACACTACCAAAACGACTACCCAAATCAATCCTGAAGAGAAACTCCACCCATCACTTCTATTGTGAATGTATGGAAGAAAGCACAGAAGATATAGAAGAAGTAAAACGATTGACCCCCAACCTGAGAGCAAATCCTGACATCCCAAGTACCAAATTACATCATTTTGGGCTTCCACAAACAGAATACAAGGGACTGTTAGCAGCCATAGTGGCCTCGGTACAACAGGAAGTGGATTCAGCTGCACGACCGGTCCCAGGCCACGCCCCACAGCAGCTGACAGTACCCTCTACATCCCTAGAAGCCCTATCAACATTCATAGAAGAAACTCAAACAGAACAAATAGAGCAGGTTGCGGCGACCCGACCGGTCCCAGGCCACACCCCGGCACCGCAACCTAAGAAAACCACAGATAAACCAAAAACGAAGAAGAAAAATGAGAAGCCTAGAAGAGACGCCACAGACATGGCAAAACACTTGGCCAATCAGACTAATCATCTAATTGAAATGATAGAAAGCCTCTCCGACCCACAGATCTCCATCCTCAACCTCAAAAGAGAACAAAGATACAATTTACATACGAAAGCTATTATCACGTATTTAGAGAATGGACAGGTACCCAACGACAAAAACAAGAAGGAAACGGAGCAATTTATCAAAATAGCTGATGACCACATCATGCTGAATGACATTTTGGTCCATATCAACACGGTACTATGGAAGAAACACAAGGAATTCTCATTCCAACCCGTCATCCCAGATGACATGAGACTTCCCATCTTAAAGCTTTTTCACGACCTCCCAATGGCAGGCCACGCTGGCGCACAAAGAATGCTGTCGACCATGCTTCCCAAAGTATATTGGAAGAGTATGGCGGCCGACGTCCAGAAATTCACAGCGACCTGCCACGTCTGTTTGAAAGCCAAAAAGATGAACCTAACCAACAACCTGCCAATGACGGCCCATAGTACCCCTTCTTACCCATTCCAGTTTGTCCACATAGATGCCATAGGCCCACTACCACCAACACCAGGAAAGAATGTATACATTCAGGTAGTGGTCGACAGGTTCTCTAAATTCTGCATAGCTTACCCTACTACATCATTGGACGCGGAAACAACTACCGCAGAATTCATAGAAAAGGTTGTTCTGGCCGAGGGTATACCAACATACCTCCAGTCAGACAATGGAACGTCATATAAAAATTCAAAATTCAGAAACATGACATCCTCCCTCAACATAAAACATGTCTTCAGCTCGGCCTATAGACCAAAATCAAACGGCCAGGCTGAGAGATATGTGAAGACGCTGTCTGAAGGCATACGGGCCTACTGTGAGGAACACCAGGACACATGGGATGTATTCCTGCCACACCTCGTGTTCTCCATCAACAACACAGAGTCCGCCACCACTGCCTTCACACCGTTCTTCATTATGAAGGGAAGGAACCCAAACACCATAATAGACAACAAACTCAATCAGGAAGAAGAGAAAAGTCTAAATCTCCACATCATTGACAAATTAAAGAAAATAGACTACACATACAATCAGGTCATTGAAAACATCGAAAAGAGGACAGAACAAATGAGACAACAACACGACAAAAAGGCAAAACCTACAAAGGTGCAGAAAGAATCACTAGTGTATGTCAAGGTACCCCGACTGATGGATAGAACAAAATGTTTGAAACTTCAGAAGGTGTACTCTGGTCCATACATAGTGTGCAAATTCGTCTCAAAGACATCCGTCCTCCTCAAATCTGTGATCACAATGAAGACAATGAAAAACCCAGTCCATGTAGATAGACTGAAGTTAGTACGTCACGTTAGAAATAACGATTTCATTCACAGACTCATTGACCCAAATGACGACCTCATAACCAAACTATGGAAGAGAGACGGAGACTCATATAAAGCGAGACCAGCGCTACTACAAACCAAAAATATATATAAAGCAAAGCCGGCCCACTCCAAGGTCAAGAGGAGGACACCGGTAGGACTAAAACCATAATATAAACTATAGAATATATAAGAGGAAAAGAGTTATCACCTATATTACATAAACAACAAAAAGCTCACTATATTATCGCTACTATCACAAAGAGACACCAACTGTCATATATTATCGACTTTATTACCAAAAAGATCAACACTGACTACTACGACTCCTATTACCACTACTACTATTATAATGATTCACAAGAATCACGACTGACACACCGATCATCATAAAGAAATACTGGAAATACAGTATTTATCATCAAAAAGCGCACAAGCTTCATCAACTATTATTATTATAACTTATAATCCATCTATACCCATTTCACCACACAAGTAAGTGGCAGGGCGACTCCATATTATTGCTGCTCCTTTAACAAACTGACACTTCAAATAGAACTATTATCAACATGTCAAAATCCGACATGAAAGGACAGTTTGCGCACTCTTATTAACCCCCCCCCCCATAGACCAGTGGAAAAGCCTTGTATGCGGGTGGCCACCCACATGCATTGCAGGTGTCAACAACACCAGGAGGATGACCGCAATCTGAGCCCTGGATGGCGCCACCACTGGAGCGCGCAAACAAAAGCTCCACTTATGGGAGTGTGATAACGACCAACATGGCAGGGTGACATAGCCACCACCCTGTACCCAGACCAAAGGGTATAAGTTCACACACATCCCCCCAGCTTTCCACAGTCACCCAGTGACCACACCCCTACACACATCGATTCAGTCAGGAGCAGCCCACAGTTAATTTGGTAGATCCCCGCCAGTACTGCGCACTTACACTCATCCCTCACCAACTATCGACTATCAACTATTACTACTACAAACGATCGACTACTACTATTATTACTATCAAATCCCAACAACTGGGAATCATGAGGTATACACTCTACCTCCTATTAATCATCACACACATCATTTGCACGGCAGCACAACCAATAGTGAGGCAAAATATCGGCCTCATCTATGAACAGCTGCCGGGACAAATCATCACCGGTCATGACCTACACGAGGTCATACTGGCTATCCCCTACAACATCCCAATGGCTCCTCGTCCGAAGCCACTCATTTACAACACCATCAGGACTCTTCAACTGACTTCACTAGGACCCCATGACAGCCATGACGCCAAGATGTTACAACAAGCTGCTGACCTCGACCGACTACTACAAAACGTAGATATTAACATTATTAAGACTTTAAAGAACATTGCACACTTCCTCTCGGATCCTATTACTAACAGGCCAAAGAGAGCTATCCTAGGATTCTTAGGGGAGCTCTTTAAATCAATCTTTGGCCTGGCAACCACTAGAGACATGGATTCTATCATCAACGTCATACATCACCTAGATGCTAGAATTGGTACACTGGCCGACGTCAATGTTAAAACTGCACAAGGATTACATGACGTCACCCAGCAACACCAGCAGTTTCTAGACACTTATATAAAGCAACAGGACGTTGTACAGGAATCCCTACTTAATATTACCGAATCCATAGACTCGTGGTCTGACGATTTCTCCACAACCCTAACCTCCATCCAAGCCGACCAGGATCGTAGGATTACCCAGTCAGCCATCATATCGGCTCAGGTAATTGTCCTAATGACCAGGATCGCCTACCAACAAGGGTTATACAAGGTGGAAAATTCTCTCAGATTATTGTCCACTGGAATATTAGCACCGGATATGATCCAACCCACAGAACTAGCCCTCAAGCTAGCCACCTTAGACACACAACTCAAAATTAGGAACCCAGGATCCGAGGTAACCATTATTGACACCGCATATTACTACTCACAACCAGTTGCACTATACACCTATTCCAAAACTCACTTATACATTCATATTAATGTTATCATTTCTGCCACAGACGCAGCATTTAACCTATATCAAGTAATTACAACACATGTCCCCATTAACACCGAAAATACGACAAGTTCAGGATCTACCCTATTACACACTGACAAAACTTTCCTCGCTGTCAACGAGGCAGAGACATTGTACTTAGAGATGACAAACGCAGATCTGCTTACGTGCCAAGGCTCGATACTGAAAGTATGCGCTAGGACCATGCCTAGAATACGCAGTGACCAGCCAACCTGCCTCATGGCGGCCTTTAAAGGTAACCAGGCAGACATAGCCAGACTCTGCACATTTCAAGTACACCCTCTGAGACCCATACAAACCCGTGCTATAGCTATTGGTAAAGACAAATATTTAGTAACTACTAACAAGGAGTACTACCACGTCATCTGTCAGCACATGACACCAACTACTAAGAAAGCTTCGGCCTACGCAGTTATTGGTGTCCCATGTATGTGCCACTTACAGTTTGACTCATTGTACCTCCCAAATACCAAAATTCCTTGTAACGAATCTTCTTCAACACATTTTCTAATGCACGCGGCCAATACACCCATACTACTCGCACTCACAAACAATCTCAACATCACAGCATCATCACTACACCACGACCCAATACACATACCACATCTACATACACAAGCTATCATCAAATCTATGACAAACATCAGCAAGTTATCATCAGACATTACATTGGACCTGGAACCCTTTACCAGGAATATCCTAATAGAAGCCACCAACGCAGCAGACATCTTAGACCGACCCATCCAGGACACACCCATACGTGAGAACATAGCTAGCTTCTTCGCTAGCCCTGTATGGAACTATATAGTACCAGTCACTTGCATTCTAAACGCCGTAGGATTCTTCTACTTATTATATGTATCCAAAGGAAAAGCACTGTTCGCGACCATCCCGACCGTTAGTGCTCGACCCAACAACATTTCTTGGAAATTTATTAACCCCATCCCCCAAAGCGAAACCAAAGAAAATCACATAATCAATTTGGATCAATACGTCGATGCCCATAACATTTTTACCCTAATATTTGTAGCGTTAATCGTATACGCTGTTATCAAAACCATCTTCAAGTGTAAAAACAAAATTGCAAGTCACTTTGGAATGACAAACTCTGGACATAAGACCAATCCTACTATTACGCTCAAAATTTACCAAGGACACGTCAACCACACCATCCCACTGCTATCCCTACCCTACGAACGTGACTCTATTGTTAATGAATTCATCCCAACTCTGACGGCCATCTCAGCCCTGTCATGCCCATACCCACGCATAAACATGACATGGAACGGCCCCATATCATTCAACATCAACGGAAAACAGAAGTCATACTTCCTACCCAACCATATCATACTACCCCTAGCGGCACGGTTTTCTATCATACCGGCCCTGAAAGACGACACCACCACCACAGGCTTAACCCTTAAGACTATTGACATGACTACATCCCTACATCCGACCGAAACCCAAGACAACATTGACATCGACCCCGACAGTGACAACACTACGTCACTTATCAAAAACCCAAAAGACATGACAACTACCGAACTATTGACAGCCATTGTTATGAAAAAGAGTGAGACAGGAAATGAAACATAAAACTTTAGTATAGAAGGTGATAACTCAGAACGAACTTCCTCCATTGCCCCTCGACATTGAGAATGAATATCAAAGATCAAGTATTGCCAAAGATCATTGCATAAACAAAATACACTGCTCAAAACCTATTGCTATACATGTACTATCATAACATACTAAGTATTACACATGGCCTATGTAAACGCTTAGTACATCTATATTATTATTGAAATGAATTTCTTACAGCTTCCCATTGTATGAATTGTTTGTATTATAAACTAGGACGGAAGCGCGACATATAGAATCAGTACGTCATATTACTACTACCACTGTACCACGACTTGTATTATGTAAATAATTGGTAAGGTTAAAAGCTTCCAAAAGGTATAAACATATAAATAGAACAGAAGCGAGACATATAGTACCAGTACGTTACCATCGGAATATTATTAATTTACCACTGTATAACATGTATGTACAAAACACTGTATGAACCTAGAAAATGTGATTAAGAACATAGTCATAGTATAAGATAGATATATCAAAAATCATAAAACAAAAAAGTTCATACAAATACTTTTGAAGCGTGACATAACTCTTCCTCTACTACTTCGCAGCCTGCACGAGGGCGTGCAGGAGTTGTATTGGGGGGTGCTGTCACGCCACAAAACCCCTTATTATACCTTCATCAATTGTATTACGTCATATTACGTCATATTACGTCATAATTATGATTTATGATTATTAATATTCATATTTATTATTATTTGTAATACGCACAATACTTTATACATATTTTCAATCCATATGTCCATCAAAGTACACCTAGACGTCAGACATACCTATTTCTCACTAAGCCAAGCCAAACTAACCCCCACGCATAATTAATCCATAGATCACAAGCAGACCCTTATCCTATGGACAATAGGTAACAGTCAGCCCCTCCAGACGACAAGGCACCGACCGGTCACCTATACACAAAACAAATGAACTATATGTTGACCTCAAGGATTAACTGTCAACACATAAAACAATGCTATAAAGCTGGACACCCTTAATCAGTGTGGCACCGCCAAAGCCACTTGAGCCGGCTGGAGGCCACCTGGAAGGTGGGCGACAAAGCCCCCATGTGTGCATGCTACTTATTATGTAATCCATTACCCATAATGCACTGGACCCAGGCTCCCCACCCGCGGTCCAGCGCACACCACATGTTAAAGCCATGAATATATAATTATCCAATCAAATGTCAAATGTATATTATCCAATGAAAACCACTGTTACATCTACTTCCGGTCACATGGGCACCCCCTCCACCTGCCGGGCACCTGTACTTATACCCCGGTCAGATGGAGGAGGAAATCACTTATCATCTTGCAACCATCAGTAACTTATATACTGAGCCCTAGTGACTGGTACTCTGATATTAATATTATTATTAATAAAAGATACCAAGTATTGAAACTGACGTCTCACCTCATCTTTACGCCCTCATTGATGTGGAAGGGTTTTCCCTAGCCACAGTATATATATATGTTAGAATGGACAATTCTTTAAATTATTTGGTATCAAATTAAAGTGTGTGATGTCAGCGATACAGTGAGCTATGTTTAACATTATAGCAACCTTTGCGGATCAATAAACTCTTAACTAATAAAATTTGAAAATAGTATGCGGAAAGTCTTAATTTCCCTATATATTTTAGCCCCGGTAAAAGAAAAAAAGAGAGTCAAAAACATCAAAAAGACGGCCCTTATCATGTTTCTTTACTGCCGGGCGATGAGAAAAAACGTTTTTTGAGTGGCCTAACTGACTGCACTTACATTCTGTAGTGTGTACGTCCACCTTCCTGCGGCGGTCACGTGACGACAGTAGGGTGGAGCTGGCAGGTTCTGGAGAACTCTCCACGTCCTTATATATCTCACGGTGTCGCTTCTTACGCCGATGTCTGCAACAATATAGACATTATAACAGTGTAAGATTATTTTAAATTATTATCATGCTTTTTCTTACCAAAGTTTTCCTGTTAATTTGAACTTAATAAAATACTGCTATTTTCTGGTCAGTCTGGATGTTCATGCCTTTGGTAACTGTTTCTATCAAGATTGTTAAATTTCAAGTCACATGTTTCCATGTTTTCTAATGAATGGTATGAACTAAACTCACCAAGGGATATGACTCCAACTATAATTATAGCAAAGGCGCTTTCGGACTGATGGTAATCAGGGGAAATTGAACAAATTCGTTAGTAAAGTGTCTCAAGTTCCCTATCCCTGCATAACCCTATCCCTGCATAAACGAGTCTTGTCATTAGTTCACGTGCCGTTATAAACCAGCTTCCAATATGTTTCTTTGTTATTTGCTGAAAACGCTATTTGGCACATATTTAAGCTAATGCAGTTTTATTTAATAGATCAGAAACTTGTGTCCATACCGGTATAGTACAACACATAAGAGGATGCCGATGATGAGGATGAGGGCAGCCACCACCGCTATCAGGATGTATACCACGTGGTTCGGGAAACTCGCAGCCATGCCGACCTGAAATAGACAGAAACATACTGTCAACCAAATTTGTTTCTTTAGAAACGCTTTCTATTTTATTGCATTCCACAATCTAGCTTGTATACCTATCTGTTAACTTTCCTGAGTGATGGTGTTCATACACCTAAGGTTCCTCTGAGGAAAACTCTAGACATTGTCTCCAATACAACTTTATCCATAGTCAGGTATTTTAATAAGCACCAGCCAATGCTGGATATGGGAATATGATAGGATTTTCCCCCTTTCCTCATCATTTCAGTAATAAAAAATAATCGGTAAAAAACCCACGATTTTACAATATTTCTATCACGTTTTATTCAGTAAAACATTTACATCATCAAACCTCTTGGTCACCAATACAAAAAGAAGGGAAAAAAACAAAAGGATGTAAATGTTTAAAAAGAAATCCCTCCCTTAGTTATGAGATGTCAGGATTCGTTGCGCCCATCTCCCCCCCCCCCCTCAGGAGGAGTCTGTTACATGTATTATTAAATGAATAATTCCTAACCACCATCACTGTCATAGGGTTAACCACAGTCATGTGTGTGTCGCTGTGTTCAGGTGGTGTTGCCAGGAGTCCAGGTAAATAACAGGAAACACTGTGCTACAGATTTGATGTGTTCACAATAGCCGTGTGTCCACTAGGATAAATAAGACTATTTTGGCAAACACATCTTGGCGCCGACAAAACTCTTTTGCCGACACCAAAACGTGTTTTTCGATGCCAAAACAGTCTTATAATTCCAAGTGGACACACGGCTAATTGGAGGAAAAACGTTTGGTTGGACCGTAGTTATAAAGCATGGCAGAACTGAACGCGGTGCCATAAGGTATGGACATGTGCCATAATATAAGATGATATACCTTAGTCACAATCTTTGAACACATTTTACATATGTTGGTCCCTTTAAAGGAAATACATACCAAAATATATATACCGGTAGTCAGGATATATTTCTCATCCCCCTCACCTATCAACACACAATATCTCACTAATATGAGAAGTGATGCCCACCCCCGCGTGCCCACCCTCTTATTCTAGTCAATAATTATAGTTCCAAGGCTAGTTCTCACTTTAGTGAAATTTTAACTTACCCTTTAACATAGACGCTATATTCCCTGGGTCCCAAGCATACCCTAACAAACCGCTCCCATAAGTGGTGGCATCACAGAAGTGGTGACGCAGCAACTGAGCTGACACTCACGAGGGGAGGGGTACCTTTTGTGTTTTTTTTTATCTCCCTGTGTGTTAGTTTCGATACCAGGTCGTGCATGATGTGGTCTATAGTATAGCCACATACGGTGAGACACAGACACGATAGTGGGTTCTATTAGCATCCCTCTTTAAATATTGAGAAAGGGGTACTCTTCGAGAGATCCTATTTTTGTCAATTGGCACTTATCATCGTCAAACATAGTTATGTAGTGTAGTACATTTTTATATAATCTCCCAGTGAAAGATTGCACGATGCCCTTCTCCTCGTTTGAAATATATAATATTCATAAGACATATCATGGCATACTGTTTGCACATGTGATGAAAGATAAATAAAACTGTATACTTTGACTGAAGAAAGAAGGTCCGAAAATATTTAAGTTGTTTTCTAACTCCTCCTCTGGGGACCACGCCTTGCCAAATCAATATTTTTCCCAATAGGGCCTATATTTTTGAGTCTTTAATCATCTTGGGATTATTGCTTGATCCGAACATAAAATATTTGCTGCTTTAGTCCAACTGGACATAGTTTTATGAACTGTTATGCATTTATGTAAACATAGATTGCGTTTTCTCCCTTTCTTGGTGCAGGGGCTATAGCTGGTATATAGACATACACTCTGTGACCTGTCGACTCTCTGACTTCACCCTTTAATGGCCGCATAGTACTTTAATGCATTATGCCTCCTCATTGTCATGATTCATGAATGAAAACCCAGTGAGTAACTCACCAGTGCTACGTTCAAGAACCAGGCCAACCCTGCCAGGTTGATACATCCAAACCAAAGAATCGACATGATGTTTGAATGCAGCCCAGCTGAGTAGATTCGCCAGGGCTGCATTTATAAATGCATCATGACGACAAAGGGCATGGTACACCAAAACCCGTTGCGGCCCTTAAAGGGTTCGGGCTGTCAAATGCAGGGTGTTACTGGTTAGGGGTGTCCTTTTGGTTTCAGTTGGGTAAGAATTAAGTACACTTGATCGAGACGTGGTCAGATATACGCCTTGTTACAAGGACATACGTCCTAGACTCATTAGACTTAAGTATAAGGAAGATGGGAGGGGGGGGGGGGGCGTTTAGAGGCCCACATAATACTAATTATATCTGTAAATATAAAATTATGTTTGCATTAGCTCTCGATGGGACCTCCCAGGTAACGTTGGGTAAACCTTGAATGACGTTTACTAATGGTTATCTGGTCAACGTTTGTTAATGGATATTGCTTCAACATTGATAAAAGGTTTTGAGGAAACCATTGTTTGAAAAGCATTGGTTCAATGTTAGAATACAGTCAGGAGGTTTTCCAGATAACTTTAAGTCAACGTTGGTAAACGTTCACAATGTGGACTCAAATCAACGTTGATTTAACCAACTGGTTAAACGTTGATTGAACATTTTCAAAATTCTAACCCAACTCACAAAGTGGCAATTTAGTCATTGAAAAAAATGATCTTGATGTTACCTCTATATATTTGTTTAGAAAAAGGAACTATACTGATAATTTCTGATGTATTTATTGAATTTTACATAAGCATTGATTGAATCAATATGTATGATAAAAGTAAATGATATCGGACAATATATAATCCTTGCTGCATTAGAATGTGTGTATCAACTAAATGTTTTCTCACCCATAATTCAACGTTAATTCAACATTGATTCAATGTTAGATTAAGCCCATGAAATGAGTTAGGCTAGATGCCAACTGAACGTAATTTCGCTCTGTAAATGACGTTTAAACAATCTCAACGTGTTACCTGACCTGAGATGAACGCCCATGAAGAATGTATGCCCTTAAAAGGTGTTGTTAGCGGCATGAAATAATATTAGATTTTGGTTTAGGTAACATATTCCTGTCCAATCTTCCACAGCAGGTAGATTTGTTTACTAGCTAATCATGCCAAATATGGATTGTCACAGAATAGTTCAAAGTCCAATGTCATTCAGTGTACATACTAACAGTTAACCCTGTAGCATCTGCGTAGTGCTTTAATGCATTGTGCCTTTTGTCGTCATGATGCTTGGATGCAGCCCTGACCATTTTACATGCCAGGGCTGCACCAGTTTCTACTCTTGTATCAATCCAATGGGGTTGGCATGATGCTTGATTGCAGCCTCGGCAAGTTCCACAACAGAGCTGCATTCAAGCATTATTCCACCAGAGGGCATCATGCATAAAAGCATGATTGGGCTTTAAAGGGTCAATACATAACAAACCCCTCCCTACTAAATAAGACACCATCTATAGCTATAAATAGACACAGGTGGAGACAGGGACGTGTGATTTAGACCCACTCAATCAGGCATATCGTGATAAGTGTCCTCTCACTATCTCCAAGTACCCTGGGTATCTTGGAGTGAATCTATGATTCATGATTCTGATCTCTGACCAACTTGTGTAACTGGCTGGTGTGAAAACATTAGAATTAGACGAAAAAATAATAGTTGTGCTCAGGTATCCCTAGCGACCCTATTTTTTTTGGTCCTACCCAAATTCTTTTTGGAAGGTATCTTTGTGTTTTTTCTACCAAAAGAAACCAACTTTTTTTCATGGAATTTCCATTTTTTTACTGAGATTATGCAAAAAAAAAGGAGAAATTTTTGTCTCATAATCCTTTAAAAAAAGTCGACCTACCTACCCTCTTGGGCTATGCTACCTGAACACAACCATTTCTATTTCTTGGCCTTATGGCCTTGGCTGCGTGTGGGGACATCAGGAAGGTCTTTAAGGACAGATTCATGGCTCGTGACATTAGGATTTTTGTCAATAGTGCAATATTTGGCAAGAGTAATCGTTAATGTCAATAGGTGGTATTTACATATATTTTTGTATAGATTCACCAGGATTCATGGTGAAAGACCCCCCTACTCGTGATGATCAAACAGGTATCGCCAAGTGAGAAATTGTCTAAGTGTCAGCAGTCTATACAAAATCCTGCCGGACACCGGCTATAGCCGGCAAAATGTCTGCCGGTCCAGTAGAGATGTGGCTATTGCCGGTCTGAATGACTGGCTGTCATCTACAGGTCTTTGCCTACAAACCAGTTTTCATGGCTTGTAAATCAGACGAGTATTAAGGTTTCTACAGCATAAAACAGAAAGCATGAATATTTTCTGTAATATTCTTCAGTAATTCACATACTATATTTTTTTATATAATTGTAACAGACAGGGAAACCCAATGTATTATCATTATTCATACAAAGTCTTGCTTTATAATTGATTTAAAAAATCAATAATGAACTCCTGTAACCAGGCCTGCAAAAATTAAGCCAGGCCTGCAAAAAAAAAAGATATCTGCAGGACCGAATGTCCTGCATGGTGAAAAGGTTTTTGTATAGACGTGTGTTGACATCAGAGTTACGATGGTCTTCACTAAAGTGCAATGTAGGCTACGCAAGCGTCAAATTGATGACTATGATTGGAAGGGGTGGAGGCTGAACCAAATGGGTTCTAGGAGTAATATTGTGTGATTCAGTCTAGATAAACTAATCTTTTAAAAACTGTGTAATATTACAATTAGGCTTTGAATAGACCATCTACTTGCATATATACGTATACTGTATCTGATAGGCAAATACGGGATAGCCCTCCCAGATGAGGGGACAAACGTTTAGAGCATTATCTTAATCTTAAATCTTAGTATCTTAATTCAGTGTCTTATTTTGGGGCAGCGGTGTTTTGTATTGAGACACTGTCAGTAGCTTATATCCTAAATCTTAATCCAGTATCTTAAAAGCGGGCAGTAATACTTTTAAGATAGTCTAAGATAAGTCCTATAATGGGATTAAGGTAGTTTAAGATAGGATTGAAATAGAAGAAAAATAATTAAGATAGTTTAAGATAGGATTGAAATAGAAGAAAAAGAAAAAAAAGGGGTCTGGGGGGCAGAGCCCCCCATTACATACTAGATAGTAATAGTAATACTTTTAAGATAGTCTAAGATAAGTCTTAATATGGGATTAAGATGGTTTAAGATAGGATTGAAATTCAGCTATTAAAAAGTTTAAGACAAATAAGATCAGTCTGATTAAGATAACTCTTTGTCCACTCACCTGGGAGAGCTATCCCGTGCATGCATCTGATAAGAGTGGCTGCACTGATGCCAGTAAACACCTGATAGCTCTCCTAGGTGCGCGGACAAACGTTCTGAGCGCAATCTTAATCCATCCTAAATCTTAATATATAAGCTGATGGTTCTATCTTACATACCTAAACTATATTAACTGACGTTTGCCTTTATAGTATATGTCCTACACTCAGATGGGATAACATAAACATCTAAAAGAAAAGAAAAAGATGAAGAAAAAGGGGGGGGGGGGGTCGGGGGCAGAGCCCCCATTACATAATAGTTAATAAGCCTATCCTACTATGGACTGTGTAGGCTTACCACTACTAGTGGTGCTATCTTCATTTGGTAATTGTCTAAAATTATTTACTCAGTATCAAGACACAATTAAGAGCTATCAGATTATATATTAAGATTTAAGATAATAGATTAAGATTGCGCTCAGAACGTTTGTCCGTGCACCTAGGAGAGCTATCACGGACGTGCCTAATGCCAAGGGAATAGTAAATTACAGCACAGGTATTGTGTATCTGCCGTCTGCCTGTATTTGAAATCGATCTAGTTTTCGACTGTATTGGGCCCGTTACCATAGTTTAAGGACAGTTTATCTTAAGATGGATCCTGGTTATATCGTCCTCAACAACACTAAGCGATATGCGCACCTTGCTTATCTGATAATGATACCTGAACTCACTTCATAATATGACAGATAAATAATGAGTTTATTTCTTAGTAATTCCATTCACACACACTCTCCCCCCCCCTACCACTAAATGGAACTCTGATCGAACCGGAGTTATTCTTACAAAAGCTACGACAAAAAATATCTACACACCATGCAATGTAGGTGTATCAGATGCCCTGAGAATACGGGTGAGAGTAACTCCGATTAGATGAGAAAACTCAGTTGATTTCCAAGTATATTTAGCTGTTCTTAGGGCCATAACCCATTAGCCGATTTGGATGCATTATCGGCCGATAGACCCTCAACAAACAGGCCCAAAGTAGTACTTTGTAGTACAATCTTGTGGATGCATCAGCCGATAATGCAACCAAATCGGCTAATGGGTTGTGGCCCTTATAAATATCAACAAGAGATAAGGACTGGACATGCATGGGTTTTCTGAAAAAAATTGATATTCTATTCCGTTATTCAAGCTGGATTCATCCTGTCAGCGTTGATATTTCCTTTTTTCTAACATGATTAATTTCGATGAAATATCCCCTTGACATCATCCATGTATGATAGAGACATATACGGGGATGGAATTAGGGCTGTGGACACTAGGATCTATGAGACTAAGGGCTTTTTTGACGCCCATGCATAAAAATGTTTTGGTGCCAACAAAATGGTTTCGTCGGCGCCATAATGTGTTTGTCGGCGCCAAAACGTATTTTTCGGCGTCAAAACAGTCTGCTAAATCTAGTGGACACATGCCTAATATTGGAAACAATAAAAAAATTTCGACAACAAAACGAAGCATACTAAAACCAAGATCCGTGACCATCCCTGGGTATTTAGGTCGTAGTACCAGTTACCGCGGGACAAATGTACACAGACTCTGTCGTGTTTATCTTACAGATGTACCATCCCACTATCTGACACACTGAGTCAAAGACACACACACAAACAGAGATACAGAGAGAGACAGACACAGAGACATATATGAGAGAGAGTGTGAGAGAGAGAGAGAGAGAGAGAGAGAGAGAGAGAGAGAGAGAGAGAGAGAGAGACATAGGAGTTGTAAAATGGGATCAGGAAGGGAGGAGGATTGGAGGAGGAGGAAGGAAGCAAAGATGAAAGGCAGGAGGGAGGGATAGAAGCAGATAGGAAGGCAGGGATTAATACAGGGTGTAATTATAGACAGGCAAGCGGGGAGGCAGGGCAGTATGGTTCGAGGAAGGGAGGGGTAGGCAGGAGGAAGCAGGAGGACGCAGGGGGTGGTTCAATGAAGGCAGGGAGGAAGGTAGGCAGGGAAAGAACAAGGAAGGAAAGCAGGCAATAAGACAGAGAGGGGGACAGGGAGGCGGGAAGGGAAGAATCCAGGCAGACAGACAGGCAGGAAAACAGGTGGTGGATGAAGTGGGGAGGGAAGACAGCGTGAGGTATAAAGGCAGGCAATAAGGGACGGGGGACGAAAGGAAATACGCTGACATAACAAATTAAATGTAAGGGGGAACTCTTGCTGGCAGAGTTACAAGAACACATACACTGTCATTCTGACTCAAACGGTTACACACACATATATACACATGAGACCCATCTTACCCATCCACACCACCCACGTATACAAAGCATATGAAAGTACATGGTATGCACACTCAGATGATGATACCCCTCCCACCACACCCAGTGTAGACTCACCTGTAGTTAATCCCCCCTGTATCAGGTACACTCCTGGCACACCTGGGTATCCAGTGTGATCTGCCTCCTGCCCCTCCTACCACTACTACTAACTACCAGATAGTACCTGCCTGCTACTACCTGGGAGGAGGTGTCTGGGGCGGCCCCAGGTAGTGTGTGTGTGGGGGGGGGGGGGGGAGGAGGCAGAGTGCAGTTAGTGGGTCGGTCTCAGAACACGGCTAGGATCAACACACATCAGTAACAAGGGACCAGGAACAGGGAGGTTTAACAACAACGACATAAGGGTCAGAAATCTCGAAAATGGCCTAATTTGGGACTAAAACCAAATCAAAATGAAAATTCAGTAACTTCAATTCATCTTAAAACAAGTTCATTTCATTGAAAGAGTAGTTTCTTGGCTCCATGCAAACCAAAATTGGACGGCTTAACTCCTGAGGGCTCAGTTTTTATTCACCGACAATGATATCCTAGTATAAAACTGGCGGAGCATACAACTAAAATATGAAAAAGCTGGCAGAATGCTTTAAAAACATAAGCTCATTAACCCTTCAAGGACGGATCAAGGATCAGGTTCCTTAGTAAGGTTTGTTGGCCCTGAGGAAGAGCGGCCCCGTGTCTATTCACGGCACCCTAATTAAGACATACTGGTCTACTCTTGTTACCGACATACCGGTTATAGTCATCTCATGGGCACTCCACACTCTAAATAGCAACTGAAGATACATAGTAGAATCTACCAAAAACAAAAAAAAACTCATTTTATACTGGAAATCTGCAGTATAACTTACTGTGCAGTTACAGCAACTTCTGACAGTGTACAATGGATTTTATTGTATACCTATAAAATAGCAACCAACTATTTACAGTGTACCCTATACCCTCAAAGGATTAAGGATTATAAGAGTGTTCATTTTTCATTTGATTATCTATCTAAATGCAAATATTACATCAAAAGTATACTACAATGTGTTACCGTGTAACTATACGATACTCTTATAGAATTAGTTAATCTGTACCGTGTGCCCCTTTCCGATCCTCCCTGGTCCTCTCTGACTCATGAGACCGAAACTTCATTAACATACAGATCTACTTTCCAGGCACGTCATCTATACCGACAATGATGACCATTAGGTAAGCTAAATGTGCCGGTCTATATCACTGACTGGCTTTGTTCGTATCTAGCCAACAGAACCCAACGTGTGGCATGTAACGGTTCCATCTCAGACCCCACCAATATAACCTATGGGGTCCCGCAGGGGTCCATATTGGGCTCCCTGCTCTTTATCTGCTATATAAACAGCCTACCTGATGTCATAAAGAACTGTCGTTGTATTATGTATGCTGACAATGTGGTATTTTATGTCACCCACACTGATATTAGAGAGGCAGAGCACCTCCTTCAGTTGGACAGCACTGCTGTCTACCAATGGTTTTGTAAATCTGGTCTTAGTGTCAATACTGATAAGACACAAATCATGGTTTTCAGTAGGGATAAGACATTTGCAGATCCTAACATAGCCATACGTATGGGCAATAACATACTCTCTACTTGTTCTAGTTATGAATACCTGGGCATAGTGCTGGACCACCGCCTGAACCTAGACACAATGATCAGCAAAACTGTGAGCTCAGCTTCATACCGCATATATATGTTTGCTAAATTAAGATGTAAGATGTCACACCGTGTGGCCAACTTGGTCTATAAACAAACAATTGCACCTGTTTTAGAATACTGTGGCTTTCTCTATAACGGTCTCACTGAGGCACACCAAAAACGTCTTCAGCATGTCCAGAATCGTTGTTTACGAATATGTCTAAAGGTCAAGATAAAGCACAGTGTCTTGAAACTCCATAAAGAGACCAATGTTGAATTTCTGGGAATTCGATTTGATTTACAATTAGTCCTTCTTATAAACAAATATATTTATGGTGAATCTCATAACGCTAAAGACCTTGGTATTACCTTTAAAAGGCCCTATGCAGAAGGTGTTCGCACTAGATCCACTGACACTGGAGAGCTAGTATATCCCGTCTCCAATGGCTGGGGATATCGTAAAAGTCCATTATACAGGGGGGTAGAGTTGTGGAACAGATTACCCCCTCCTTGTAGACTTAACCCCATCATACAGTCCTTTAAGCTACTAGCAAAACCTGTTATTGCCAAACTTTATATGGACAAGTGGTATAAACACATGCCTGAAGCACAACGTGTGCTCTAGTCTATCCATTTATATAGATAACACTAGTGATATTCAAGTGATTGTGAATGCATAAAGATATCTATAGAATGTATATTTATAAAGTATTATCACCAATGACATTTAAGTATTACCATCCATTTTGCTTGAATCATGTTAATCTTGCCATACCAATAATTATGTCAAACATATAATTTGCCTGTTTATTATGTCATGTATCATGTCCTCATATTTGATTCATTCATAGCATACCTAGAAGCCGAGTGGAAATATACCGCCATGCTTACTTATCACCAAGTTGACAAATACTGTGTTTATGAACATCACTTAGTGACAATAAACGCAATATAAACTCAAAAGACACTTTTTAACTGGGGGTCTGGATTACTCCAAAACTATTAGTCTGGGTCGTAAACCTGCCAGGGCCATTTCTTGAAATCAGTACTTATATCTGGGTGAAGATGGCTCAGGCTTTACTATATATAGGATTTGATTATGCCCAAATAAAACTGTTTGAAACAAGGGAAACAAAAACGAGTATTCCACTGGCTATTGGATGACAGAGAGAAATGGCATCTTGGCAGTGCTGTATTAGTGCATCATGCCAACCCTTCGGGGGAGTCTCACTTTTATAGAGTTGGCATGAAGCTCGACTGGAGTATGCACAGTTAGTCGTCAGGGCTATATCCATGCGTGATGATGATCAAAGACCAAAATAGGTTGAAGGCAACCCGACCCTAGATGCAGAAAGGGTTGACCATGCCACACCCTCCTAATTTCTAGGAACTTTCTTCATCTTTTGTTATAAGATATTCATATCTTTTTTCAGATTTAAAAAATTCTTGGTCAGGAGATCAAGCTCCCACGCCTAATCAAATGTCTAAACTCAGAAAATTGCTTATCAACAAGAATATCCAATAATTTTACAATATTCCTAGTTATAGTAAAAATCAGTAAGTCATCCGAATGACCTGCAACTTGATTTGGCAATTCACGACGCATTTCAGGTACAAAAAGAAATAAGAAAAATTCCGACCTATCTCCTTTAATGTTTTGGACCATGTTGCCTTAAACACACATTTTTGGCCTAAGTGTAAACACACTCAGGTGGCTCTGGGCACCTTATCTGTGTGAGTCCTCAAGGTGTAAGGTGTAAGGTGTGTGGGGGAGGACGGGTTGAATAGGTGCAAGTGTACATTATCTGCATGTCTATATTCTTCCAACTAAGCCATTATTTGTAACTGTAATAAAAAAGAATCCCAACTATTTGATCACCAACATGGTATATAAGTAGTAAGCATGATGTCTCTGTGTGTGTGCTCGTAACCAGACCAATGGACTGTTCATTTATAAATCGGGGGGTATAACATATTGTGACCACTCATCTGGGGTTTGGGCTCAAAAAACATTGATTGTGTTGTATAACTGGGACTCCACTAGCCGATTTTTTGGGTCATTCTCACAAACCGATCATATAGGTCTTTACAGTCTGATCAAGTCAAAACAAACATAAATTTCCTATCTGTTATTCCCCTATATATAAAACGGCATTAGGCCTATTTGGCACCAGCGAATCACCCCATAGAAATTGGTTTGAGTGCTTGCCGGGAACAGATAAAGCAAAAGAGGCTACAGAATTTTTTATTTTTTTTTCAAAGCTATCTCGATTATCTCCCCAATTTTACTTGAATTAATATTATGAGAGGACTGTGTGTATTGAGACTCATCTTCATTGGACTTATCTTGAGATAACAATTGTATTTACACACTAAATCAAAATCTAACACAATATTCTCGCAGTGTGTGTCTAGCAACAAGAGGCATAAATAGCTCTTTAATTCCGCCATTTTTTCCTAGACTAAAATAACATATTTATATGTAATTTGTGATTAAATGCAGCGAATTCGCACAGTACATACCTAGAACATGTCTCTGCTTCAATCTCATACTAAAGTCAATTCAAATTATTATGATATATGAGCTCAAACTTTCTTATCGACGAGCCTCCTTCACCAACACGGCAACGGCCGTATCTAGGTCAAAGGTCAAAGGTCATGGCCGTATTACGTCACAGATACGGCCGCACATCGTCAGGTGGCGCAACATGTTTGGGAGGCTTTGCCGCGCTGTTTGGGGGGTGAAAGTTAAAGAGGAGAGGGGGTGGGGGGGGGGGGTCATTCATTTGGATTGTAGGCCTACATAATCACCAGCTGCCGAAGGCACTGGTTGTGCATAAATCGGCCGATTAGAGCCCTTTGAATGGGGAAGCATCAGATAAATGAAAATCAAACCTGTTTGATATGAGATCGCATGTCCAGATCGGCCTGAGATGCAAAATCGGGGCTTAAATTGTGTTACACAGCCTTGGCAATTGTATTTTCCACATTGTTTATAAACAAAGACATCATTTGTAAACATAGTTCCTGTCTACTTTATATCATTGTCGTGAGAATGGCCCCGATCTGAGAACAAAATCGGTTAGTGGAGCCCCACTTTATAACTGCTTCGTGGGTCATGTCCCAGTTACCTATGAATTTAGTCTGGGAAGACCTTCCTAGCTAATAAAATACGTTATATTACGTCAGAATAACGCTATTAACATTAGATAGCGTTCTGTTGTACTGAGGAGCCATGGGGGAAACGCTACATGACGTTGTATAACTTTTTTTAGTTCACTGGGTTAAATTTTTAAAAAAGGGGTAAAATACACCATTGACACATTTCGTAGTACCTGGCGATGACAAAGCAGTTTCTGAGTGACCTAACGTTGCACAAACAGGTATGTGTCACGTAACAAACACACATACAGTAAAGAGGCTGGGGCTCCTACACAAGATCGCGGCTTATAGCATCAGGATGCCGCTTATATGCGAGTTTACTACTAAAGTGACGATAATCAGACTCCGTGTGAGGCTTATAGGATATATTCCCAGGGCCAAGACGCGGCTAATAAGTGAGTAATATGATATAAACGAGAGGTTTTACAGTCGCCCCCTCCCAACCCAGCACCCACCCGCTACCTTTATCACAAAGCACTAAACTTCCTGATCCTAGTTCATATCACACTCCCCAGGTGGCACTAGGTGTCAGCAGCTTTGTAGATAGACAGCACTTTAATAACGCTGTACTTTCATTTTATCTACCGTAGTGGTTTGTTGATAAAAGCACCCAACTTTTGTAATAGACACTGGGCTTGGAGAAGTTATACGGTATAGTGATTATGAAATCGATTTTAGTTACTAAAAGCTGTACTTTAACGCTGGTTTCATATGTATTTTAAGTGTCAGTTGTCAGTGAAATTGAAATTGAAATTGACCGCCTATAAGTAATTTAAAGGGTTTCTACAATATTGGTATAAGGCCACAAGCCCGAAGTCGGCAGCACATGAAAATGTCATGAGGGAGCTTATTTCTTACTGTTGGGTGAAGATCTATTGGGAAAAAAATTCCAGACCATAATGCACATCTTAAAGCTAATTGATCCTCAAACATTTCTAACCAAACATTTTAGGGTGAGCAAAATAATTGTTCGGATTGTGGCAACATAAACAAGAGGTTTGCAGCCTGAAGTGGAGTCAGAGCACCCCCTGTTGAGGAGTGAGAGAACTACTCATGTCGCAGGTGGCCTATGGCAGTGGAGCTTCCTGGTGAAAGTCCTGTGGTGTGGATACCTCGTCCATTGATACCGATGTAAAATGCCTTATACATTTTCGTTTCAGTGGGCTCTAAACGAGCACCATTAATTACAAAGTATTGTAGGAAATTCTTACAATGTTTTCATTTGTACTGAAGCAAAAATGTGTATGTTCAATGTTTCAACAATAATTCAACCAATTAGTACAATTACTCGATATACATGTACTTAGACCAAGTGCGCTACCGGGTAGCTTAGAGTTCATTACATAGACTATTATGTTAGGCTTCTGAAATAATTCAATTGTGACCACAGGGGGTCAGTGTCTTTTTGATCAACTCTGGGTTGATCATGCCTCAATAGGCAGAGTACTTTATGTTTTGCTCGACTCCGTACGGAGTGTCAATTGATCCATTTATTAATCAATTGTCAATGTGATTAGCCTTATTTCTAGAGGTAGACCAAATAAATCGCGTCAATATGACAGCTTGTTGTCTATACTAATAATATGAACAGAAGAGGAAAGGTAGCATAGAAAAGAATACAAGTAATACATATAGTCATGCAAAGTTGGTTGTGGTTGTGGTTGTGGTCTGCCCGGGGGTCCCGTTCTAGTTCAGGAGATAGATCTTCTCAGAGTTAATATGCTGTGAATGCAAGGTCAATCAATACAGGACACTCCCACCACAGTGCT
Source organism: Harmothoe impar (assembly GCA_947462335.1). NCBI lineage: Eukaryota > Metazoa > Annelida > Polychaeta > Phyllodocida > Polynoidae > Harmothoe > Harmothoe impar. The sequence goes on along the minus strand of OX381710.1, from coordinate 14,832,848 downwards.
CTCAGTCATTATTGACAGAATAATATATTGTTCAGTGTGGTATACAGGTATATAAGTGTGTACATGAGTAAAGGCGTATGGGTGTATAGAAGTAGAAGAGTGTTCAGACTCTCTCTCCCTCATCCTCTGACCCAGATGAGACCTCTCCCACATCAGATTCATCCGACTCAGATTCAGAGTCCTCAGGATCTTTCATACATTTGCTCTTAAAGATATCAACACTAGCTGACATTTGGACTACAGGTTTTAGGCGACTCCATAGTTTGACTCCCCTGTAAAGCAGGCTTTTCTTAAACTTCTCCAGTCTAGGTCTACGTAATGCAAATTTGACCTTGTGGTCTGCCCTGGTTCTGGGGTTGGCAATGGGTCTCATATTTAACTTCTTTGACCTTTTAAACATAATTAGCAGGAGTTGTTCTTTGCGTCTCTCAACCAGCAGTTTGACCTCGCTCTCTAGGTGAAATTGATCAGTGTCTATTCTGTCATAGTTGCCTTTGCATACTTTGAGTCCCCTGTTTTGGAGTCTCTGCAGCTTTGCCACCAGTGCCACCTGGGTGCCCTCAGTCACAAAACTGCAATAATCAAAGTAAGGCACTATTGTCTGCTTGTATATTTGCAGAGCTGTGTGTTTGTCCACCAGGTATCTTATTCGGCCTAGATTTATGAGCCTGTAACTAACAGTTTTAATGGTGCTGTTCACCTGCTTGGACATTGTTAGCTTACCATCAATCTCCACTCCTAGATACTGGTAGCTGCTAGGACTCTCAAGAACAGTTCCTTTGACTTGTATTTCACATTTACTTAATATATCTAACTGAGACTTGCCACCATGCCAGACCACTTTGGTCTTCTTTGCATTAATGGTAAGACCATTGACTTTGCACCAAGTAACTATATTATTAACATCATTCTGGAGTCGCCTATGGGTTTCCGCCGGGGACTTGCTACTGGTAACTAGGGCTATGTCATCTGCGTATAACTGGATTCTGCAACTTGTAATACAAGTACTGATGTCATTAATAAACATAATAAATAACAGGGGCCCCAGGATAGACCCCTGGGGCACCCCAAATTTGACTTTTTTGGCTTAAGACTTGCAGTTATTCAGCAGTGTAGTTTGACTTCTACCACTTAGGTATGCCCCTAGCCATTTTGCAAACCCGTAAGCCATCCCGTACCCATTTATTTTGTTTACCAGCAAGGCCTGATGTGTAGAGTCAAAGGCCTTGCTGAAGTCTACATAGCAAATCCCCAGAGCCTGGCCCTCATCCCTAGTAGTGTAAAGATCAGTAGTCAGGTCAAAAACGGCCTCGGTTGTTCCAGTCCCTTTGCGGAAACCATATTGCTTATCTGAAAGCAGATTGCCTTCATCTAGTATATTGGTCACATATGAGTGGACCAGCTTTTCTAACATTTTGCCAGGCTCCAGTTACTGACCTGAGACAATTGACCTGACTTGGGTATGGGGACCACCATGGCCTGTGACCATTCATCTGGAAACACACCAGTATCTATACTATTATTAAATAGGGATCTCAGGTGTGGTATTGGGACACTAAATGCATCCTTTAATACTCTAGCTGATATGAAACTAAGACCAGAAGATTTGTCAACATTTATATTTTCGACCACATCTATGACTTGCTCATAAGAGAATACTGGTTTGCCCTTGGGCCAGTCCTCAGTACCAGCCTGCCTGAAGGCTTCTTTTAAGCCCTCCAGTAGGCTGTCAAGGTCCAATTGGTCATCAGCTGGCCTATCATATGTGGCTTCATTTTCAGAAAAAGGTTTTCCCCCAATGTTTGCAAAGTATGAGTTGCAGTATTCTGCTGCATCTTTACCTATTTGCCGGTGCCGTCTTTATCTATAAAGGAAGCCGAGTTGTTTTTATCTTTTGGTTTTAGGAAATCATTGATTATGCACCAAAAGGTTTTACTGTCCCCCTTACTTTCTAGTAGTGCATTTTTTATTTGAGATCCCTTAGCTTTTTTGCATGTCTTTGCTACTTTTTTCCTATGTGTCTTAACTATGTCAAGCCCTGATGCGCTCCTTCTGTATAGGTAATTTCCAAAATGACCTGATCCCCATCAAACATTGTTTCCCTTATTTCATTGGTCATCCAATCATTGGCATGATCCTTGCATGTGATGTCCTTAATAGGGCAGCACAGGTCAAGATAGTCCAAGATGGCTTCCTTAAGGAGACCCCATTTAGTGTTTGGGTCTTGGGTATTATAGAAGTCGGCCCAGTCCCAGTATGCTAGACAATCCTGTAGTTCCGTTTTATCATACCGTTTGTAACTACAGCCCCTGAAACTTAGCTCTTGGGAAATGGTTTCAGCTTTTTTCCTACAAGCAAAGACCGGGAAGTGATCACTGACAAGTTCAATCATCACCCGACTATTTGTCACGCAATGGCAGTTAGTGTAGATCAGGTCAATACAAGTCCCTTTGTCATCTTTGGGTCGTGTAATATCAAGAATTTTTGACTGTAGGCCCTTGAGTCCCATCAGGGTTTCTAGGGCAATGGTCTCTGTGTCTTCTGGGGCTAACAAATTTATATTGAGATCGCCCAGTAGCCATATTTCAGAATTACTGTATTCTTTATATATGTGTTTCAAGACAGTGTCTAGTTCAGTTAAGAAATCGGCTACCTTACATTTGGGTGGCCTATAGACATTTAGGATTGTTTTGTACCTGACCTGTGGTTTCTCAATTCTTACACATAGAGTTTCAAGATTATCCGTCATGACACAACATGCCTCGATTCTGTCTGAAAACAAGGCAATGTCATTCTTGAGATAAATAAGTAGACCACCAGCCCTGCTGTCTCTGTCAAGCCTATGATATTGCCTACCGGGCCAGAATATGTTGGCGTCGGTGTGCGTATCATCTAACCAGGTTTCAGTTAGGCAGCATACGTCAAGGGCGTCGAGGGTTGCCTTAACAACTAACCTAGTTTCTTCATTATAGCTTCTGCAATTCACATGTCCTATTTTGAATCCCTTCACAGCCGATAACCGGTACCTATCTATGATTGTATATCAGTGGGGTAACCATATTGTCACCCAGGGACAGACAAACCACACTCACAACCACCAGCAACCAGGAAAAATTGAGAAAATGGTGCAGTGTAATAAGCATTATGGGAGGTTGGAATATATTGATGAAAATGAGATTATTGGTTGCTTTATCATGTTTATTCATGTGAAATTCATTGAGGTATTGCCATCTCTATATTGCCAAAAGAAATACATCACAAAGGAATGAATAAATTTTACCGTACAAATTTCAGGGTCAATTGACTTATCAATATGATATCTGAATCTCATAAGTATTGATGAAAACTGAAAAGGATAGGCTGATGGCCGATGTCTTTTCTTCTTTTAGCCCACATTTCTATACAATTTTAGCTTTGGTGGTGGTACTCTTTACAGCCCCAGATACTGAAAGAAACAACTGAAAGTTAACTGAATAGATAAAGGTTCAAGAGTGTAAGTTTTGCGAGGGCAAAAACCGGCAGTGCAGACTAAAACCACTCACCTCTCATGTTCATCTTACATTGTGATATTATGAGGGCTCAAACCGCTATTAATCAACTGTACTTTACAAGTTTATCATATACGATTGCTTTGTCTCCGCCTACAAGTCGAGGACAAAGCATATCCACATCTGCTACCTGGTAACTACACCTGCCACCAGTGGCGCTGCACCACCCTATTGTATATAAGGGGCACGCACCACTAGCCACTCAGAGAGAGCTGGGCAGGGTACTAGACCAGTGCACACCATCGCATACCTAATGTACAATAAACCCAATCTACACACCTAATCGCCGATTGTAGTGTTACTTACTTTTGTGCATATCAAATCTCAGATATTAGTGCAATGCTAATTGACGATGGCCCGATATGACAACATCTTTTTTGATTCAAACTGTTGCAATTATGATTTGAGGGAGTCTAAAATAGGCTTTTTTATGTCATACAGATGTAAACAAACTGGCATTGATGATGTCATTGATGATGTCACACGGTTGTGATGATGTCACACGGTCGTGGGTTATTTCACGGGGGTGAGAATTACAGCTTTACTTGGTTAAATCAAATCAGGCTCCCACGTTTGATACAGGACAACACAATGAATTCTCCAAGAGCCATTTGCAACAAGAAGAGATAGGAGAACAGGAGAGGATGACAATAGAAAACTAGGATGTTGTATATTGTAGATTTTAAACTACACTTTAAATGACAGCACTATAATATTACAGGAAGGTCCATTGGGTTATGAAACGTTAATGGTACACATACTGAGCGACTGAAGACATGTTCCCATAGACTAAGGCCTAAGAAAAACGTGTGTCTCAGTCACCATGGTCTGAGAAGTTAGGGTAGATAAGTAGGATATTCCATTTCATTTCATTCATTTTTGGATGTTGAAAGTCCCTGGAATGAGTCTCAAATCATCATATATGGGTGACGGGGATGATTCACTGATTCTTACAGAGCGATATTCTTGTTTGAATGAAATTTCCAAGGGTAAGCTAATCAATCAGGTGTGGGTGCTTGTTCTTCCTGACCAAAGATTTGCCAAATTTTGGGGAAAAAAGTAAACTCCACATAACGAGTAATGAAATAAACCACCAAATTCGGGGGGAAATGCTAGGGCTAGACTCTTTTTGAATTTAGGGTTGGGGTGCCTGAAACATACCATGGTAGCTTCTTCTTCCTGACCAAAAATTTCGAAAGATTTCGATATTTTACATGAAAGAAAAAATCTTGGTCGGCCCATTTTGAACCTATGGTCGGATTGCCGAAACACACCTTTTTTTCTAGCCTAATCTAACACCATCCTGGCCCCCAGACCCAACCCCGCAGCTCGGGGTCTGCAGCAGGTGAGGGGTGCAGCCACTCAGGGGCCACCTCTACAGCCGTGTCAGCAAACCCCTGCAGGACCTCCCCCAACTCCTGCACCACAGCAGCATTCACACATGCCACGTTGGTGGTTTCAGCCGGGTCAGCTTCCAGATCAAAAAGCAATATGTTGTTTTCAGCAATTAAACCTTCAGTGATTGATTGATTCAGAAGAGTGTCTGTAGCCTTAATGATTTTCCACTTCCCCAAGCGCAGTGCGACACCTCCGTAGATAGATGGCTCCTTCCTGGTGTAATGCATGGGCACTAATTCTCGCTCTGAAAGTCCTCCATTCAGGATGAAATCTGTCTGATCAAAGCCATCTATATACCCTGGGACATCACCACCTGCGAGGGATAGGATTGTTGGGAACCAGTCACTGATGTGGAACAGTCCGTGTGTCACAGTACCAGCAGACGCCTCCAGCAGAGGACTGGAGACAAAACCAGGTACCCGCACACCTCCCTCCCAGACTGTTCCAAACGCACCTCGGAATGGAGCATTGCTGGACATACCCGGCTCACCACCATGGTCAGCGGAGAATATGATGATGGTATTGTCAAGTATCTCCCTGTCCTTAAGCTTCTGCACAAGATTCCCGATGATGTCATCAGTGACGCTAATCATGGCTTTAATCACTCTGCGGTCAGGGTTTGGTTCATCTAAATGTCTCTGTAGATATTCCTCTGGGACTTGTAGAGGGGTATGTACTGTGTGGAAGCTGAAGTACATGAAGAAGGGGTTGTCTTTTGTAGAGTTTTCCGTTGTGTGGCTATCAATGTACTCTAGGGCATGGTCCCTAAACAGATGGTCAGAATACTGGCCATATGCACAGGTATCCGGTTGTGTACCATTAAAAAGGTCATAATAACCTTGAAACTCATGTGTGTAGTGGTCTTGAATAGCATTATGAAACCCATAGAACTTGTCAAAACCGCGATGGGTTGGAGTACAATCCTCATTGCAGAATCCCATGTGCCATTTCCCCACCATGTACGTGTTATAGCCGAGAGCCTTCAAAGCCTCCGGGAGGATCGGGTGTTCCTTGGTAAGGCAGACGGGGGCCTCTCCCACTGGGTTTCCATCCTGGTAGCCTACATGGAAGGGGTACCTTCCGGTGAGCAGCGCGGCCCGGGATGGGGCACAGAGGGGAGCCACGTAGTTGTTCTCGATGATGATCCCCTCCGAGGCCAGCTGGGTGATAATAGGGGATTTGATGGTACAGTCATGGTATCCAACATCATTGTATCCTAGGGCGTCCACCAGTAGGAATATAATGTTGGGTTGTGTTTGGCCACTTGTACCAACCAGAAATAAAGCTACCAAGAACAGAGTTGGTTGGGGATCCATGTTTACGAGTTGCAGACTGAGACTTGTGTGTAAGTAAGATCATTTGCATACATTATATGTGTGTGTATTTGATCATGGTATACCAGAACAGAAGAGGTGTGTTTCACAAAACCCGGCCCTACATAATCAACAAAGCTGACTGTAACTGTTTTCTCCTCCAATTTTGGGGTAAATTTCTTTTCGGGGGCAAACAGTGCGGAAGGGTTGCTTTCTAATTCAGACACTGTCTAAAGTTAATTAGCATTTAGATTTTACTGTAGGTGTACAGTTTATTGTAGGTAAACAGTAGACTCGATTTACAGTGAAACTTTAATCTCCCCCATTTTTCTAAACATGTTCCCTTTTTTCTTTTGGCCTTGTGGGGCATCGGCCATTAAGTCTGATATGATCACGCTGTCAGAACTGTCGTGACAGTCGTTACAAAGAATATGCAGATAGTATAATGTTCAGTGCATTGTATTGTGTAAAGCCTGCATGCAATTTATACATCTAAGATTCTGAGACAAGATAATCCATTAATAGTACAATGACGCTATTTCAGTTAATTTTGGTGATGCATGTTGACAAGACTCCACTGAAGATCCATGGATTTAAAGGTTTTAGTCTTTTCATTTCTACGAATATTGGTGTTAGTCATTTTTAATACGGGATATGTTTTGCCTTTAATAGGTTTGAAAAAATGTTTTGAGCAACGCACGTTTGATGAACCTGGGACAGCCACCACAGACTAATCTCTTATACTTCTAGATTATCTGTGTATGCGGCAATCTGCACTATATATACAAGGTGAATGAGGTTTAAAGGGACATAGTACGATTTTTTCATATTTCAAATCCTACTTGAATGTGTTCCAAATGTTAGTACAATTATCATATTTGGAAAATAGGGCACACAACAATTGTCATGTGTGTTCAACAAGAGGTCAATTTGACGTGGCCCAGATATAGTATTTTACCATGTTATAATCAATCAAATCATTAGCTGAATTCTAGGGAATGATGTTAAATAAAGTAGGTAGCACAAGAAACATGGCCATAGGGAAGATTCTCATTCGTTCTAAATGAAATTGATTTTTGAGCCCTAATCATCTCACCATGTCACTTTGATACCAGTACTTTAACTTATACTGGTCAATCGATACATTTAATGTTAGTTACATTTTCTTCATATTACACTGAATACTATATTACTAGAGCTATATCAATTGTCGACTTCAACTTCATTAATCAGTCAGTTTATGAGCTACAAATTACAGACTAAGTTTTGAGTTTAATCATTTTTATGTGGCAAAAGACCCTCTACAAGTATATTGATATCAGCCAAAATGAATCAACGACCATATGGAAAATATGCTTCCAGAAAGTCAACAATATAACATATTACACAATCAGGCATATAATGATCACAGTGTCCAAGTTAAAAGTAACACTTTGAGTATCACAATGCAACTTGATGCAGAAACCAGATCAAGCAGAGATATCCTGATAATCGACTCAAGATAGGTTGCATGCTCGTGTATTCACCTTTTTAAAAAATTCTTTTGGGCATTATCCTATTACACTTGTCCAGTTTAGGAACCTCTTTTGTCATATTACGTAAAACATAATTTCTTGTACATATACCGGCTATAAGCAGCAGCACAATGGAGATACATGTCAGGCAATCATCAACAATAGTTCATTGTAGACGTCGATACAGCTTCTGTAGCACAGTTAATTGGTATACGGATGGGTTCATGATAATCACATGTGGGCGTATTCACAATACTCATTATCATCTGTAAGAGAAACGGCTCTACGTCATTGTACTTGACGTCATTACTTAACCCTTTAAGGACGGCATAATGTCTTAGCCTTGGTCGTCATGATGCATGAATGCAGCCCTGGCTAGTAACTCGCCAGTGCTGCATTCAAGCATCATGCCGACACTATGGGGTTGAGACAGTCATGAAGGGTTGGCATGATGCACTAATACAGCACTGGCCAGTTACTCGCCGGGGCTGAATTGGTGCATCATGACAGCAAATGTCATTTTTCAGCGCCATACGTCCTCAAAGGGTTAATGTCACATTAACTGTAGAATGGCCTTTCCAATCTTATCTCTAATCTGGTAGATGCCACAACACTTATCATGCCTTCGTTTTCTACAGTTGATTAAAACTTAAAATCCGACTTCAATGGTAGGCTAATTAATATATCTAGTCAACAGGTAATAATTCATGTTCAGGTGTTGTCTGTTTACCAATTTGACATCGCGCGATGATCTATGGCAGTTGTTTAACTTATGAAATAATGATAGAAATAATCATTATGAAAGTTCAATTGTTCATTGCAACCATTATATGTAATCCATAATAATATACCAACATATTGTTCTCATTTACCAACGAGCTCAACTGTAGCAGTGGCTATTTTCCACTTTTGACATGAGGATCAGCATGGTGATGTTGTACATGATATGTGAACATGTTAAATCTCGGTGAGCTATTTTTCGATACAAGAATTCCCTATAATAGACCAAATGAATATTGACTGACCAGTCATAAATGGAGTAACAGCATGCTTTTCTCACAACACAAAAGGTGTCACCAGCGTGTAGAGTGTACAGGATTCCCACTGCAGATACAAGACATAGCTTATTCCCATCCATGCACACATTAGTGTATTGAATTCTATACATATGACAGCACATCACTCCTAGGTGATGGCTGTGTCCCACAAACTTAGGCCAATGTCTTTGTCTCTGACTGGGTGCCATCTCTGACCAGGTGCCGTCTCTAATATAATATTCAAATATTTTAACACATGACCTGATGATACATTCATACGTCTGGTCTTTTACGATATGTTGTACGTATATATATGTAGGATAATACAGAAGCTGCTACTAAGCCTGCTATAACCATCAGGCTACCCAAACAGTCATAGGCCCGGGGAAGGTCCCCACACTGCAAGAATATATGCATTTGGTGAATTTAAGGTGCCTTAAAGTAACACTTTAAGCAGCTTTTAGTTCGGTAATGCTACGTAAATGTCACGGATAGGTCACAACAGATTTTAAATGGCTTTAAACGCCATTTACTTGAATAAAATGTACTGTAGTTGGTTTAGGCTACGTGTGACTTTACTTTAAAGAACAACAACCGGACACGGCACAATTAAGCTTTTATATATGGTGACTTTATTAAATAGAGTTCAAGTATTATTGCTCTGGGATAACCAGCGGTTATAACAGGTATCACAACATGATCAGCAAATAATACAAGTGAGTGAACAAACTACAGCATAGTCATATTCAACCTGGAGTACAGGGTGGTGTGTGCCTCAGCAGTCCCAAACCTGACTGACTTCTTGTAGGAAGCGGTCCACCTTTCATACAGGGCTGTGGCAGTCATGTGATCATACCAGCAGAGCCACCAAGTGTCATAGTTATGTAATATGTTATGAAACGCGTAACAACAGGTTACCGATGGTAGTATCGGTAACCTCGGTATACAAGCACATATGATAACGACGCTATATGTAACGAACCGTCGGTACTCATTAAGGAATGAATGAACAGTAATAGAACCCGTCTTGTGTTACATCATAACAACAACATACAATAGATATACAAAATAACATAGCAGTCCTAGCTGCCCATTACAGTACTTAAAGCATAATTATTTGATTAAATTATTTAATGCTAACATTGTGCAGGAGCACACCCACTGGTGCTCTTGTCCCTTCCTTGTTCCAGCTCCTTCATGAGGCGTAGACACGTCTCGTCCCTGTACCGGGCTGCTACCACCATTACTCCTATAGGCAGGCCGCCCGCCCCCTCCATAGCCTGCAGCAAATATAGATTGAATTATTTCATACTCTGTCTCACTAAATCTATGCAGGTTCAAAATGAATGACCAGCTGATGTTCATGACCCGCTGATGTCTATGACTGGCTAACATCTAAGACCAGGTAGCTGGGATTACTCTCAAAGTCCTTTCTTACACACCGTACAAGGTAGATGTGGTCATAGATGTCAGCCAGTCATAGACGTCAGCCAGTCATAGACTTCAGACGGTCATAGACATCAGCAGGTGATAGGTTTGAATCTGCATCGATTGGACTGATCCTTTATAGAATTCTCATGTTGATTATCATCTATCAATTTCTATAATTAACTGCTATTCAGTAAGCTTACACACGTTTTTAGAGTTAGGGTTACCATATTCTTCATGTCATGCACAGAATCTCCCTGCTGCTAAAATTGTTTTAGCTATAGAGATAAGTTCATGGTTTTGCTGCCGTTAATGATAACTGTACATGACTTACATACCATACTGTCGTAATGATGCACCTGTTTTTCACAGAGTGTCGGTTTTAAATAAGCGCCGAGGGTATAATGATCTCTATATTGCTTTTAAGCACCTAAGAACTATTTGATTTCTGTACATGGAATTTACCTCTTTTGCTTTGATGTGGTATTTGTCCTTGGTACTGAAGTCTTTGAGTGTCTGAATGTCATCATCAGTGACTGTTGTCATTGGGACAATACCCGCCGGGTAATTTACTACATTGTATGCTTCGGCGTACGACAATCCCGCTGAGATAAAATGAGAACAACTTGCTTAGCTAATAGTATTTCAGGAATGATGTCAATATTGATTCAATGCTGGACTATGTTTTGTGCCCACTGATCTAGGATATAGATGCAAGAGAGAATGCATATGAGAAAATTGCTTCAACCGTAAAACCTCGCGTATTTGCCGGAGCTAGTACGCGAATCAGATCGCAGGTGCGGCTTATAAAATTGGCCCAGAGTCGGGGTGCGGCTTATACGTAAGTTTTAGTTATGATAGTACAGTACTAAAATCACCATTCTTAGATCGCCAGCATGCCTTATAGGATCGGCCTAAAGTCTAGGTGTGACTTATACTCGAGTTAGGCTTATAAGCGAGGTTTTACTATTGCTTCTCACCCATACAGAGGTAGGCATTTCCCAGAGGAGGGACAGCGAACGGGTAGGGCGGACAGATGACAGCATCCAGGCCTGCTGCCATCCAGGCCTCAGTGATCCGCACTGAATAAGCCTGTAACATAAAGGTATAGGGAGTTGGCGGCTGTTTAATGGAGTACCGTAAATTCTGGCATAGAGGCCACAGCTAGTACGTGAGTCAGATCGCCAGTGCAGCTTATAGTTATAGGCACTAGCAAGATACTGGCTGCGTCACAATGTGTTCTTCTGGTACCAATTGTATCCCCCTAGTCACCAGCAACCAGCTCAGCCAAACCTCATGTCCGAGATTAGGGTACAAACAGGGTGTGAGTATTGTGAGTGGGTAGTACCTGGGCATTCCTTATGCATTTATATTCTTATACATCAAATATATTTTGCTTTGAGAGGCAGAAGTGAGTAACAACCTTGAAATAATATCAAAGAAATATCAATAGTGTTTGAACAAAATTTCTATTCCTATTTCTTCAAAGGAACTATATGTATAAATAAGAAAAGGCATTGGTTGTTAATGGTATGGTCACCAAGATATGACTTGACAGGGATTTGACCCTAGGTCCTCTGCATCAAAAAATCCACCATGCTAACCACTACTCTATGAGGCACAGGTGACATAAGGAATGCCCAGGTACAACCCATTCAGCTGGTAGCTGGAGAGCAGAGGGAATACAGAAGGGTACAATTGCAAATGGCGCAGTACACTGGACATCTAGCTGAGGCCGAAAAGGATCAGCCCAAGTGGGGTGTGGCTTATACGTGAGTTGGGCTTATATGCGAGAATGTACGGTAATAAAATGCACTCGCACCCAAATTCTGTTATTTCACATTTTAATTGATGAAGAAATAATTTGAGTTTAAAAAATATTGTTGGGCGGTTGATTTTTGGGTCCCCTCGAGCCCTTGTGCTTAATAACAATTAAATGAAAGACACTATAGAATGGATTAGATATAGTGTAGATGTGTGTAAGGCACTGATATATAAAAGTTGCTGTTAATATTCGAAATCTAAAATGTGCAAAATATTGAAGTCAATGACAGTTCTATCTTACCCTGTATGCGTCAACCATCTCCCAGTATTCTCCAGCCCTCCAAAACACAAATAGAACATTCACCAGTTTAATCATCTGAATTATCTGAATTAGTATATTATGGCATATAAACTCAGTGAAAGTGTCACTAGTAATGCTATGTTCTCTGCAGTACAGTTTTTTTATGGTCCCATTATACGATATACTATATTATATCAGTCAGATTAAGACTACCATGCTTAGGATCTATCTTCAATAATTGTCATGTCTATGTTAGATAAAACACATGTATAGTGTTTCTTTCATGGTCATGATTGCATTACATATTAGGATGAATACTTACTTTACCCCAAGACTAAGCCGAGCTTCCTCTGCAACTTCGGGCATCTGTAAAAGATGATTAATTGTCCTCAGTATTGTTATCTCATACTGATACTGACACCAACATAGAGACACTATCTCATTTGATGATGTAATTGTATTCATGAATGAATGGGAAAACAGTTTATGTATTTTGGGCATTGTAGGCCATGTAGGGATGTGAATTATTAAAGGGACTCGCTACTTGTTGCAGGATTACTGATGTTCTATTGAATTTTGCATATAACTCAGAATTATGTTAGTTGGATTTATTATCTAATAGAAAATCAAAAGAAATTGACATGTCACGGTACTAACTTTCATGATACAGCCATTTGAGGAGTACCTTAACTTTAGAAATGAATAGGAAAACAGCATTTTCACATTATCTGTCATCAGGTGGAAGACTACCTGGACTTACAGTACAGCCTGCATAACACACTCAGCCCGTTTTCACAGTCACTCAGCCTGGAATACAGGGCTGTTATTTAGCAGGACTGTGTTTTTATTATAGCTTTTATATAATCATATTTGCAATTTTTATGTGATATTTGCTAAGAATAAACTCATATATAGGGTATAGATCACCTTTCAACTTATGGATGCAGTATGTGCCTGGTCCACTGCATTTATGAATAATTACATGTCTAAATTGGTATCTTATCTGATGGGACAACCATAAGAGCAGGCATAACAGTTGCCTCTGCTTGGAAAAGGTGTGAAAGCCTGAGCCCCAGCCTGCTGTACCAGGGTCATGTGCTGGGAGAGTGTGAACAACCTGTACAAACACCCTGCCTGTAAAGACTCCCGGCCTGTTAAACCAGCCTGGGCAGCCTGAATTAACAGGCTGCCTGGAAATACAGGCCAGGATGTATCACTGGTCTAGTCCTCCACCTGGTCATTGATAATCCCCTTAGCTTCTTCTATTGATATTGCAACCAAACCTTGGGAATGTATAATGTACATCTATACAAACATTTTAGGACCAATAAAAGAGGGGGTCACGTATTAAAATGAGAAATGTATGAATTTTGGAAAAAAAATTCTTTTGCCTTAACTATAGGATCCTATGGGTGTCCTAGAAGTGAATATGTGTGAACAATGGAGGTATACTGTCAAAGTAGCAAATACAAATAGTTGATTTAGGGAAAGTGGTCTATGTAGGAATATGAATACAGCTTAAAGAATACTTTTCATGAGCTTAGATTTTTGCCGTCAGGTGGCTTCTGTGTAGGAACCAGCAATTTCCTTTAAGTGGAAATTTAGAATTGAGTAATACTGATTTTTGCCACTAGGTGGCTATATTGTGTACCCACCTGCATTTGTCCTTAAACACTGTCAAAGCTAGGCTGCATCATGTTGGGTATACATTTAGATAAGCATATCTGAGCAATCCCATAATTTGATATGTTGATAAGATTTTGGTTATAAGTAAATGCAGTTGATTTAAGTAAAAGTGCTCAAATAGTGTGGGTCAATGCTCAATGCTCCACTTAACTCTGCAATAATGGCCATTGTTGCGAGAACCTAAATCCTGCAGAGTCTAGTGGGTACTTGACATTTCATTGCTGATGATAATAATCCAAATTGATTTAAGATATATAATCTATGAGATTAGAAGTCTACAAGGTGCCCTGCTGAATCTACTGAGGAGAGGATGATATTCTCGACATAACAACAACGCATCATTAAATCAAATTAAAATATCTTAATATATTTTTGTGCTAAGAGAGTAACTATGCTTTGGTACTGGAATTGCTGTAATCAATGTCCTATACCCCGGGTGTGTGACGTCACATATTCTGTGATGTCACATTATATGGCGTAGTTTCCAAATCTCAGGAAAACAGCTGATAAGCAAGTAAATATCATATGTTTTCGATTAATTCACATAATGGTAAAATAAAACAAAAAAGGCACAAAGGCCACATTATGGGTTTCCTTGGCATTGGTATTCACTCGTTGAGCCTGGGGCTGCATCGCAGGAAGCCGTGTGATACGGCCGAAGGCCCAACTCATGAAGAACGATGCCCAGGAAACCCATGGTTGTTGGCCTTTGTCTACACAGAAAAGGGAAGTAGAATCACTGTGACTCCTGACCTTATCACTGAGTTTACTCACCATAGGACTCCCTAACATTAGTAGGACTCTATAATAACTCTATAATGACTCCTAAGACCCCCTTATGATTGGGAGTCACTTTAGAGCAGTGGGGACAGTTACCTCAGTGATTGAGTCCAGACAAACATTTGGGATTCACCATGATTCTACATGTTTTCTCTGTGTATGTGTTAGATAGACTACACCTGGACACGGTTCTTCCATATACCCACTGCCCCACAGGGTCAAGACGAGGTGTTATACACCGAGTTGATGACCAGTGGGCAGTGGGTATGTGGAAGAACCCTGGCCAGGTGTAGTCTATCTGATTTAACCTTCGGATATGCAATATACCCAATTTGTGAAGCCTTTGTTTCAGCCGCCCAACGTGGGTTAAATAAACCATAGAGTGTCATCTATATACTTACGATGTACTTCAGGGTGTGTGCCAGCAGCCAGCGGACACAGCGGGGTGTAGATGGGAGCTGGGCAACGGGGAGGATGGATGGGTCCGTACGATCGTACCTCCTAAACGTATTAGGTTTCATCATGAGTGTAACGCTGGTACCTTCCACAATTACAAGTCTGACCACAGGCTGTTTTCATCAGGCACATTTATAAAGGGCCTATGCATTTCTCAGTCAATTTTAAATGTTGTGTTACATTCCCTCTATCAATTATGTATGTAAGCATCTAAATACAGCATCGCGTTTTATCCATACATTGTGCGAACCCAATGAGTACATATCAACCATGTAGGGCTACTGTCAATTTCATCCTTTAATTCAAATTTTATTTATCGCAAAGATATGTTTGACAAATTGTGAATTTGATTTGTCCAATAGACATAAGCCTGAATACAAACTGAAGACAGGTTATTGTGTGAGTGTGGATTATCAAAAGAATATTAAAAGAATATCCACGTTTTCAAATATGAAGAAATGTAAAATTTTAGGTAGCAATTCATAGAGGGGCCCTGGAAATACCAGACCTTACACTCCTGTATAAATCACTGTGGGTAAGATCAGGAAAGTTCTCTGAGATGTCCAGAGATCCAGATGGTCCTCAACTAGGCCGGTCCAGCAAACTGCTCTTTTTTAGGGAGGAGCCAATAGGGCTGTGGTAGTCCTGTGTGGAAGTCCTTTTCTTTCTCCCTAGTTAGGACCCTTTCACCTCTTTATTACACAAATAGACTAATGGCTTCGATAATTGGATATCTCTTATAAGTTTTCCACCAGCAGAATAATACTACCCTGAACAATACTTTGGAGCTACCGAGCATGATGACGATAAATGATTGTAGGGAGTCTCACAGTGTGTTCTCCATGCTGACCCCTCCGTCTGCCCCGAACATTGTTAAAGCCATCTCCACAGCCGTCTCAACCTCAGGGAACATCCATGGTACTACCTAGAGAGGAAAAGGTATCATTGTTCCATGTCAGGACTTGTAAGGACTGCACTGTAAAATGGTATTGTTGGTTGAATTTACAGTAGAACCCACTCTACATTTACAGTAGATTCTATTGTTTACCTATGATAAACAGCACACCTACAATAGAATCTACTGCGCACCTACAAAAATGGAAAGCAACTTTTTACAGTGTATAAAAGTCTTTGCAAAAGTGTACCACATGATACTAAATTCTACCTAAAGCTTTCATGAATGCTGGTCCTACAGAATTGGCGATATCCAAACTAAATGTCCTGCAGAGTAAACAAATTTTGCACAGGCTGCCTCTCTACACAGCTGTTCCTACTTCATTAAATGTTCAATATAAATATAAGGCCTGTGTCAGCAGGAATACAAGGGAAGTTGACTATTTTACCTGTTTATCGTCCAGTGATAGGCCTGTGTCCACTGGGATTTATCAGACTGTTTTGTTGCTGATCAACACGTTTTGGCCTTTTGGTGCCAACAAAACCATTTTGGCAGCAAAAACGTGTTTTTCGGTGACAAAACAGTCTGAATAATCCTAGTGGACACAGTCCTGTTCTAGGAAAGAGGTGATTTATTGTGGCAAGGAATTTGTAATGAATAAGTAAATTATTTACTTCATGTCCATTCTGCTCCAGGATTGCCTTAGCCTCTGTCGCAGCCCGTTCACACCCAGCGAAGACCGGGAAGACACCGTTATCTGTGTAGAACCCAATCTTCAGCTTTCTGCTGGACTCGTATACCTGTAATAGAATGCATAAGTTATCGTAAAGTCGCAGGTACAAACCATGCCTTGTACACCAATCAGAACTATCTTTCATTTGATACCAAATATACCTATATAGGGTGTGGCTTATATAAGCGTTTTTGAAAGTATACTACAGTCTTGAAACAGCTATAATCAAACCCCAGATTGAGCTTAAAGAATGCTGTCAGTTCAGGGGGTAGCTTATACGAGGATTGGCTTATTATGGCGTAAAATGTCTTTGACAGTGGAAGCATTGGCCTTAATGCAGTAATATGTCCTTCTAACAGTAATCTATGAGTGATGATTCGTTTTAAAGCCCCCTGATTAGGGGACAGGCACACAACGCCTTCTATAGGCTGTGCCAAAATAAGGAAAACGTGCCTAAGAAACTGGGGGACTCCGAATGGAACTGGAGTGATGTAAGGGACTACAGAGAGGGAGTAAGGGAAGAAGCCTGGCTATTCGTATTGTAGAATTTAGAACTCGTGCCAATTACTTGGCAACACTGTATGTGTAGGGCTTCCTTAAGGAAAGCCCCATTAAAATATGAAGGTCCCGTTTTTTGTGTGAGACAATGGATTGAGTGACACATAACAAGGACAAAGACATGACAGGACAAACAACAAAGAACAAGAAGCCCACAAAGTGTGGGGGTGAAGGCCTAAGCCCTATAAGGATGAGAAAAAAAAAGTTATAAAAAGTATGAGATGACCTTACTAACTCTAAAAGAAACCAGTGAGGGACTCACTGGTACTTAGACCTACTTAGACCTATATATATATTACTTACACTACCTAACCTAATGGGTCCTAAAACGGACCTGAAGAAAGACAGTAGAGACCCCCAGCCACCACTCACCAGAGGAGTCGCTGGTTGTCTCTACAGAAAAGGGCGAGGGCCTTATATCCCTCTTCTGCTGCCCTGCGTATGATTTCCACTGCCATCAGGCGCTCTGATAGATGAGGATATACGTCTACTGGGTTTCCCAGATGGGTGATGGACCTTCTGTTGGCTAAATCACAAGAGATTAATGTATGAGCTACAGAGAATTGTGTTTCGCCACAGTGACAATCAGACCTAAGAGGAATATCCCCCCATCGCCTGTAATCTATGCGGAAGCGAGTAGCCGCAGATTGACAGGCCTTTAGTGGTAGAAAGGGGACCTCGGGAATAACAGACCTGATTAGTGCATTCCATATTCTGGAGTGAGAGTATGGATTTCTTTTTGCATCCTCCTCATCTCTGGCATCATCTCTGTGCGCCTTCTCAGTGAACATTTGGTTACTAAGAGCAGCTTTGATTTGCCTCTTTGACTTATAGGCCTTTCTGGTTGGACGGGTAGGCATAAGAGCCACCTCCTTGGCCAGGGCATCTACTCGTTCATTATGTCTCAGGCCGACATGAGAGGGTACCCAATGGAGAACCGTTTTAAGTCCTCTGTCTTGTCTAGCTAATGCTACCAGCTGAACTTTTCTAGCCAGTGGTTTTGTTGAGGGTCCATTGACAAGGCTCTGTATGGAACCTAAGGAGTCAGTATGGATGACTAAGTCCTCCCTAGCCCCTTCAGTGAGGGCCATATCAATTGCATGTAGCTCAGTTGATAGTGTACTAGCTCCATCTGTTACTCTCTCCTGCAGGGTGACTGGGGGAAGGCAATGAGGTAAGTGAGCTGCTGACCCTGCCCTCCCTGTGTCAGGCATGACACTGCCATCGGTGTAAACATGAAGGGCATAGGGGAATGCCTCCGTCAATGAGCTAATTTCTTCCTCTGCAAGGATTTTAAGTGAGGCTGCTGGAACCTCCTCTTTTTTGAAGCCTCTGGTGACCTTTGAGAGAAAGGGCGAAGCCTCAAGTGGGTTAGGTGGTTCTATTAGAACTGGTTCAAATGTCCTGGCCCCAGCCCTGTAGGCCTGGCGAGTGAGGATTATAAATTTGTCACTAAGAACCTGTGTAGGGGCATGATGTGGCAACTGATGATCCCTGAAATGGTCCTTCAGGGCTAAGCCCAAGTTGGAGCCAACCCTGGTAGCCATTGAAGCAAGGAAGCCTCTGCCAATGTAACACACCCTCTCACAAATGGAGGGAAGACCGGTCTCTTTTATAATCAGTGTGACTTTTGCAACCCTTGGGGCTCCGATAAGAGTTCTAGAGGCAGAGAGCTGCAACTTGTCTAGTTTGTTGAACAGGCCTCGGAAGTTTCTTTTTTCCCGTTTGGATGAGAGGGAGTGGGGACAAAGAGAGTGCAGGGCTGGTGCTGCATAGTCCACTAACGAGAGTATAGCTTGATGGTAAAACAGTCGAAGATTATTTCTGTTTGCTCCCCATGATACCTGGGAAATAGACCTCATGATATTAAGCCTCTTTGACATCCTGTTGCTGAGAAACTGGATCTCTGCAGCAAAGGTAAGGTTCTTGTCAAAGACAATGCCAAGGTATTTATACGTCTTTTGCCACTCCATGGCCACTCCATCCAGGTTCAAGAAGATAGTAGGTGCTGGAGTGAAATAGGCCATAGCAGTGGTTTTGGTGGTTGAGATCTTTAGGCCTAAGGCCTTACACTTATCACTTACCATATCCAAAGCCCTCTGAGCAAGCTCAACTGATTTAGAAGGGTGAGAAACCACGATGGCCAAATCATCGGCGTAGGAGAGAACTTGGGCATTGCCCAGATTTAACCCGTGGACCTCATTTACCACCATATTGAATATGGTAGGCGATAATAATCTATGAGTAACGTTATTCAATCAAAAAACACATTGTGCCTTTTTTCAGTTCGTACCTCAGTTGGAATCACCTAACCACCAATGCAATGATCTTCATCAATGTGACAACTGATACTGAATTGTAAGGCCAAATAAAAAACAAACATTTATATTTTAGGTCATTTTGGGGCTACATAGCCCATCTGATAGTTCCCGAGTTAAGGCAGTTATTGGCAAGTCAGCATTGAAGTTCGTGAGTCAACCTCGGGGTACTTTTCAGGCCAAAGTAAAAAAAGAAATCTAAAAAAGAATATAAACCCGACCTACCTACCCTAGATTTTCAAACCATGTAACCTGAAACACAGCTTTTATTTTTTTGGCCTTACCTCCGTGTTGAAGGTCATGGGGACTGATTGAGGGTCGAGGGAGCTGAGCGAACATCCATCCCATAATGCTTTCATTGCCAGCACCACGCCTTCAACATCACGTGACATTGGTCCATATGTAGACTCCACTAAAAAGTAGTATGATATTAAATTCAATATTCATAATTCTCTCACTGATTACCAGAATTTTTGAAAATCGACTATCAGTTACTGCGAGCTGGTTTTCTATTTTCATGAACATACGGATGTATATATACAAAATATTCAACTATTCGGAGGACCCTTATATTATTTTTCAAATGTTTCTGGGAGGCGCTCTGGCAGAAACAACGCCGGTAACCAACACACACAACCACAACGCTGTAGCATAGCAACGGTCCAACCTAGGGGGCACCCCTTACCAGATAACAGACCAGTTTGGCGTGCGAATACACTCGCCAATAGGGGAAACAAGGTTCGCTCGGTTCCAACCATTAAACTATTAGGAGGACCCTTATATTATTTTTCAAATGTTGCTAAACATGCCAATATGGCATTGAGGGTCGTGTTTAAAAGGAACCTCTATTTGGATAAATTTGTCTTAATCACCTGTATTACTTCAGGTGAAGACATAGATATACGTTTGGCAACTTGGTGTTTCTACTTGCCATAATATTTTTTAATGCAATCATTAATTGAAGGCTTACATGACCTAATTCTTACATTCCATTTGATCAGAACCCCACTCCTCAAGGTATCCGACGTTACTGAAAAATAAATAGAAAGTCATTATTCAAGTATCATATGATGTGTATCATTACTACTAGGCTTTGACATTTCACTACGAGTAATATCATATGTGATGTTTGTTTGCTCATAGATGTTATCATTTCTTCTCACACCAACTACAATGGATATACAGAATAACAGAGAAGTGAGATATTAATTATAAAGTGTGTTGGGCAGTATTTCACTTTAATCTGCCTCAGAAAATGATGCCTGAGGCCAATTTGTGAACTAACCCTGAGTTTTAATCATGTTATGGCACAGAATGGCACATGGAAACATCACTTTGACCTTTAACATGAGTTTTTGCCGGGTCTGGGCAATTGCTCTTAGCTTGGAAACAGCAAACAGGAACCAGAACTGTAACCAGAAAGTATGATGGGAGAAAAACCAACCATCATTCATTCAGGTTCCTGTTCACTGGTTCCAAGCTTACAAGCAGGTATTGCCCAAACCAAGCTGAGTTCAGAAGGATCTGGGAATAAGAGTAGCAGGGTGTTTATTCGGTGAGCCTATAAACCAAACTCCAGGTACATCAGTTGTGACGGCCCCTTATATGAGCATGAGAAAAGATAACTATAAAACGGTTATAACCAAGATTACATCCTTAAAGATCTAATAGAATTTCAGAAACAACGACCCTAAGGATACTGGCCCTAGCTGTATAACTATCAAAGCCCAAGGAGGTTAAAAGAAATAATTTAAAAAGTAATTTAAATCTCTCAGTCACTAGTGCCTAGCTTAGTTAGTCATTCTTTGGCTCCCTATACGACTAACCTAGGTAAGTTATTAATGTGAGGTTGGTCAGTACTGACCAACCCACCTTAGTCATTTTATTTCCAGGGGGAGCCACTGAGTGGTCATCACAGGTGGCACCAATTGGTGGTATACAAATACAACACACCAATGATGAACCTAGGTTAGCCATTACTGACTGACCCCTTGGTCATTTTTGAATATAACTTTGCCATTGTGACTACTCACCTCATTCTCTGTACAGTAGGTTTGAGAGTACAGAGTCCTGTAAAGTGGCATGGTACCCGCAGACTGCCCCCGATGTCACTGCCCACCCCTAGCACTGAGCCTCTTGAAGCTATGAGCGCTGCCTCCCCACTCGATGACCCACCCGGACCGTGCGCCAGGTTGTGAGGGTTCCGCACTGTCCCAAATATAGGGTTACCCGGCTCATAACTGTAATGGCAAAAGTATAAATAAGTATGGTTTTGGTCTGTTCTGAGAATATGGAAAAGATTAAAACGGTGACTCCAAAGAACCTAATGTTTTTCATTTCATATGTATTTAATACTGATATCTGGGTTTAATCAAAAAGTTATGGTTGCCATGGTAACAATTGCAATGAGGAAAATCTTCATGAAAAAATGTAAATATTATTTTTGATAGAACTTCACTTTCCTTTTAACAAATTTTGCCACCTCCTTCATCAAAACTGCAAAAAATTACATGGACCCCCTGACTATAACATCTTTTTGAGATTTCGCCAATGAAAGGTAAGGAATGAGTTGTTTTTCATTTCTGAATTAGTATTGATTTGTTTGAACCCATATGGACAATACATTATGGTAGGGATGCCAGGAGTCAATGGCTGATGCGATCTGCAAAGAAGTTGAGAGTCAGTGTAGCCAAAAAGTAAAATACTCTCATTTCTGGTGAAACTTATTCTTACTATATCTCTCTCTTTGATAAGAAAACGCTGGATTAGAACATTGGGGACTTATGTCACAAAATGGTTGTCATACCTGAGAGCTAGTTGTGGCATATTTGTCCTCACAAATGGGATAGCCCCTTGCTGCCTGAGAACCTGAAGGGCGGAACATGAACAGAAGCTATCAATACAAATAACTGATCAGCTTGAGCTTAGGGAAAGGTCATTTTTTAACAACAGAGAAGGGAGGGGGGGGTTACAGGATGTTGGGGCTGCACCAAATATATTTAGACCCCCTGAGAGAAGGGGGGGACCAAATAAGTATGGCTCCTACCCCAATTACTCAATAGGTAGGCCGCCAGCCCCCTCCATAGCCTGCAGCAAATATTGATTGAATTATCTTAGACTCAGTCTCATCAAACTGATACCGGTTCAAAATCTATGACCAACTGATGTTTATGACCCGCTAATGTCTATCTAATAATCATAATTATCTGCTATTCTGTAAGCTTATAATTATATAGATTAAGTTAGAGTTAGCATAAGATGGGTCATTTCAGCATTTCTTCATGTCACTGCTATTTGCACGCAAATTTTGCCTACAATTATGCCATAATAAACTGTGACTGGTATTTCTTGTCCTAAATGTGCCTTTATGGTGAAAAAATCCTTGTGACAGAGAAATTATACTCCAAGTAAAAACACAATTCATTTTAACAGCGCCAACTTGTGTCTTTCCTTGACCTGCGAGGACCCTGTGGACACTTTGTGGTCTGTGGACAAAACGTGACTCCACATGGGCCTGTCCAGGTAGATGTTTCCCATAATGGTTTATGTAGAAACATATAACAAGTGTATGAGTACCTACCTTCAGCACTGCTGCGTCCTCCTTGGCTGGTTTGTCCACATACTCCATACAGCCCAGCGTGCTGTCATAGCCCTGGGTAAGTTTACATAGATATATCAATATCTAAAACATGATTGTATTTAGTCAGAGCAGGATAGATTCACCATGAGTCGAACACATAACATGAGATGGACACTGAAATTTCTATCTATTTATGCATGATAAGACTTCTCCTGACTCTTTGATGGAAAAATGTAACTTAATCTTCGCCATTATTCACATTGATTGATTGATTAATTCCATCACAAATAAAGAGATTAAACTGATGAACACAAATTCACGTGTTAGTCTCAGGGTATGTGTCCTCTGGGTGAATCTACCCTCATTATTATACATGTATACACCTCATGTATACATTAACATGCATGATAAAGACCGTCATCGAGCTAGATATAGACAGAGAAACTATAAATATACAACTTCTGTCATTCAAAAAGAAAATTTATATTGCCTACACTGATATTCTTTAGCTCCCTATATAGTCCCAAAGCCTAGGCACTTTTAATTTTCTTTTTGTGACCAAAAGGTTTGAAGGTGGGTTCTTATGTAGAATTTTCTGCCCAATTCAAAAATACATTTCTTACAAAAATCTGTATGTACCTAATTCTGAATTATTATAGGAATTGTGGCATATATTTCTACAAAATCTTTGATAGCCAAAAATTGGCTGATAAATCTATGCACTTTGTAGAGGGCATTGATAAATCAATTGATGAGTGATATATTGATGATAAAATGGCAAAACATACCTTTTCCACAGATTTAATGGAGTTTTGGGGATTTAAATAGAATAATGTTAATGCTCTAGTATTGTCTCCATAAAACATTGGGTCATATAGGATGAGCTATGCCGTTTTAATGGCCGCCATCTTAAAATTCATGAATGTATTGGTCTGATGAATGTAGAAATAAGAGCATTAGCTTACTGGCCAGTAAACACATAGGTATAGATGGCTTCAGCAGGCAGAAATGATAAGTCCAAAGGGTGAAAGAAGTCATTTCTGAAAAAGAGGACGGCCGTCACTTTGGGCGGCCATATTGGAAAAACGCACCAAAAGATTTTTGTAAAAAATGAATTTTTGAATTCGGCAGAAAACTCTACATAAGAACCCACCCTCACACCTTTTGGTCACAAAAAGAAGAGTGCCTGGGCTCTTGGACTAATACCACCAATCCCTTAGTCAATATAGTGCCTAACCAAGTAAGTCATTTTTTGGCTCCCTAAATGACCAACCTAGGTCAGTTAATAGTGTCAGGTGGGTCAATACCCCAGGTCATTATTGACCAACTCACCTTAGTCTTTCCATTTCAGGCTAAATACTTTTGAGTAAGGCATTACTCATATGTTGTTATGCCTCAGTTATTTTTCAATAGCTCTTGGTCATGCCTGACCAATGTCCCTATGACTAACCTGGGATAGCCACTTCAGACTAAGGGCCAGGGCATTTAGATTTGCTATGTAGGTAAGTATACAGACAGAGTGAGTGACATACCTTAATGGGGAGGTTCTCCTTGATGGAGATTGGCACGCCGTACAACAATCCATCCCTGGGACCCCTGCCGAGCTCCTCAGCCCAGGCCTAGAAAAAAATAATTATACAACACAAAATTGTAATTTTGCACAAAACCAGACTGATTCAACAGAGGTTAATAATTGTTATTTGGAATTTTTTCACAGCGAGAAGAGAGATGGGGTTGTGTTGAGTTTGCAACATTTTGTCCATATAATATGGCTCACAAACATGTGAAAAAATATATAGTATTCTCCTTATTAAATGTACCTAATGCTTAAGAGATAATTATCTCAAATGAAGATATTTAAATCTACCGTGACTTAGCATTAGTTTGACTACAAATTCTACATTATGAAGATCAATATATCCATTTGACCTGAACAAAATAGTTAGTAATTATGTTGTATTTACATACCTCAGCTTCTTGCACTACCTCTATCAGACAGTTTGTCCTGTCATGCGCCTCTAGGGCCTGAATATGGTAGAGAAAGGGATATGGAGAGCATTAGAATAATTTCAAAGTGTATTTGAGGCTACAGTCCCACAACCATTCTGCTTTTTTAGAACAAATTTTAAGAGTTTGGATACAAAACGACATAAACACCATTTTTGAAAATGAAACAAATATCTGAGAGAAATATGGGTTAAAGATGGTTAGCTTTAATACTCAAACACTTTTTAACAAAATTCTCTATTTTTCATATCATTAGGGCTGGTGAAATAACACTCTTTAACCAAAATAATTAGATTGACTCCAGTGCCCAATAATTGATTAACCCCTGCCTCACATTTCAACAT
Organism: Harmothoe impar; assembly: GCA_947462335.1. Lineage (NCBI taxonomy): Eukaryota > Metazoa > Annelida > Polychaeta > Phyllodocida > Polynoidae > Harmothoe > Harmothoe impar. Next base: position 14,807,188 of record OX381710.1, on the reverse strand, counting down.
GAATGGCACTGTCCTGATACTACACATGAATCATCCTCCCTCAGGGAGTTTTAACCCTATGAGGTTAGCATGATACATGTTAACTTCTTTTCTTTTACATTGTGTATGTCCTCTCCTGTCATGTAGCGTCACCTTGCTCTTTGATGAACAGGTGTAATATTGCTACACTGTAAGATGTTAGTACTGTACACCTACAGCAAAAGTTACTGGCAACTTTTGTTCCAGTAGATTTAGCTGTAGGTGTACAGCAACTAACTTGCTGTAAATTTACAGCAACCTCTACTGTGCATCTACAGCAAAAGTTGCTAGCAACTTTCGGTCCAGTATATTTTGCTAGCAACTGGGTGATGTAAAGTTACAGCAACTTGTACTGTAGTTTCATATTATTGTTTTCATCAATTTATATCAATTAATATGCATGCATGGAGAGTACTTTTCTGCATTAGTTCAATTTCAGCTAGGATAACACACATTACACAATGCAATGATTTTAATCCTGCTTTAATCCAGCTGAACTGTAAGTGATATCAGCTTTTCCCCGGTCCAGGCACTTAAGTATTTATGCAAATGCATAGTTATGCAAATGTCAATACACTTTGCTATAACTGCATTGAGTTTCCTTTATCGATTCTTATTCCTCAATGTATTGACAGTTTGTGAGGCTTTATCTCACTTGGGAAAGGGTTGGATTAAATAAATACTACAAAAATGGTATACTGCTGCCTTCTAGTGGCAGGAATCTACAGCACAATGTACTGTCAATGTATGAATATACAGCAGTCCAACATTATAGTATTCCAATGCACTATATGGGTATATATCTAAAACTGGACATCGACATCCATGTATCTGAGTCCTTCTAACAGAAAGCTATATTCAGTCTCATGTTCATGCCTATGTGTATGCCTGTGAGGGTGTACATGAGTCTGTGTCCATGAGTGTCTGCATTCATGCTGCATTCATATGGTGTGTTTAGGGACATTTCCCTTTTTTGCGATTTTGATCTTTTTTTCCCGCCAAATAGGGTGTTTTTAGGAAAATTTCACATGTTTGCGATTTTGATTTTTTTTTGCACTAGGAGCAATCTTTGAGGCAAAAACAGCCAAAATGAGCCACTGGTCTGGAGAATAAAACTGGGCATCGATCACTATAGAGTTACAAAGAGACAGAGAATCCATGTTCAGTAACAACATCACTGTAACCCCAGTGTACATCGTGATAGATTACATAACATTGGCACCCGAAATCAGGTGTATTAAAAAAGTAAACCTGTCTCCAGACTCGTCAGTGACTGTCATAAAATAAACCAGTTAAAGGTTGTCTAACCTATCAGGTTACCATCCCACAAATATAATCTGGAGCTGGCAAATGTCAGGTTTGGGCTGGCACATGCCAAGTGGGTCTTCTATATGAGAACTCCAGCTAGAAGACCTACTTCCCTGTCACTTAGACGAGTCTGGAGATGGGTTTTTGGGATGGTAAAGCTGATAAGTTACTTGCCAACGCTGCATTGATGCATCATGCCGGAGCTTGATGAGTGTATCAATTAACCCTTTTGGGTCGTAATGATGCATGAATACATCATTGTGACAAATGGTGCTTTGCAATCCATTAAGGTTTAAATCTTTAAAGACGCCATGTCGTTAACAGATGACATTTGTCACCATAATGGACCAATGCAACCTAGGCGAGTAACTTGCCAATGCTACATTGGTGCATCATGATGACCCTTCGGGAGTGTCTCACCCCCATGGGTTGGCCTGATGGCATGAAGTTTGAATGCAGCAGTGGCAAACTACTTCTCAGGGCTGCATTCATGCATCATGATGAGAAATGTTATAATTCATTAAAGATAGTACTGCATTCCAGAGTAACGCGGTGAGTAACGCAGTCCAGACAACACTATTATGCTTTTTGCTCATGTTCTTACATTACCTGTTTTTCTATCACTTGACATACAGGGAAAGGTCTGCCATTATAGCATATTGGAGTGTTAAAGCAAGATATCCGTAGTGGGGCACAAATCTGCCCATTCTAACACATGTATACCCAGGTATCCAGTCTAGATATAAGTCTATGGATGATATGTACACACAGTGGCCCTTTCAATGTACTCATGGGTGGATTGAACAGGCTATCAAGGGTTCATGAGTACTACTATAGCGAAGTCTCGGATTTCTCCGTATGGGCAGCCATGTTAGTTCTGTTCTCGCCATTTATCGTGAGACTTAGGCAGTGACCAGACACTCACACACCATAGCTTCCGGGGAACAGGCTACAATAAGAGAGCAGAACCAAGGTCTCACGAGATTGCTGGTGTCAGTGTAAACAGTGTGGGTGCGGGAACAAGTCCGATCCCAGTAGAGGCCTATAGGGCTGGTACCCCTGCCCTATGTGGTGCCCAGGGCTTAGAGAGTTTACAAATAGCTATGCTATGTCCTTTGGACCATGCATAATATGAAAAGGAAAAATCTGTTCGTTCGAGGTGAGATACTATCTTTAAGGCATCATGCCGTTCTTAAAGGTAGAAGTACCAATTTAGCACTGACCTTGACCTGGTAGGCCCTGAGTGCCTGTAGAGGGGTCAGCTCACCGTCCTGTAACTTCTGTACCAGGGCAGGTAGGGTCAGCTCGACTATGGCGGCAACCTCGTCTGGCTGAATAAAAAGGAAATATGAGGCCTTTAAAAAAAAATAATTGTGTCTCATCACCAAGCAATGAAAAATTTGACGAGGGCGTTTTTTCTTTAATTTCTTCTTTTTTTTTTACTCGGGCCAATTTACATAGGGAAATTTGGACATTTCGCGATCAATTTTCAAATTTTAGTAATTAGGAGTTTATTGATCAGCGAAAGTTGTGAGGATGCAAGTTACACCTAGCTAATTGCATTGCTGACAGCATAAGCTTTAATATGATACCAAATTTGCCAATATTTTGGCATTTTCAACATATTTTTCATCAAAAATGTTTAAAAAAAAAGAAGTTTTCCCCAATTCATGATTTGGATGATGCGCGCGGTGATGAGAAGCAACTTCTTTTTTTTGAGTGGCCTAAGTTAACTTTTTATAAGGGGTTTAGCTTGAAAGGACTGGCTATGTTTACACTGAATTAATTAGACATACAAATAGTTTATGAGGAGTTCACCCATATATTGCCCAGCTAACACATTATTTTACGTTAAAATAAAGTTTTTTAAATTATATAACGTTTTGTCACATTAAGTAGCCATGGGTAAATGTCATTTAAACCACAGCGGAGGGCCAAGACAAAGGAATTCACACCTTGGTTATTTCCACTTAGACTCACATAACCTTCTAGCTGTGGTTTAAAATAGTTAGACAATGGTTATGAAAGGGTAGGTAGGATTAACCACAGCTTATAAAGCTGTGGTTAATTCTATTTACCCTTTCATAACCATAGTCTAACTATTACATAAACTCCATGCACTACCTGATCTTTCCGTTAGATCGGAACTGTTTTCACAAATCTGACTCAAGCAGCTGTAAATATAACTGTAATATAAACAAACACTAAACTTTGATCATTGATGTTACCATGGTTGAACAGATATACTTGGTGAGAATCGACAAGAAAATCGTGAAGTGGAGCCCCAGCTATATACCATGTCCCTTGGTTCGGTTTAAAGGTAGAAATTAGCTTATTTAAACATGCGGGTCAGGAGTACATTTAAGGCTACATTCATAAGGAAACTGCCAGTTTGGCCATAACGGACGCGAAGGCTCTAAGGAACTGATCATTTTTTAACATCAGGGGGGAGGGGCAAAAAGGTACGACGCCTTGACCAGGGACTACCCAGCTAACAAAAAAAACGTTATTTTACGTCAAAATAACGTTATGAAATTTCATTTAACGTTATGCAATAGTAAGGAGCCTTAGAGAAACGTTATTTAACGTTATAAAATGTTGTATAACGTTTTTTGTTTACTGGGTAAAGTCCAGGGAGGTGTGCGGCCATTCCATCATGAGATGAGGGCTCACCCGTCCACTTTTTTCCAGGCAGGATTATCAATTGTCTTTGGCCGCCAGTGCTGTGTAAGTGTCCTTGATTCTTTCTGCCTTTTCATGTTTTCGCTGAAAATTGCTTTCCTATAAGAGAAGGCCTGCTCGACACTTGAGAAGGTATACCCATTTGAAACTACCGCGCAACTGTAAAAAACTCATCTGTAATTAGTGTGCGGGTGTTAGCTTAGCGAATTTCAGGTGGTAGATCTCCCAGGAGGTGATGGGGTAGAGTCTACCCCCATTTATAACACGACTTGCTACGATCTAGCCAACACATTAAAATCAGAGCTGCTCTCTGATTAGATGAGAGTCCGTGATGGGCACTATTGGCCAATCAGGGACGTTCTTAGCTACTGCGGGATGAGTGGCTAGACACTGTTGTATATCTAGATGGATATACTACGGCCAGCAGATTGGACTTATTCAGTCAACAAATTGCCATATTGGAGGCGACTTTGAAGGGCCTAATTGTCTGCTGCCACCTGTATGTCTGCTCCCTTTGAGTAGGTACTCCACTGCCTTGATTGGGTGCTGCCCTGCATTGATTGGGTAGGCACCAATTCGTGATTGCCAGTGGTACATTTCATGTAGTTATGAATGGATGTCGTCTGGGGGGAAATCACCTTGCATTTCTCTACAGATCCATGGATGTTTCATTTTAGATAATTAAAATACAATTATACTACTGTGTCATAACGTGAATAGGGCACTTGTACATCGACATGGGTGTCATCTAGACCCATGGCAGCAGATGGCTGCGCCATCCTCTGAGCCTTCCTCGACGTCTCTATCCAGTCTAGATGACACCTATGTCGATGTACTGTGCCCTATTCCCTAGATATAAGGCCTCTACCCCTCGGTTTGACTATATATCCAGATTCATGTGCAAACCTTGCTACAGCACTAATGTCTGTCTCTGTTTCCTTACAGTCGAGTTGCTGTCTCCAGATGTATGTACACATTCTGGTAGGGGGTGTGTGGTTTTGAAGGTGCCTTTTACCGACAGCACTCTGTCTCTTGAGCTACCTTTAGTAAGAACCAGAGGCCTTCGGCCTCTGGCGAGTGGCGTCGCTCCCCTTGTCTCTACTCCTGTCTCACCCTCATGTGTGACTGACCATATGCCCCCCCCCCCCGCCCTCCCGGGTGCAACGTCCGTGCTCTATTTATAGCTGTCTCTTGACCTAGTTGCCTCGGACAACATGGCGGCCCCCATAGAGAATCTGGTCACGTGGTGTAATGTGTCAAATATGTCTGCTCCCAAAGCCATCCTCATAACGAGATGTGACTGTACTTACCTGAGGTAGGTCTGCCTGTAGTCTGTCCCTGAGCCGCTGTATAGACAGGGCAGCCTCCTGTCTCTTCCTGTCCCTCCTCCTGTCCTCCAGCCTCCTGTACACCACCCCCCTGACCCCCCTGTACACGGCAGGTCCTGCTACCACAGCAGCAGCAGCAGCCAGCGCTGTCAGACGGCCAGTACTCCAGGGTGCAGGCCATCTTACCGACCTACAGGCCTCCTCCATGGCGGCTGCAGGAGGTGTAGGGGTGGTGTTGTGGTGTAAGGGTGGGGAGGCCCTGATTGGGAGATGGGTATAGGTGGGCCTGTGTCATTTGATCTGTGTGTGGGTGTATATGTGTGTGTGGGTTGGTGGGTGGGTGGGTGGATGGGTGGGTAGGGAGATGGTGCGGCAGTATGTGAGGCTTAGAGTAGACTAGAGAGGGAGGTATGGGAAGGGCAGTATGGGAGTTTATGGATATGTGTGTGTGTGTACAGGTGTGTAGTAGTGTGTCTGGTTGCCACACAATGGGTGTCTTTACCATAAAGGCTGATCTATGAAATATTTCATGAAGTTATCTGCCATTTAAATTTAGATTTATATTCAAACTAGATTATTGATGGCAGAATTATGATTTAATACCGGATGTTAGTATTTTCACACATTTTAACAGCTTTTAAGAATAGAACTAATGAAAATAATCTTCTCAGGGGCTGAGCTGCCACCTGGTGTTAAAGGTATACAACACATTCTTGCTAATTTTAGATCAACCAACAATTTTACTTAATGTCTCTTCGGGATATTAGCCTGATGCTTATGTAACAAAGAAAAGAAAAAAAAGCATGCGTCACAGGGTTTATTTGTCTTTTAGAGGGCATTTACATTTGAGTGCATTACGTATTGGTCCAGGAGCTATAGGCCATTTTCTATATGAAGGGTACCAAAAGGTTTGAAGGGCTAAGCTAACCCAAAAAATCGTGCCGAATCCAAAAATCAACGTCTTAGTGGTCAGAAAGTGCGCGAAATTACCGAAAATTGATGATTTCTAAAAAAATGTTAAAATTTTGCCAAAAATTCTTTAAAAACGATAAAAAGTATAACTCACTTAGATTCATCCAATAACCACTGAAAACAACTTTGTATATGACCCCTGACATGAGAAATGCACAAAAAAAAGTTTCATTAGACCTTGACCTATGTATATCCATATCTCCGATGCTCGATGGAATATTATTGTGATTTAAAGTCCTAAATGGGTGCCTTGTGCTGTGTCTAGTCCATTAGGGTTTGTTTTGCTTCTGTAGGAGTGTATGGCAAGCCGTTTGGGTAAAGTTGAAATAAACTGGGTTTATTTCAAATAAACTGGGTTTATTTCAAAATAAACTGGGTTTATTTCAAATAAACTGGGTTTATTTAAATAAACCCAGTTTATGTTGAAATAAACTGGGTTATGCCATAACCCCTCCCATTTCTAAAATAAACTTAGTTTATTTCAAATAGGAAGGGTTTCTTAATGAAACCCCTGCTATTATGAAATAATCCCAGTTTATTTAAATAAACTGGGTTTATTTGAAATTAATTCAGTTTATTTCCAAAACCCCACCTATTTCAACATAAACCCAGTTTATTTCAGAGAAACCCAATTTATTTCAAATAAACCCAGTTTATTCAAATGAACTCAGTTGATGTAATAATATGAGGAGTTTTTTTCAAATCAACGGACTGGGTTTATTTCAAATAAACCCAGTTTATTTCAAATAAACCCAGTTTATTTGCATATTTCCAGAAACCCCTACTATTTCAAAATAGGAGGGGTTTCCACAAATAGCATAAAATATCAGCTTTTTGGGGCAAATAGGAGGGCTTTTGAGAGAAACCCCTTATATTTTGAAATAAACCCAGTTTATTTAAATAAACCCTGTTTATTTCAAATATACTGTGTTTATTTCAAATAAACCCAGTTTATTTGATATAACAGGGTTTATTTCGACATAAACAGGGTTTATTTAAATAAACCCAGTATATCTGAAATAAACCATGTTTATTTCGAAATAAACCCTGTTTATTTGAAATAAACTGGGTTTATTTCAACTTTACCCAAATGGCTTGCCATAGGAGTGTGTTATGTAAAGGATAACCCACAAAGACATGAGTCTCTGTAAAAAATAACCTCGCTAGACTGGCCAGGGCACTCATGGCCACTCTCTCATTGTTATGTTTACATATGGGAATACAATTCGCAAATGACCTCACCTTTTTTGGACTATTTCAGAATCCCCCAATCCCCCCCCCCCCGCCTGACACAAACACCTTTTGTTACTTATCAGCAATAACCCCACTAAAAAACATTACTTAGTTTACACATAACACACCCATGCCCGGTACCCATGGCCTGGACTAAGAGAAACGGTGATTTGACTTCCAGTGACTTTTTTATCAGCAACGGGACCAGCTGGATTATCAAGGGTTGACCGTATGTAATACAAACCATATCTCACTCAGTTACATCTAAATACACAGATATCACGTATCATAGAGATAGGCATAAGCATTGGGAACGTGGCTACCTATCTGTAGGCCTTTTCCCACAAGCCTGCCATACATCAAGCAGGTTCATGGGTCTGCCATAAAGCGAGCAGGCTAAATACAATGCACCCTATTTTTTGCCTTTTTAAAATGTCGAAATTGGCTTGCCATATATATGATAACATGGCACAAGAATGCTGTGGCAGTCGCAGCTTCCCTTCCTGCACTGGGAAACTAGTTGGTTACCCTCACATGGCCGCCATCTTGTACCCTAAATTAAATGTTGCTTGATGGAGTTGTTCTGTTCATCACATTACTCATGCATTTTAGGAAAGCAAGGAATATAATGCAGATCAGTTACAGGTATTGTCTTAGATTAGAATGATCTATTTACTGTGCCACAGTAGCAACCTAACAAACCTAATACACCCCTATATCTGTGGCTCTATTAGTAATAGGGGAAGCAGAGTAAACTGTGCCAAATGTTAAAAGATACCTGTCACAAGCTGTTCTATTTGAGATGACAGACTGACAGCACCCATATCTGAAATGAAAATCACTTTTCAGATTTTGTTTTGCATTTGAACTTTTCCTTTAAAAGTTGGATCACTTTTAGTTTTTTAAATACCATTTTGACCCTCTTGGGCCACCGCACTACCCCAAAATTTAGGGGGGGTAATCGGCTGAATTGATACCCTTTTCAGGAGCAATTTAGCAAAAAGACATGGGTGACTATGAATAATATACCCTTATCACGTTTTAACATGGAAGAAAATACCGTTGTCATTGGTGATCAATAAAATAGGTTAGCAAAAAGGGGCAAAATTTACTTTATAAATTGTCAAAATATACCCCTTTCCCTCCAAAATTGCCTGAAGAGTACCCCTAATCAAGGGCCCTCGCGGGTCCGTGCCTAGGGCCCGAAAAGGTACCCTTTCCCTTGAAATTGTGTTCACACATGGTATTCGAATCTGGGGGAGTGGCCCCCCCCCCCAGGAGTAAATCCGAATATGTCTTTACAGGTCTATACCTATAGTTGCAGACAAGGGGGGGAGAATGCCACAACAAGGACACCTGGTGGTCAAATTACGAACTAAAGGGCACAAGTCTTGGTCTCCAGCTCAGCATAGGGGAGAGAGGGGCACGTTGACCACCTGGGCACATTGAACCACATGCTCTCTTTGCTATTCCTTTGGGAATTTTCCAGCAGTTTGCCTACCATATTACCCCCTTATATAGACAGTTCAGAGCAGCCATATCATATTTATTTTGGGATGCTGAGGAGAAGCTCAGACAACATGAAAGATTTAAGCTGTTGAAAGTAAAAATTTGCAATTGTTCAACTTTTTTTCTTATGTTGTTACAACACATTGCTGGCCTGAGATCTAGATGGAGGTCAAAGTATATATCTGAATGCTTGCATAGAACCTGATTTTAATCCTGAAGGTGTTATGTAATTTGAATTAAATCAACCTTATCTATGATGGTCGGCATGGGGTACATTGAACCACAAAAATTGGGGTACCTTGAACCATGCTCAAAGTACTCAAATCTCTGTTATGAAGGGCTAGTTCCATCATTTACCACATACGTGCCTGTGCAATGCATAGAGGGACCAAGTATCACCACTTTTTACCAGAGGCTAGACTTTTTAAGGTCCCCTTGTCAGCTTGTAGGCAATAGATGAGATGATATTGCTCAGTCCCATCTCTGGGTAAACCATAGGCTAACCCAACAGGTAGGCCTATGGGTTAAACCACCCATAGTTCATTAGAATTAAGCCACACAGAAAGAAACACAATATCAATATACAGTTTGGTTATACAAGTATGATAGACTACATGTTTTGTTAGTTGTGAAAATAAAATATTTCATAGCATATTCATAGTGTGTTTATTCTCAGATGTATCATGCAGTACAGCCTGCTATATCATAAAAGAATATAATTAAACATTTATATGAGACATGCAAATAGCAGCAATCCTCTGAAAATGGTTTATATTAACCTAAAGGAAATTTGTAAGGCTCTAACCAAGTTACTAAACTAGAAGCTATAATTTAATGACTTGTATGCATTAAAGATGTATTTTACATATTCAATCCTATGCAAACGTAACAATTGCAAGTATTTCCACCTTAACTTTCAATAATAAATCCATATTGCTGATTGTTTCAACCATTCAAGATATGTGGTTCAAGGTGGCTCAGTGGGTGGGTCAACCTGCCTGGGCATGGGGCACATTGAACCACCCTAAGATTTTATTTTTTTTAAATCAAAAGAAATGCAACAAATGACCATACTTGCTTTGCCATGGGTCGTCATATAGCGCAATGATATGAGGTAGCTGCTAGATAGGAAATCAAAGTTCAGATGACCTTGGTAAAGTCAGGAAAAAAATTAATGTGCATAAGTGGCTCAACGTGCCCCTCTCTCCCCTACCTTAGGGAAATCCAAATTACAGTAAGATTACAGCATGTGGCTATCAATCAATGTTACAACAACATTAAAAGCACAGTACTCTCCTCTTTGTGAGAATGTATATGCATGAGAAAGGAGAATTCAACCGGTTCAGTTGACATTGTGTTTTTTCTGAGATCAGTGAATATCTAACTTTGAGCAGTTGATACACATTGTTGTGTTGAAGTCTATTGAGCCTGTTGTAACCAATAAACATAATAAATCATGATACATGATATATCCTCTAGAGAATACTGGAGACCCTGTCTTTGTGGGTGAACAAAAGGTTTTCATCAACTACTAAATGGCATATTTCACAAGTACAATCAGTACTGTTCCAATCTGACCACTTCCCCTAGTACTCACTAGACAGTCTGAGACAGTTTTCCACTGCAGCTGGGCTGACATCCATGGTTTGACAAGTTAGTTCATAATTCTATCACTACGTGACAACTACGCAACGTTTCCCCCCCTTGCTGCAGACTGAGAATGGCTAGTTCAAGCTGGCCCCAACTCGTCCTCGAACACATCCAAGTGACATCTCTTCCTAGCTAGCATTGGTCCCTGGGGTCCATATATGTGTTTTACTTGGGCCAGCTGGGCTTGCCCATTTATTTTTTATGAAATACGGCAGTGCCATTGCATTAACCAAGGACACCCGTATTTAGCACCCCCCCTTAAATAACCCATGGCCGTATTTCACGGTCCTGTGACGTCATCAATGACATCATCAATGGCGGTTTGTTTACATTTGTATGGCGTAGAAATAAGCGATTTTAGGCTTTCCCTATCATAATTTTGGTAATTTGGATCGAAAAACATAAATAAATACAAAGGCACACTCGTTTTAGTCTGTTGATTGTGTTATTTCACTTGTTAGATGTCAGGCCGTATTTCACTTGACCTACGGCCTCGTGAAATACAGCCTGACATCTAACAAGTGAATTAACTTCACACCTGTAAAATCTTGGTGAGCAATGTTTCGATACAAGAATTCCCTATAATAGACCAAATGAATATTGACTGACCAGTCATAGATAGAGTAATAGCATGCTTCTCTCACAACACACAAGGTGTCATCAGTGTGTAGAGTGTACAGGATTCCCACTGCAGATACAAAACATAGCTCATTCCCATTCATACACACATTAGTGTATTGAACTCTATACATATGGCAGCACATACATCCTAGGTGATGGCCCATGGATGTTTTTTTTTCTAACAAAGCTGTGGACCTGTTGGTTATTACACTATCTTACGTTCAAGCATTTAAGATGCATGGTAACGATTTTTATGTGCACATTTAAGAAGAGTAGTTTATATATTCAGGGGTTTCAGTTAATTATCGATGGAAGTCAATTTCAGCCAACCTTATTTGGGTACTGAATTTAAGGCAACATGTCGCTTCAATCAGCACACATGATAGATAGTTGGAAAATAGGCTGTCCATGAACTCATCGAATCAGCTCTACTCAACATGTTTAATTTCGGCCGATCTAGTCAGCCTGCTCTGCAGTGGTATTCATAATAATATTTGTACACAGTTGGCTAAGAGAACATACTTGTGATAAGCTGCATATGTGTTATGAGCCTAGGACAAAGGAAATTATACTCGGCTGGGCGCCTTGGACAACTACAATGTCTTTGTTTATAACACCCTTTTTATGTAACAATTTAACTTTATTTGGCATTTTTTTATATCACAGTTTACAAATTTCCTTGGATAATGAATCGGGTATCCACTGAGTTTACAATCTATCTTCGATATATAAATCGGGTTTCCTGTATTTGTCTTTCATAAAACGTACAATATTTACAGGGTTTTCAGACGGATACCGTAGTTTTCCATATCACATAAGCTGTCTATTGATGTTTAATACACAGATACTTTGTCAAACAAGTTAGGATGGGGCGTCAGCGTGGCTGATGTTATAACCCCCCCCCCCCTTATTTTAGTAATGAAGACAAAAGGTTATTAAAATAGTTTAGTATACAAAATACGGATATAATATGAATTAATACCTCTGTTCACAATTTATTTTACTTTGTGGTGATTTCTTAGAATCAGAAATATTCAATTCCCCATTTATATTGGAACATGAGCTAATGATACATTCATACGTCTGGTCTTCTACGATATGTTCTACGTATATATGTAGGATAATACAGAAGCTCCTACTAAGCCTGCTATAACCATCAGGCTACCTAAACAGGCATAGGCCCGGGGAAGGTCCCCACACTGCAAGAATATATGCATTTAAGTGAATTCTAGATGCATTAAAAGAACACTTTAAGCAGCTTTTAGTTTGATAATGCCATGTAAATGTCACGGAAAAAGCATAACACCATTTAAGTGGATATAAGTGACATTTACTCAAATAAAATATGCTTAAAGTGTATTTTTAATCATGTAAATGTCACGGATAGGTCACAACAGCATTTAAGTGCCTTTAAACAGCATTTACTTGAATAAAATATGCTCAAAGTGTTTCTTTAAGCATGACTATTTTGATTTAATTATTTAAATGCTAACATTGATGCAGCAGCACACCCACTGGTGTCACTATGACTGTGTGCTCTTGTCCCTTCCTTGTTCCAGTTCCTTCATGAGGCGTAGACACGTCTCATCCTTGTACCGGGCTGCTACCACCATTACTCCAATAGGTAGGCCGCCCGCCCCCTCCATAGCCTGCAGAAAATATAGATTGAAATATTTCATACTCTGTCTCACTAAATCCATAGAGGTTCAAAATGTATGACCAGCTGATGTTTATGACTGGCTCATGTCTATGACTGGCTAATGTCTTAGACTAGGTAGCTGGGATCAGACCAAAAGTCTTTTTTTTACATGGTCTACAATTAAGGGTGGCGCCCCACTATAAAAGTGATAGATGTCAGCCAGTCATCAACGTCTGTCGGTCATGGACGTTAGTTGGACAAAGATGTCAGCCAGTCATAGCTCTTGAACCTGTATCGATTTGCTGAGACCAATTCTTTATATAATTCTCATGTTGACTATCTTCTAGCAATTTCAGAGTTCATTATTAATAATAGGGGTCTCTGAATTGTATTTAAGCACTACCTCAGGTAACAGCCCAGCCAAATTGAAGAGCGCCATGGTGCATTTGATATCACTTGATATTTCTCCTATAACTATTTGGTTTCTGTACATGTAATTTACCTCTTTTGCTTTGATGTGGTATTTGTCCTTGGTACTGAAGTCCTTGAGTGTGTGGATGTCATTGTCAGTAACCGTTGTCATTGGGACAATACCCGCCGGGTAGTTTACTATGTTGTATGCTATGGCGTATGATGATCCCGCTGAGATAGAATAAGAATGACTTGGTTAGCTAATAGTTTAGGAATGATATCAATGTTGATTCAATGCTGAAGTACATTTTGTGCCCACTGGTCTGTGATATAGATGCAGGAGAGAAGGCATATGAGTCAGAATTTTGAAAAATGTCACTTTCTGAGGCCAAAAGGGAATAAAATTGAAAATTCAAAAAACTCAATGCATCTTAATACAAGTTTGTTATATTGAAAGACATATATCTTGGGTGTCTGAAAACCCTGATTGGCACAATCAATTCCTAGGATTACAGTTGTTATCAACCAGCGAACACAATCTAGAATAAAAGTGTCGGACCTTACAACAAAAATCACAAAGCAGTGTAAAAATGTCTGGAAAACACCACAGTGACTCCTTATTGTGTTTTCTAGTAGCCACAGTATATATAATCATGCATACCAGGTTTGATAATCACAGTTCAAAAACTTTTCATTTTGTGGATCAGCATACTTTGTAAAACGCTTGAAAATGCTGAAACCTTTACCAAACATCACCAACTTTACTCTACATAGCTTAAAAGTGCCTTGCTTATCATTTAGCTCACTGTGTGTTATCTTCACTATGCATACTTTTAATTTCATGCATCATTTTACATGTATAGAGATTATTCTTCATATATTAATCATGTAATTGAGGTTTAAATTATAAAAGTGTCGGGCCTTACACAAGTGCCATTTTCTATTAGAAGGGCTATGGTGAAAATGTTGTCATCAATAACCTGGTGAAAACTCTTGTATCTGTGAAGGAACACCTATAGCTAAGAAGACATGAAGTTTGTTGTTGTCTCAGTGGACATGGGGGAATAATGAAATATGTCTAATGGGTGGGAATCATGTTTTGAGGGGAATTTTCAGTCTTTGGAAAGTCAGAAATCAAAGAATTTTGATTGGACCTGTGATAATTTACATTTTCTTGAAGGCATACAGTATTACCTTTTATATGAAATAACAAAGAGCACTACTGGTGCAGGCACTTTAATTCTGTAGCTGCTTTAAGGTGAAAAATATAAAAGTGTCGGACCTTACATTAAAGTGTCGGACCTTACATTAATACATGAAAACAGCCCTACCCAATATCCAGAAGCTTAGTTATGCTGCTATTACTGTCCAGATTGACCAAACATGTAGTTACTATAGATATACATTCTTAGAATCAATAGGTGTTCAGTCTTTTTTGATTTATAGAGGATTAAAGACGTAAGGTCCGACACTTTTATTGCCATCCAAAATCACTCTTTTGGTTGTGGGCTAGTGAATGATATGCCTATCCTCATAACTTTTTTTTCCAGTTTTAGTACCCTTAGGCCTCACAAGATTCAAAGTACAATTGGTATTTGGTGGCTTTTATATGAAGGTCATTTGAGGCTCTAAATATAAAAGTGTCGGACCTTACACGAGTACTATTTCACATATATGACGGGCTATGGTGAAAAGTTTGTAAGGAATACTTCAGTTAAAACTCTTAAATCTGGGAAGTAACGTATATATCTGATAGAATATGCTGTTTGGAAAGGGATGTGGTCATCTCAAATGACATGGAGGATATATAATCCATGTATAATTAGGTGAAAATCACATTTTGGGAGCATTGTTTTACTTCGGGAGGTCAGAAATCAAATGATCTCCTTTAGAGGTGTGAATATTTACATTTTTCTGAAAGCCTATAGTGTTCCCTATAACATTAAATCACAAAGAACAACATTGGTGCAGGTATGTTTATACTGTGGCTGATTAAAGGCCAAAAAGAATAAAAGTGTCGGGCCTTACATAAAAGTGTCGGACCTTACATTAATCCTTGAAAACAGCCCTACCCAATATAAAGAAGCAAAGTTAGTCTGCTATTACTGTCCAGATTGAACAGACATGTACACAGTATTGATATACATTGCTTAGAATTGATATATTTGTGGTATTTCTTTAATTAATAGAGGATTTAAGACGTAAGGTCCGACACTTGTATTTTGTTCCAAAATCACTCTTTAGGGTCTGGGCTCGTGACAAATGAGCGCATTCTTACAATTTTTTCCCCAGCTTTACTACCCATAGGCCTCTCAAGATGGAATGTAAAAAGAATGTTTAGTGAACTATTTTAGTGTGTCTTTTGAAGCTCTAAAAATAAAAGTGTTGGGCCTTACGTTAGTGCCATTTTGTGATAGAAGGGCTGTGGAGGAAAGTTTGGGAGAAATATCTCGATAAAACTTCCTGATTCTGTGAGATAACACATATACCTGATAAAATATGTTGTATAGGAAGGGTTGTGATTGCTTCAGTTAAGGTGGGGGACTTATGAAAAAAGTAAAAATGGCCTGGAAACCCGTTTTTGGGCTATTTTCAACTTTGAGGGGCCACAAATCAAAAGAATTTCACTCGACACATGAAATTTTACATTTTTCTGAAAGCCTAGAGTGTCCCCTCTAACATGAAATCAATAAGTACCAGTATGGTGCAGGAATTATTATTCTATGGCTGATGGAAGGTGAAAAACACTAGAAAACACCCAAAAGTGGCATTTTGCAAAATTCTGACCCATATATGAGAAAATTGCTTCAACCGTAAAACCTTGCAAATAAGCGAATCAGATTGCAGGAGCGGCTCATAAGATCTGCCCAGAGTCGGGGTGTGGCTTATATGCGAGTTTTAGTTACTATAGTACAGTACTAAAACCACCATACTCAGATCGCCAGTACAGTGTGGCTTATAGGATCGGCCTAAAGTCTAGGTGCGGCTTATATGCTAGTTAGGCTTATACGTACCCATACAGAGGTAGGCGTTTCCCAGAGGAGGGGCAGCGAACGGGAAGGGTGGACAGATAACAGCGTCCAGGCCTGCCGCCATCCAGGCCTCAGTAATCCGGACTGAATAGGCCTGCAACATAAAGGTAAAGGGAGTTAGTGGCTGTTTAACTCTTCAAGGATGGCATGAACCTTTAATGCATCATGCCCATGGCCATAATAATGTATAAATGCAGGCCTGGCGAGTAACTTGCCAGTGCTGCATTCAAGCATCATGCCAACCTTGTGAGGTTGAGATACTACTGAGACACTCCTATGCACCAATTCAACTGCGGTGGGTTACTTGCCGTGGCTGCATTGGTGAATCATGAAGATAAATGTCATCTTTTAGTGTCATCCGTCCTTAGAGGGTCAATGGAAATATCGTAAATTCTTGCATAGAAGCCGCGCTTACTATACTAGTCAGATCACTAGTGGGGCTTATAGGATTGGCCCAAACTGTGGTGTGGCTTATACGTGAGTTAGGCTTATACGCGAGAATTTACAGAGGCAAAATGTAAGGTTCAACAAGGCAAAATGCTTAAAGGTTTTGTGACCCTTCCTTGGTTTATCAACCTTATAGAGTTGGCATGATGTATGAATGCAGCATTGACAAGTAAGCCTCGAAAGCTGAATTCTACATTATAGTGATATTAAAGTACCAAAAGAGCTATATACCAGAAGCAGTGAGTCTGTTACTTTACATATTGGGTTGGGTTCTGCACCTAAGAAAATACTTTAAGGACAAGAATGGGAGGCGCCTAACGGCTGTTTAGTAAACTTCAGACCATATCACATTGAGAGGATTAAATCATTCAGGGCTGGGCAGCTGTCGACATGTTGCCAAAAAGTGGTGACACTGGTCTTGAAATTGGCGACAAGCCTCTCAGACTCTCCTCCTGATATTAAACTTTCTAAAACTGAAAGAATTTTGAAAATATTACAACTAGAACCAAAGCTACAATCCATCTTTAAATCGCACCAGAAAATACTCTATTTGAAATCAATATTTTGACAATTTTCCCCAAATCCCCTAGTACTGCTGTGACATGTGATTTCCAAATGAGCAGTTTTAGTTTAAGGTGGGGGAAGACATACTGCATGTGCCAAAATACATTAGATTGCATTATTTCAAGTCAAGAATTTCAAACTTTTCTAAAATATTTCCAAAAAACAAAGTTCCATCTCCAAACATAAAGAAAAGGCTGGCTAACACAGATTTTAGTTTTGATTTGACCTCTGTATTTTAAAGGTGAACCCTAGTCAAACCTCACTTACCCCCCCCCCCCCCACTTCTTGGCAATTCTCGATCTACCACTGGCTACAGGCAATCCTGTGTTGGCTCCAGGATTTTCAGATATGCCCACCCCTGGCATTTTTTGAAGCTAGTTTCTATCATTATAAGTTTAAAAGTTAGGCCTAAATTTGTAAACCTGCCTTTTAACAAAGCATGAAACAGTTTCCGTAAAAGGTATGATTCAATGATATACACATACATCTGTAATACATGGCCAATTCTGGAGAAACCAGTTCTGGGACCCAAATTCTCTATTTCACATTTAAATTGAAGAAGAAATAATTTGAGTTTAAAGAAAATTGTTGGTCAATTGATTTTTGGGTCTCCTCGAGTGATTGTTCTTAACAACAACGACACACACCATAGAATGGATTAGATATAGGGCCTAGTGTAAATATGTGTAAGGCACCAGTATGGTTCCTCTTAATGTTCCATATCTAAAAAATGTAAAATTTTGAAGTCAATGACAGTGATATCTTACCCTGTATGCGTCAACCATCTCCCAGTATTCTCCAGCCCTGCAAAAACACAAAAGGAGCGTTCAATTTATGAATTAGTATATTATAGCATATGTACTCTGTGAAGTGTCACTAGTTATGCTATGACCTCTGCAGTACCGTTTTTGATGGTCCCATTATCCGATATACTACATTATATGTACAGTAATATATATGTTATCAGTCAGATTAAGACTACCATGATTAGGATCTATCTGCAATAATTGTCGATGCTAGATAAATACATATTGTTTCTTTCCTGGTCATGATTGCATGACATATTAGGATGAATACTTACTTTACCCCAAGACTAAGCCGAGCCTCCTCTGCAACTTCGGGCATCTGTAAAAACATGATGAGTTGTCTTCATTATTATTATTATTATCATTGCATTGTTATTCCATACTGATACCGACACCAACATAGAGACAATGTCTCATTTGATGATGTAATTGTATTTTGAAGATCACTTTGTGGAATAAAATACATTTATAAACTCAAATAACCTGTTTATTCAAATGCATTGCTCTTAAAGACAGATGCTAATGGCTTAACCATGGGAATATATGGAAAAACAATATATTTTCATATTATCTATGATCAATGATCTCCCACTGCTGATTTATGTACTAAACTTTGCAGGTTTGTAGAGGAGTTTTTTGTGGACATTTTAGTATTAAGAGGTCACGGTTGAAATAAAAAAAGTTATGTATTTATCCAAAATATGTCTATTTCTGTAATTATGTGCTCAACTAGTGTGGGTCAATGCTCAATGCCCCACTTTACTCTGTAATAATGGTCATTGTTGCAAGAACCTAAATTATGCAGAGTCTAGTGGGTACTTGACATTTCATTGCTGCTGATAATAATCCAAATTGATTTAGGATATATAACCTATGAGATTATAAGACTACAATCTGCCCTCCTGAAT
Organism: Harmothoe impar; assembly: GCA_947462335.1. Taxonomy (NCBI): domain Eukaryota; kingdom Metazoa; phylum Annelida; class Polychaeta; order Phyllodocida; family Polynoidae; genus Harmothoe; species Harmothoe impar. The sequence goes on along the minus strand of OX381710.1, from coordinate 14,788,060 downwards.
CTGGAGAGGAGAGGATGATATTCTCAACATAACATCAACGCATCATTAAATCAAATTAAAATATCTTAATATATTTTTCCGAGAGAGTAACTATGCTTTGGTACTGGATTTGCCGTAATCCATATCGCGGGTGTGGGACGTCACATATTCTTTGACTTCACATAACATGGTGTCGTTTCCAAATCTCAGGAAAAACGGCTGATATGTTTTCGTTTAATTCACATAATGGTAAAATAAAACAAAAAGGCCACAAATGCCACAAATGCCACATTATGAGTTTCCTTGGCATTGGTATTCACTCATTGAGCCTTGGGCCTTATCGCAGGAAGCCGTGTGATACGGCCCAAGGCTCAACTGGTGAAGAACAATGCCCAGGAAACCTACACAGAGAAGAGAAGTAGAATCACTGTGACTCCTGACTTGATCACTGAGGTAACTCACCGTAGGACTCTAAAGTGACTCCGTAACATTAGTAGGACCCTATAATAACTCTATAATGACTCCTATTCTAAGACTCCCTAATGATTGGGAGTCACTTTAGAGTCATGGGAACAGTTACCTCAGATATCGAGTCCAGACACACATTTGGGATTCACCGTGATTTTACTTATTTTCACTGTGTATATAAACCATGGAGTGTCATCTCTACACTTACGATGTACTTCAGGGTGTGCGCCAGCAGCCAGCGGACACAGCGGGGTGTAAATGGGAGGTGGGCTATGGGGAGGATGGTTGGGTCCGTGCGATCGTACCTCCTACAACATATTAGGTTTTATCATGAGTGTAATGCTGGTACCTTCCACAATTACAAGTCCGACCATAGGCTGTTTTCATCAGGCAAAATTATAAAGGGCCTTTGCGTTTTTCAGTCAATTTTAAATGTTGTGTTACATCCGCTTTATGAATTATATATTAAAGCATTTAAGTACAGCATCGCGATTTATCCATACATTGTGGGAACCCTATGAGTACATATCAACCATGTTGGGCTACTGTTAATATCATCCTTTGATTAAAATTTCATTTCTCGCAAAGATATGTCGGACAAATTGTGAATTTGATTCATCCAATAGACATAAGCCTATATACAAATTGTGTAAGTGTGGATTATCAAAAGAATATTAAAAAGATATCCACGTTTCAAATATAAAGAAATGTAAAATTTTAGGTAGCAGTTGATAGAGGGGCGCTGAAAATACCTCCATAAATAATGTTATATAGTTCCAGACCTTACACTCCTCTATAAATAACTGTGGGTAAGATCAGGAAAGTTCTCTGGGATGTCCAGAGATCCAGATCGTCCGGTGCCTGGGAAGCCCTGGGAGCTGCTGAGTGAGCGGCTCAAAAAGGCTGGTCTAGCAAACTGCTCCTTATAGGGAGGAGCCAATAGGGCTGTGGTTCAGCTAACCAAGGACAGAAATAAATCACTTCTGAATTCGTTGTACTCCTGTGTGGAAGTCCTTTTCTTTCTCTCTCTAGGTAGGACGCTTTCAACTCTTTATTACACAAATAGAGTAATGGCTTCTATCATTGGATATCTCTAATAAATTTTTCCAACAGCAGAATAATACTATCCGGAACCATACAAGGGAGCTGCAGAGCATCATGACGATAAATGAGTGTAGGGAGTCTTACAATGTGTTCTCCATGCTGACCCCTCCGTCTGCTCCGGATATTTTTAAAGCCATCTCTGTAGCCGTCTCAACCTCAGGGAACATCCATGGTACTACCTAGAGAAGAAAAGGTATCATTATTTAATGTCAGGACTTTGTAAGGACCATAATGGTCTTTGCAAAAGTGTAGCACATGATACTAAACGATTTTTGGGTAAACAAGTTTTGCAAAGGCTGCCTCTCTGCACAACTGCTTTCCAGTTTGCAACACTAGATGGCACTAACGTAAGTTGGTAACATTGCTGTGTGTATGGGGCGGCTCAGCCCCAGCACTATCCCTTTCTTTTCCTTTTTTGAAACTAATGACACAACGTGCATAATAGAGGTGATTTATTGTAGCAAAGTAAGTGTTTATTACTATATTATTTACTTCATGGCCATTCTTCTCCAGGATTGCCTTAGCCTCTGTTGAAGCCCGTTCACATCCAGCAAAGACCGGGAAGACACCGTTATCTGTGTAGAACCCAATCTTCAGCTTTCTGCGGGACTCGTATACCTGCAATAGAATAGCCAATGCATGAGTTATCATAAAGTCTCAGGTATAAGCCAAGGCTTCTACTGTCAACGTATGTATTTTCGCGCATGTATATTTTCGCGATTTGCCTATAAAGTACACTTTCACGTGTACTTAAATTCGTGGATTTTCGGATATGTTAGTTTTAGGGCTATATGGGATAAATATTTGCGCTGTACATATTTTCGTGAATTTGAAAATCCGTGAAAATCGCGAAAATAAATACAGCGCGAAATAACATACGTTTACAGTATATGTATCAGAACTATCTTTCATTTGATACCAAACATGTCTATATAGGTTGCGTCTTATACAAGGGTTTTTGAAAGTATTCTACAGTATTATAACAGCTATAATCAAACCTCAGATTCAGCTTAAAGAATGCTGTCAGTTTAGGGTGTAGCTTATACGAGGATTGGCTTATTATGGTGTATTATGTCTTTGACAATGGAAGCATGGGCCTTGATGCAGTAATATGTCCCTCTAACAGTAAACGGTATTAACAGTAAAAATAAATTGTTGCAAATATTCCGATTCATACCTCAGTTGGAATCAGCTAACCACCAATGCAATGATCTTCATCCACATAACACTGATATATATGAATGCTTACCTCTGTGTTGAAGGTCATGGGGACTGATTGGGGGTCGAGGGAGCTGAGCGAACATCCATCCCATAATGCTTTCATTGCCAGCACCACACCGTCAACATCACGTGACATAGGTCCATATGTAGCCTCCCCTAAATAGCAGTATGACATCAAATTTAATATTCATAATTTTCTCACTGATTATCTGAACTTTTGAAGATTGACTATATTAGTTACTGTGATCTAGTTTTCTATTTTCATGACCATACAGATGTTTACATGTATACAAAATATCAAACTATTCGAAGGACCCTTACATTATAATAGCAATAGCTTTTCAAATTTTGCTAAATATGTAAATTATATGTCATTGAGGATCGTGTTTAAAAAGGAACCTGTATTTTGATACATTTGTCTTAATCACCTGTATGAGGTCATGTGAAGACATAGATATACATTTTGCAATTCGGTGATTCTACTTGCTATAATATTTCTTAATGCAATCAGTAATCGAAGGCTTACATGAAACTAATTCTTACATTCCATTTGATCAGAACTCCACTCCTCAAGGTATCCGACGTTACTGAAAAATATATGCAAAGTCATCATGAAACTTGTAATAGTATATGCAGTGTACCATTGTTCCTGAATGGGCCCTTGAACCTTCACTAAGAGTATCGCTATAATGTGATGTTTGATTGCTCATAAATATTATTTTCCTCATCCAAATCAATTACAATGGGTACATATGTATTACAGAATAACAGGGATGTGACCTACTAATCAAAAGGTCTAGGAGGATCATAATTGTGCCTTTTGGCACAATTATACTGTTAAAGTACTTATTTTCACGTGTAAATACATTTTCGCGGATAAGTGAATATCGGCAAATTCGCAGGTATTTATTCCATACTTAAGCATATAAAAATTTCGCGGATTTTCCATTTCGGCAAAAATTTCGAAAATATATACCCAGAGAAATAAAGTACTTTCACAGTAGACTGGGTAGATTTCTATGTTTACTCACCTCATTCTCTGTACAGTAGGTTTGAGAGTGCAGAGTCCTGTGAAGTGACAAGGTACCCGTAGACTGCCCCCGATGTCACTGCCCACCCCTAGCACTGAGCCTCCTGAGGCTATGAGCGCTGCCTCCCCACTCGACGACCCGCCCGGACCATGCGCCAGGTTGTGAGGGTTCCGTACTGTCCCGAATATAGGGTTACCTGGCTCATAACTGTAATGGCAAAAATATAAATAAGTATGGTTTTGATCTGTTTTGAGAATATAGAAACGATTTTTGAGTGACATTGTTTTTTGGAATCGTATCAGGGAAATTTAAGCATGCTAAATTCAAATCTGCTATATGCTGAAAATGAAATGGCACAAGGTTATAATTCTTCGTGAAAAATTAGAATAAAAATTGAAATGCTGCTCTGAGATTTGGTCCAGGAAAGGTAAGAAGAATAGCCAATGGTTTGTTTTCTATTTCTGAATATTTGTATGTACTCATATGGACATAATGGTAGAGATGCCAATACAGAATGTTATGTCTGATACAATCTGCAAAAAAATTTAGAGTCGGTGTTGCCAAAACTACTCTCAGTTCTGGTGACACTCTCACTTTAAGTCTTTGTGATTAGAAAACACTGATTTAAAACATATAGGGGATCAATGCCAGAAATTGTCATACCTGAGAGCTAGTTGTGGCAGATTTGTCCTCACAAATGGGATGGCCCCTTGTTGCCTGAGAACCTGAAGGGAGGAAAATGAAACAGAAATACTATAGATACAAATAACTAATCAGCTTGACCTTAGGGAATGGTCATTTTTAACAACAGGGAGAGGGGGGGGGAGTTTACCGGATGTTGAGGCTGGACCAAATATATTTAGACCCCCTGAGAGGAGGGGGCCAAATAAGTATGGCTGCCACCATCATTACTGCAATAGGTAGGCCACCAGGCCCCTCCATAGCCTGCAGCAAATATTGATTGAATTATTTTAGACTCAGTCTCATCAAATTGATACAGGTTCAAAATCTATGGCCAACTGATGTTAATGACCGGCTGATGTCTATATAATAATCATAATTATCTGGTATTCTGTAAGCTTATAGTTATATAGATAGAGTTAGAGTTAGCATGAAATGGGTCATTTCAGCATTTCTTCATGTCAATGCTATCCTCACGCAAATTTTGTGAGATAGGGGTCGTTTGTAAGATAGGGGCCTCACAACCCCTCTTGAACAGGGGGGGGGGGGCGAAATTAGGAAGTTGTGCAGGATATGCTTTAGGTTAGAATCATGGAATTAGAATTAACGGAAGTACCTAGCAGGGCAGCCATGAGAACATGTGTTCCTTGGGAAGGGCCTGTCCAGGTAGATAGTTCCTTCATAATGATTCCCATAATGGTTTAGCTAGAAACATATTGGGTAGATTGACATAGAGTCAACCACGTTCTCTGACATTCCCACCTTAATCATGTATTTATTGATGTATGGTATTGTCTCTATTTGTCCTTTGCTGGAAAGAGTAGCACATGAAGTGTACTATGATACACAAAAAGAGGGCTCATCATGCATTGATGACTATAAAATTGGGGTGGGTATCTCAGGGTGCGTGGCTGACTCAGGGTCAGCCTACCCTTGCAAATGTATGAGTACCTACCTTCAGCACTGCGGCGTCCTCCTTGGCAGGCTTGTCCACATACTCCATACAGCCCAGCGTGCTGTCATAGCCCTGGGTAAGTTTACATAGATATATCAATATATATATATGTATCTAGTCAGTGTAGGGAAGATTCACCATGAGTCAGACACATCACAGGAGACGGACACTGAAATTTCTATCTATTTATGTATGATAAGACTTCTCATGACTCTTTGAAGAAAAAAAAATCCCAACTTCTACGCTGATGACTGTACTCCTTTGAGCTTCCAAACCAAATGGACGATCAATCGGACAAGACGGATTATTATAGTAATATATATGTTAAGAGAGGAACAATTTCCATACATTTTTAACCTACATACCTTGAATCAGATTCAAAAAGAAAGAATATATATATCCCCATCACTGATATTCCTTGGCTCCCTATACCACCAATCTCATTTTTATGGCTCCCAATATGACCAACCTAGGTTGGTTAATATTGTCAGGTTGGTCAGTAACCCGGGTCAGTACTGACCAACTCACCTTAGTATTTCCATTTTAGGCTAAGTACTTCTGAGTAAGGCATTAGTCATATGTTGTTATGCCTCAGTTATTTTTGAACAGCAGTTGGCCATGCCTGATCAATGTCCCTATACTTGGGATAGCCACTACAGACTAAGGGCTAGGGCATTTAGATTTGCATTTAGATTTGCTGGATTAGGAATACAGACAGAGTGAGTGGCATACCTTAATGGGGAGGTCCTCTTTGATGGAGATTGGCACGCCATACAACAGTCCATCTCGGGGACCTCTGCCAAGCTCCTCAGCCCAGGCCTAGAAAAAAATAATTATACAGCACAAAATCATAACTCCACACAAAACCAGACGGATAGAAAAGGTGTTATTTTATTATTTGGGATTTGTTGGCATCGAGAGGAGAGATGATGTTGGGTTGAGGTCGCAATGTTTAGTCTATATATGGGTTGCATGGCCTCATCAGGCGGTGATCTGCGTAATTGAACAAATACTTAAATTGGCTCTCAGACATGTGAGAAATAAAACATAACATTGCCCTTATTAAATGTGCCTAATGCTTAATGCATAGTAATCTCTAGTGAAGGTGTTTAAAACTAACATGAATTATTATCAGTTTTAATCTAAATTCTACGTATCAAGATGAATACTTATCGAATCTAAACAATATTCATTGATAATGTTGTTTTTACATACCTCAGCTTCTTGCACCACCTCTATCAGACAGTTCGTCTTGTCATGCGCCTCTAGGGCCTGAATAGGATAGATAAATGGATGTCAGGGAGCATTAGAATAATTTCAATGTGTATTTGAGGCTATGATCCCCCACAACTATTTTTGATTTTTTATGAACAAATTCACACTTTTATTTGGTCTAGAAAATACAATATATCAACTCTGTATGTGACAGCTACAGTGGCCAAGGTCAGGCCAAGCTCCTCAAGGATACATTCAAGCATCATGCTGAGCCTATAAAGTTTTTACATCCAAGAAGAGTTGTCAGTCCTGCCAAGTACACTTGCCAAGCGGCCTTTAAATGGTAAAATAAAAGTGGGAAACATGTTAAAGCACGTTACGGTCTGTGCTAACACCGTATCCATCCCCTGACTCCCAAACTCACATTGAAAATAATACAGACCCTGCTACAGTGCATTGCCCAAAGAGAGTAGTCTGTGCAACATGTTGGCATCCCTAACTGAGGCTAACTCTTTTCAGATTCAGAGAGGTGTTTGTAATTTGGCCATCAAGTGTGGGTCTGTAGTCTGGGGCTTGTTAACGAATAATGTTAACTAATTCACATGATTACATAACAGACACCTATCCCACACACAGAAAACTATGCAAGTCAGAATGGTTCATCTCCCAGAGTCAATGTGACTTTGACTCTCTTCTTTCCTCATTTGACTCTGCCATGTAGTGAGTCAAACCCCATTTGACAGGTTTACCCCTATTAACTCCCTTAGCCTACAGAGTTAAGTTGGTTTGACCTTGAGAGCAAGTGAGTCAAAGTGAGTTTGACTCACTTACCAGAGTCAAAGTGAGTTTGACTCATATATTCCCACCATAAAGGACACGTGGGGACGCCGTTTTCTTTGTTTATATACATCCTTCCATCAGTAGGCATGGGGCAAGAGGACTGGATAGGTGAGTACTTAATACTTTGTATATAATTGATGGTAGATATTGGCTGGACAGACAGAGAGACAGAGAGAGACAGAGACAGTCAGAGAGACAGATGGAGAGAGGCAGAGAAGGATAGATGTATAAAAAGACACGATCAGATAGAGAACTCGATATAGACAATGGGTGGGTCAAAATGGAGGGAAGAGGGGTATATGGTGTATAGGTGGTAGCGTGGATGGTGGGGGGGGGGGATTTGATCATTTATTAATGATTGTAATACATATATATATATATACTTTGATTTACATGCATTATTCTCTTACAGACTACAGTATCTAGTGGTCGACCCTCATAAAATTTGGTTTGATCCTGCTTTTAGTATGTAGTATAGCTAACATAGCTTTCTGTGCATTTATAGAAACATGCTGACTACAATGTATATGACCGTAATACATGTATTAATGTAGTCTATGCATTTCTCCTCCAGGCAGACTGCAAAGCTGACCATGCATTGATAGACAAGGAGGATAGACATCACAAAATTGATGATGAATAAAGATTCCCAGTCCCATCTCAATGTTCTAGACAGGTGAGTCAACACTACTTTGACTCTGATTGCTAGGGGAGTTAAATACATTTTGACTCACCTGCACATCAGAGTCAAACAGGTGTTGACTCACTTTTACAAAAGAGTCAAATTGGTTTTGACTCCTTTGCACAAGAGAGTCAAAAAGTGAGTTATATGAGTGACAGAGCTTTGACTCTGCAAAATGAGTCAATTTGACTGGGATAATTTCCTCTGTGCAGTGGGCACAAAATTAAGTTCAACGTTGAACCAACCATGAATTAACGTTGACAACAAGTTTTAAATAGTTATTCAATGTTCTGTGCCCACTGGGATTGAGCCTTTATCCCAAACCATCTGTAGCAACATGTTGCCACTGAAGCCACGGAAGGGGAACCATTTATGTTCAGACTTCTTTTTTAAATAACCCGTTATCCATAGATTTTAGGCTGAAAAATACTCCCTTTGCCTTGAAATACGCTGACATTTCAGCTCTCTAGAATGGCAGCATAGAAGGAGATTTACTACATTTATATGTTGACAAACCAAACTACCCCTTTAAACTTCTACAATTTGAGATTGAAAAGAAATAACCCCTTTTCTGAAAAAAGCGCTGAATATTATGTGTTTTACATTTTCCTAACGTGGATGATGTCTAATGCGGGTACTGAAGGGGGGGGGGGGTATAGATATTGGGAGGGGGGGTCCCCATGTTGCATGTCGATTGTAAGAAATTGCCATGTCGCATGTCTATGTCGATTGATAATGCTCACATCCCATCTCGATTTCAAGAAATGTACATGTCCCCTGTCACTATCCTTTTAAGCTTCAAGGCACATGTCACTAGGCCTCATGTCGCATGTCGATTTTAAGAGTAACCCATGTCGCCATGTAGAATTTAGGGGTCTACCCCCATACCCAGTGCGGGGGCATGGATTGAGGCCCACATATTGCCACTATACTACCACTTCAACTTAGGCCTCTGTTTTTATCAGGGTCATAATCTATCATTGTTAGAACATGATAAATCATAGTGTTCAACACAATGACGACATTGACGGAGCCGCACAGAGACTCCTGTGTTTTCTGTGCCCAATAATTGATTAACCCCTGCCTCACATTTCAACATGAATGGCACTGTCCTGATACTACACATGAATCATCCTCCCTCAGGGAGTTTTAACCCTATGAGGTTAGCATGATACACATATCATGATACATGTACACCCAGTGGGCACAGCATTCTGTTCAAAGTTGAATCGACTTTGAATCAACATTGAACCAACTTTGACAACCAGTTTTCAATGTTGATTAAATGACCTGTGCCCACTGGGTAAGGCATCATGTCGTTCTCAAATAGTAAAGATTTAGCACTGACCTTGACCTGGTAGGCCCTGAGTGCCTGTAGAGGGGTCAGCTCACCGTCCTGTAACTTCTGTACCAGGGCAGGCAGGGTCAGCTCTACTACAGCAGCAACCTCTTCTGGCTGAATATAAGGGAAATATAAGGTGTTTAATTAGCTTGAAAGAAGAGGCTATAATTAAAGTGAATTCAATAGACACACAAGAATACTGTGAGGATGTGAACAGGGGGAAGGGGCAAAAAAATACGACCCCTTAAACAGGGGGGAGTAAAAAAAACAGTCCGGCCCCATTTGGGGCAGAGGGCAAAAAAAGATCACCTGTTTCCAGTAAAAACCCCTGTGCATTATTATACTTAGGAGGCCCGCGTGCACGCCAATTTGCCACCGGGGGGGGGGGGGGGGGGGCGAAGAGTAAAAAGACCTTAACTGGGAAGGGGGGAGGGGTGTAATTTTGGGAGTTCCGCTCAAAACCCACCACACCCGCCTTTGCTAAAAAGTGATCACTCCCTGCATGAGTTCAGTTCATATGCACCGCCCATATACATCACTTGACACTCATGTACATCCCTCCCCATGTTTTTGTTTAGATTTACAGGTATGAATAACCTTATTAAACACACTGGTTGGTTGGCACATGTTAGAGCACCTCACCGTGAAGCAGTTGGGGCAGGTATACAACGCCATTTATAGCTATTTATAGCCCATGCCAAAAAAAGAGAAACTTAAAAATAACTATCAAGGGATTCTCAAGATCTGAAAGGAGAGATACGTGGGGGACAAGAGGAGGGGAGGATTACGAGGGACAGCTGGGATATTGTCTACTAAAAACTTTGAAATTGTGCCAAATTTATGATAGCATTGTAAGAACGGCAGCCAAGACTGTAAAAAGTTGGTTGCCATTTTTGTTTTACTGTAGGTTTACAGTTTACTGTAGGTGAACAGTAGAATCTACTATAAATCTACAGTAGATTCTACTGTAAATCCATTCTACAGTAGATCCTACTGTAGATCTACAGTAGATTCTACTGTGTACCTATATTGACTATTTACAGTGTATGGCAATCGAGTTATGGAGGCTCCACCCCCCTAAAGGGCTGGGGCAATGATCGGTGTACACATCAACTGTTCTAACACTGTAAGGAACAGTGAATTCCCGAACGTGGCAACTTTAAGAAACAATATAGTGTGTTATCATTGAATTTGATTTATGAAAATCACTTTTTAACTCAAATAAGGCAAAAATATTTGGACCCCTTGAATGGGGGGGGGGGTGTAAAAAATGTGGACCCCTCTTTGGGGGGGGGGGGGGCCCACACCAAAAAGCCTGCGCATTATTATGCTTCAGAGGCCCGTAAGCGTGCCAATTTTCGGAGGGGGGTTATTTCGACCCATTGACCGGGGGTGTAAAAACTTTGCACACTACATGCAAAAATCCAGCCCCCTGCTGTTAAAAAATGAGCACTCCCTAATGTGTCAAATGTGTCTGCTCCCAAGGCCGTCCTCATAACGAGATGTGACTGTACTTACCTGAGGTGGGTCTGCCTGTAGTCTGTCCCTGAGCCGCTGTATAGACAGGGCAGCCTCCTGTCTCTTCCTGTCCCTCCTCCTGTCCTCCAGCCTCCTGTACACCACCCCCCTGACCCCCCTGTACACGGCAGGTCCTGCTACCACGGCAGCAGCAGCAGCCAGAGCTGTCAGACGGCCTGTACTCCAGGGTGCAGGCCATCTTACCGACCTACAGGCCTCCTCCATGGCGGCTGCAGGAGGTGTAGGGGTGGTGTTGTGGTGTAAGGGTGGTGAGGCCCGGGTGCTGGAGTAATGTGGTACAGTAATGTGGGGTAGGGATGGTGACGTCTTCCTTTACCAAAGACCCGCTGAGGTGAGAGGGTGTGTGTTTATGGATGGGTGCTGCAACATGAGGCTGAGATTGGGAGGTGGGTCAGTGTCAGTGGATCTGTGTGTGGGTGTATCTCTGTGTGTGTGGGTAGGGGGATGGTGCAGCAGTTAGTGAGGCTGAGACTAGAGAGGAAGGCAGAATGTGAGTTTATGGATCGGTGTGTGTGTGTACAGGTGTGTAGTAGTGTGTGTGTGTGTGGGGGGGGGGGGTGCTGCCGTGTGTATACCTCTAATGTAGTGTGAGAGTAGTGGCCCCACTAATGTAGTGTGAGAGTTGGTGGATCCATGTGTGTGTTTGTGTGTGTGTGGGGGGGGGGGGGTTTGTGTGTGTGTGTGTGTTTGTTTGTTTGTGTGTGTGTGGCAGGTGTGTGTGTGTGCATGTCTGGGTTGTGGCTCCACCTACAGCCCCCCCCCCCCCCACTCCCCCACCTACCACCCCACCCGTTGTGCGCTCCAGCCAGGCTGTGTGAGATATGGTTCATATACCTTATAAAGTATCACCCACGTGGCTTTTGTTTGCCCCCCACTATTCTATTATTGGGTGCAATCTACAACTCTAACCTCTGCTATATATAGGGCTGAGTAATTGTCCCGACTGCAGTCTGACTGTTACTGGACGTGCAGTAAGATCTGCGGGTCTAAGCGGGTGTAGTTATAATAAAGGACTAATTAGTAGGTCATGCATTGTGTGTGGTTATATTGTATTATATAATACTCATAATGACAAGAGTGGGGCCTGTGTGTTGGCAACAGATGCATGTCAGAACCGGGCTGTAATTTATATTATTCCAAGCTGGCCCCAACTCGTCCTCGGATGCGTCCGAGTGACATCGCTGGTATCTGAGGGGCCATGACCATATCACTTCCCCCGTATATTGGGGGGGATTCCTACGCTGTACCCATTTGCACTTTCAATACTACAGTACCAAACGCACAGGAACTATTTTAACCAGCAATCTTTGGTGCCAGCGATGAAGCTCGGGAACAGTGGTCGAGGTGGGGCCAGCTTGATATCATTCATGTCGCATGTCGAATTTAACTAACTCACCACCAGTGTCTGGACATTTCGACCACTTGCAATGCATGTACAATGATAATTATATAGGGCCCATGCAGACAGGGTGGCTGTGTCACAACGTCCCTTGTCGATCCTAGGAATTCGGTCGTGGCCCTTGTTGATTTAGAGAAATAGATTTGTCCCTTGTCACCAACCCCTAGAATTCCTTTGCCCCTTATTCATTAAGGTTGAAACATGGTCCTGTCGCCTTGTCAGATTTATCCATTTGGGCCCTATATTCTCATAGACATATTTACCCTCAGTGTATGTCTATGACATTCTTAGTACTGAGCGGTAATGATATGATGTCAACAGGCAGACATCTAATATGTGCTACAAAAATATAAAGCAAACTTATAAGATTTTTACTCACTACCCACAGGAGTCGACCTTTGGGCTTATTATGTATTATCAAAGTAAAGATATAGTTGAATGAACAACAAACCCGATTCGATTTCGATTATCACTATTTTGGTTTCGATTTTTCGATTATATCGGTTTATTTCCATAGTGCAAACACAATCTACATTTACTTGAAAAACAAAGAGAGTATCTCCATCTGTATATTTTCCTCCTTATAGTTGAGTCTATAAAGATGAATATTTGGTAACAATTTGAGTACACTCTGAAGTCATTTTACCTCAATGTTTTATGTATGCAAAGGAGATTATTTTCCAATTGAATAGTTTTATAAAGGTAAATTAATGGTTTATCTGTAATATAAATGGAGATTCGGTGATCGGGATTTTAGAAGTGTCGGTGTATCGATTCTGGGGGTATCGATGACATCCCTACTTTCTCCTACACTGTAGGTAGTGATCGTTGTCAGCCCTCATCCAGGTAGCCCCCACCAGCTGCAGCTCGTTCACTGAGATAAAGGCCTGCACCAAGCCATCCAGGCACCTGTGGGGAAATGAAAAACGGAACTTTTATATTGTCAGAAAATGTAGAAAACCAGATAAATAATCAGCATTGTCTCGATTTCATGCCACATATCCAACCAGCATGATACAAATAATGCCAAGAAACGTTGTAGTTAATATCAAGCTATAAGGCAAAATAAAAGTGTGTTCAAGGCAACATTGTCCGAATAGACTGGTCGACACATTGGGCTGTGTCTCACGACATTGGGCCAATGTTTTTGTCTCTGACTGGGTACCAGTTCTGACCGGGTGCCAGCTCTGACCGGGTGCCAGCTCTGACCGGCCTGAATAAAAACGGGTTATTTAGGGCAGATGATGATAAAAATGGGCAACTAATGACTAGTTTAAAGAGTTATAACATCCATTAACCTTTTCAGCCAAATTCTATCTCCATCTGCCCTAAATAACCCGATTTTATTCAAGCCAGTCAGAGCTGGCACCCGGTCAGAGCTGGCACCCAGTGAGAGCTGGCACCCGGTCAGAGACGAAAACATTGGCCCAAGGTCGTGAGACACAGCCTTTGACTCTTGACTCACCAAAATGAAAGAAGTTGTTGGATATTCCTCTTAAAAAGCCCTTTCCTGAACTCAATAAATCATTCTGTCCTTTGAGGTCAGTGGGAACGTGTTATTTATGAGAGAATCTTTAAAGACAAATAAGAAAAATTAACGAAAAGAAAGATTTTCTTTACCTAAAATTGAAAATTAAGACCTTTTTGGGACCTTTTTTGAATCCAGGGTCGGGTTGCCTGAAGCACATATATGTATATTTTTAGCCCAACACATAGATACAACGGGTAGCAAAATGATTCAATCAAAATTTGCAGCTTTTTTGAAGCAATTAATACATCTTATTTAGACCTCAAGTCCTGCAAACATGGCCATATACCTGGTGTATGGACATGATGTCTGGGTGAAGCCAGCAGTGGCAGCCCGGCTGATGTCTGACTTCTGTTCGTACAGTAGGAAGTAGTAGGTGTGTACAGAGCTCGGGGCCGGCTCGCGGTAAGGGACGATCACCGTCCCTGAATATACCTCATCCCCATGGATGTTAATGATGAAGGCATGCAACCAGGGGGCACTGCCATCCACAACCATCAGTGTATAGAGCTTGCCTGAAGTGTTAAAGGATATGGCTGAATAAAGAAGTATGTATACAGGAATATTGTAGAATATGTGTATAAATAACACGTAAGTCAGTCTATTGACAACAGGGGGCGCCACCAGCCTACTACCTCCCCGGTTAAGTCTATCGATAATCTGGCTTAATGGATGTGGGGCCGATCATTTACTGTGACAGTTACTATGAAAAAAGGTTAGAAAAAAAGCTTTCATAGTAACTGTCACAGTAAATGTTCGCCCCCGCATCCATTTAGCCAGATTACAGATAGCGTCTTCGCCCCTCCCCGGGTTCTGCTGACTCCGTGACGTCACTGCCCACTGCTCAGCCGTCATGAGCTCCTAATTATTTTCTTTATCTCAGGTTTTCAACCTTGTTCATCACTACACTTATTTGTAATATCTTTGACTCCACATATCGTTCTGTGTCGCCTCACTTTCCTTAGTATAGACTTAATAGGGGAATGTGAATGATTTTGAATAATTCGGAGAGTATCATATAATTCTGCAATGTAATGCACTCTTGATGCATGCATTAACTTTTGGTGAGTACATTGCCAGGCCTAGGTTGCCAAGTTGCATCTTGATACATTCAATTCTTTTGTATTTGCAGACATATCAGCTCATCACCTAACATGGTACTTTGGTGTTATGCTTGGTGAATACTTAGAACTGTGATAATTCTTAGGTCAGTTGATAAACAACACACTAGTTAATGATTTTTTTAAATCTTTTTAATAACAGTACACATGATACTATACGTATTTACTATTCAAACCAATTGAAAAAAGTTTAACTTAAAGCTACTATGTCAGGTAATTTCCCCATTTTAGGTTGATCACATGATCTATCTAAGTGCATAGAGGTATGGGAAGTTGGAAGGCTCTCATTCATCATTTAGCATAATAGGATTTACATCATTTTGTCACAAATGAATAACTGTCAGCTCACAAAGATCAAGACCTGTTAGGGGTGCATCATAACACCATTGGATTTAGCCTTCAATGACAACACAACGACCTATATATACAACCACTACATTCAGTCTATTCCTACCCGCAAATTTCAATAAGGAAAACATTGATACCATAAAGAATTATGTCGAACGCAAGGAAAATGGTTAATGAAAGCGATTGCAATGTTATTTTATAACTGAGTTTTAGGCGTTTTAATTGATATGGTATCTTTAATCAAATACTATGAAAATAACTATGAAGTTTCCGTATTGAAAATAATAAAACATTGGGAAGAAATACTTACCTGCGAAGTCAATCTCATTATTGGGACTTAGTTTATTCATTTCCATGACAAATGTGCGTCTAGACTGCCTACGTAATTCAGCAGTATTCAAGATGGGGTTACCAATGGGGTCGAGGAAAAAGTCACTTGCACTACACAAAAGGAAAAATGACATATAGTTGGCAAACCTTTACGTTTTTAGGTCTAAAGCCGATCAGTATAATGGCTAGAAGCTTGGTTAGTGGCAGCTGGATATGACATTGACTTATTTTTGTACAAATTCTTGAATTATACTTATAGTATGTGAGAGTTGTAATATATCATGCTAGATACACCTTAAACTAAATGTGCTTTAATAATGTTGTGGGTTTGCTAAATGATAGAATACTTTTATCACAGCATCAGAACCCCGATCAGAACGTTGTGCTACAAATTATTCAGTTATTAATGTCTAACATGGATAACCATTGTGGAATTCTTTGGACTATAATGTATAATATTATACTGTACACGGAAAAAGATGCCTGATTCAAAACAGACAGTTTTCTCACTTCCAGAGAGCATTACTTAATAAGCTGAAGGCCTCGTGTTATACAGGGACAGTTAAAATAATTTGTGAGTCATTGTCTATTGATGCTTCACCGTGAAATTAAACAAGATGTTTAGGCCACTTAAAAAAATAAGATGGTTTCTTATCACCGCACGCATCATAAAAATCAGCTTTTGAGGAAAACTTATTTTTTGCAAATTTTTGATGAAAAATATGATAAAAATGGACAAAGATTTGGTATCAAATTAAAGCTGATGCTGCCAGCAATGCAGTAAGATAGACAGAACTTACATTTTCCCCACCTTTAAAGACCAATAAATTCTTAACTACTAAAATTTGAATTTTGGTTGTGAAAAAGATATATTAGCCTATACATTTTTAGCACGAGAGTAAAAAGAAAATAAAAGCCTCCCTCGTCATATATTTCAGTCCTTGGTGATGAGAAACCACTTTTTTTTTGTGGCCTTACTTACGGGTGAGTGATTGAGAGTGGCCCACACTTGTAGCTAAACTCATCAGACGTAAACCTGACTCGGAGGTGCACCGTCAGATTGTAGGGCTGAGTCAGGAAGGGCAGGTCTGGACTGTTTTTCTCCAGCTCTGTAAATAAATAACTTTCAACCTAAACTTCATAACTTCTAGCTACTGGCAGGCACATCAGATACTTCTTTGACACCGTAATCGAAACGTTGATACCATCTTGATATTCTCTGCCAACCTCAGGTACCTCCTACACTGTCAGGCAGCCTCACTTACATACTAGACTACAGTGGCCCAGAAGGGCCAAAAAATAGAAAAGTGAAAAGTGGAAAGTGAAAATCAAAAAGTGAAAAGTGAAAATCAAAAAGCGGAAAGTGAAAATCAAAAAGTGAAAAGTGAAAATCAAAAAGTGAAAAGTGAAAATCAAAAAGTGAAAAGTGCAAACCTAAAAATGAAAAGTGCAAACCTAAAAGTGAAAAGTGCAAACCTAAAAGTGAAAAGTGAAAATCAAAAAGTGAAAACCAAAAAGTAAAAAGTGGTTTGAGGTTTGAGGTTTGAGGTTTCCACTTTCAGTGTCACGCTGTCAATCTGTCAACAGGTTGTGACAGGTATCTTTTAGCATTGGGTCAGAATTTCCAAAAATGTGATTTTCGGGAAATTGGCAGAAATGGCGAGAAAAAAGGTCAGAAACGAAAAAAGTCAATTTTTTCCGGGAAAATGTCCAATTGGGCGAGAAAAATGTTCAGAATTTCCAAAAATGTGATTTTCGGGAAATTGGCAGAAATGGCGAGAAAAAAGGTCAGAAACGAAAAAAGTCTCATTTTTTCCGGGAAAATTTCCAATTGGGAGAGAAAAATGGTTAGAATTGCCAAAAATGTGATTTTCGGGAAATTGGCAGAAATGGCGAGAAAAAAGGTCAGAAACAAAAAAAGTCTCATTTTTTCCGGGAAAATTTCCAATTGGGCGAGAAAAATGGTTAGAATTGCCAAAAATGTGATTTTCGGGAAATTGGCAGAAATGGCGAAAAAAAAGGTCAGAAATGAAAAAAAGTCAAGTACACTTTTTTGGTACCTTATTTCTGGGCCATTTCCCAGGGCCTATAATTCAAAAATCGCTTGAGTTGAGGATGTGTCCTTCTCTGAACTGGTTCTATGGGTTACTGGCATGAGGCAAATGTAATATCAAAGTGTATAATATGGAATTTTCTATTTTGCTATGTGGTCAAACATGGGAAATACACCTTTCCCTTTGAGCATGAAGGCAGGTTCAGAGAGTTCTCCCACCAGTATTTGTCATTACAATTGGGCCATAATTAATTTTCGGTGTCTATATAACTATGTCAATAGGCATATGTGTTACCATAAGTAAACCAAGATTATATAGGGAAATATGACTGTCTGAAAATGACACCGAAATAGTGAAAAGTGCAAATCAAAAAGTGAAAAGTGCAAATCAAAAAGTGACAACCAAAAAGTTGTTTGAGGTTTGGGCCTTTTTATTTTGATAACTTGGATTACAGACCCGCCGCCGAGATTTTAGGCATTTTGCAAAAAAAAAAAAAGTTTTTTGTTTTTTTTTAGCCTTTCCCCTCCGAGATTTTTTAAAGAATTTTTCTTAAAAAAAAAAAAAAAAGACATGTTGACCAGCAAAAGGTAGAATGAGACCTTTCAGATTGGGGACATTTCTCAACATATCTTCTTTAGATTACCCAATAACAGAGAATATACAGGTTTTCCATGCTTTTTTTTTTTTTTTTTGCCTCTACCCTTCGAAATATTTTGTGGTCCGGCTCCCCCCCATAGGGCAGCTTTTTTTTTTTTTTTTTCCTCCGCCCTTCCAAAAAGTTGGAGCCAAAAGCCCGTAATCCAAGTTATCAAAATAAGGTGGCCTTGAGGTTTGAGGTGTGAGGTTTCCACTTTCAGTGTCACGCTGTCAATCTGTCAACAGGTTGTGACAGGTATCTTATAGCATTGGGTCAGAATTTCCAAAAATGAGATTTTTCGGGAAATTGCCATAAATGGCGAGAAAAAAGGTCAGAAATGAAAAAAGTCAATTTTTTCCGGGAAAATGTCCAATTGAGCAAGAAAAATGGTCAAAACCTCAAAAAAGTGATATTTCCAGGAAATATGCATATTTGGCGAGAAAAAAAGGTTATAGACTTTTTTCATTTCTGACTTTTTTTCTCGCCATTTCTGCCAATTTCCCACTAATTTTTCAAAAGTGTCAATTTCACATCTCTGCCATTTTCAGTCAGTAATATTTTCTGAATGAAGCATATTTCACTGGTAGTATTGCGCATGCCTTTTGACAATTTGAGGTAGATACAGAAACCAAAATAGGCACACTTCATGAAAACTACTTTTGATAGGAGAGCTACCTAAACATGTCCTCATTGTCAATTTCAAGGAAAATCAGTGTTTTTCATTGGATTACAAAATTTTGAAGGAAATGAGAACCCAGCTTTTTTCTTACATCAATGTGAGGGGGAGATATAGCTCTTTCAAATATAATCATCATATTCTGGTTTGGGTTCACCTATATCCCACATGGCTATATTTGGGGGTCAAAAGTGCCAATTCTATTTCTGTGTCATTTTCAGACAGTCATATTTCCCTAAATAATCTTGGTTTACTTATGGTAACACATATGCCTATTGACATAGTTATATAGACACCGAAAATTAATTATGGCCCAATTGTAATGACAAATACTGGTGGGAGAACTCTCTGAACCTGCCTTCATGCTCAAAGGGAAAGGTGTATTTCCCAAGTTTGACCACATAGCAAAATAGGAAATTCTATATAAATCTATCCAAGGGAAGTGAGGCGACACAGGAACTGTTTGGGATCCGCGCCGCTGGATAGACGGCCTATTTATTAACATCGTAACATGATTAGTTGAATAAAGTAGAAAGAAAAAGAATTTTTTTAAATGTCCATGATTGAAGGTGTAGCAGGCCGGCAGTGACATCACGGCGTCACTGGCGGGAGAGCTGGTAACACCCCCTGTTGATTAATAGTAGTACTAGTTGACTAGTCCATGTCATTAATCTATCCAAGGGAAGTGAGGCGACACAGGAACTGTTTGGGATCCGCGCCGCTGGATAGACGGCCAAAGTCCAAATAATATAGTATGATTATATAGTATGAGTATAGAACAATAAACTTAAGTCACACATGATAACATAGCTTAGTCAAAAGAGCGCACCCTTGTGGTGCGTCCCATACGACGACAAGGCCTTGGAGACTAAGGAGTCTGTCGCCACTCGATTGGTGAAAGGCTTGGTGAGATACACCAATGCCGCCATGCTGGACCATTCCCCACATTGTCTTATATCCTCCAAGGAGAGGCCCAGATTGTACATGTACAAGGCGCCTGCGCGTCGTAAGGAGTGGCAACCCACCCTCTTAGACTCCAGACCCGAGCGGTCTAGTAGGGTCTTGAGAAAGGATAACAGCTTGCTGTAAGTCAAAGGCTTAGGGGTGCCAGATCCCACCAGCATGAAGGCTGGGCTGTTTGGATCTGAGCTTGGGAAATCCATGAAATGTTTCCGGACCCAAGTCACCGCGCACACTGGGGAACCAACAGCTACAGTGACAGGGACTCGGTGGACCTTTTGGCAGTACTGAATGGTTTTGGAGCTGGACACTTTTATTTCCAGCCCCCAGTCATTGAAGACCACGGCTCCTCTACGCAGGTAGTGACCCTGCAAGGCACTGGAGTCCGGGACAAGATTACTCTTCCTTAGGAGGCCTCTGAAGGCCAAGGCGATGCAAGCCCACATAGTGATCTCGTTTGGATTTGAAAGGTCCAAGCTGTTAAACATCAAATGCAAGTCCTCCAGGAATAAAGTGGGGCGGTGAGGTTCTGGGTCGCCCAAGGCCCGGCGGATACCCGACATTGTCATAGCAAAAGTAAACTCAGACCTGAGGTATAGCACATCATGGCTAAAATAATTGTTAAGGCTGATCACAGCGCTGATGTAGTTCTGGATTGTAGAATATCTCAAGGATTTAGACAGGTACACTGCGTAACGGCACATGACGTCAAGCTTGGTGGGTACCGGGGTGGCGTCGGCTAGGGCACAGAACCCGAGGAACTTTTTCCACTGGGAAGTTTTCGTTTTCCAGGTGGAGGCCGACCACGCCATCGACCTCAACTCTGCGGCCCTGATGTCCAGCTCCCTGACAAACTGGTTTGTTTCTACAACATAAATGGAAAGGAATGTCATTAAAGCACTCGGCTCTGGACACTGCATCGGCAACAACATTCTTGTAACCCGGCAAGAAAACCCCCACTAAATGGCAATTAAAAATCACAGTGTCCCAGAAAATGAGTCGGAGGATGTCCATAGACCTGCTATTGTCACTCTTGCCCGTATTCAACGCGGCCACCACCTGGGTGTTGTCCGTCACGCATTCTACACGTGTGTCGCGCCACTCGTCCCCCCATCTCCTCAACGCCATGAGGATAGGATATAGCTCCTGGACGTTAATGTTAGAGGGAATGTGCATATCCGGTTTAGGAGTACAATGATTGTGAAGATCTCTCGGGTCCCTCCAACTCTTAGACCACGAGCCGGCGGCCCAGTCGTCGCCGTACACAGCCCCCCACCCGACCGTGGTCGCCGCATCGGTGTGAATGATTGCCGTGTTCATTGGGCCCGGTTTGATGATCTTAGCCTCCCCGTTAAACCACGCTGCAAAGTCTGACCACCACAGGAGGTCCATTTTTTTAAATGTCCATGATTGAAGGTGTAGCAGGCCGGCAGTGACGTCACGGCGTCACTGGCGGGAGAGCCGGTAACACCCCCTGTTGATTAATAGTAGTACTAGTTGACTAGTCCATGTCATTATACACTTTGATATTACATTTGCCTCATGCCAGTAACCCATAGAACCAGTTTAGAGAAGGACACATCCTCAACTCAATCGATTTCTGAATTATAGGCCCTGGGAAATGGCCCAGAAATAAGGTACCAAAAAAGTGTACTTGACTTTTTTACATTTCTGACCTTTTTTCTCGCCATTTCTGCCAATTTCCCGAAAATCACATTTTGGGAAATTCTCGCCCACTTTTTATCTCGCCCAATTGGAAAATTCCTGGAAAAAATAGACCTTTTTCATTTCTGACCTTTTTTTCTTGCTATTTCTGCCATTTCCCGAAGATCACATTTTTGGCAATTCTGACCATTTTTCTCGCCCAATTGGACATTTTCCCGGAAAAAATAGACTTTTTTCATTTCTGACCTTTTTTCTTGCCATTTCTGCCAATTTCCCGAAAATCACATTTTTGGAAATTCTGACCATTTTTCTCGCCCAATTGGACATTTTCCCGGGAAAATATTGACTTTTTTCGTTTCTGACCTTTTTTCTCGCCATTTCTGCCGATTTCCGAAAATCACAATTTTGGAAATTCTGACCATTTTTCTCGCCCAATTGGACATTTTCCCGGAAAAAATTGACTTTTTTCGTTTCTGACCTTTTTTCTCGCTATTTCTGCCAATTTCCCGAAAATCACATTTTTAGAAATTCTGACCCAATGCTAAAAAAAGATACCTGTCACAACCTGTTGACAGATTGACAGCGTGACACTGAAAGTGGAAACCTCAAACCTCAAACCTCAAACCACTATTTACTTTTTGGTTTTCACTTTTTGATTTTCACTTTTCACTTTTAGGTTTGCACTTTTCACTTTTAGGTTTTCACTTTTCACTTTTTGATTTTCACTTTTCACTTTTTGATTTTCACTTTTCACTTTTTGATTTTCACTTTTCACTTTTTGATTTTCACTTTTCACTTTTTGATTTTCACTTTCCACTTTTCACTTTTCTATTTTTTGGCCCTTCTGGGCCACTGTACTAGACACAACTTCATGTACCCCGTTTACATCGACAGACACTAGTAATCAGGGCCTTGGTTGCTATGTAGATACTGCTGTTCCTATGCAATCATGGCCAATAGCAACACATAAATAACACCATTATATCTAACATACACCCCCCAATACAAAATAGATTACATTATATAGCTCTTAGATACAGTCAAGTAGGCTTTTATACCTCTTTGATATTGTCAGGCAATCTCAGGTAGCTTTTAGATGCTGCCATAAATCCTTATATACTTCCTAGATATTGTCAGAAAACTTTAGATACCTCCGAAATACTGTCATATACCAGTATTCAGGATAACTATTATCAAGTCAGGTGAAATAATGCATTTCACAATGGTTGCTAGGTAGATATCTACCGTTGCTAGCCAACCATGCATTATACCAACATAGATCTATCACCTTTTTACCTTGGGGGTCAATTTGAATGGGAACTAGGGAATTATAATATAGAATGGCTGTTGCTAGGCAACCACTCACCCTAGCAACACGGTATTGATGCCATCAGAAACCTTGAAGTCGATTTAGTGTGGGTGGGCCAACTTTTAATGGTCCTATGGAGAGCCAAGATGTGATTTTTTCAGCCATATTGGTAGTTAATGCTGCTTGCTAGGTACATATCTACTGTTGCTAGGTAACCATAGACCATGGCAACAAGGACATATCACCATTGTTTCCTGGGGGTCAGTTTCGATGAATTAGATATGGATAGATTATCTATCTTATTGATATTTCCCCTGCTTTCTAGGAAATTCTCACCTAGAATGTCTGTTGCTAGGCAACAGCTTACCCTAGCAACTCTATGAGACCAGATAAAAGCTCAACATGTATTTCAGGGGGTAGGTAAAACTCAAATAGCCCTATGACAGTCAATGTGCACTTTTTAAAGCTGTATCCACCATTTTGAGCTGGTTTCCATGGAAACGGCCATTACGGGCAAACAAGGCCATACCTCATCAGGAACTTTTTTGGGGGAATTGAGGAAGTCATGTACTATGAGAAAATTACAAAATATTGTGGTCTAAAAACATGTCAAGTTCAACTTCACATTTTGAGGCAGCGCATTGTGGTCTAAAATAGGGAGTGTCTACAATTTTAACCACAGATGGTGTTAACCACTCGATCATGACACTCACAGTGGCAACAGGGAAGCGTTTGTGTTGAGTTTGAGTTTATAATCTATTATTTTGCAAGAAATAATCACATGTCACAGGGCATTTTTCAAATTACACCAAAGAAAGACAGTCAAGTATACAAGCTTCGATATGCAGTTTTGTTTGTGTACTTCTTTCAGCCTAGGATAGGCGACAGCTTACAACATATTTAACAAACGAAGCCACTTAACACCCTGTTTCTTTACATTTTCTTTTCAGCTCTTTACAAAACAGAGAGTACTTTGCAGGGGTAGACACTAACGCTGGCCCGGGAGCCAATGCCCCATAATTTTGTGCCCGGGCCCGTAAATTTCTGACTATTTACATGGCTATGGGCCCGGATGGCCCTTAGATATTTACAAGCCCATTTGGGAAAATATAGATGCAAGATCCATACATAGGCCAGGTCTTTAAAATTACAGTCATATCATATATCATTGGAAAGAGTAAATCACGATCATGCTAAATATGTCACTCAATACAGAATTTAAGCCCACTATACATCTGTTGTCTACTAATTACCTCAAATGATCTCATTAACAAAAATTAAGTATTGATCCTGGGCCAGTTCTTGGTCCTGTCCCTTAGATCTTTGGAGCTATGGGCCCGGGTGGTCCACAGCTGAAAAAATTAGTGTCTACCCCTAACTTTGGTACATTTGTGAGAACTGCCCGTAGTAAAAAAACATATGTAGGTAAAATAGTAGAATGGTTTATGATATTCTGATTTCCATTGAATACATCATATATACAGGCCTACTAAGCATCGCAAAGTAAATAATAGCGTTACCTAAATTATTCAATTCAATTCAATTCAAATTTCTTTATTTTAACTGCAATAATCAGGAACAAGTTCCTGTATTTTGATTATTACAGCAAGTCTTGAGATATTCATTTCTCGACGTAACCAGTTATAATATTCAAATGCATCACATGATGCCTCTATGGCATGTAATTGGTATTATGGCAAGGTAGCTGTGTTAGTGTGTGTTACGTTATGTCCATCATACTATTTAAAGTTAGTACAGATATTATATATCATAATGAGTAATCGTGGACTTCATGATGCCAGTATGGGGGGGGGTGGGGAACCAGTAATTGCTCGGGCCAGGAGCAGTAGCTATCATACTTGTTAATGACTAATACTTTCATATCACTTAAGAGATTTTATGAACACATTTAGAGAGGGTGATCTCCGCTGGTGGATTGTCAGGGAGTTCCATTTGTGCTGTAGTTTATATGTGACACTTTGCTGGGCCGTAGTGCTTTTATACCAGTCCATTTTTGCTAAGATAGAGTCATGACTCCTAGTGCGAATTTCTCTGACATCATGATGGGATTTGTCTTGCATAAATTTATATGCTTCAATACTTAGTGCTACGTCTCTTCTCTTTTCCAGTGAGGAAATACCAGCCCAACTTCTTAGGGTTTCAATGTTGTTTCCCCTATCCTGAAAGTTACAAACCTTTGTCATTCTGTCAATAGAACTTTGGATTTTATCCAACCCTGCTTTGTTGCCTCCACCATATAGTAGCTGGCCATAGTCAACTGCCGGGAGGACCATAGTCTTAAGGGTATCTAGGGCGGCCTCGAGGGTTAGCCTCATTCTTAGTCTAGTGAGTAAATACGACCCTGAGATGGCCCTTGAAGTTCAAGTCAGAGTCCAGCTCAACACCAAGGTACCTATACTGGTGTGTTTGTAGGATGTCCTGTCCATCAATTTGTAATACCAAGTGTCCTTGTATAGCTACCCTTTGTTTGGTACCATATAGGGCATATTTGGTTTTCTTGATGTTCAGGGACAACTTGTTTTTCTTACATGCTACATTTGCAAGGTCCTCATTTATGAGGGCAAGGATGGCAGGGGTCAGGATAGGGTAAACACAGTATAAGGCAGTGTCGTCAGCATACAGTTGACTTTTCAGGGTTACAAGAGAGGTATTTAGGTCATTTATATAGATCAAGAAGAGTAAGGGCCCTAGTATGGATCCCTGGGGGACTCCACAGAGAATAGTTTCAGGGGGGGATGTCACTCCATTTGCTTTGGTGGATTGTTTCCTACCTGTGAGGTAGGATTCAAACCATTTTACAGTGGCTTCACCAAGTCCAATTTTCTGTAGGGTTTTACACAGCAAGGAGTGGTTTATTGTATCAAAGGCCTTGGCAAAATCCAAGTATGTGACCAGGGTGGCTGACCCTTTTTCTATGGCAGCATACATTTGGTCAGTCAGATCATATAGGCTAGTCATAGTGGAGTGTTTAGGGCGGAAGCCATGTTGGTTGGGGTTGAGGATGTTATTTACCAACAGGTAATCTAACAGCTGACTGTGTACTGCTTTCTCACACAGCTTAGAGATTACTGGTAGTATTGAGATAGGCCTATAATTTGTGACTTGTGAGGTGGAGCCTCCCTTGGGGATGGGCGTGACTGTGGCTAGTTTCCAGGTATTAGGGAATGTGCTAGTTACCAGAGACAGATTTATAATGTGTTGTAAGTGTGTAGGGAGGGCAGTGAGTGCGTCCTTAAGTGCCATAGTGGATAGGTTTTTAATGCCAGAACCTTTTTTTGTTTTAATATTGCTAATCAAGGTTTTTGTTTGGTCAAGGGATAAGGGTTGTAGGAGGAGGTTATTTGCTGAGGTGTAGCCAGTGTAGGTCCAGGGGGTGTTCATGTCCTGTGCGAGCTTGGGTCCTATGTTAATGAAGTAGTTATCTATATAGGCTGCAGTACTATCAGGAGGTATGGGTGTGTTTGTAGTGTTGTCAATAAGATTAATGGTTGGGGTCCTTTGTCTAGGATTAATGGCATTAGAGATGGCTTTCCAGTATTCTTTAGGGTTATTTCTGTTAGTATTTAGGTTGTCCTTATGATAGTTATCCTCAGCATCCCTAGCAATCTTGCGGGCCCTATTTTTTAGAAAATTTGAAAAGTTGATATCGTCTTCATTTTTGGTCCTCTTGGCTCTAGCTAGGGCCAGGTTTTTTTCGGTAAAGATATCTAGCATGGCATTGGTGATCCAGGTTTTTTTCTGGTTTGCAAATTTAAAGTTTTTAATAGGACAGGTTATTGACAGTATTCTATTTATGTTATCAATTAGTATAAGCCACGCCTCCTCAGGGTCTTCAGAATCCCAAAAGTTATTCCAGTCAGTGTTTTTAAGCCCAGTGGTAAAATTATCCTCTATGTAATCTCTGTAAGACCGCCCAGTAAATTCGACAGGGATTTTGGGTTGTGACTTGGCACTTCTTACCATGTACACAAGCAGGTGATCAGCGATATGGATGTCTAGGGTACCACTAGCGACTATGTGTGTGGAGTTTGAGCAAGCTAGGTCTAATAGTGAGGTGTTTCCATCAGGAGAGAAGTGGGTAAATTCATGTATATATTGTTTACAACCTAGTTGTAGGATGACATTTTTGAGATGTCTTGCCTCATTTCTTTTAGCAACTGTAGAATATGGTCCCAGCAGATCCACATTAAAGTCACCAAGCATGAAGAGCTCATTGTCCATAAGGTCACCCAGGTTACCTACTGCTGCTGTGAGCAAATTACAAAAGGTGTAAGCATTCCCAGACGGGGGTCGGTAGACATTCAGAATGATGCTTTTCTTAAAGAAGGGTTTGCTAAAAGTAACACATTGCAACTCAATATCACTGTTGCTTAGGTTCAGGTGTGACAGTTCTAATGTGGAGTAGGTGAACTCGTGTTTAATGTACACACAGAGGCCACCATCAGTTTGGGTTTCTCCATGTTCATCTAGTGTTTGCCTGTCATGTCTTAAAATAGTGAATTCCTCCAGGGAGGGCAGGGAATCCGGGACAACCTCATGTAGCCATGTTTCTGAGATGCATAGGCAGTCAATGTCACAATTATCAAACTCAGTTTTAATCGTCGACCTGTTTGCAGGGATACTTCTCACATTCATGTGAGCTATTACCACCCCTCTAGTGTTTTCAAAGTATCTGTTAGTCATCTGAATCATATAGCAGTCTTATGCAGCCTGGCCCAGGCCTGGTCCCAGCCCCCTCCCAAGGTCTCATGTCGTCCACATACCCATGGGTCTTACATCTAGTGCATCCCATGGGGAAAGAGCTTACGTTGATAGAAGCTAAGGTACATTTGAACCAGTGTGTCTATTTCCGTGGCATAGAATATAATAATCTATATATTAGGTTTGGGGGATCGGGTTGGATGAGTAGGTTAGAAGTTAAAGATAAGTCATGACAATCACTTGATATTTTTTACTAATTTAATGTAATTAAGTCGTCATAATTTGGTATGTGTTTATATATATAAGGTACTAAAGGATATATAATACAGGATTTAGAAATAATAGTAAGGATAAAAAACTATTTATGTGCCTGGGTTGCCCTAGGGCAAGTCACCTAGGCCGGCGAGAAGAGTCCGTTCACTAGTAAATAGTACTGTTTGGGAGAGCCCTTAGGCTGCTGGTCTATACTTTTCTGCAGTGGTCACGTCCAGGCCGGACCCAGATGTACATGATTAAATAGAGAACATATATGAAAAATATATATAAAGTTCTTGCGTGTGCATTTAAGAATGCTATGAATGCTGGAGAGTTCTTTTATAGATGCATCACAGCGGTAGTACGAGATGGAGTCCATGTCTACACATAGTAGGTATAATATATAATCTAGGTGCAGGCGGCTTGATTTTGTAAGATCACTGTACCATCACATGTGTATTGTGATCTGACATAATATACCGGGGACAAGTAGATATCATATTTTGCTGTGGTTTCTGGGTGTATATATGCAAGGTAAAAAGATATTACATATTTGTACTATACAGCGAGAACACATGTTGACGGCACATATATACCATAGGTTATTTTTAGCAAATATAACAGGCAGGTATACACAGGCTCTCACCACCATACACATACACCATACACCATCATCAAGAAACTATACCATATATATAATCTCCAATAAAAATCATTGGTCAGATTATACAACCATCGAGAAAAGATAGTTTCAAAATTTGCTTCCAGAGCCAACTAATTGCGGAATCTTCCAGTCTTAAACTCTCTAAAGATCAAGTCAGCCTAGACCTCGATTATTGGCTCTGTGATTTATCTAGATATTCCCTTTTCCCCCAAAAGATGATTACAATACCTTTCTGGACTAATGATGCACAGTTCTGTTGCCCCAAGCGTGTTCTAGCATTTTGAATAGAGAGTGGGTCAGCTTCTGTTATCATCCAGTTGATGCTGACAGGACCTGGACATCATCAAGTGAAATTACATTTTTATCTGTTGTACTGTCTGAAAATCGAATATTTTCACACGTGTTTTACTCATCGTGCAATCATTCGTGAGCAATATTATATATCTTACACTTCAGTTTAGACAGAACTTTTTTTCTATTTTGTATGATTGCTTGATCGATTGTTAGGTAGTTTAACGTCCGGAGGGCACATTGCATTTTTTTGCATTACAGACTATTCTGTATGAGGGATGGTAATGGAGTATTGTTTTACATTCATAACTCCCAAGAAATGATTGTTTTGAGTGGCATTTACTGGAATAGACCTGCTTAAAGTGTTCCTTTAACCATAATCAATTTAGGGAGTGGTCATTTTTTAACAACAGGGGGGGGTCGGTGGATTTTCGCGCAAGGGGTTCGAAATCTTTTTGGTCCCCCCCACAGTAGGGGTCGAAATTTTTTTGGTCCCCCCCATAGGCAAGTTGAAATTTAGCGCGGTCGACCCCTTTGAGCTTTAGTAACGCGCGGGCTTTTTCGCTTAAAAGGGGTGCAATTCTTTTGGTCCCCCCCCTCAAGAGGGGTGCAAATTTTTTTCGTCCCCCCCCTTCAAGGGGTCCAAATTTTTTTGGTCCCCCCCCCAAATCCACCAACCCCCCCATGTTGTTAAAAAATGACCACTCCCTTACTTAAAGGGGCATTCTCACCACTCGCACTTAACCATATAGTAGACTAGAACAGTACTAGAATTGTGAGTGGGATACGCTCGGTGATTATGCCACTTTAAATGCAAATAATCATGCAGTAGGTACACGTCGGATGCGCACAACCAATCACAATGAACGTGTCCCAAAACAGTAGAAATCCACCTGAATTGTTTTTACCTTGTAAATGATGTTTCTCAACAAAACTAGTTAGGTTGACGATGTTAGGAAGAGGGGACGACAAAAGTAATTCCGACTGTTTATACAGGAGAAAGACATAGACAAGTCGTCCATCCCACCTATTCAGAGATCCAGAGTATTCCCTCAAAACCTGAAAAATTTGAAATATATTAGAATATAAAGGAGAGTATATTTGATGTGATTTAATTATTGAGTAGATGCAACAAACTGCACTTTTGTTGGTCCTTTTAAGGTATGAGACGATATAAAGACACCAGTCTGGTTTTTATTTTATCCCGGTAACAACAATAACTTATTAGGTGTGTGTCCACTATATGACAAGGGAGGTGGACAATCTCTGCTGTTTGGCATCTGGCAATATGTATATATCTATAGTTGTTAATATATTCCCCTGAATTATCCAGTTTAAGTCAAGTCATAGTGTGTCCACTAAGCATGATAAATCTCTGCCCATACTGTCCAGGGGAAAAACCCTGTTTATTGCATCATAAAGATACGATGTTTAGAGGATGTTTTAGTCTGCTCCATGTACATATATGAAAACTAAAGCAAGTTACATAACCCAACTATAAATCGTTCTTCACATTATAATTTTCATTATCAATATGATAGTGCCTAACTTCCTTTGTGTCAACACTGTCTGTCTCCCAAACCACAGATAATATTTCACCAATAATAAAAAGCCATGTGTATGAAATTCCTCTCTATACCAAACTCTCGGACGGATATTATTTCACCAATAATAAACAATATACTCACCGATGCATTTGTCACGTCATTGCCTTTGATATTGGCATAAGCCATATGTAGGAAATTCCTCTCTACACCAAACTGTAGGAGAGTGAACAACTCGGTCCGGTCCGCACGCCAACTGAAGCTCGGTATCTGCCTTATGACCCATGTTTGGACGGAGGAGTTGGAGAGTGGGTCCAACTCAAACTGAATCCGGTCCTTGCTCTCATAAACATGGTCACACCCTCTGTAGCTACCTGCATATGATGAGGTGATTTCACAACGAGTTTCTTCTTTCAATGACAGTAAATTGCAAGGGAAATGATATGACAAAGTATAATAAATCATTAGTTTTACTCGTGAAATTAACAAGAATTTCACAAGTAGAATGATGATGTGGATTTCTTGACTTCCAAGAAAGTGTTCCGATAATATTTCAGAAATGTTCTGAATTTCTCAAATTTCACTCGTTCAAGAAAACGAGAAATTCCAGGGAATATGACACAAGAAAATGTCCAGAAAACGTTCTGAAATTCTTGTAGGGGTCACGAGTCATGACTCAAGAATGGCCAAAATGAGTTCTGCTTAAAATTTTGCTTGTAGGGTGAACATCAACTTTAGAAGATATGTCCGAGACCCCAGGAGATACATCGCAAGTTATCAAAATTCAAATTGATTCAATTCCACTATAATAACAGTACCTGGCAGAGACGTATAAATTACACTTAAGTACCGGTCTACTCCAGAGAGGGGATCAACAGCGGGTGGTGTCCCGAATGTCATCATTGACAGCGAGTAGGACTCGTTGGGAAAGCGCCTGTCAGTTCCACAACCCAGAACACTGGTGACTTCAGGCAGACAGAGAGTGGAAAAGGCTGATGTGTTAAGCGCCTTCTGATGGAGAAGTGCTAGACAGCGCGCCCCACCATCCTCAAGTCGGTTGTCCCTTCGACATGAATCTACCTGAGCAGTGGCACCTAAAAAAAAGATAACATTCAGGTTTTTGAAACATATTATTTCAGTTAAACAATGGGTGACCATGCGCGCATGGTTTGTCATTCATGGCCCTCACTGGGCAGATCACATTATCCTACCTACTATATACCTCCCCCAACACACTACCCTACCTACTGTAACTCCCTCACCTGTTATACTGACCCACCTTAATAAGACATATCTATATGTACTCTGTTATACACTGATTGGCTATATTTCTCGATATGGAAATGCAGAATGTAGATATATATATATATAGGGGTCTTAGTGTTTCCAGTATCAGAATTATTTATAAATATTCACCTGCAAATCCGAAAAGTAGTAGAGTAAACGCCAAATGCTTTCCTTGTAGCATTTCGAGGTTGTAACACCAAACTATAATTTGCTACCAAACTATGAAGGAGAATTTCTGTTACATGATCCCTTAGCATATTGCATGTATATCTGCATCAATACATAATGCTATCTAATTTTGCTAATTCAAACCATTCTTTGTTCATAAGATGGGCATTGTTTAAGTACATGAGGGCACAGGTTTTAGTTTGAAAGTATTTTATTTATGTAAGGATTCCACAACATGTTGTGCCTCTCAAATCATGCAAATGTCACATTGCCAATTAACATTTACACTATACAGGATGTTTAGAAATTGATATAAAAACGTGTAGGGGTACTATGTTACATATTGATCTCATACACGGTATTTCCGAGTAACGTCTGTTGTTTACTCGGCTTCTCTGTTCAGAAACGTGAGTGCTTTGTAATGAAAGTCTGTTCATTTTCGCACCTGGAAACTGCCGTTCTCGTTGTTTCTTAAACTAGAATAACCACGAACCACCACTATATAAACATATACAACGAACTACAATCAACTACACTGAAAAGCAGGATAGACATGGCATGTTGGGGGCCCAAGGAGACCCAAATATTGATATTGAACATTAGGTTGGTGTGGAGACCAATATTAATACTCTGTCTGAGTGCTGTAGTCGGGTATTTTGAGGCTGCCGATTCCGAGTCTGCTCTGTGTAAAGTGATATCTGTGTCGCAACAGGGAGAGACTATACATCCTTTCGGCCGTCATTGCTGTTTAAATCAAGGCTAAATTTAACCCCGCCCTCAGAATAATAGACCCCCCCCCCCAGGTCAGTTTAGGTGGTGGTACGCAGAATAGGTAAGAACGTTTATATTAACAGGTTGTCAAGACTGACCTCTGTGTGCTACTCTCACTTAATACTCAATACTGATCAAAACGTCCCTTTAATCAACATGTAACACCAATGCTACATATAAGCTGCATCGACAAACGCTAGACTAAGTCATGTTTGAGATATAGAGCTCATTAATGATAATACTCTCCACACTACGCCAACCTCGGCTACAGCAGGGGTTTGGGGAGGTCAATACCTGTATAGGAGAACTGGGCGTGTTGGGCTTAACCCTTTAAGGGATGCATACTGATGTAATGCAGTACCCAGCTAACAAGAAAACGTTATTTTGACGTAAAATAACGTTATGCCATAGTAAGGAGCCTTAGAAAAACGTTATATAACGTTATATAACGTTATAAAATGTTGTATAACGTTTTTTGTTTACTGGGTATGCCCTTTGCCCCGTGGGGGGGGGGGGGCACTCACTATCTTCCTTATAGAAACTGTATGCGAACATCACCTCAAATTTGGTACCCTTATCACGGGAGGTAGTTTTAAAGAAACTTTTTAAGAGGAATTGAGCAAAATAGCATACGCTATTCAAGGGAAATACCCTAATCAATCGTGATCAATAATGTTTAATAGAGTCGCAATGAAGAAAATGGGCCCAAGCCCTCCGCTAATACCTGTCTCCATGAGAAATGTACAGCAATTTGAGCAAAAGAACACCTAAAATTATAAAAAAACAAGCATATCTTAAATATCTTTCCGATTTTGCAATGCATTTTGTTGCAGGTAAACTAATTCTCTTGCAATAAGGATTTTAACACCTTTTCCCCATACATTGCCTGTTTGATCTAACCCCTTTCAAGTGCCCTTACCAAATGTAAGATCAGCTAGATAAGGGCTACAGTCGTCGATGTGACGTAGGCGCTGGTCCCAATCTGAATATTGACCAAATCCCCACATACCCAGCTTGCCTAAGTAAAACACATATGGGCCACTATAAGCAATGTTGTCTTGGTAACCTATTTGCCGATTTTATCACGATCCTAAAACCGAGTAACATTGTGCCTCCTAGATCCAAATATATATATATTCTATAATCCAAATTAATTAATCTTTTAATAATATCTTTTACATGATTATCCATGGCCAATTTTCTTAAACCCCAGACCTTCGGAAAATAAATGCCATAATTGATAACTCCATACATGGTATAAAAAGAAGTAATTAGTAATCAAATTATATGGCTATACTGGGGATAAAATGCACTTCCATGTTGGACAGGAAAAAAATATTTAGTACATTAACCTTTAGTACAAATTCACATGAGAATAAGAAAGAAACTCAACAAATCACTTCATTATTGCTTTTATTATCAATATTTAGCTTGCATTTCTTGACACTGCAGCTTCAACTAGAGTTATAATACAAATCTACCTTGTTATTGCTTTGATAGAATACATACAAATTGTTGGGTTCAGTATCAAATCTTAGCTTAGACTAATCAGCAACTTTATGGATATAATCTCCTCCAGTTACAGCATGTCCTTGTTAGCATTGATGCTTCATTTAAACATGAAGTATGTATTCCTTTGGGCAAATAACTGTGCCATTCTGTGTGAATCAATAGTGTGCTCTACAATACAGATCTAAATGAACAATTAACTATATGAAATGTATGTGAATGATGTGCATACAGTTTTCCTTGCAGCTACAAACATTAATCTTATATGTCTACTTTGGCATTATAATCTAAGGAGTGTATTTGAACATGACTTCTAAGATGAAATTTAAGATATTGAGCTAGTGAATGCAATTGAGTCATAGGCTTTCATCAAACCTCTTCATATACCAAATCTCAAAATATCATCCAAAGTCACTATTTGTGTGTAGTTGCAACCATTTTCCCATTCTGATGCTCCCCAACAGAAGTTGTGGCAGTGATAGTACTGGCAGTAACTGAATGGAGGTTAGCATTCTCAGCACTCATATCATTGCGCGTTGAGTGACTCATCTCCAGAGTGGCACCCAGTGCTTCAATACGCATCTTATGACCACAGAGGATGCTTTTCAGGTGACGACGGAACCTCTTACCAAAGAGGCAGTAGAGGACAAAGTTGAACGCTGAGTTGAAGCAGATGCCAACATCATCAAAGTCTCTGAAGTAGAAGTAGGCATACGGACAACGTCTATTCAGCTTTGGAGTGAATTCCCTGATGAGAATGTTTGTTGGAGTTGGGAGCTGTGGTAGTAAGAAAGATGCAATTGAAATTAGACACTGATAAACCCAAATAAAATTTGAGCACAGTCACTTTCTTTTTACATGTACAATGTTGCTTAAAAGAATTGCTTTATGATACATGTATTGAAATATTGAAAGGTCGATGCATTCTTTTTTTTTTATAGCGCATAAACTATACTGGTGTTATATACTTAATGATCTCTAAATCAGTTCATGCAGCCTCACATACAATACCTCAAACAGAGATAAGTTGACAATACAATTAAGCCCGAGTCTAGAGCATTTTTGGGAAATCTGACTCATATTCAGTAGTAGCCCGACAAATAAATGTGGTTGGAATATCTTGAAACTGAGACTTATGTGGTATTTTTTACCATCATTTTTGGATTCAGTGACCTCAAATTAGTCTAGTTTGGTAGGTCTGCCCCCGTTTTGTTTTGTTGCACAGTGATATATAGTATATACTTAGTACCTGACAGATCATGTAGACAATGATGATAGACACAAGTGTCTTGGTCATGTCCTGTTTATCCTGACTTCTATTGGATGCATTTTTCATCTTCTCAGCCGCCTACATTATTAGAATATCAAAAGAATCATTACAAAATTAATTACAATGTCAAGCTAAAGTGTACCTTTAATACTGAATGGTCTGAATTGGAATACTTCACTACTAAATTACATTATGACTGTATGGAAGAGGTAAAACATAAAAATATGTGCTCATGAAAACATATTTTAGTCAACAAGGTCTTCATCACTGAAATACAGCTATCCCAATTCTAACACTTCGGAAATACTTCTATTTTCCCCTAAAGCTCACCCAATAAGAGTATACATATTTAGTTTTATTAACTTACCTTTTTGACTGTGACAACAAGGCGGTAGCTAAGTATGACAAGAAAACAAACAGGGATAGCATAGATCATGATATAAAGCATGATGATCCTGTAGCCAATGCCGTAGCTGTCTGTTCTAGCCATCTCAGTGTGTGTCCTCTTCCAGATTAATTTACCTCTCTGCATTCTTTCAGCCACTGTGTATTGGAAGAATAGTGGCATGTTGTAAGCAGCGATTGCTAGCAACATCACCACCATCTGGATCCTCACTGCTGTAAAAATGATCATTAAAAATCTTTGACGTTGACAGTAGACATTTGTATCATGAATGTCCCCTGTCACTGATGACACTAATACGCCTGCACATTATTAACCATAAATGGATGCATTAGTCTGTTTATCCATGGCTGGGAACTTTTGATTACTGTTGATGGCTATGTTCTTGTAAGCTGTTCGTAACTAGGGTGCATCTATGGATGTCATATCATGTCCTTGTAATTGTGTGAAACTATCTTATTCGTATTTAAGGTAGGAACTCTGAATAAACATGAAAGGGCAAAGAAGCTAAAAGTTCACTCCCATCAATTGATTTATACACTAGTTTTCTGGTCAAGCGATTGTCATTGATGTAACAGTTTACCATAACTTGCTTTCAAACAGGTTTGCTTAAAATAAGAAAGAAAAACAAGAGGATACACACAGTTCTCAATAATCATAAAAAAGAGTACTTGACGGATATTAAACATGCCTGACTCTATCATGGCTCTGCCTTGACTGCCTTTTTTTCTCTACTTTTTTCTGAACCCTGCTATGTATAACCTGCTTGTGCCTTCCCTGTGTACCTTATGGACTTATGGACTAACCTTTAATGGAGGCTAACTTGGCTGCGGAGGTTGGACGGCAAACCACCATGTACCGGTGAACAGTCACCAACACTGTCATTCCTACAATATTAATTCATGATGGTGTTTTATTCAAGAAAATAACCATTTGTGAAATGGGACATGAACTTAAGGTATAAAGGGTTTGACTAAAAGCTCACAGGACTACACGCACATTTATCCTATTATGACATTCCTTATTAACCTAGACTAGTTGCATCATGCTGAAATCCAATTACCTGTAGTCCAGTGTTGAGCTAGAAAGGCGAAGGCCTCCCCATAAGCTTCGACATAATTCTTGTGAAAGCGGTTGTATTCTCGATTTGTGATCTCCCAATATGAAAGCCAGTTTGGAATGCAGATTACAAATGCTCTTGTTAATAGAACAATCATATCAACGACAGCCAGGACAAAGAAGAGCAATGATGTTGCTGATGTGTGGATGTCATGACGCATTACGAGGATACTCAGGACGTTTCCCACCACTCCAAAGATAATGATGACACCAAGAACAACGCCTTTTATGATATGCTCGTACAAAAGACCACATCGCTTAAATTTGGGTCTTTTAGTTGTTGGAACTTGCTTGATGATCTTCCTGGTTACATTACTCAGGATGTCAGTAGAGACATCATCAGGCCATGATGTCACCATGCTCAGGTTAGTTGGATGGCTTCCTAGGCTGGTGTTGAAGGTTTCCCATGGGACGTCTGTGGCATTGGACATCATTTCAAGGCTCATCATTCCTTTTTGCACCTGATGACCAAAGATATAACTTACACTGTTTAATTTAGCTGAGCAGTATAATCTGCACTAGAGTCACAGTATAAACTATGGTATCAGTGCACATGAGCAGCATAATATACTGTTGGTTTATGGTATAGAAGGATATATTTTTTGTTTCACTATTTGCATTGTAATCCTTCCTCTCATAGGGATGATTGCAACATTTAATTCACATTCCATAGTGAAAAAGAGCTATGTTTACTTTGGAAATATCTCACAATAATGTTAAACTATAAAACCCTTGATAAATTTAATTTAAATTTCAGGTGTCACTCAAATACCTACCATATGTTATAGATGTTGCTTGTTACATCCCTTCATCCAAAGGCATGATGGTTAGTGAAAATCTGATCAGATTTAAGCAGGTTTATATACTTTCAAGGGGTACAATAATAACAGGAATAGAACAATAAGCTATTATACTATAGATCTTTCAAATTACTCACATGTTATGACAAGGCCCCCTTATATTGCAATAATGTTTTAACATACTTCTCTATGGTATAAAATGATCTCTGTACACATTTAACCATAGCGAGTCAGCTCTGATATAGAATATGAGCGGAAATGATGTTATTGTATTATGATAAATATGGTTTGGAATACCATTAGGTGCTGCTCGAATCTTAGTTGCAACGTATATGGTGTCACTGAAATACCTACCTTATAGTATAGATATTGCTTGTTAGAGCCGTTACATCCTTTCATCTAAAGGCATGATGGTTAGTGACAATCTGATCAGGTGTAAACAGATTTATATACTCTTCAACGGTGCAACAGAAAGCTTTACAGTGCTGTCAGATCGTTCATGTACTCACATGTTAGGACAAGGCCCATTATCCATATCGCTACTCTGTTATAGGATCCTTCTTGATGATGTAAAATTATCTCTTTACCCCTTAACCCTTCAAAGAAGCATGTCACTAAAAGTCGACATTTGTCAGCATGATGCACCAATTCAGGCCCAGCGAGTAGCTTGCCAATGGGTCAGCGTGATGCCTGAATGCAGTTGTGGCAAGTTACTCACCAGAGCTGCATTCATGCATCATGATGACCGAGGGCATGATGCATTAAGGAATCATGCCGTCCTGAAAGGTATAACCATAGCGAGTCAGCTTAAACAAAAACTATAGGGGAGAAAAGAAATCATAGTAGATTAATACAGTTTGAAATAGCATTCAGGTACAGAAAAGCTGTACGGCAAACTTTTATGAAAAGATTACAGCGGACCATTATAAGCTATGTCATCTGACACATGAATGTAATCCACTCGTCATTGTAATTTTCTATTCATGCCACTCTATAACCTTTAGCGCATTCTTAGCTTTCACTGCACCGATTCATTATCTCTTTGATCTCATTTTGTAAAACTTTGTCATGTGAATGGATTCATCCTTGCACTATAACCAGTGTATCAAGTCATACAGAGGGGAGAGGGGGATCATCTTGTAGTGACAATGAAAAGAAAAAATGGATATTTCAAAAGGACTACATCCTCTCTCTATTGTATAACGTATGAAGTATTGATGCAGCTTATACCTGCTCATACTCTGTCTAGTATGTTGGTATATTGTTCTCACTGCAGGATTATTCCTTTATTCCATTCTTATGGGTATTTGTACTTTGATCCACTAAAGTGATTTAAAAGTGATGTACTTTAGGAGCTCCCAAAGTAAGTTCAGTTTTTTAAAATTGTATTGATCAGATAGAGTGCAAAAGACAATAGCAAATGGTATCTCGGCAGATTGGGAGAAATCACTGCAATCGGCCATTGTTTTTTGCCTTTTGTAGGCACTAAAATAAAATAATTATATAGTCCCCTATGGGTATCAAACACAGGCAAATTTGCCCTCAATCAAGTATAGTATCAAAATGCCTTTAATGGTTGAGATAGCCTAAACTTCTCAGTCAGGCCCAGTCTCACACCATTAGACTATCCTCTCTGGAAACATGTCTCTTCCCCGACCAGACTCATGTTTGGCCTGGATAGTTCCTTCCTTGAGTGTCAATGAGTGCTTCCTGGATCAATCTCATGATCGGTCGGGATAGAGCCTCCCCAGACCTATGTACCTGGGCTGGATACATCTATCGGTAACGCCACCGCTGAGAGACCAGCTATATAAATTATGCTATGCTACTTAAAGAGCTCATATAGATCTAGGCTCTCTTTTCGTTGAAACTGGTCACATATTGTGTATTTGACATCTACCACACCTTGTGTAACTGTGCTGTGACCATGATTGATTGTGAATGAAGACTACCTTCCACCAACAGCTGCCTCTTGTGCATGAACCTGGGTTTAATGGTAACATGATTTAGCAACACTTGGTGTATAGGGCTACTGCACTACAATCTGCACCGACCTATTTTTATCCCAAAGGGAAATCTACTGTGGACCATGTTTATACAAACTGTCTTCATATGAATAATTAAAGGAAATTACTGGAAGATCTTATAAAAAGGATAGCTTAGCATATATACATCAGCCTTTGCTATATGGGAGTGAAAACTTTTCTGCAATGCAGGACATTAGGTCCTGCGGATCTGTTATTTTGCAGGACCGGCTTACATTTTGCAGGCCCCGATAACTGAAGGCACTTTTTAAATCTCATAAAAAAAGGTATAAATCATTAATTACATCAAATTAATACAGCTTGCTTGTACATACTTCTTGAAACATTGTATTCTGTACAATTTAGAGTAATGTTATACAAAATGTTTATGCAAAATAATTTTTTCTCTAGAAACCTTAATAACAGTCTGATTTAAAAGTCATGAAAACTAAGATGTAGCCAAAGAACCAGCCAGTCTTTTAGACTGGCAGTAGGACCAGTCCAACCATTCCAGTAGCCTTTTAGCAGACTATAGCTAGTGTCCGGCACATTTTCACGGACACTGGGGTCTTAATTTGATGATGAAGCTACAGGTGTATCGTTATTGATGACGGAGATTAATTCTTTCTGGATGACAAACATCCAGTGAGAACTTTCACTGTTAAAGGGACTGTCCTCCTACCGTAGATCCAAACCTTTAGGCCAGCCTTGTTAAGTTTATATAACACCTTAGTTATATTTAGAATCCCCCAAACAGAAACCTCAAACATGCAGGCATATCCTAGCCCTGTGAGCCTGTATTCCCCAGCACCAGTACCCCAAGTATAAAGGCTCAGGCAACCAACAAATAGTTTGCTGGTTGTTCCTTCCCAGCAATGCTCTGGCCTAGATAAGTTGCACTGGTGTGACCATCAGTTGGACTGTGCCAGTGATATAGTATTGAGTACTAGTGATACCCACCAGTGTACTGACTGCCACCTGTGTGTCCACAGGAAATGATATACTCCCCCTTAAATAGGCCACATGCTATTATTTAGGGTAAAAGAAGAACATCTATACAAGATGGTACCATAACACAATGTCCATACCTAGAAGAAACATATATTGATGGCAAGCTTTTTTCTAGCTATGTGTAGGGATATGCCTGCCAGTGACGGGTGAGCTACAACAATGAAAAACTGTGGGAGAGGGCAGTTTAACTAGCCCACTGGTATTATTCTCCTATTCCTTGTTCAGGATTTTGCCCATGTACAGGCTCTCCTTAGTCAAATATAGTACCCATTGTATTGGTTGACATCGATGACAATTTAGATAATGTCAACAATAATAAGTACATAGTGCTGTCCAAAATATTCTAGTGGGCCAGCCAAAGTGGCCTTGTCCACCAATATTTCAATTTTGTAGGCTCAACCACCACCACCAGCCATATCCCTGTACCTGCAGACAGAAGAAAGTGCTGAGATTGTGAGATTCAGTGAAAGTGTCTAACTTTAATATGTTTGGGTAAATATGTTTAAAAATTAGAAACACTTTTTTACAGTGTATGTTTGAAGGCTGTCAGCACACTCAAGACTGACTGCAGTCTACTAAGTGGCCTTTGGTGGCTTGGGGCCTTGTTTACAGACAAATCTGGTCACTTGGTTATGAACGACAGGCTCTACTCTAAGCTGTTGGATCTACGGCAGGAGAACCGCCCCTTTAACTTGACAAAACCTTTGGGTTTCACTATGGAGGTGGAATTTCTGAAAAAATCTATAAGATGTGACCCTGGTGAGTTAAACTTGTTTGTGTCTGTAGTTTTACACCTTGAGAAAAAGGAAGATGTGCAGTCAATCTGTTAAGTCTGATGTATAAATTCTTAAGGGAAAATGACAACACAGTGGTTCTGGTCCGGGGTTCTTTGTAGAAACGGTGAAATCGAATTAAAAGAGCAGGGTCCGAAAGGGAAAAGGTACCTTAGAAGTCACATCATATATACTTTAGTGGATTTTTGAATTGTAAACGTGAATTTATTTCATGAAATGTTTTTTTAAATAACGTCAGTATTTAATTTACACGCTACAACACATACCAAAATCCCAGAAGGGTCGGTTATATTATATTGAATACAATAAAGTGGCTGTTTAAGCCGAACAACATAAATATAACCAAATATGATTTGACAATTGAGTTTGACACTGATATACCATCATGAATGGACAGGTGCTTTATTGTGCATCAATATTGGCAGGTATTCAGGTTTCAGACCAGTGTACGTTATTGAGGCATCCACATTTTGTTGCAGATGTTATCATTATATCAGCATCTGTAAGCAAATAGACTGCGCAGATCTTGTTCATTCATTTCGCACAAGGGCTAACTCTTTGTAAGAGTTCAGCTTTTCAGCTTCATTCTCAAACTGTGTTGATATATGACATAATGGTTATGCTGTATTGGAATACAATCATAATAGGATAATGTTTGTCAATTAAATCCCCTTTTGACAATACGGTGGCACGTAATGTGTTTGTCCCTAACAGCCTCCCAGAATGTCTTTTTAATCTAGAAGTTGAAGAAAATGTCATCCATTACCCATCATATCAGTGTGCTGGTGTGATTGTCAAGCCACTTATTTGATCATAAGGTATTATTCAACAGATACCTTAATAATGAACGTAAGTTTCCACTACTGCATACCAAACAGATGACAAGTAGGCGCAGATGCTTCATGAATACATTCATTGTGTTTTCTGTTGATAGAATGACAATAAAACACCTACTATACTTTGAATATCTCTAAATAGTCTACTAAGTGCAGTCCACTGGACTAAAGTCTCCCAATAGAGCCACTCAAAATAAAAAAGTTGTTTCTCATCACCTGGCAGTGAAAAATATGATGAGGGCTCTTTTTATGTTATCGCTTTTTTTTAAAGCGAAGGCTAAAAGGTATAGGAAAATTAAGACTTTTCATGAATGACTTTCACATTTTAGTAGTTAAGAGTTAGTTGATCCACAAAAGTTGTGTAAGTTATTCCAAGCTCATTGCATTACTGACAGTCTAGGCTTTAATTTGATACCAAATATACTAATATTTGACCACTTTTTGGCATACTTTTGGAGTTTTCCCCAAATCACAATCCATGATGTGCGCGATGATGAGAAACTAGTTTATTTTCTTTAATGGCCTAGATTTATCTGGCTTAGAATGTCCTCATGGCAGATGTCTGGTTTCAATTAGTCTTTCCCTTTCCATGCTGCACCTCCCCAACAGAGGTGGTGTTAGTGATTGTACTGGCACGACCAGCATGGAGGTTAGTGTTTTCAGCACTCATATCGTCACGTGTAGACTGACTCATCTCCAGAGTGGCACCCATAGGCTCAATACGCATCTTATGACCACAGACAATGCTTTTCAGGTGGCGACGGAACCTCTTACCAAAGAGGCAGTAGAGGACAAAGTTGAAAGCTGAGTTGAAGCAGATGCCAACATCATCAAAGTCTCGGAAGTAGAAGTAAGCATAAGGACAACGTCTATTTCGATATTCAGTGAGTTCACGAAGAAGAATGTTTGTCGGAGTTGGTAACTGGAGAAGGACAAAAGCAGATGTGAATTAAACGGGACAGATAATAGCTTGTGTCTGTGCTTAATTTTGGTCTAAATGGCTTTTCTCATTCATCATTTTAGTTTGATAATAACATAAGCATAATGCATTATAGTAATGAACAATTTTGGCCTATACTCAGAATAATCACCTGGCAGATCATGTAGATGATGATAATAGACACAAGTGTCTTAGTCATGTCCTGTTTGTCCTGACTTCTGTTGGATACCTTTTTCATTTTTTCTGCAGCCTGTATATAAATTGATAACATCAAACATTTCATTTTTTAGTTCAATTCTGTGAAAGATAAGAGAATACATTGAGAATATATAGACAAATGCCAACGCCCATTGATACTGTCTCTGTTGTATTTCACGAGTGGGGGCTGGGGCCATATCCCACGAAGCCGCAGGCTGAGTGGGATATGCCCCAGCCCCCACAAGTGAAATACATCAGAGACAGTATCAATGTAGTTGGCATTTGTGTTTATTTTTTATTTGAAGCCATTTAATGAAGAAAATTAATATTTTCCCAGCCCATTGAATACGGCCACATTGTATTCAATGGGGGGCATTGAATACGGCCCTTCAGTGCTTAAGCATAGAAAATCTTGTATTTCAAAAAAATAAATCATTTGTCGTGATCAAACAAACACCTTTGAATATTGTCTCAATACCTGATAGGGTAGCACTTCCTATGAAAGTGCCATATGAAAGTACCATTAAAATTAAGCCTATGTGAACTTCTTTTTTAATCATTTGTTTCAATTTCATTTTACTTCTTGAAATCATAGTTTTACTTTGGATATCATTTATGGTATGTATCAGTTGTAAGATGAAAGACAAACTGCATTCAAACAGGTATATACTCATAACACTCTGAAATACTTTCAACACCTCTTACAGTACGGACCTTTCTAACCGTGAT
Organism: Harmothoe impar; assembly: GCA_947462335.1. NCBI lineage: Eukaryota > Metazoa > Annelida > Polychaeta > Phyllodocida > Polynoidae > Harmothoe > Harmothoe impar. Next base: position 14,743,641 of record OX381710.1, on the reverse strand, counting down.
GACAAGACGATAGCTCAAAACCGCCAGAAAAGCTACAGGGATGATATAGATCATGATATAAAGCATAACGATCCTGTAACCAATGGTGTAGCTGACTGATCTAGCCATATCAGTAGTGGTCTTTCTCCAGAACAGTCTTCCACGGCGAGATATCTCAACCACAGTGTATTGGAAGAATAGTGGCATGTTATAGAGAGCAATGGCTGCCAGCATCACTGTCATCTGGATTCTGACTGCTGTAAAATATATGTAATAGAAGAAACAAATTCAACAAGAAGTATCTATCAGTGAACGAATTTCTTTTTTTCTGAATCTGGCCATGACGATAACGATGAAAAATGAACAGTACAACATATTATACACATTTAAGGGGGGGGGGAGGCATTTCTCTACATACTAATAGGTCTTAGATTTGTGCGGAGTGGGAGATGAAATTTCCAAAATGCCCATGTGATATAGGGACACTTTAAACACTATTTGCTAACGTATTAAACACAATATCTAAAACCATTTACCTTTAATGGAGGCTAATTTGGCTGCTGAGGTCGGACGGCAGACCACCATGTAGCGATGAACTGTCACCAGCACGGTCATTCCTATCAAGGTTTCTCAAGGCATTAAAACAATACTTTATAACCCATGAGGTTATAGAGAGATGCCTTTATAAACATACTTCATATATTATGGTACATCATTTCTAGTATGAATGATCTAATCAAATCTTTGTTATATAGTACAGTCAATCATAGTATTTTCACTGGTATGAGGACATCTTTAACCTAAGTTAAGTTATGTTATTGATATTTTTCTTACCTGTAGTCCAGTGTTGAGCAAGGAAGGCGAATGCCTCCCCATAGGCTTCAACATAATTCCTCTGAAAGCGGATGTATGTATAATCTGTGATATCCCAATATATAAGCCAGTTTGGAATGCAGATCACAAATAGTCTTGTTAAAAGTACCAACATATCAACAAGCGCCAGTACAAAGAAGAGCAGCGACGTCGCTGAAGTTTGGATATCATGACGCATTACGAGGATACTTAGGACATTTCCTATCACTCCAAAGATAATGATGATACCAAGCACAATCCCTCTTATGATATGCTCGTAGAGTTCACCACATCTAACACGTCCGTAGTAGGTGCGCCTAGTAGTCGGCACCACAGTATTATTTGTGATGTTATTAAGGACTTCATCATAGAAGCTCCCATTTTCAGGTAAGACAGTATTTGTGAACATGTCACTCGTATTGAAGGCCTCCCAAGAGATTTCAGTAACATTTATTGCCATTATTGATGACAATGACATTGTGTCACCCTTTGTGACTGGAAGTAAAGTAAAATACAGCATGAGATGAAGAACAAAAAGGGAAACTGCTGTAATTTATGACTGAAATAAATATGCAGAAACTATGATATAAGCTAGCCAAATCTTCATAAAGGGATGCTGCTCATTCTTCCTTTGTTATTGGCCAAGGGATGAAGATATTATCCTATCCACATTAGAGTAAATGTAAACATAGCTAGAACAATATTTTCTAGTACCATTTAAAGAATTTTAGCAACAAAATTCCACAAATATCCTTAAGCATGCATAATAGAAATGGGTTAAACATGTGTTTTAATTGGCCATAACCATCTGTTCTGCTCTTTTACAGACTTCACAGGGATATTGCTACATAGGTGTCATCTCGAGATAATACTTTTTTTTTTAGGTTTGAAAAATGTTTCTATTACCAAATCACAGGATAATACATGTGGTAGTTATGGCAATAAATAGATGATACCTATTTTTCGTGTTGCTGATTCAGTTGTTCACACATAAGGATGATATAAAAATGGTATATACAATGATATAAAGATGATAACAGTCACACAATATTAAGAAACAACCCTATTTCTAGGTACATAAAACAGAAAGAAAGAATAATAATGTCTACCAAATCATACATGTAGAACCATAACAAAATGGATCATCAAATTAATCTATATCGACTGAGAGTACATATGGTCCAAATGTACACAAGACTACAATAAATGCACCCACCTGACCACACGTGAAGCTCCCTGTGTTGTGTAGATCAGCGGGAAGTGAGTGGTTTATATATGAGGAGTTTGATGCAAAACGACATATATCTCCATCCCAGAAATAAAGGATGCAGTGCTTTTTGTAAGGACACTCTGGGGTCAATTATTATAATGGAGTGTAAACTGAATAGGTCCTAATGATATGAAAGATAGTGTCTCTTGGAAAAATTGTTTGAGGATTATATTTCACTCTCCCTAATCTCCATTTTTGTCAGATTTTTGTCCCTATTTTAGAATGGGGCTTATGTGTTTAACTCTTGATAGCTTGTTATAAACTTGCTCAGCCGCTAATCTGTGATGCCTTTTATTAGTTACGGCTTAAAGCCTTTCATTCAGCTCCTCTATAGTGAATGGACTTTGGCAATGTCATATTATAGAGATATAATAGGGATCAAAGGTTCAAAGGCATGACTATCCCACATACACCTAATTCATCTAGTATTACTAGTTTAAATGAATAATTTTAGTCATGATCACTTGAGATCAAATGGAAAATGTAAAAAGAAAGTATCATAGGAGATTACACTAAGCGGTGACGGGTAAGTTCTGGCCTAAGAAGTTTTTATACTCTGCTCTATTATTCTTTTGATCACTGTCGATAGCTAACTTTTCCCTTCGGCAAATCACTCCATTTTAGATCATATAGTGGACTTTAAACTGATTTTATAAGTTCAGGAGTCTTAGTGCGTTGGGTATAGATTTATTACAGTCACTCAGCAAATTGAGAATGCAGTATGGAAATTATAAGCAGGTGTAGGCACTAACGCTGGTCCGAGAGCCAAAGGCCCGTAGTTTTGGGTGCGGGCCCACAGTTTCCTCAAGAATTACATTCCTATGGGCCTGGGTGGCCCACAGGAATGGATGGAATGGATGGGAAAATTTAGCCATATGTACATAGTTATGTTATTATGTCGCTAAAAAGAGAAAATCACTGGAAGAAAACCAGCTATTATGGTTAGGCTTTTGATATAGTTTAACAACAGATACTTCTGATTTTCTTTGGAAAAGTGATATAATTATTGAGGGCCTGGAGTTTTAGGTACGGGCTCATAGAGTTCCCAGGTGGCCCATCGCTGAAGAAGTTAGTGTCTACCCCTGTCTTTGAGTCACCCAGATACCTTGAGTCAATCACTTTGCTCTGCTTTAAATGCCAAATTGCACCTATAAACATAATCAAGGTTACCATATTTGCCCTGCAGAATAGAGGGAGAGAGCTTTCTGTAATTTTGGGTATTTATTTCTCCCTCGCCCTACCAAGCAATTATGCTCTCATATAACATCACCTTGTGCTGTTGTTTTCAACTATTAACAGGGGAATTCCATGCAAACCCTCAAGTCCAAGCGCCTCCTGCTAAAGTTAGGTGCTGGGCCTCAAACACCATGCTTCCCCTTGTTCCTTTTGATCCTCAGACATTATTTAAATTTGGCCTTTGTCGGCGTGTGTGTGTGTGTGTGTGGGGGGGGGGGTTCGGAAGGGGGAGTTGAACATTGCTGTATAGCACACCTATTCACATCTTTAACATATGGCTCGGCTGACTAACAAATATTTCTCAAAATGTAAAGGGAGTTGCATGTGCATATTTGAATACCAGGAGTCTGCCTAGCAACACTGAAAACCCAGAGAAAGGAGCCTAGTCATTATGACGACCTAGGTTGTCATAATGAATAATGGCAGGTGCTCTGGAGAATGTTGTATCTATAAAGTCTCTAATTAGTTCACCTCTTAACGAGAGGAATCCCTTCACATATTTTGTGTACTCTTGATTAAACTAAGTAACATTACTTGTAATAAATAAGTTACCAATGGGTGAGAATGATGGCCCCAAAGGTAAAGAGGCCACCCTGCTCCCCGTCACCAGTTTATGTCTTGTGATAACTCTAGTTATGCAGTTACTTCAATTCTTTAACACTAGGGGCAGTAGTGTGCCATGAGAAGTCCAGTTTGCAATAACATTGAGTAGCATTGAGTAGTCATTGGAACAACCTAGGATTTGAGAGTTGTCATTACAGATGACTTTAGGTCTTCAAGTTGACAATACCTAATCAACTACCTTAAGGTAGTCACTCTGACTACCCAATTAATGTGACTACATAAGGTAGTCATTATGACAACTTTGTTTTGAATGGATCAGATGTGACTACCTTAGGTCGTCAATATGATGACCAAAGGTTGTCACCATGACTACCTAAAGTTGTTAATTTTGGTATTGTCAAAATGACGACCCTGAGGTTTTCAGTGAACATAATTACTGTTAAAAGGAGTTCAGTATTGGTGAAAACATTTTCATCCCACTCGGTTCTGCAAATTTTCAATGTTGAAGGACCGGCTACATTTTTGAAGGACTGGATATCTACATATCTGACAATTTATGCATTTTAAGTATAAGATAGTTTTGTCCATTGAAAAAACATTTCATTTGTAATCATCTATGGCCAAATCAGGATAAATACTTAGTTTTATACAGTGTATTGACAAACATATTTCAGGTTTAGAAACCCAACTAAATTATTTTAGTTCAGAAAAGCCAAACATGTGACTGGACATTGGGTCCTGCTAGACTTGTGAATCTGCTGGACCGGTGGCATTTTAGAAGGATATTGCCACTGTCCTGCATGTTTTCACAAAGACTGGGACCGTTTGTCAGTGTCAGAATCCTGGTAACATGGTATGTTGCCTGACTCTCAAGTTATTTTGGAAGGTTTTAATTTATTTAGGCACAATCAAGACGAACGTAAAACCCAAAAAGGGGATGGTCTTTGTGTTAAAACAGGAATACATATTCTCAGCCATAAAACTTGAGCACCTTAAAAGGGTAAGCCTGGGTCTATGCACAACACACTTGGTGGCAAAAAAAAAAGAAACTGCGTAAAACTATGATAAAAGCATGTCTCCCCGTTGAATATGTCTTAACTCACCTTTATTAACCTTTTAAATGTCAGACTATGGCATTCTACACATCTTATCACCATGTTTTGCTACTACCAAAAGCTATGTGATACTGGGATCAGATATACCCCTTGGCCTGTTATCCCGCTGCACCGTCAGGTGCAGGGGCCTGCGTTCCCTATGATGCCAAAACAATGAATGGCCATTATCCTGAATCAAATGGGTTCTAAATGTATTATACCAATATCTTATTGTAATTGAGGTTGCATATAATGGTATTATGAAAGACTCCTGCATAACCTTACCTACTTATTTTTGAGAGACATTGTAATAATGTACCACAATCCACGGAAATCCAGCAACTACCTTTGCTTACACTTTCCTTTTGAACATGGTGGCCTGGGCCAGACTGAGGCTTGTTGTGGAACTCTTCAGGAAGCTTTACCTCCAGTAACATATGTCAACAAAGCCCACCGATACATTTAGAGATATTTTACAATAAATCTGAGTAAATGACGGCATTCTATGGCCCTATTTCTACCAATACCACACCATAGCTTATGTCCATCTGGCATAGAATATATCGTGGGGCTCTGACAAGGTGGTTGACAGAAAACCTTTCACTTCCTGTAATGGCCATATTTGTTTTGGTCCAAGAGTACTTAATCTTATCACTAGATGGCATGTAATGACAACAAGACACGCGTGTACAATAAATTGGAGTTTTTAATCCTGAAAGGTTTATACTCTGATATGGAATATTGAACCTTAATAAATTAAGAGGCTGTAACACATTGAGCCTTTTATGAATGTATTATAAAGTATATAGCAGGATAACAACAACGATAAGACCCAAGTACGGTAACCATGGAAACCATGGATAGATGTATGTGACAGGTGTAACCATGGCAACCAACAACATGTTAAATGTGAGTATATAGTAAATGCATGAGATCCATGTGGGATCTAGTCCAGTCTTAAGGTACTGGAATGGTAGTAATACCGGTAATATTGATACATAGTTAATACAGGTATGAATATTTTAAGTATATAACCCTGAGGTGTGGGTAGGGTGGGATAAAATAATATGACTCGCGTTGATCTTGTAGTGGGCGGAAGTGGATGAGTGCGCTGGTACCAGCGAGGGAGTATAGTTCATGAGCGTCCCGGTGGCGGCGCTAGTGTATGTTCCCGCTTTGTCCCCGCTGTCATTACTGGAAGATTTTCAATCTCCGATAATGACAACAAGACACGCGTGTACAATAAATTGGAGTTTTTAATCCTGAAAGGTTTATACTCTGATATGGAATATTGAACCTTAATAAATTAAGAGGCTGTAACACATTGAGCCTTTTATGAATGTATTATAAAGTATATAGCAGGATAACAACAACGATAAGACCCAAGTACGGTAACCATGGAAACCATGGATAGATGTATGTGACAGGTGTAACCATGGCAACCAACAACATGTTAAATGTGAGTATATAGTAAATGCATGAGATCCATGTGGGATCTAGTCCAGTCTTAAGGGGCAAATAGAGTGGCGAGTGTGGTAGCCACTCGTGATGACTGGACGGAAGGTACATATGGTCTCATGCCTGAGACGCTGGACCAGGTGCCATGTGTCGACACATCGAGTTTATCAGCACCACCATATACCGCTGCCTGGCTCCCACCTCGTCTTAGTGAGTGGCCGGAGAATTTGTGTCCGTAGGGGCAGCCCAGTGCTACCAGTGCCTCCCTAATCACCTGGTTGAAGACCATAGGGGTCAAGGCAGTTCCGTTACACAACAGGAATGCAGGTGAGTCCAGTGGGGCAGGCATCATAGAAATGTAATTGTCCCAGGCTGTAGCCGGGCAAGCTGGAGCACCAGGGATTCTAGGCAGGGACAGGGCTACAGGTGGCGAGTTTATACCAATAGTTTTGGAAGAATGAAGTACCACAGTGAGTCCACCAGGTGTGGAGAAGACATCTCCCCGCAGTAGGGTGTGGGGTCCAGCCCACAATGAGACCGTGGGGGAGAGTAGGTTAGAGGCTCGTACAAAAGAGAAAAAGCCTAAACACAGAGCTGCCTTCACAGGTGGGGAGTACGAGATATGGTCCAGGTACTCACATAACATTGTCAAATCAGTAGGAGTGAGGGCTGGTGCAGGTATAGGCTTATGAGGCCGTGTAACCAGTCCTCCTTTGTACACATCTTTAACTTCACTAGCGGAGAAGGCACTGTCATTACCTCCTCGGGCTATGATCCATTTGCGAGCACCTGAGAGGTAATTACGACGAGATCCTGGGGCAGCCAAGGAATTCGCCAAGTACTGCTGGAACAGGGCAGCATCAGGAATGGAGGGGAAGAGTACTTCTACGCCATAATATACAGCGAAGGTAAGATAATATGTAGCCTGTCTCAGGTGGTTATGTTTTGTGGCATCAGTACATGATGCAGCATATGAGATGAGGGTTTGAGTCCCAAGAGCACAATCTGCAAAGAATTCAAATGGGATCAAACATGGGCTGTGGGAGTAGGGGAGTGACCCTGAGGAGACCTCTTTTCTTTACCTCTGCAGCAGCGTAAACACGTTTACTATGAACATGCTGTCTGCTGAGTGCGTCCGCCAGTGGTATGTCCTCACCCTTCTTGTGTCGAATGACTATGTGATGGTCATGCTTTGCCGCCTCCAACCAGAGCTGTCTCGCGCAAGTGGCAAGGACAGGGTCAGTGGCGCGTCCTGTGTGTAGGGCGTGGCTAGAGGCCATGTTATCAGTGTACAGGATGATGGTGTAGCCTTGAGTGTTATCTGGAAGTAGTGACCGGTACGCCGTGATGAGGTTGACAGCCTCAAGATGGACTATCAGGGTGTACCGGGCCCTCTCCTCCAGGGTGTAGTCGTGTGTGTAGTATTTAGTCAGTGAGTTGCCACCTCCAGAGATCATTGTAGAGTCACATTCAAGACTGAATTCTTGGCGTGGTGGTTCTAACAGGTGTATGCCATTAGAGAGCCTGGCGAACTGGTAGAACCATCTCACATCAAGTCTGAAAGCGTCTGTTATGGGAACAGAGCCTTTTGTTGTAGCTTGACGGAGAGTCTGTAGAATCCTACAAATGAATTTTCTGGCTGGGAGTATACATTTAGACACATGTACTATTTTGCCGACTAGTGATTGAATTGGCTTGACAGAAGAGAACTTGGTATTTCGCCAAAGGGCGCATTCTTTTTCTATCTCTGCCAGTTTCTGGTTTGGGACAGTCAATGTCATGGTGACGGTATCAAATTCAAACCCAAGCCACTCCATGTGCTGTGTTGGTGGTTGGCACTTTTTGGGGGAGAGACTCAGTCCCAGATCTGCACAAAGTTCTAGAAATGCTGAGTAGTCTTTTTCTGCCTGTTGTAACGTAGAGGCTGCACCACAGTAGTCGTCAAGATATGCCAACGACCAGTGGCCTCTCTTGGAGAGTAGATGGACAACTGCATTAGTTGTACGTTGGCAAGCTGAGGATGATAAACGAGCCCCAAATGATGGGCATAGGTCTATATAATATTGGTCATCGAACTTCATGCCAAGTAGGGGTAGATCTCCAGGGTCCGTCCGCCACTGATGGTAGGCACGGGACAAATCGCCTTTCCATAGATAGAAGTTTGGGCCTAGGAGTCGGAGTTTTGTACTAAGGTCTTCTACTGAGGGTAGAGTATAAGGGCGTAACTTGCCCTCCAGGCAGTGCTTGGTGATGCCACCATTCACCCCGCTACCGTCTGGGAATGAAAGGTCTAATACTATACGTCTGTTGTTAGAGTCCTTTTTGGGTGTCGTCATGAGTGGGGCAGTATTAGTCCAAGGTTGAAAAGGGGGAGCACTGAAAGGGCCTAGTAGCCCACCTAGCTTAAGCTCCTCCTGTATGTAGGATCGCACCTGGTGTTCATAGTCTAGTGCTGTCTTGTGATTTTTAGTACTAGAGACAGGTGGTGTAGTAGCAGTATATCCGACTGGCCAGCCATACCGGAGGTACTGGAGGAGTTCTTTGTCATGGTAGTCTTTGAGTAGAACATCCCACCTGTCTAGATGTAGGGCTGTAGGCACTGTGAGCTTAGCTCCAAGGTGGTTGGGCAGCTTTGAGTTTCTGATAGTAGTATATAGATAAGCATACTCAGGGAACTGTGTCCACTGTGCTGGATCAATATGAGGCCAGTACGAGTCCTTGATGGGGGCAAACTCGTATGGTGTCGGCCCAGGAGGAGGTGGGTCTGGCAAGTCTGGGTTACAGTGTAGAAATGCCATATCGTCTCCATGTGAAGGTGACATAGGCTCCAGGTGAGCTCTATCTGTCACAGTGTAATGAATGTTTGGTAACTGGACAGGCACAGTCAAGGTTGCGTCTGCAGTAGGTAACAGGGTATTTGTAGGGTACCCTGTAGGCTGTGGAGGGGGATCACATGGTCCCTGCTTCACAGTAGTAACATCAGCCGGTAAGGTGGTAGGCCTATCCAAGCTGGCACAGACTGAGCTCCTGTGTAACACACTAGGGGTGACGACAGGAGACTCGAGCATAGGTCCATCATCAGTGTGGAATGTCCGGGGAAGAGCCTGGTCAGCATTGTAGACAAGGGCCTCAGGTGAGCCGGTGGGTACCGGCTTAAGCACGAAAGGAGGCTGGACCCCTGTAGTTTCCCTTTATGTTGCAGGATGTGAAGGGATGTGTGTGTATCAGTTGGATGGTAGTACGACACCAGCTACAGTGGTGGCCATGTTGGACATTACCAACTAGGTGGCCATCCTCCTTAGTACACCCTGTAGTAGAATTGTAGGCTTCGCACACCACGTCCTGTCTGCCGACTGAGGAGGGGGCTCGGCGTTTTACCCTAGTGTTGTTTTGTAGCTGTGGAGCCCTGACGGAGGCTTGTTGTTGTACAGCAGGGGTAGATGCAGGGGCTGGAGCATAAGTGGGGGCGGTAGCAGTAGACCTACCGGCCCTCGCCGCGGCCCTGGACGTGGTCCTTTCATCCTCCAGCATGACGGAGGCTATAGTCGGGTATAGGCGACCCGGTCTAAAGTGAGACAGCTCTGATCGGAGGGCGGCAATCGCAGAATCCCTCCAGTTGGGGTTATAGGGGTCAGACCACCGGTAGACGCCGTCAGCTATACCGGAGAGGATCTCCTCAGACCACTCTCTGACCTGCTCCCATTCAAAATCCTTGGCGTCACTGACTACATGGTTATAATGCTCAAGGATGATGGGGCGGTCAGAGATGGGGGTTTTGTCATCGACAGCTAATCTGCCAAGACCAACAAGATATTCTGCCAGGTGTAGGGAGGCAAGAGTAGTCTTGCTACGGGTAGGACCACGGGTTATGTAATCACTAGGATGTGTTTTCCTACCTTTTACACCTGAAATATGTTGGGCTGTGTCAAGCAGAGCCTGGACACGCATTGTGACCGCGGGGTCAGGATTGACAGGCATCGCTGTGGGTCGAAGGTCAGCCGGAATGTTGAGAGTCGGCATAGACTGAAGGACAGACTGTACAGACTGGTGTGAGGCGCTGTGAGACACTGGTAGAAGTGGGAGTGTCTGGGTAGCTGGGTTGAAGTTCACATAGCTGTGGGAGACTGTAGGCTGAGGTAACGGTACACTGTGAGTGACCGTAGGCGGTGCCGGCTGGGCGGCAGTGTTGACCGCTGTCACATGAGACGCAGCGGGTAACGGGTTGACAGCCGGGGTGGTCGTGGGGGCAGCGACACTGACAGCGGGCGTTGCCCTTGTGACAGGGACAACGACGACCGGGCTCGAAGTAACAGGAGGCGTAGGAGGAGTGGGTCGGGCGTAAGGTGTAGTACTTCTACCGCCAGACCTAGTTGTAACCTTACCTCCTCCAGTGGGGAGCAATGGAGCCTGCACAGTAGGTGCAGGAGTCGTCGTGACAGTTGCCTGAGGGCCAAGGGCATCGAGGCGGCTCAGGATTAGGGCTGCTGTCGACTGGACCTGTGTGACGGACGAGGCGAGTCCCTCCATTTTTCCGGTTATGTCCACTACTTTATCAGAAAGTTCTGCTGTTGTCCACTTACTCTTAGGCACGGACTTCTTAGACGCAGTTGGTTTACCCATGATTGTAGGTTGGGCCGTGAATTACGGCTTAAAGACAACTTAATGACGAGAAGATAAAATAATATGACTCGCGTTGATCTTGTAGTGGGCGGAAGTGGATGAGTGCGCTGGTACCAGCGAGGGAGTATAGTTCATGAGCGTCCCGGTGGCGGCGCTAGTGTATGTTCCCGCTTTGTCCCCGCTGTCATTACTGGAAGATTTTCAATCTCCGATAATGTAATGTCCACCTGGTGGAATATCATAGGGCATGCGCAGATAACTCAAAACAATGGCGCTGGATATAAACAAGAAGGAAACCTGTGCATTCAGCCCATAAATCGACCTGCTGCTAATTACCAGTAGTGGTAGGCATTTATCTAACATAGCAGCTGGCTTAAGCAATATTCGTGGAAGAGGTAGGCATACACAGGGTTACCCAGAAGTGAGCAGGACATTAGCTGCACACCATTATAGGGTGAGGTCGTTACGCACATCAGTACCCAAAGCTGCGCTTTGGGGACTGACTGTACAAATATACCCCCAGAGTCACTTCAACCCTAAAAATATGTACTTGTAGTAAGGATATTGGCTTAGTCATGGCTGAGCACACTCGTCTACCGACTGGTGATCAGCCTACACTGTCGCCAATATCCTCTGCACAGCAGTGTGGCAGTGGTTTAACTACTACTAAGATCAATATCCATGTATTTTCCATATCAGAATCACCCTGAATAATGATGATCGACTTTGTGAGGCAATAAAAACTGAACCGCTAGGGTTAGAGATGTATCAAAAAGTGTTCCAAGGAGCCAAGATATGTACCTTTCAATGCAATCAACTTGTTTAAACATATTAAGAACTTATTTGACCTTCCTCAGCCCCAAACCTGCATAAGTTTGTGCCGTATATATATATATTTCCTACCTGGGCTATTTGCTGTCTTGGCATACATAATGAACTGGGAATTAGCAGAAAGACACAGCATGAATGTTGTCATTTAAGCAAAGACTGGACTGCCTAAAGTCAAATTTTAAGCATACTTAGATTTCAGTAAATGTCACTAAAGTACACTTAATTGCCATAATAACCTTTTTGCGACATTTACGTGCTATTTACTAAACTTTAAGCTGCATTAAAGAGTTACATTAAGCAATGAAATGTTTGCCAACGTTCACACAGTCAGAAGAACGACTTGGTGTGTGTGGTAGACTTCAGGTGAACCTACCCTACACATACTAGCTCTATGGAATACTGTCCCTGTACCTTATTATTATAAGCATACTTCCCATGCATAGCATTTTAGTCTATCTAATAATCAATGTAGTCTGGGGTCGATGCATTCCTGAACTGTCAACACAATGTACAAAATGCAGCAGTCTATACAAAATCTTTTTCACCGTGCAGGACATTCGGTCCTGCAGATTTTTTTCTTTGCAGGTCCGGCTCAATTGGAGTACGATCTTGCTATTTGAAAATAAAAAGTTAAGCAAGTGTTTGTATTGGCAATGATAATGGATAGGGTTCCCCTATTTTTAACATATAAATTACTGAAGAACATTACTGAAAATATTAAAGCTTTTTCAGTTTCATGCTGTAGAAACCTTAATAATGGTTCGATTTACAGATAGGATACAGCTAGCAATTCGGGCCTGCAGTAGCCCTCTTTCTGTCAGACCCGGCATGTTTTTTGCTGGCTATAGCCAGTGTCCGACAATCGTCACAGAGATATGTATTCATGCATTGTCTCAACATTATGTGAAAGGACATACTGCATTAAATGGGTATGCAGCCCTAAAAGGGTTAACCAGAACACGACCTGGGTCCTCTTTCAGAACGACTGCCGTATCTGTCGGGTACATAAATTAGGGTTTGACGATGACGATCAGGTAATTCGTCAAAACCGTTTCACAATATACCATCCTCAAAAGTATGAACGAAAGTATATGGACGAGGGCCAAGATAATCAAGTAATGTAAGAATCATGTAAGAAATGGTCAATAGTTGTCATATCTAATTTAGCATGAAAGAAACAAATATATTGTCTACTGTTTTCGCCTTTTAATTAGCACTTTCCCATATCAGGTATGTATAATTATAGAAGATATACCTGCTGAGGTATACAATTCTGGGAGTATTGTGAATCACCCCAAATATCTAGTTTGACGACCAGTGAAGAGGCATTGAATGCCTCTGCCGAGACCCCTTGTCAAATTCATTTTTACCATCGGCAACATATTTTGACGGCCCGACAGATACGGCAGTTGTTGTGAAAGAGGTCCCTGGTTATATCCCAGGACTGACGTAACACCAAGGTCCACATTGTGAAATAAGCTGCATTGACGAACGGACTAAGTTATGTCTGGGATATAGAGCCAATTGATAATAATAATCTCCAAGCAAAACCAACCTCAGCTACTGCAGGGGTATAGAGAGGTCAATACCTATGTGTTCATAGGTACCCTTTACGAACAGATGTCACTAAAAGACGACATTTGAAGACATGATGCATGAATGCAGCACTGTCGAGTAACCTGCCAGGGCTGCATTAATGAGAATTGCTAGTGTTGCATGTATGCATCATGTTGGCCATATGGGGTTGATAACACCTATACAGTCATCTTACAAGTATAATGTGGATAAGCTTTGAAGGTGATCCACAGCCTTGTTGGAGAGTGAAGAAGAGTTCAGCATCTTGATGTTAGTCTCAGACAGCACTCAATAAGCACTGGGGATCCGGGCAAGGGTACCGTACTGTCGCATTCAAGCGCCAGGTTTAATATAAGCCCCTGTCTTGAATAAGCGCCAGGGATAGAGAGGTATTGAAATTCTTCTTAAGAACTAAAAATGGATCTAAAGGGAACGCCAGTCTTGTATGAGCGCCGGGTGTATATTCACTTACAAATCTATAACCCGTGAGGTGCTTAAACACAACAGTACGGTAAGTATGAGCAGTAGAGTAAATACAATCTGGCATACACTCAATACAGTCTGGATTGATATTTACCTGGAAACCTTAGCATTTGGAGACTGGGTTTGTATCACTTTGGTCGAGGACCGTGGGCTCACATAGATCTACCAGTCTGCCTGGCAAGCCTATTACGACACTAAGGTAAGGGATTATCAGGAACTCTGTAATATAGGGAGAGGAACATATTGTCTTCAATAAGGGAAATATGTTCTACCATCATTTCTAGTACAGAGAAAAGAAGTAGAATCACGGTGACTCCCAACTGGTAGTCTGGACTCAATCACTGAAGTAACTCACCCCGCGACTCTAAAGTGACTCCCAATCATTAGGGAGTCTTAGAATAGGAGTCATTATAGAGTTATTAAAGCGGCATAATCACCGAGCGTATCCCACTCACAATTCTAGTACTGTTCTAGTCTACTATGCGGTAGCACTGCGAGTGGTGGGACTGCCGCTTTAAGTCACTTAATCACTTTAGAGTCCTGGGGAGAGTTACCTCAGTAATCAAGTCGGGAGTCACAGGGATTCTTTTTCTTTTCTTTGTGTATGTGGTGCCCTTCATATCCCATGGTTCTATTAGAATAAATTCAGTACATGAATACTAGCATTAGAGTTGTTCTGCTGCAAATGTCAGGAACTATAGCGACGGGATTGATGCACTCCCAAAGGGTCAGCATGATCCACCAATGCAGCCCAGGGAGCAAGTTGTCGGTGTTGCATTGTTGCATCATGCCAACCCGTCGGGAGTGTCTCAACCCTGTTAGGCCAGCATGATGATTGAATGCAGCACTAACAAGTTACTAACCAGGGCTGCATCATGCATCAAGAACTGTAAATAGTTGGTGTAGGTAAACAGTAGAGTCTACTGTAGATCTACAGTAGAATCTACTGTAGAATGGATTTACAGTAGAATCTACTGTAGATTTACAGTAGAGTCTACTGTTTACGTACAATAAACTGTACATCTGCAGTAGAATCTACTGTACACCTACAAAAATGGCAACCAACCTTTTACAGTGTGATGATCACTGGCATAATGCCCTTAAAGGGTTAAAGTGACATTCTCACCAAGGGTCTAAATGTAGGTTCTGGAAGCTCTATGCATACAATGAGTGGCATGTTTGCGGTGAGAGTGCCACTTTAAAGGGTTAACTGTTGTATGGGGGACATTGAAGCCAGTTGGACGCCATCTTGTCTGTGCCCAGGTGTGATGACTGTAACCATGGTGACGTGTAGATGCCTGCTGTACCTGACTCTGGTGGCCTGTGTAATGGCACTCACAAAAGGTGAGTATGTCATATTGTTAACCGTTTACCTGCTGTATATAATACTCTAATGCAGGCACAAGTGGACAGACTCACGCGGGAGCGTCAACAAAAAAGTCTGTCCAGTCTTAAACTATCTTAAAGTGTCCAATCTTAAAAACGTTGGAATATTGAGTTTAAGATAATAACATTTATTCAAGAATGTCCCTTGCAAAAAAAAGGCAAAAAAAAGAAAGGGGGGTTCAGGGGCCCCTGATGTCTACAACAATAATACTAGTGCTAGTAGTCACAAGTAGTGCCATCTAACCAGTATGCAAGAAGATGGTGAGCAATGATAATCTTAAATAAATGTTTTGTTTAAGATAGTCCATTGACTTAAAGAGTGTAACGTTTTTAAGATTGGCCATTTAAAAATCTTTAAGACTGGACAGATTATTTTGTTGACGCTCCCTCATGAGTCTGTCCCGTTGAGCATGTACTATGCTCTTCTGTTGGATGAAAGTTCGGAATGACACAATAATGCATTGTTGGTGAATCACAAAAGCATTTATATTTTATCTTACCAATGGTTGAGGCATTTCATAAAAAGAAACTTGTGAAACTGTTGATTTACACAGGTTGAATTAGACTACAATTGTTATTTCTAACACAGAAGATTTCAATCTAACTATAACCTTATTCAATGTTCAATGTGACCCTTCCACAAAATTGGGAGCCTGTTCTTCCTGACAACGCATTCTAGAAAAATAAGAATGTTAAAAAAGGAATTCACCAAAATTGAAAAAATGCTAGGCTGGGCGTTTTTTAAAGCTTGGGTCCGTTTGCTTGAAACACAGCTTTTGTTAACCTATTAACGCTCTCCTATTGTACATTGTATACTGTAGATAAGGCCGTGAAGGTGAAGACAAATAAGACAACGACAAATGTGGGGATAGTCTCTACACAAGGTAGGGATTTATATTCATAGACATTTTATAATTGGCTGATTCCGCATCAATTCAACCGGAGGCTCCCGGATGACCATCTCCAATTTCCATGTAAAATTGTTTTCTCATTGCCCTATGTATCCATATTGTCCCCCCAAAATTTCTAATCAAAATTCCAAATAGTTTCCGAGTTCTGGCTCGCTCATTCGGGGCGGGGTATCTGATCTGGTAAGAAAAACCTCAATTCTAGTCATTTTCAAAGGACTACCATGGAAAAACTGTCAGGGTCACAGGTCCATATGTCATTACATAGGTGCTACTTATACTAGAGATCAGAAAAAAATTATCAAATCATACCTCTTGCATTATGTCTTGATGCACAGAGGCTCGGAAATGGGACATGAATCGATGGAAATTAACAAAACCTTATATAATCAAAAATTAGCATAATCAAAGCAGAGCCTGCGAAGAAGCATCCTTTATACGAGAAGTGTTAATTGTTACATATCATGTTATCTCTATGTAGCAAACGGATAGTGTTGTCTTAGTCCTAAATTAATCTTAGGGAAATTAACTTGATGCTTATGGAACACAAAGTAAAGATGAAATCCTATGTCACAGGATTTATTTGCCTGATGTATTTGACTGTGGCAGGCATGCATTTATATGGGCAAATTGAAATTATCAAAATGAATGATTCAAAAAATGTTCTCATCTATTCTAAGAGCATGGCAAATAGGTAATATAGTGATCAGGAGGTGTAGAATGCCATGGTGTGGAACTCGAATAGCAGATAAAGGAAGATCATGACATACAAGTGGTGGAAATCGGCAAAAAATCTTGGCTTTACTATTTAGGTAGTTCCGTGGTTTGCCACCAGGTACTTTATGTGTATATTGTGTTAAGTACTGTAAAACCTCGAGTAGAAGCCGCGGCTACTAAGCTAGTCAGATCACAGGTGCGGCTTATAGGATTGGCCCAGAGTTGGGGTGCGGCTTTCGCACAAGTTTTTGCTCCTATAGTACAGTACTGAAATAAGAACTTCCAGAACCCGGTTCATGCTTATATGATTCCTCTAAGTTAGCGGGCTGGCTTTTATGTGAGTTAGACTTATACGCGAGTTTTTATGGTACCTATATTATTCAATCAAATCTTCCTTTGTGTACTCTACATCAAACCGTGCCTTCGACAACCAACACATTACTAGGTCTGCAGTATGTTACTTCACCGACCACGTCTCAGGGTAAGCCAAACTTGTATTCCTCAAAACTCTTTCTTTTTTTCTTTTATTCATGATACACCAACACAGCTCTGACACTAACTCACCAGTGGGCTGTTGCACATCAAAATTATAATGATATCGTCAAAAAATCGACAAATTTGAGGATCATAATGCTTTTTTTTAAAAACAATCGTTATTATAGTATTCCCTAGGATAGATATGCCATCTGGTGGGAATCCACTTGAAACGATTACAAAAAGGAGATCGTCATCATATTCTAGTATTTCTAATGGATAACGAATTCGTTGTTATCTATGCAAATGCCTAATTTAGTCTTCTCAAATGGTCAACCTATCATGAATAAATATATATTACTCGATTTATTGACAGAATAAGTTCTGCTTATTCGCCTATAAAGGCAGACCATAATCACCTCACCGGATAACTGGATTGAACGGCAAGCAGCTAGGATCAGTGCTGCCGCCAGGTGAGGGTTTGGCATGCTACCCGGTAAACAACTCTCAACTGACCACTGTGATTCAAACACCGGGAGAGAAAGGACATGTTGAGTGGTGTGTGGTGTGTGGGTTCTAAATGTGGCGCGAACTGGAATTATAGAATGAAGTCACTACAAAATTGTTCAGAGTGTTTGCATCCACATCCTCCCAAAGGTGGTAAGTCAATACGCAGCCTTGGCTCAGAACTTTGCAAAGGGTCGTGGAGATCCGGAGAATTGGAAACTATACATCAGCATGGAGGATATTGCTACAGATTCCAGAGCCTATTTGGGTACAGTGGAGGATAAGTCAGGGCCAAAGACTGAGGAGGTGATTATGGACCCAGCACTAGTGGGTGCTCTGGTGGAGGAGCTGAAAGAATCACGTAAAATTATGCAGCAACAAATGTCGGCCCTGAATACCTTAATGGCCGGACTGACGGTGCAGAAAGGCCATGGCGGCACGGTTGAGCCGCCGGTGCATGGTGCTGTGGGGGGAGGGGGTGTACCAGACCCCTTTGCCTTTTTGAACACGCAGGACGACGAGGAGGTCGCTTCGGTGGCGGACGAGGAGGACGGGGAGGACGGGGCGGGTTCTACAAACCAGAACTTGGCCCTACTGCGGGCGATCATGAAGGGACAAGGACCAGCTGGCATGGGTGGTCCGGTAGACAAGTTGAAAGATCCTTCCATACATGATGTTCTCTCAGCCAACATTAGTTTGTTTCTATGCATGGCTGCCTACGGGGTAAAAGTTCTCCAGTATGGGAAACATATTGAATATTTGTCAGATAAGATCAATGTCTACAAACCCAAAGCATTGATGAAATATGATTTTGCTATGAGGCAAAGGGCGGAGAGTTTGGGTATGAAGAGCTTCACCTATGGGGATACGGGGTTATTCCAAAAGCACATTGGGCCCGAGAATATTATCCCGGGGGGTAGTGGGGGAGAGGGTCAATCCCAGAGCGCAGGGAGAGGCAGGTGGAGGGGGGGTAGAGGGGGCCATAGAGGCAGTTATAGGGGTGGTTACCAGGGGGGCTACGGCCAGGGGGGTGGTGACCAGAGGGGGGGGGGGCTTCGCCTCAGGCATGGGGGGAGGGGGGTCTAACATATGTTGGGCATTCAACAAAGACACAGGCTGCAAGTTTTTGGATTGTAGGTACCATCATGTGTGCTTTGATTGCAGCGGCAATCATACACGTATGAAGTGCTCGCAGGACAAAAAAGAATAGGATAAGGTGCCTGTCGGTATGTCGCTAGGTAGCTGGCAGGCATTGAGTGACATTGGTAGGGTAGCAGGGGGAGGGGGGAGCAGGGGGTGCCAATATGGGTCAGTTGCTACAAACTTCTTGGACCGTCTCGGAGGTTCAAAGTCCAGCGCAGAGGTCGTGGCCGATCGCAGCGTGACGCCTTTTTCAGTTTTTTCTGGTGATTCCTTGTCAGTGGGCCATGACCCAGGGTCCATAGGCGAGGTCAATGAGGTAGTTAAAGGGATTAAAGAAGGTGTGAGCAACTTTGTTTCGGTACCGGCCGAGGTTCGCATGGGCGCCGCCATGTTGAATCTCGGGCACGGCAAGGCTTCATGCGAGGCTGGTGACGTCACTGGTAAACATGGCGGGCAGGAGGATGATGTGGGAGTTTCGCCGACAGAGAATGTGGAGGAATTGTGTGGCATCCATGATCACGGTACGTGTTATTTCCCTAGTTGGGACAGTTTGGAGTTGGAGAGGGAACTGACGAACGTAGAGGAGGTCATAGGGAGTCAGTGGGGTAGTTTAGGCGAGGTTCCCATTTATCGCTCACGAGTGTCGGTACCGATCAGCAAACCAACGGTGGAGGTGGCAGGGGAGGTGGTATCTAGGCCATGTGGTATAGCATGCAGGGGCACACACATCTTGCAGGGGGTGGGTTCTCAGTTGAACCCATGTGTTTTTTTTCGATGAGTGTTATTGTCATCCGGGTGGAGTGGACGCGGACGCAGATTATATATACAAAGGGGTCAAGGAGGGGTTCCGCATTGTCGACGAGGGATACAGTGAGGAATATTACCGGTCCAACTATAGGTCTATTCTATTACCTGCGGCCAAGGTAAAGATGGACAAGGTGGTCAGGGAGGAGTTAGACAATGGTAAGGTCCGCAAGGTGGGGGTTAAGCCTCAATGTGTGCATTCCCTGGGCGCAATTCATAAACAGGATGGGGCCATCAGACCTATAACGGACTGCAGCAGGGGTAGGGCAGATAACAATGATGACAGCATCAATGATCATATGTCTTCTACTTGCGATAAATTTGCGTATGTCAAGATAGATGAGGTTGTCAATGGTATGTTCCCGGGGTGTTATTTAGGGGTGGTGGATATCAAGGGGGGGTATAGATCAGTAGCTGTCAATCCCGAGGACAGAACAAAGCAGGGATTCCAGTGGGAATTGGATGGAGAGACTAGCTTTTATGAAGACTGTAGTCTGTCATTTGGGTTAGCATGTGGGCCTTTCATCTTTACAAAAATAACACAGTTTGTTATAAGGGCGTTAGGACGCAGGGGTGTAGACGGTGTCTACGGGTACCTGGACGATTATTTGGTAGTAGGGGCTAGTCTGGAGGAGTGCAGGGCCAAGCAGACAATACTGGTGGATTTGTTGCGACGCCTTGGTTTTCACATAGCTTGGCCTAAACTGGTATCTCCAGCCAAAGTCGTCAGGTACCTGGGATTTGACCTAGATAGTATTCTGATGGAGATCAGACTGCCGGTGGACAAGGTGAGAAAAGCTAGGGAATTGGTGGATCAATTTAGAGGCAAAACGTGTTGTTCTAGAAAAGAGTTGGAAGCACTAGCGGGTTACCTGGCCCATGCGAGTCAGGTGGTCAGGGGTGGACGCACCTTCTCTAGACGCATTATCAATTTGCTTAAGTTTGTCCCTAGACACAAATCGGTGGTTCACATACCGGAATGGCTCGCTGACGATCTGACTTGGTGGAAGAATTTCATCGACGTCTTCAATGGTAAGGCCAAGGTGATTATTAATAGGGAGGGAGCTTGGCCTCAGGTGGAGACTGATTCCTCCAAGTCCGGGTTTGGTAGCAGGTGGGACGGGGACTGGTTGGGGGGTAGGTGGGACGAGTCTAAGGAGGAGGAGACTCAGGCCTACTTGGACCATCACTACTCTAAGTGTCCGGTAGAGGTAGATCCAGATGACGACATTAATGTCTTAGAACTGTGGCCAGTATTGGCGTCTCTAGACAGGTGGGGGCCTCTGTGGAGGGATCAAAAGGTCACCATTTGGACCGACAACACCCAGGTACAAGCTATGATTAGGACAGGTAGATCCACCAGCATCAAGGCGATGTGGTGGATAAGGGAGTTATTCTGGCGTAGTTGCTTGTACAATTGTCAGTTAGTGGCCCGGAGAATCACAACCGAAGAAAACACAGTGGCGGATTATATTCCCGGTTGTTCGATAGTAGATGCAAAGGTTCCCTGCCACTAACCTTCTGTTTTTGGTTGTGTTGTTTCCAGGACAACAGCTGCGAAGAAAACTGTGGGTTTACCAATCCAGGTGGATGGCTGAGTCCTCCAAGACAACGCGCATGTCGCAGTGGAAGTCATATTTAGAGTTCTGTCAGCAGTATGACTTTTCTAAGCCACTTCCTGCCACCTTGGATATGCTACTGTTATATGTAGTTCATTTAGCGGAGAGACTTAAGTTCAAATCCATCATGGCCTATTTAGGCGGGGTGTGGTTGTTGCATGAGCTGTGTGGGGTTACTCATGTGGATAAGGATGCATTTGAATTGATGATTACATTGAGGGGAATTAAAAGGACCATTGGTGATACCTCGGTTCAAGCTAGGCCAGCGACGTTGGTGGACTTGTTGGCCATATACAACTCATTGGAGTTGGGGAATTCAGATGACTTAGCCTTTTGGGTAGCGGTCCTATTAGGGTTCAGGGGCCTGTTGAGAAAATCTAACTTGGTGGAAGTGGACATGTCGGTCAAAATGGGAGATGTCACGTGGGAAGATTGGGGGGTGGGTATTTCAGTCACCCGCACTAAGACCATTTGTTTTAATGAGAGGGTCTTGTTTATTCCTTTTGTTGAGATCAAGGGTTCCCCTTTCTGTATTTACTATCATATTAGGAAGTTGTGGGGTCTTGTCGCCTATCCGAGCCTCTTGTCTCAGTTGGTGGGGTACATGGGGCCCACGGGGTATGTAAGAGCATCGTATGGTTGGTATCAAAAGAAACTTGTCAACTTGTGTACTGTGTTGGGGCTTGTCAAAATGTCTTCCCATTCAATGCGCCGAGGTGGGGCCAGCCTCCTAGCGGAGAACGGAGTGGCCCTGACGGACATCAAAAACCTTGGCGACTGGCGAAGCCTCAGTGTGCTATTGTACTTGACCAGGTCGTTGTCATCTAAAGTGGCCTTGGACAGGAGGATAGTCAGAGACATATTCTGTAATCCTAAAGCATATGTGGACAACTAAGACGTATACATCATGACTATTCCTTCGGTTGGGCGGTTTGGCTGTGTGTAATGTGTATGTGGATTCATTAAAGCCGCCCAAACCTTAGTCATCGTCTACTCATTATTTATAGTATTATCTACCATCATTTATTGACAGAATAAGTTCTGCTTATTCGCCTATAAAGGTAGACCATAATCACCTCACCGGATAACTGGATTGAGCGGCAAGCAGCTAGGATCAGTGCTGCCGCCAGGTGAGGGTTTGGCATGCTACCCGGTAAACAAGTCTCAACTGACCACTGTGATTCAAACACCGGGAGAGAAAGGACCTGTTGATGACGTAATTTTCTTTTTTTTGTTTTTGTCATTGGTTATACTCATATTGCTATGTGTAATGTGTATGTGGATTCATTAAAGCCGCCCAAACCTTAGTCATCGTCTACTCATTATTTATAGTATTATCTACCAGCATTTATCCGAGGATATTTACTAATGTAGACACATATTTCATCAGTCATACGTTCATTCCCAAACAAAATAACAGAAAATTTACCGAAAGTTGTTATCAAACTCAGACGATAGGATCTACATTATGAAAAAATGCAATTGCCAATGAGTTGCTGTATTGTCGCAGCACAACAATTCTGCTGTAAATAAATGTATTTTATAGAAGAGCCGCTTTACCCAGGGCTATGGACCTTAATGAGCACAAACACGAGCATGGCGTGTTCAAATTCACAATAGAACATCTATCACGTTCCATTAAGAATACTCAAATTCATAGCAGAACAAATTACACTCTTTCATTACAAATCAGACCACATTGTACTCAACCTACGCTGCTCCCAGAATTTGTATCAGAACAAATGCACGGCATGCACGTTCATGTTGGAACAGATGCAAAATGTGCACTTTCGGAACGGAACAAGTCTGTGCATGTGCTCGTGCTAACGTTTGGGCAAATTCAACTCCATACTGGAGTACTTACATGGTTGGTAAGCGTTGTTTTGAGTCCTGATCTCATTGCTTTGTAGCCCCTGTGATGAGTACCGGTAAATCAACAAAACAATCCACAACAGACGTACCAAAGGTCACCACCCCACCGGTGACCACCAAGGTCACCTTACCGGTCACCACAGAGATCAATCCAAAGGTCACCACAGAGGTCGCTACATCGTCACCAGGTATATATTGCAAGAACCCTCGTTTTAGGGAGAATTCATTTATTAAGCTGGTGGTGTTTTCTTTTCTTTTTTGGGGGAGGGGGTGCATGGGCGTTAAACAACTTTGAACCTTCTGAGTAGGGCAGGCATGAACAAGTCTGACCCCTCTTAAGGAGGAGGACTAAAAAAATATGCTATTTTCTTTTAGGAAAAAAGCATGCCCGTTGATATAGTCCAAATGGGGGGGGGGGGATTTTTTGGTACCTTAGCGAGCGAGTTTTTGGCACAGCCTATAAATGGCGTAGTGTTCCTGCCTAACTCTAGGTTGGGGTTTAGAATGTAGCATCATCAGTGTTTCGCGACGGTCTATCAATTTCTTTTTAATTCAATTGCATTTACTGCATTCAACAAAGTGGCCTGATTAACTAATGGCTAGAATAAGTCTAGGGGGATTATTCCACCAAAGCCTTGGGGAGTAACACGTCAGTGCTGCATCATGGTTGAGGATCTAAAAGGTTGAGACATCCCCGGATTGTCGGTATGATGCAAAAACTCCGGCTGCATTGATGCATCCTAACAAATGTCATATTCTAACAATGTGCCGTCCTTTATTAAGAGCTAAAGAGTTAAACAAACTGTTTCCATTAACTGCAGCATCCGAACCGGAATCTGTGACTGTCCACCCATCAGTCGCTCCCCAGCAGATGTCACCCACCCCCAACCAGACGTCAGCCGCCCCCAATAACAGTTCAGCTCCCTCCCACCAGAGGTCCTACCGAGCTGGAAGACTGACCTCCTCCTCGGTGCAGGCAGAGCTTCTCCACTCTCACACCAGGGGCCGCTCCGTGCTGACCTGCTGTAACCTGTGCCTGGCGACCCCAGCCTGTCACTACTTCATCTTCTCGGCACCAGCGAAACGCTGTGACCTGCTGCAAGTTAGTGCACAGGAACTGAGCGTCCCTGCTGGCAGTGCACTTTATTTCCGGATGTGATGGATTATAATAACCCTCTAAGGGCAGCATAGTGCTGTCAAAATACCTGATGATGAAATTTGAAAATTTGAAAAATCATTAAAATTTACATTTTTAGATGTGTCATGTTTTTCTGTTCGTATGTATTAGAATAAGGTCAGAAGCTGTTAATTGTGGTATGCCATTGTGGTCAAAATGACCATTTCTTTTATGAATTTGTAGGATGTAGAACATCGATCATTGTCATCCTTAATGGCTTGTCATGTAAATATTACCGTAGAATATGCATACAATTCAATGTAGGCCCGTAAATGTCTAGGTTGTAACGTTGTCAGCAGCCCCTTACTATTGAAGTATTGAAATGTTTATTAAACACATCACCTCATTGAGGAGATTGTCAATGAATGTATCATGAGACGATACAGGGCTGATTAGTCATGGTAATATTACTATATTTCTGTAGGTCATATAAACAGTTCACGCAGCTTCTCATATACAATACCTATAACAGAGAGATGAGTTGACAATACGATTAAGTATTTTGTAGTTCTAAATGAGATGAAGGAGGGGGGGGGGGAAGTAAAGTTACTCATTTCCATTCCTAGTTGTCAGATCAACTGTTAATCCTCGGGTCAGGGCGGTTTTCCAGTCTGTTTTTCATTCAGAAACTCATGATTTAGCTTATAGGTTTTTGGTCCAGAGGCAGTGGGTTAGAAATACTACTTTTCACAATGGCAGTTTGACATAAATATGTGCCAACATTATTGGAAGGAGTTGCTCTGGGCCAATTAAAGTGTATATTCACATTTAAAGACACACACGGGCACAAAAATAACCCGATTTCGGAAATACAGAAAAGCACACCTATCCATGCAACTGACGCCAGGCCTGCTAACTGTGAAAATACTCACCAGGTGGAGCATCAGGTACACCGTCTCCGCCTTCTCCTCATGTCTCAATGAAGGAAATGGTTCTTCTATATACTTGGTACAGCTTAACACGCAATAACAACTACCGGGACAACATTTGAAAATCACCCTTGACCTAATAGATACATCCTTCCTTTAAAACACATTCGACCAAAATTAGCTACGGACCACGGAATATTTGAACACTGGTCTGTAGCATAAAATCACCTGAATTTGCACTGAATAAATTGCATTTTCACTGATTCCCAATCTTGCATTTGAAAGAAATGTAAACTCACTGAGAATCACTTCCCTGTCATTTTATTCAACCTGGCAGACATTCAGCAGCATGTGTAAAGGTTTTCATAATATTGGCATCATTTCCAACTCAATTATTGGCCATTCAGTGCTCCTGCAGTATTCACCTTTGACCACAAATGCATATGACTCTCAGTTTGCTGCGGGATTACCCTCAGTGAGACCTACAAAAGGGTGGAGTCTGGGGAGAAGTATACTTGCTGGTGATGACAATGGTACTGGCCCCTGGTACTGTTATAAAGCGATAGTAATGGGTAGGCCAGCCGTTTAAGGCCGAGTCATTTATTACTACAGGTTTATGGATTTTCCTAAAATGACCATCTTTTTTACCCCGCCACCAATTAGCCAAAAGTGATCTAGACTGCTGACTATGGTCCGATTTTCAGAAATTACCCCCGAAAAAATTGCATGCTGACAATAAGATGATATGACTAGGCCCTTGTTCAGTTGGTGTGATCAGAGGAATTTAAACGAAATTAGAGTCTTCAAAGCACAGCGAAGTATTGGACCACAAAGAACCATTCTAGGCACAGGAGCTAGCAATATTTGACCGAGATCATGGGCCATTAGTTCAGCCCACTGACTGTCCAAAGGTAGGACAACAAATTAAAACCAAAGAGGGAAATTTTAAAGAAATCATGTACTGTTCTAATAAAAAAAAAAAAGCTTCTCTTTTTGGCCTCACAGGGAAAGTCACAGTTCAACAATACTAGATAGTTTTACAATACATTATCAATGCTTCTAATCAAGAAATTTAAAAGAAACTTTGTCTAATTCTTGTTTTTCATGATGAACAGCAACTTGTAACTTGGTTCTGGGGAATGTCTGACAAGTTTGGCTGACTAACCTCCCCCCTACGAATATTTCTTTGACACTAGACCTAAAAATCCTTGTTAAAAAATAAGCCAAGCCAGGGACTTTTTGGGACTTCGACAGTTAAATCTGCTACCCATGCAAAAACCAGCTTTCTTTGAATTTATTTGATGTTAAAGTCCAGAATTACTCGTTTAATCCGACAGCAGTAAGCAACAACGCAGCAATTTGTTTCTTTCAAAATTATGTTTTATTCCATTCAATCATTTATATATAGGTATACAGGCCACCTCAATACTGCTTTGCACACTAGAGGCACTTTAACTCTTTAATGCATCATGCCCTTTAGCATCATGATGCATTCATGAATGCAGCACTGGCAAGTAACTCGCCAGTGCTGCATTCAAGCATCATGCTGACCCCACAGGGTTGAGAGAATCCTGAAGGGTCGGCATGATGCATTCATAAGTCCACTGCATGCATCATGATGATAAAGAGAAAAGCGCATTGAAATACGTTGCGGCCCTTAAAGGGTTTAAACTGGATGGTTTCATGCAAGGGAAGTTCATTTAACGGTGACATTAGTTTAATTCAATAACCTTCATAGCACCTTAAAGAATTAAATCCATCGTATATAATCACATCTTTGATAAGAACTTGATATAGCAGTGAAAAACCTAGGGGCGAAGTAAATGTGGAAACGTAACTCGGGTTTTATCACAGATTGGGACAGCCATGCGTTAAAAATGGTAGCGGACCTAAGCAAAACCATGAATAATTATTGGGTCCTATGCATACTAATGAGCTATAGGAATATGCTAATGAGTTCATTATTTCTATATCCACATCAATGAGCTCATTATATATTCCTTATGAATGCTAATAAACTTATTAATATTCATATGCATACTGATAAGCTAATTGTAATAATTATTAGCATTGGTATCATTGGCATTTATATACATTCAGTTATCGTATGTAAGTGCATGTGAGGGAAGTATTCTGCGGCGTGGTAGTTTTACTCATACATTGTAGCAACCTTTTAACACCACAACTTTGACAGGTAGAGGTTTCCATGAGAATGGTGGGGTGGGGCCTAATTAAGTGGGAAGTAGGTCATATCCTTCTATGTACAAGTTTTTTTCTTTCAAATTTGAAGGTAAACAATTTGAGGTGTCACAAATAAATGACAGAGGTGGTCATAGATATATAGTGTTGTGTGATACGAAACCTTCAATCCGTCACCTCTTCATTTGTAGTATTCACAGCCAAAAATATTTTTTCAGATTCCAAGAAAATATGATAAATCTAACGGACAAATGACTAGTTTTAAGAAATGACTAGTTTTAAGATTTTTTTTTTTTTAAACTAGTCATCTGTCCGCCAGGCGAGTATTATTTTCTTGAAATGAGATAATTATTTTGGCTGTGTTGAAACTATGCCATCGAAAGATCAATGTTTCGATAAGTTTCCTTAACCACTATGTATGTCTCCACCAAACGGTGGTGTCCAAATCGTCTTCTTTGGTGTTTATGATAGCAGTGCTCAGTGATTTCCGAGATTTAAAATATCTCCATATGTATACTTAGGCCACCTTATTTTGATAACTTGGATTACAGGCTTTTGGCTCCAACTTTTTGGAAGGGCGGAGGAAAAATACATTTTAAAAAGCTGCCCTACGGGAGGAGCTGGATCAAAAGAATCCACGAAGGGCAGAGGGGAAAAAAGAAAAAGGCACGGAAAACCTCATTTTTGGGTAATCTAAGGAAGATGTGTTGAAAAAAATCCCCAATCTGAAACCTCATTCTACCTTTTGCTGGTCAGCATGTACTCTTTTTTTAGGAAAATTAAAAAAAAAATTCTTGGAGGGGAAAGGTAAAAAAATAATATAAAACTTCTTTTTTTTTTTGCAAAATGCCAAAAATCTCGGAGGCAGATCCGTAATCCAAGTTTTCAAAATAAAACGGCCTTACTTGTGTAGGCCAGAAGTTGATTCCACTAGAATAACCAAACTGGTTGCTTCTCACTGTGGTCGAAAGCTGCTATTCTACCTCAGATATATAGATATTTAACTGTTGGAGTGTACTGATAGCAATGTATTTTCTTACTCTAAATCATGCTAAATTCGAGTAAAAGGGAGAAAGAATTAAATGTTTCCAGCAAAGAATCTAGCTCCAGTTTTCAGCAAAGACCCCAGATGTGGATCCTTGATCCATACCAAAAACTAGCATCCTACACTGTCCTGTCAAATATAACTCTTTTGTAAAGAGCACTGATAGTCAACTTCCTTCCTTCCCACTAGAAGGTGGAAAACAGCTAAAAAGAATTATTAAAAATTTACACTGTGAATATCTAATCTCATTACTTGTCAGAATAAATAGCATTTTATAAAAGGGAATAGAGTTTATCATCACCTGAGATGACAAATGAAAGAAATGTATCTGAGGTACCATAGCAGCTTTTAATGTTAATACATGTAGCTATAGTGCTAGGCCTGTGTCATTCTTGAGAGTAAATCAGCCCTGGTGTATTTTAACCGTTAATGGAAGTTAACTAGTTAGGTTATTTAGTAGAAGGGTCCTGGTGTCTAATACTCTTATGGTATCTAATACATGCCTATCCGTGTCCCTCGTGTAGTGTTACTATGGTCTTGATAGTCCATCCTCCTGCACCCTACTTCTTTGAAACTATTTTTTATTAACCTCTTGACCATTTAAGGATAGCATTATGCATTAATGCATCATGCCCATGGTCGTCATGATGCATGAATGAAGAGATGCAATCAAGCAACATGCCAACCCTATGGAGTTAAGACACTCCGAAAGGGTCGGCATGATGCACCAATGTGACACTGGTAAGTTACTCACCAGCACTGCATTGGTGCATCATGACAACAAATGTTGCTTCAAGGTGACTTCCGATCCTCAAATGTATCGCTGTTCTCTTATCACTTATCACTGTTGCCTTATCGGTTTTAGACAGTGTCACTAACTGGTGATGTGATATGGTTGTATCTGTCTGTTTATAACACTACGTGAGATTTGGACTTTTTGCAAACTCTTTCAACTCCTTCAGGACGGTATCTAGCCTCAAGCCTTCATGCTCACTGTAGTCCCAATGCAGAGCCAGTGAGTAAAGTTAAGGCGGTCTTTCACTGATTGATGGAATGGCGTCTGTCTGCCTCTCTGTTACTTGTTTTAGAAGTATCTTATATGGGTGAATGATAATATTACACAAAGGTAATACTTTAAACTTGATAAGACACCCCCTAGAAAGGTCTAATTATTTTTAAACAACAAAAGGCTAGCCTACGTATGTTGTGTTCCTGATAATATTTGCATTATTTACCCAAATGAAACAGCTTAAAGAAGTTGACAAACACCATTCCATAGGCCGAAGGACGACCGGCTTCCCAATGGGCACACAACATTGAATAAACGTTATTAAATGGTTGACAAATCCTGATTTAATGTTGATTCAACGTTGATGTAAGGTTAAACTGCATGTTGTGCCCACTGGGTTTAGGCCTCCTCATAAGGGCTGCTTTCATACAATGAAGACAGAAACGGCATAGTGTATTAAGGCAAGAGGCCGTCCTTAAACCCGCAGGTCTCGGTACCCCTCCACCGACAGTCAGGGCGCAGTCGGGACAGGTACTCAGCCCTATTTATAGGAGAGCTGGGGCTTTAAGGGTTAAGTAAGAGTGTTAAACCCTAGTTTTACCTCTCCAGTGGTCACAGGTCAGAAGGACGAACACGTCATTGTATCTATCATCATCCCACATAAACTCGATTATTGATACACCTAAAGCATCATTCAAGAAATTAAACCCAGGTTTCAGTCATGTTGACGCTGGCTGATTTGATGGTTAACCCTTTAAGGGCCGCTTACTTAATGCATGAATGCATCATGCATGAATGCATCATGCCCCTTAATGCATGAATGCATCATGCCCCTTAAAGAGTTAACCTGCACATGGAGTCTACCTAGTTTACTCTAGTCAATATGATGAAGACATATCCTCATTGAATGTAGAGAGGCATTTTTGAGTGACAAAATATTCATTTGTGTTATATATAGAGAGAGATAGAGCTGCAGAAATATATCATCCACCACCTTGATTTCACCCTGAAGATTGTTGTGTAAGTCTTCACCATGTAGTGTGTAGTTTGATAGGTTAGCTAGCAGCCAATCAGATGGCCTGAACACCACCATCACATATAGCGGTACTTCTTAATGCAGGCGTTGCCATGGTCCGCAACGAAGACATGACCGTCTCGAGAAACCGCCAATGCGATCGGCCATTTGCAAATGTCCCACTCACTGTCAATCAGCACAAGCAGCGTCCCATCTAGCATGTAGACCTGGATGGAGCTGGTTAGACACTCCGACACGATGATGTGGCCGAACCGGTCTACGCTGAGACCGGTCAGTCCCACTACCCGCGAGGCGTCCTCCGGGTCTTCTATGTCCAGTCTCACCGGGAAGTCTGACTTGGGTCGGATGTCATCGTCAAACACGTAGATGTGGCCTCGGTTACCGTCGGCTACCACAACATGGCCGTCGTGTGTTATAGCCATGCGGGAGGCCGTCCCGAAGCTCGCCTCGGTGCGTTTCTCGACCACGCCGGTACTTTTAGCGCAAGTGCACAGAGCGTCTTTGGAAGCCACCACAAGGTTTCCACGTGGATCAAACGCTATTCGTATGATTGACACACCAAAGAGTGGGTGCTGTTTGCCAACCGACCAAAGCGGCGTCCCAGTTAGGCTGTACACCCGCACCGCCTGGAAGCGGAACTTGTGTGTCCCGTCCTTCCGCCACCCGGAGACCGATACCGCCAGTCGGTGCCGCAGCTGGTCAACCGTAATGTCATTGAAGTAGACAGACTTTTCACGAAGGATCTCCCGGACAAAGTCTCCTTCGCCGTTATATTTGCTGACATGTCGCATGAAGGCGACATAGATGCTGTGGTCATCTTGTTTTACTGTTATAGCCACAGGCCACTCGTTTTCCTCCATGAAGGACATGACTGGGTTGTTTCCCTCCACATCCAGCTTAAACTGGAAGTCCTCACAGCTATCACTTTGCACTGTGAAGTAACAAGTCTCAATATGCCGCGGCCAGAAGTAAACCCGCGTACCTTTCCGACTCGGTTTGAGCTGGCATATGACTTTGTCCTTTTCTGGCCCGTTATGCGCCGAGATCTTCAAGAGCCTTGTCCGCACTATTCTTTGGGGGACGTTGCCATAAGTTACATTTAGAATGAGCTCGTTACGAAGACCGACAACACAGGTTCCAATTAACGTAAAGGTCACCGCAAGGGGGCGCTTTGGTAGCAAACCAAGCTTTCCCTCAGGGTCATGAATCATGGTGGAGTCTCCATTCCTCACCTTATCTGACCTAACAGAGTTATCATTCCTAATGTCCGACAAACTGAGCTCCACCGATTCAGTCTCGTCAGGTGAGCTGATCGAATCATCTTTAAGCGAAATGATGCTTGCCTTTGAGACCCGCCCCGAGAGACGACCCTCAGGATCTGGATCAAGGCCTATGTCATTGGCGTTAAGTACATTAGTAAACACTTCAAGGCCATGGTGATTGTTTACAACACCAATGCCATTGACCTTGAGAGCACCATTTGGAGGGGCTGGGTCCATTGTGACCACCATGGGGCACGGAGCAAGGCCAGCAAACCAGCAGCCGGGGTACGAGTCGTAAAGCTGTGATTTATCCCTTAGGCATCAGCCCTTGTTGCTGGATACAATCCACCTTCTACTGTTTAGCATCTGAAATAAAAAAGAGCAAATTCATGGTCATTAATGCCATTTAGTGAATTTGATTTTTTAAAGAATGTCAAAACTGTTAGATTTGAATTTTCAAGAGTGGAATTTGGAATAGCACATTCATTTTTTTTATAAAAGGAAATAAAGGCAGAAATGAAAGTAGGCCTATGCATTGCCTGTCAAAATGGTACTTATCATAGCCTACATATATCAACTACATGATGTGTTCTCAGTCCCTATGTCATACCTTACTCAGGAGAGACAATCTGTATTACTTATAGAAATGGATTGGGCTGCACAATGTAAAACAACTTTCTACCAAGATGCAAAATCAGTTAACATGCCCCACAATTATATCATAAAATAACATTGCTATTGCTTTTAAGCATTTTCCCTATGTTCGAAATCTTTATGGTATTAATGTTCTCCTCGGTGTGATTCACAGGTAGGAATAAACTGGATGTAGTGGTTATATACAGGTTGTGTTTTGCAGGCTAATTCCAATGGTGTTATGATGCACCCTAACAGGTCTTGTGAATGAGAGGCTTCCAACTTTCCACACCTGCATACAGTTATATGGGTCATGTAATCAACCTTAAATGGGGAAATCATCTAAAATTAGCTGACATAATAGCTTTAAGGAAGAGCTTGATTCAAGTATTGAATTTACACAGACCCCAGTGTACCCTCTAGGGTAGATGAACCATGAGTCGGATACATACCCTGGGACAGACAGTGATATCACTGAGTACTCATGTATGATGAGACTTGTATTAGTGATTTATTGGAAAAAATAACACTTGAACTCCACTATTATTCACAAATAAATAGGCAAGAATGCACGAATAAGCCCATATTCAACTGTCCAACTCAAGGTGAATCTACCCTATGTTGGAGACAGCTCCAATCTACTTTAGCTGGTCTAATTACATTCTGTCTATTAGATACCCAGACCCATAGTGTGTAGTAGCCGGCCAAATAAGGCAACTAGACTGTCCAGTCAGGTTCCCAGTGTAGACATAGGGTCTGACCTGGCCGATCCTCAACCCTTTAAGGACGACATAGTGCATTAATGCATCATGCTTTGGTCATCATGATGCATGCATGCAGCCCTGGCAAGTAACTCACCAGGGCTGCATTCAAGCATCATCCCTACCCTACGGGGTTGAGACACTCCGGAAGGGTCAGCATGATGCACCAATGCAGCACCGGCGAGTTACTCACCAGGGCTGCATTGGTGCATGATGACGACCAATGTCATCTTTTACCGACATCCATCCTTAGATGGTTAACCCTTTAATGTTTTACATCACATCACGTGCATGTTATGATATACTAGGGGATGGGAGTAAGTTGTAAATGCTGCATTTTGTGCACCATGGCGATCTTTCGGGTGTGTATCAACTGCCGTCAGGTTGACATGTGTGCACTATATA
The DNA here is from genome assembly GCA_947462335.1 of Harmothoe impar. Classification (NCBI taxonomy): domain Eukaryota; kingdom Metazoa; phylum Annelida; class Polychaeta; order Phyllodocida; family Polynoidae; genus Harmothoe; species Harmothoe impar. Next base: position 14,709,853 of record OX381710.1, on the reverse strand, counting down.
TGCTGCATTCATGGTGTATTGATGGTTCATGGGTTTAGTGCATCGGGGCCGTCCATAAAGTACGTCACGCTGGAGGGAGTCGGAGGAGGGGGGGGGCTGGTCTTGGGTGTCAGAGTGTGACAAACAATGGTGAAGGTATGAGGGAAAGCGTGACAAGGGAGTGGGTATTGAAGATTGTCCATATTGCTGTCGCATACTGTATGGATGGCCCCATCCATGAAATCACTACGCTGTTCCTAAAGGGTTTAGGTGAAGAAGGCCATGTACATAAAGAACTCATAGTGAGACAGTCACATGGATGTCAGTATAGTGACTAGACATAGGCCTTAGGCGCTGTATAATCATGTATACAAGACATCAGGATATATGCATTATGTGCCGCTGATGAGCCGGGGGGGGGGGCACTGCCCTTATTCTGAACACGATATCAAACCGATAGGGAGCGGCCACAAAAGGAAGAAGAACGCCCTGTATCATTCATGAGCTCGATCAAGTGTTGATTTGTTTCAAAACGAATTGAAACATGTTATTAACTTCCTAAATGTTACCAGATGACTATATAACATATCTTCCCCACCTCCCCAAAGGACGCCCACTAGATACCTATATTCCTGCCCCTACCCCTAATATCGGCACTTTTCAGGGCCTGAATACATGTGGGGCCCTTGATGGGGGGGGGGGGGGGTCCCCATGTCCCATGTCGATTTTAAGAAATTCCCATCTTGCCATATTGATTCTAAGAAATGCTTATGTTGCCATATCGATGATAAGAAATGCCCTATGTCCCATGTCTCGTGTCCCATGTCCTATGGCACTATCTATTTAATCCTCCTGTCCCATGTCACAAAGCCCCAAAAAGGCTGATGTCACCAAGTCGAATTTAGAGGTCTAGGGCCATATACATCATGTATGTGCTTATGTAAGCTATGTCTTTGTGCCAGGGGCTCTTTAGGTACACTATAGGGACACAATAACACATTACAGGCTTTACTGATCCATGTCTTGTAATAAAGAGCTATTGCATGAATACCATCACATAAAGTTAGCTAGCCTTGTGGCATGGGTAATGAGCTCAATTTGTGATAACCCTCTAAGGACAACATGGCTAGGTTTGTCAGCATTATAGGCTAATGCAAATAGCTCACCACTGCATTCGTTCCGTGTGGTTTCCCCCTCCAAAAAAAAGAGGTACGTTTCCGGTAACATGGAAAGAAAATGTAGGGTCGGGAGGTAGGACTTCTTTTTTTAAACTCTTTTTTTAACTATGAAAGTACTAGCCAGCTTCTTCGAAGACCCTAAAATTGACCAAAATTGCATAAAAAACGTAGGGTCGGTCCTGGTTTGATAGGGTCAGTCGGGTGACCCGGAACACACCTGCATCAATCACATAGAGTCAGAATAATGCATGAATCATATTGAATGCAGCACTGGCGAGTCAATCACGTAGGCTACATTCGTGTACCATACTGACAAGTGCAATAGAGCACTATGCTGCCCCTTAAAGGGCATACTGGATGAATGTTATTACATACAGTTAGTGAGTCGTATTGCATATTAGATAGATACGGATCTCGGTGTGTACTTACTGCCCAGTGTAGTAGTGTATACACGCAGGTAGCAAGGTTATACGTTCTGATAGGTCTGACCGAATTATGGAGACGTATGTTCTTAACTATATCTCATGAGATCTTTGTTCTTATACCCCGGAAGTACCATATATAATGTATTGTCTTCATTGTTAGGTCTATTACCATAATATATGTCTGAGCTGCGATCACTATAATCAGCATAACATAGAGCACACGGGAGGACCATCCATACATCGCATGCAGGTATGGAAAGTTGAAAGGCTCTCATTCATCATTTAGCATGATTAAGCCACAATAATAATGTCACAAATGAATAACGGTCCGGCTCACAGAAATCAAAACCTATTAGGGGTACATTAAAGTACCATTTAATTTAGCCTGCAATCACAACACAACAACCTGTATACAACCACTACATTCAGTCTATTCCTACCTGCAAACCACAATAAGGAGAACATTGATACCATGAAGAATGATGTTAAACACAAGGGAAATGTTTAATGAAAGCAACTATAATGTTATTTCATAACTTAATTGTGGGTCGCTTTAACTGATATTGTATCTTTAAGGCAGTATTCTATTTGTAATGGTACTTACCGTTACATGAAGTATGTGTGGCTATATCCTCTCCTTAACTCAGATACTCCAACAGCACCTGCAATGTAGAAACGGTGGAGTTAAGTTAACTGGACCTATCTCCAGCTACCAATAGCATAGTTCACTTCACAGAAAATCTAAATGCCCCAGCCCTTAGTCTGGAGTGGCTATCCCAGGGTAGTCATAGGGACACTGGTCAGGCATGACACAGTGCTATTCAAAAATGACTGAGGCATAACAACATATGACTAATTCCTTACTCAAAAGGACTAAATACTAAAACTCATTGAAATTGAGAAGACTAAGATGAGTTGGTCAGTGCTGACCAACCTGACAATATTAGCTAACCTTGGTTAGTCATATAGGGAGCCAAAAATGACTAGCTTGGTTAGGCTATAGTGACTGAGAGATTGGTCGTATAGGAAGCCAACGCATATCAGTGTTCTGCGGGCATATACATAGGGCCTAGTAAGGATGCTCATTGCTGTGGTATACTGTATTGCTATACAAGAGCATAATTACTAAAAAGAGGATCTTGTATAAGAGCCTTCCCTTTGAGGAAAGATTTCATGATACGGGCCGCATGGTGCATTATGTGGTATTGTCAAATTGCATCATGAATGCAACTCGCCAGTGCCGTATTCAAGCAGCATCAGCATTCTGACTCATATTTTACAGCATTCCGACCAATATTTTGAACTTAACACCCCTGAGGAGTCGACATAATGCTTGACTGCAGCCCTGGTCAGTAGACTCGCTAGGGCTGCATTTATGCATCACAATAACAAAGGACAGACTAAAGCACTTATACGCTGTGTGTGCGGCCGTCAAAGGCCTAATTTACATACTTTCAAATTATATATAATACCTTTTTTTTCGTACTTTTATTTGGATATTATTGTTTAGGTATATTAAAACCACCCAAGTTATAAGGACCCCCATTCCACCTGTCAGGCATATGACAAATGTTAATGGGGAAGGTATTTAGAGGATAATACTGGCATGAGGGTAGGTGAAATACATGGTATGGGTAGCTAGGTTAAAGCATGCAGCAGGTTTCCTGGTCCATATAAGGCATGTGTCCACTAGGATTAACAAGACTGTTTTGTAGTAAAAAAACTGGTTTTGCCAACGCCAAAACATGTTTGTCTTCACCAAAACATGTTTGTCGTCGCCAAAACCTGTTTTTCAGCGACAAAACGTGTTTTTCAGCGACAAAACAGTCTAATAGACACAGGCCTGTTGTCGTATCTAAACTTGCTTGTTAAGATTCAAGAGATTGCTGGTATCAATATACACACAGAGATTGTGGGAAGAAGTCCACACCAGTTAGAATACTATATGTTGCACTGTACTTCTATCACTGTCTATGTAAAAGATTCAATCATGAGTAGCGCCAGAGGTGCATACAAGTGTATCCTGTTTTTGACATACTCTACTACAATGATAGCCACAACAGTTGGTGTCTAAGCTATATCCTTGAGGCACAGCGGTGAACGGAGGGGGTCAAACTATGCACATAAATATCTAGTGCTCAAACTAAAGACGGTATCACACAGTCAGTGCATACAGATATGTTACTCTAATTTAAGGAAATACGCCCGTGGGTATGGACCGCCTGGTATACTATGAATCTATAACTCTTATACTCCGCCTGGGTGTTTAGTCTATTGTTCTTACTGTAGGTTATATGGCATATTCTCCTCTCTCAGACCACCAGCTGACCTGGAACAGCCTGGGTGGAGTGACCTAGTTCACATAACCTCCTTAGGAGGTTATGTGTATAACCTCCAAAGGAGGTTATATGAACTAGGTCAAGTCTGACAGGAGGTTATGAGAACCGTTTCTCATTTAAAACCATGCTTGTATTGGGATTTGAACCGAGGGGCACAAACCCTCCAGCCTGCAGTCCTCTGTTCTAACAGGTAAGCCATTGGGGCAGACCTATGTAAAGGACATGACATGAACTACTGGTTTGTTAACTAATGTTTTATCCATGAAGAAATCAAATCTAAAAATGGTTACAGCCTTTTGGTGAATTGAACTCACCACCTTCTGACCCTCAGGCTGAGCTGGTAACCACTACACTACCAAGGCCTGCCTGTCAGGTGCATGAGAAGACATCTTATTTATGTTCCAAAAAGCAGGCCAGCACCAAGATTCCTGCACTGTAATATAACATTTTCTTGTACTACAATGGACAGAGGATGGAGTTAGCAAAACGTTTTGTTAAAAAGGGTAGCTCAGTAAAAGTGTGTCGGGACCGGAACCCACAATGTTCAGACTACTAGTCAGCGGTGTTACCAACTGAGCTAGCGGGCCAGTCAATAAACTGTATAATGTATTATGCCTATGAATGAGATCAGTCTTAAATTGATATTTGCCCTTACTGTTTTATGAGTAAAACTACAGGTTTGAATTGCTGGCTTTTTTCCAATGTTTATGAAAAAGTACCGTATATTCGTTCCCATGAATGTAGAGTTCAGTGTCGGGAAAAAAAATAGCTATCCAGAATGGATTAAATCAAGTAAACCTAAAGTCCTCCAGAAGGAGACCCACCTTCTAAACAGGCCCAACTTGTGTTGGCCCTCCTCCCTGTAGTCAATGGGACTCACTGACATGCCCCTCTAAGGTCACTAACTAGAGTGGGGTAGTTTAGTATTTTTGACAAAAAAATACAGTTTGAGCAATAAAATCATTATCAATAAATATAGTATTGAATAAAAATGATTTCCCTGCAATACACCTGATGAAGCTGTGAACAGCTGAAACTCTTTCAGTACTCATACTCAACTAATCAGCACACTAATGATTGACCCAATTTTCTAAAAATCAATTTTTTAGAAATTTCCAAAACAAAGTCATAATCTCCAACAGGAGATCCAGGATTGAAAAATCCACAACTGAAAAATTTCAATTTGGAATTTGTAAAAGTTGTAATTATTGACATTTGGAAAAACAAAAGGACCAGGATGTGACCTGAATCCTGTCAACCAATCAATGCAGTGCCTGATCCAGATTGAGGTCATGAGCCCCCAGAACCATATAAAAGGGCAGGAGGGACTTACTTGATTTAGTACTGAATGAGTAGTGGTAGGGAACCATCCTCCGTCCAACCGATTCTATGAATGAGATCAGTGTTAAATGTGGACCAGTGTGGGTTCAAACCCCACAATATCTCATAGAATGGAATTTCAAAAATCATGTAAATTTTTTATTTAGATATTGATATATAACATTTTCTTGCTCTACTATGGATGGTGGTTGGAGTATAAGTGAGAAAACCTCCTTGGACCTGTAGAATATGGTACATAACCTCTTCGGCTGCGCCTCAGAGGTTATGTACCATATTCTACAGGTCCGTGGAGGTTTTCCATCACATATGCCTAAAAGTGGCAAACCATATTGAGTTAAATATGAGCCGTTTGTCGTAAGTGTAGGCATGTAGTGTACATGTATACACCATGCATGAACAACTAATTTATTATAATCTTCCCGAAATAGTAACAAGGAGTGGGGAGCGGTTTCAGACAGGTCCCAAAATAGGTGACATCATTTGTGAACGTGCTCATAGATGCAATACAATGTTACTTGAAGGTGCAAACTAATTTCTCATTAATTTAACAGTTTTGGCAGATTCCCCTGTCGTCTTTTATGATTGAAGATGGTTATTAATCACCAAGTGCCAATACTAGACGGTAATTAGTTTGTGCTGTAACAATATCTGTCACTGCTAAGGCAAACACTGGGGGTGATAGGAGTGACATTCTATCCCTTTAAGGGAGGCATGACACTTTAATGCTCAATATACCCTATATACAGAATGATGCATTAATGCACCGCAGAGTACCTTTACAGAACTGCCAACGTTTACACACTCCTCAAGTTAGGGGGTTTGATGCTGCTGATTTACTAATATGGGCTGCGATGGTTCATTATCAAGTGATCTCACTCCGACATATGAAGATGAAGCATCATGCCGCCCTTAACCCTTTGAGGACGGTATTTTGCTAAACGGTGTCATTTGCCATCAAGACGCACCAGTGCAGTCTCTGCGAGTATCTCCCCCCTGCTGCATTGGTGCATCAAGCCGACCCTTTAGCCGTGTATCAACTGTGTAGGGTCGATGGCAGGCGCTGCACGCCTGGGTGGCCATGACTATTGATAGTTCCAACTGCCAATAACAGAATAAAATTGCCTTATTAACAGTTCGAACTGTCAATACCAGGATACAATTACCTTATTGACAGATTTTGACTTGAAGACCAAAACCAATTTTGCATTTTGGCTCCAAATCCGATTTGACTCCAAATCTGATTTTAACTCGAAGGTCGAATTTTGATCAAAGGTTGTATTGGGCTCCAAGGTAGGTGGGAACTCTCAATAAGACAGAAATATACCCCTATTGACAGTTCGAACAGTCAGTAGCGTATTTGTTTATGGCCTAGAACGACCAAGGGCATGATGCAATAATATATCATGTGGCCCTTAAAGGGTTGGCTATCCCCATGTAGTGTCCTGTTAGTGTTAAAGGAGGCCCCGACATGAGTCAGACCCAAACAATTGTGTCAGTTGAACCTGCCCTGTTAGCAATACGTCCTCCTCATAAAGATCTGTCCTCCTGTCAACCATAACTGTACTAACCCTTTAAGGACAACATGAGGCCCTGAGGCCACATTTGTCGGCATGATGCACCAATGCATCAGTGCATCAGACCGACCTTTCGGGAATTTATCAACCATCTGGCGTCAGCATAGTGCCTGAATAAAGCACTAGTGAGTAATTACTCGCCATGCATACATTCATGCATCATGACTGAACAGGAGCATTAAATCACTATGCCGACTTTCAATGGTTAATGTGTCAGAGAGTGATGTAGGAGTCGCAGTGTGTTGTCAGTCAGAACAAATAGATCAAATGACCTTGTCAAAACTAGAATACATCTCTCTATATATATTTATATGTATATGTGTTATTTTTCATCAACCTCATGATATTTTATAGGGAGGACATGACATTGTTAGACCCATGTCAGAGACATCTGTCCCACAATCCAACAAGTGACATTTCTATAAGATATATTGTAAATGTCTGCCATCCTGACAACGTTACAGGTACAGTGATTCCCTCTGGTTTCTATGACTGATGTTTATATATTACTTGGTCGTGAATAAGCGATGTATGGCCGTGCACATCACTGCACCTGGTTGATTTGAGAAATTACAGTCATCATTATTTATGAAAGCACGCCAGTCGCCAATTATGTAAGCACTCAAACCAACCATGCATGCTTAAAGCTGGGGTCTGGTCTTTTCTTAAACTCTCCCCATCCAGTGCTCGATCCTAACGTCCCAAGTGAGAAAATGATACTTTCTTCCCAGTGGTCCTACCCTGGGCCCTACAATAGTTTACCACCTCAACCCTTTAAGGACAGATGTCGCTTGAAGATGACATTTGTCGTCATGATGTACCAATGCAGCCCAGCGAGTAACTCGCTGCATAGGTGCATCATGCTGACCCTTTGGGAGTGTCTCAAGCCCGTAGGGTCGATATGATGCTTGAATGCAGTGCTGACGAGTTACTCGCCAGGGCTGCATTCGTGCATTATGACGACCTAGGGCATCATGCATTAAGGTATCATGCCGGCCTAAGCGGATTAAATTGAAACCAATCAGCACCATTCAGATGACAGGCTATTATCACCCCATGTCAGAACACAAAGACATCTGGGCAATGTGAATAGTGGAGGGGGAGTCAGCCCTATAATTAGGCAAGGGAAAATGTTTGTTGTGTCCGTGTAACATTGGCCAAATATAATAGGGTCGACTTTTAGTCCCATTATTTTTTAACCAATCTCTTTGGGATAAGTTTACTACATTTTACAGATATATAATGCAGCATTTTGGGGTCCTAAATACCTTTTAACCCCCAAAAATAATGCAACATTTTTTGGTCCTAAATACCCCTTCCCCCCCCCAAAAAAAGGTCCAAAGATACTTCATGGTAAGGATATAAAAACTAAATAAGGTCATTTGGCCTCATGTTGATGGTTAAACTCATCCAGGCACTTAACTGTGACAATAATAGGCACACACCACTAAAGATGCCCCTAGTATATCCTATAGGATGGGGTTATATGGGTTCTTTATGTTGTTTTCTTTGGGTGCATGGTTTATTGCTGTACATTTATGGCCACCTCTCAAGTGCCCGGATATCTTAACCTCAAAGGTCGCCATGATGTCTCATGGGGTCACGTTCATGGGTCATCATGGTACACCAACGCAGTGCCTGGGACTTTCTAGCCAGAGGCGCACTTGTGCATCATGCTCCCTCTTCATAAGTGTATCAACCCTGTAGGATTGGGATTTTATATGAATATAGCGGTGCCTGATAATCCCGCCGGTAACTCGCCAGTGCAGTGTTGGTATCATGAAGACCCCTCGCGAATGTATCAACCCGGGTATCAACCCCACAGTTTTGACATGCTACATACATGTATCACCGGTAAGGTGCTGCATGAATACATCATCCCAACAAAAGGATAATAAAGCACTGTGGTTTCAACAAAAGGGTTAATAGCCTTTAGTGATGTGGCCGGTTCTCTGATTGGTCAGTCCCCTGTGAAATGCTTGTCTTAATATTTGAACAGGCCCATAATTATTTTAAGTTTACACACACTGTATTGTAGAAGGGAGTCTACTTGTAGTATCCCGGGAGTGAGATAGCATTCACTGAGAGACTCAAAGTAAATCACAGCTCAATGAAAGGTGTACTCTAGACTAGTACATTGTAACGATGGGCAAAGCAAACACCTAGAATATAAACGATACAGCTACTTTGTCCTCTCTTACTACTTATCTTTTCACTTCTGCAAACAACTATGTGAGCAGTATTCTTTGTTATCTTGTGTTGTCATTTTTTTTGCTGTTCTTGTACAATATGAATTGCATTTAAGGTAAAGGGATGTTCTCTCTTCTTAGGCCAAAAAATTAAGAAGGTGTGTTTCAGGTTACATGGTCTGAAAATCTAGGTAGGGTACGTCGGATTTTTTCTTTTTTTTTAATTTAATTTTTTTACTGTGGCCTGAAAAGTACCTAAAAACTGACTCGCAAACTTCAGTGCTGACTCATCAACAATGGCGTTGACTAGTGGACTATCAAATTGACTCTGAAATAGCCCCAAAACTGTTTTATGAAGACAGATTGATCCCGTGTCTTGAAAAGTATCTAAGAATTGACTTGCAAACTTCAGCGCTGACTCGGCAATGCTGGCGTTGACTTGTGGACCATCAAATTACAAAATTGGAAAAAAATTTCTAGGGTCGGCCCTGTTTTACAAGGTAGGGTCGGGTAACCTGAAACACACCTTTTTTTTTGGCCTTAGGGATGGTGAGATTGGCTACACATAAAGAGCCTGAAAAGCTCCACTATAATAGTCTATAGACATTTGGCAAGTGAATGTATTTTACATCTTAATCCTAAACTCTTTTTTCCACACCAGTATATATATCATTGTAAAGTCTGATGCTTAAAAGAAGAAAATAAACATGTTTGACAATTCTTACATGACATTTTGCCTGGGAAATTATAGGTTTGGTCATTTTTGATTTCGATATTTGGACGGTTTTATATTTTCTCACAATGTAACATCACATGACTATGAGCACTCAAGCTGTCGGTACATAATACCCAACATATTGTCCGATTAAAACGAGACTCAAAGTTGAAAAAGTGTCCTATTTCCAATAGGCATCTTGTTATGATAAGTTATATGTATGCCCCTTCAGTCTGGTTGTCATGCTCCAATATGAGATGTTATTGTCTAGACATGTTGACTTTGTCTCGTTCAATTGGATAGTTTAAGATCACTCCTGTTCCCATCTAAGTCAACTCTGTTTTAACCCTACGACTTACAAGCCAATGTGTCACCGTGATACACCAATGCGGTCCCCAACACAGCATTGGTGTATCATGCGACTCTTTGTGAGTGAATCAACTTTGTATGGTCAGCATGATGCATAAATGCACTAATGGTATCCTGCTAGGGCAACATTTGTTTATAATGACGACAAAGGACATAGCCCCATAATAAACATTGCTCTGTGCATAAAGGGTCTATGACTTGATACTATCCACCTTAGTTTAACTATAGTATTCCAACGGTCTGGTGGACATACTATTACATTAGGCAGTAATATGACTAATATAAAACTGGTATAGATTCCCAGCCATCTAACTCTGCCCCCCCCCCCTGCTGGTTTACACATAAATCATTTGAAATGAATCAATTTAATTTAATACCATCCTATTATAACTATAACCGCAGGCATAGGGGAAGGGTATAAATGTAAAGAAATGCACTGCATCCATCAAAATGATTAGCAGTAGTTAGCAGTTCATTCATAATTAGATTAAAGAATATATGGCTAAAATGTCCATCTATAGGAATTCACCTGCACTCTATAGTGGTACATACACATCGGTTGACAGTGGCCCCATGACCACTTAAAGCACATGTGTGCATTTAGTAAAAGGTTTATTTATGAATGGAAAGTGCTACCCACAAGAGTGCTTAAATACCTATGTTGTAGACTTAGCAAAAGCTGCACAACGCAGGCGGCGAGCTCTGCATAGTCAATATTTACATTAACTGTATGTATACAATTATATATCATATCAACTGGTCAAGCTAGCACAAAGGTCGAAGTAGTGGCTGTATGCCTGATAAATCGCATCTTATTGCTCTTAATGGGAGCCGTGGATCTGTGAGTCTTATATTGCTTATCTTTATATCAAGTTAATATCTTATTAGCTTCTATGTTCAATACTGCTTGAACTTTATGTGGGCAGAGACCAATTAGTCTCTCCATAATAGTGTAGGGTGCCTGTTCCTGAAGCAACAAGATCTTTCCAGGCGACAGATATATCAGTATGTAAAACCTATATGAATATTGTAATATATATTGAATTTATATCTATTTTAATCTTACCCAGTGCTGTTCCATGCTTCCAAGTATACATATAATCCAATGATAAGCAACTTAATCGTGGTGCACCGTTATGATAGGTGTTAATCCCAGGTTAGCAGCTCTCTGTAGGTATCTACTGCTGGCACTGTGTGTCCACGCTTCACAGGGGGTTGGGCTGATGGGAGGGAGTGGTGCCTAATACTAGTAATAGTGGTAGTATAGTAGTACAACACACACCACCAAAACAGAGTAAGGGAGCCTGACTGAATGACAGAACCTGCCAAGTCCATGTGACTCCTCCCACCTTCCCTACTCCCTCCCTGCAATCCTCCCTCCCTCCCTATAGGTTTGTCCAACCACCATGCAGTGACCCACCTACAAAGACGCCAACTAACACACAGTTGCATTATGGGGGCCCTTGTCGATTTTAAGAAATGCCCATGTCGCCATATCGATTTTAATAAATGTCCATGTGGCCATATCGATTTTAAAAAATGCCCCATGTTCCATGTCACTATCTATTTTTTTTCTCATGTCCCATGTCACTAAGGCCAAACATAGTCCATGTCGCCATGTCGAATTTAGGGTCTAGGGCCATATTATGATTCCGCAAAGCTATGTATAGGTAATATACACCTGATGTAAATCCACTATGTAATACGTAATGTTGACTTACAATGATAGTGTGATCTGTAGTGGGCTTGATTATAAGACGTTATCAATTGTGAGAGACTACTGATCTTCATGTCTACCATGCAGGATGGCAGCAGTTGGCACAAGTCGCCCCAGTGTATTACAATGATGCCAAATAACCTCATAAAGGGTAACCGACTGGTCCATGATAAGTAGCTTCAGAACCGTTTAGTCCAACGTAGCATGACTTGTTCTTTCATAATCTAAGAAAGGAGTACAATGGTTGAGGCTCGGACACCAAGGCACTGTCAACCTGATTCTCGTGAGGCAGATTTATTCCATAAGGCCTCAATAGGGATGAGACATCTCTTAATAAAACAACGCTAAGTGGGTGAGTTTGGAAAGAAAAAAAAGATAAGGGATTTGATATGATATCATTGAGATTGTTGGACAGTTGTTGGCTTATAAATGGACACTCTAGAAGGAGGATCAGGTTATGTTTCATCTTATGATATAAACACATACGATATTGATTAAAACATTACTATTTCTTTGTTTCAGATCCACCCCAGCCCCCACCTTCCCCAAATATTAATAAAATTTTAAAGATAAATTTATTCATGTTCAATTTGGTTTTCTCAAATGGGCCTCTACATGCTAACCAACACCCGGAACATTACTGACTCTTGCTTTCTCATTCCTCAATCTATGTGCACATTCATATTCTAACATCATTCTGCTAAGTCTCCACTATAACCACCATAATGTATTACTACACCGATGGAATTAGATATAGCTTAGCAATAGGATTTACTGTAGTCTTACAGTATGTATATAGACAGTGCTGCACGCTAAAGTGCAGTGCTTGGGCAGTATTGCACGCTGGCCTTAGGCCTAGTGCAATACTGCCCAAGCACTGCAAGTGCAGTAACCAGTGAAGAGGGCACTTTTAAGTGACGCTCTGTATTTATTTCAGGGTATTTCAGTCCAAAATAGATACACAATCCATGTTTGTTAACTTCCACGATGTTTTCTTACTTCCGCGGTGTTTGTTTACGTCCATAGTGCCGCCGTTTTGAATTCCGTGCAGGTCACGTGACCCTCGGTAGCGTGGCAACCCCATGGCAACCCCATGGCAACCCCATTGCGACCCCTAGCAGCGTGAAATACGGCTACAGCGTGCCATACGGCCAAGGGTTATTGCACGCTGTACTGGCATACGGCACTCCCATAGCTTTAACCTTGATAGGCCATATTCACCATGAAATAAACTACTTAGTGTACATGGGCGTAGAGTCGTTTGTTTGTTTACAATATACAATATAACTTAGACTGTTAAAGGATGGTTGCCATTTAGATCCTTCTGTAAACCTATACTAACTATTTACAGTGTATATTTGGCTTTCACTATTTACAGTGTACCATAGTTCACTAATAACTGTACACTATGCTAATTATATGTTTAGATTCTGCTATCTATTCTAGGCACCACCTTCCTCCTTGCCTTCCCGACCACATTATACACCAGCTGTCCCCCTGCATGTCCCATCATCTCACTCACCCCTCGCCCCACTCTGGTCTCCTACACCGGCTCCTACACTCCCCTTCCCACAGTTCCTGCATAGTCACAATGTAATTAGGGTGGGGTGTATTCCGCATTAGCGAGATACAGTGGCTCCACCTTTTGGACCACTGGTTACAATCATAACCCTTTGCTCTGCAAGGACCAGCTCAGCCAAATCTCGTGGCCGAGATTAGGGTACAGGCAGGGTGCAGGTATTGTGAATAGGTTTTACCTGGACACTCCTAATGTCAGCTGTGTCCAGTATAGTGTAGTGGTTAGCACGGTGGACTCATGATGCTGGGAGCCCAAGTTCAAATCCCTACCCGGCCAAATAACACTATGTCCTTTAAATACATATTTCTAAATTTTCTTTAGTATTGTGAATAATGTATTCTGTTTCCAAAATTGCTATACTTATGAATTTGATTACCAGGCATTGCCTGGAAGAGATTTGAACTCAGGTACTCTGCATCATGAGTCCACCGTGCTAACCACTACACTATACTGGACACAGGTGGCATTAGGAGTGTCCAGGTACAACCTATTCACAATACCTGCACCCTGCTTGTACCCTAATCTCGGCCACGAGATTTGGCTGAGCTGGTTGCTGGAGGTTAGACTGGTTACACTGGTACCAATCAACATGGCGCTGTCCACAGGACATCTAGCTAATGCGGAATAGGGCTTAGACAGGTTGGGCATAAGGCCCCCGATGACCCCCTTGGATTCTAGGTAACTTCTCCCTGCAAACAACATCGCAAGCCGAACTCGTGCCATTCTTGTGTCATAACTCGAGAATTACAGAACGTTTTTGGATTGTTTTTGGAAATTTTCTTTGTGTCATATTCCCTGTCATTTATTGCAGTGAAACTCAAGAAATACATATCTTCATTCTACTTGTGAAATTTCTGGTTATTTGCACGAGTAATACTGGGGAAATACACATCACCATTGAACATGTCACTAGGAACATTCACAATTCTCAAGAATCTCCCATGTCTATCTTGTGTATACAGCTTGTGCGTTTCCTTGGAAAAGGATACGTTTCTAACTTGTGCCTTTCTTGAGTTATGTTTGGAGGGCTTATTTTGGTAGGACTAATCGGGGCTAATACCTTCACTTCACACCAGATGCAATGGAGAGGTGGTTAAGACAGGGATGGGTTACAGGTATCACCCTTATCAGTTTTATCAATGGCCATTGTTCTATGGTGTTCGAGGAGGAAGAGAATACATCATCCCCAAAATCCTACAGCAAAAATCAATACAGCCATCGAGGGTGCTCTGCCCAATATGGCAGCCCCCATGCTCCAATGTGTCCAAGCCCTATATAAGTCAAGGGCCAGCAGCACAGTCCTTACTGGTGGGAAGGTGCCTCTGCATACAGAAGGCTGTATGCAGAGGCTGAAGGGGCTGGGACGGGACATGCTATAGGAGAGTTTATGTGGAATATGAGAATTGTAGGATAGTGTACGTGTGACTTCTGGAAAAATATATCCGATAAACAGATAAGGCCTGGGATGACACAGCCTACCGGGTTATCAAAGCGAGAAGGAATCTACTGGTATTTTGTGCAGTATGAAAATAAATGTTTATGATTTTTACTAAGCATGTGACAGGTATAGATCTTGGAGTTATGCCGACTAAACCATGCTGTATGATTCCTGGTCATGTACTAAATCATGACTATTCATCAATGTTCAGGGTTGTAAATAAAAGATAAATGTATTTGATGAATTTCATGGTTTTATTTCAACATATACATAACAGATAATCACTGGCATCAAGGAATTTTTACCCTTACATCATAGTGGCCACAACCTTAATAATTGCATATATCTCATTCGGTTAGAACCATTCAAATAGTATTATTGAAATAACATCCTATCATCATCCTACTTCATGATAACCAAAGAGACTGAGGGCATGAAAAATGGGGAAGGTAAACATATCTATCAGTATAGCTCGACGTGCTGAGTCACCTGACTGTGTTAGTGAAAGAGGGACACCACAGGTTCCCATAGTAGATTACACACAATCGGATACTATTGAATCTGTATCGTTTTTCTCCTTGGATACAGAATTTGTTATTTCATTTATGACCAGTTTTTCTACAACCAGACGTCTCAATAGCCTCTATTGATGGCAGGCTTTCCGTTGGTCTCTTTTCCTCAGGGAGATGTAGAAGCAGTTGTATTTATATCTGGGTAATTTATCGTCATCAATTTACTATGATGTATGCGATATAGTACTGCTGGTGTGGTGAGATAACATTTACTAAGGGAGTGGTCATTTTTTAACAATAGGGGGGGGGGGGGCGGGGTTGGTGGATTTGGCGGGGGGTGGACCAAATGAATTTGGACCCCTTCAAAGGAGGACCAAAAAGATTTGGACCCCTCTCGAGGGGGGAGGGTTGAAAAAACTGGACCCCTTTTTAGCAAAAAAAGCCTGTGATTTACTGTATGGCTGGAAGGGGTCGGCGGCACGCAATTTCAACCAGTCTACGGAAGGGACAAATTTAGACCCCTCCTATGGGGGACCAAGAAAATTTCAATCCGCTTGCGCGAAAAATCCACGCCCCCCCCCCCTCCCCCCCCCCCCCCCCACTGTAATTGGAAAATGACACTCCCTAAGATGTACAAGGGACATCAGAGTTGAATGAAAAGTGCTGTCCGTGTGAGAAAAGAGAAATGTATATCCTCAAGTTCCCATTGTATCTTCTTCTTTTCATATAGGGGATACAGGATATAGTATGGTTTGTCATTCATAGGATGTACAACAAAAATATACACCACTGTTTAGCAAATGGTGCAAACACATTAAGCTTTAGTATTTTTACAGCTTTCCTTTCCTTCTTTCTATATTGTGCCTGAATAAATAAGCTGAACGTACACATCTCATTTCCCACATTTTACTGTCACATGGTCATGAGCACCCAAACTATGAATGATACCGTCAGATGTTCAGCTGGTAAAAAGTGCCCCACTGGCCATAGTGCTATGAAAATATTTATCTACGCCCCTTCAGTTTGGCTCTCATGGTATAAAACGAGCCGTTATTATCTAAACAGGTTGGATGCATTACGTTCAATTAGACCGTTCAAGGCCACTCATGTTCCTGGCTAAGTCAACACTGCTTTGAAGGGACTGTTTTTATACTTTACACCTTGGTATAGAAATTGGTTTTCAGTGGTTTGTTCCTGTGCTTAAACGCTACAGTGCCTTGTCCTGTATGCTATTTAATCCATTTTTTCTTAACCCCTTTAGGGCCACATAGTGCTTTGATGTCCCCGGTCGTCATAATGCATGAATGCAGCACCAGTGAGTAATTCGCCGGTGCTACATTCATGTATTAAGCTGATACTTGAAGAGTGTATCAACTCCGTAGGGTCAGCATGATGCCTGAATGCAGCACTGGTGAGTTACTACTCGCTGCATTAATGATGTCAAAGGAAATAATGCATTAACGCAGGATGTAGCCCTTAAAGGGTTAAAGGTGTATGTTTCTCTGTCTGACCTCCAGTTGGACCTGTATCTATATATATATTTCCGTGCCTGTATATATACAGGCACGGAAATAACAATGATTTCAGCCTCTACTCAGACTGTTGTGACTGCCGGGAGTGGCCATTAACCGTAAAACCGCCATTTATAATGCTTTTATTCATGATTTTACTACTATACTTGAATGCCTAAAAGTATTCGCGACATTAGAAAACTATTAAAACAACTGGACTGGACAGGCCGAGTGTTAATTGTCCTGCAAACACATCAGTTTTGAAGTGATTGCATTTAGCAAACACATTTTATATCTGGTGAATTTATCTAATATACATAATATGTCACCATCAAACTATCAAATATCTCAAGAAGCCCTTAAGCAATTAAAAAATAGACAATATCCTAATTTGAGAGGGCCTCATGTATAATTAGTCCAATAAAAAGGCACCTACACTGAGGCAATTACCTGGGCTTGGGGTACAAGGTCCACCTACACATCTATAAAAGTCGGTATAGTAGGGCGTTCTAGAGGTGGTGCTGGTATGTGTGTTTGGAGGGGGTTTGGAACTACAAAAGACCATTCCCTCATACACAAGGCTCTAGTCATCTACCATAGTTGGACCACATTGGATCCTTTTCTGACCTACTAATACCCATTGAAGTAGTATTGTATGTATCGGAACGGGACTATAGTTAAGTACTGTTTATTACTCAATCGACCTGCAGCCAATCAGAGGCCTCCATTTGGTCACGTGACCGGAAGTGACCTACTTAGGGGATTAGTGGTGACGTCACGTGACCTAGATAGCCAATCAGAGGCCGCCATTTGGTCACGTGACCGGAAGTGAGGTCATATGACCTACTTATGGACCGGAAGTGACGTCATATGACCTACTTAGGGGACCGGAAGTGACCTACTTTAGGATCACGTGACCGGAAGTGACCTGATGAGTCACGTGACCGGAAGTGACGTCACATGACCTAATGGCCAACCGGAAGTGAGTGACCTGATTGAGGATCACGTGACCGGAAGTGACCTGATTGATCACGTGACCGGAAGAAGAAGAAGAAGAAGTGACGTCACGCGACTTAATGAAGAGATGAGCGTCTTTAAGGGGTCACGCGCTTTAAAATGTGATATCTTTTTTTTTGGAGGAGGAGGAGGAGGAGGAGGAGGAGGAGGAGAAGGAGGCGAGTCTCTTATTTTTTTCGGTAAACTAATAAAAAACACTACGATATAAGTTGTTTTTTTTTTTTCATTTTTTATTGTTTTACGAGCGACTGGAAGTGACTTATTGAACTAGGTAGAAGCGTTCTTTAGAGTGTATAAAGGGGGGGGGGGGAGGGGAGGGGACGGGAGGGAAGGGGAGGGGGGCCCCTTTAAGATGCATGGGGAGGGGGGCGCTTTTAGGATGCATGGGGCGAGTGGTGGGGGGGGGAGGGGGGGAGGGGGGAGGGGGGCACTCTAGGGGGGTGGGGGGGCACTCTAAGGGGCGTTTGTCTCTTTTAAGAAAAAAAGAAAAGAAAAAGATTTCAATCGAGAGACACGCTTCTTCCTCTCGAGAGGAAGAAGCGTGTCTTTTCGTTTTTTTTTGTTTAGGAAGTGAGAGTCTTTAGGATCACGCGACTGGAAGCGACTTGATGAAGCATGTGACTAGAAGTGACGACGTCACATGCTTTAATGAGGCGATCAGCTGTGACTGGCGGCGGCGGCGGTGGCGGCGGCGGTGGTGCTGGTGGTGGTGGTAGTATACGTTACTGTGGTCAGAGTTGATATGGTTTTTTTCCAACAGAAATCAGAGCTTTTATACAGAGGGAGTTTAATCCTATTTCCAACAGCACCCCAGCTGTCTAGCAGCTGCTCCGCTCCTTAAGAGCTTCTTAAGAGCTTAGATGACGAGGGGTATGTCATCGCCATCTGTGGAAGCCAGCTGAAAATGGTGTTTTTTCCTTATCCATAGCTTTACCTCCTACCCCCTACCTGAGGACGACTCTCTCCCCCTTTGGCATTCATTGTAACAAACGTCAGAGGTCAGGTGAAAATCGGATTTTCATGCACAGCCTTAGTCAGCTGTCACCCCTATTGAACTAGCCGGCCGCCGCCGGCCAGTCTACTCACCACGGCAGGAGGCGGTGATTTTTTTTGTTTTACACTTAAGTCGCTCACCACATGCACACGACTCTACTCACAGACAGACACACCCGTCTTAGGGGGTCCTGCTTCACACCACACGCCTCCTGTAGTTTTTTTGTATACACACTCTAAGCTCATGACTGCTTAATCCTTTATACAGCTAATGCGCGTTGAATTAGCACAGTCGGTACACCGCCCGCTCATGGCAGTCGATCTCTCAAAAAAAGGGGGAAAGAGATCCAGCTGAAAACGTCATGACTTATGTCTTTTGTTTCTCTTTGTGAATGTCCGCCGGTCAGCCGGCGGCAGCAACTGCTTAATCCTTTATACAGCTAACGCACGTTGAATTGCTGAACAAGGCAGTAAGTAGCTTAGCTCATGTCAGTCGATCTCTCAAAGGGGAGGGGGAAAGGGATCCAGCTGAAAACGTCATACCTTAAGTCTTTTTGTTTCTCTTTGTGAATGGCCGCTGGTCAGCCGGCGGCAGCTGAACAGAGCCGTAAGTAGCTTAGCTCTAGAAGCGAGAAGGAGTATATAAGGGGGCTGGAAACACCCATTCACTCACTCAGTCTTTTGCTGCTCTCTACAGTCACCACCATGAGCAAAACACAACAACTAGTGTCGTCCAAGGATCTAATCGAGTTCAAGAACAAGAAGAGTACGCAGAACGGTGATCGTTTAGCGTCAGCGTCTCCTCTTGCTACTGAAATTGAGACTACCGCCGCAACCGCTTGGTCTTATCACCCTCCCGCTGTAGCGAGCGCACGCAGCAGTAGTAGTGGTAGTAGTAGTCGTCGTGGTAGCGACGTTGTTACACTCGCGACGGTTGTTACTGCTAAGCACGCTGCTGCTGCTGCTACTGCTGCGCCTGCTGCGGCTGCTGGTGATCTTCGTGCTGCTAGTGCTGCTGCTGTTGCTGCTGCTGCTGCGCCTGCTACTGCTGCGCCTGCTACTGCTGCGCCTGCTGAGGCTGCTGCGCCTGCTGCTGCTGTGCCTGCTACTGCTGCGCCTGCTACTGCTGCACCTGCTGCTGCTGCTGCTGCTACACCTCTTGCTGCGACTGCCGCTACTAGTACTGACACGCAGCACGTTGCACAGAACCTCTCCACCGCTACATCAACCGACGCCATCAACGCCGCTCGCGCTGAGACTTACAGCTATTCGGACACTCAGCCCCAGCAGCGCGTAGTAGACATACATGCCCTAAAGCAACAGGGTGAGACAGAGAACGACGCTGACGACGAGGCGTACGAGGAACCCGAAGGGCTACGGGCGCACAGTCCGTTTTTCGACCTCATTTCCACTGGTAGCGCGTCCGGTCCATGGCGACTGCCCTCACCACCACCTTACGAAGTCGTGTGGTTGCCCTGTTCCGACAGCGAGTCATCGGATACCAGCGCAGACGCTGCTCCTGTTATTGGTTGTGCTGCAGTAGTACCTGTATCATCATACTTCAAAGCAGAGCCGTTAGGATACTTGTCAGACGCTATGCTACTGAAAATAAGTAGTAAGTTGCCGACATCAGATTACATACGGTTAGGTTCATACCTTGAAGTGAACTTGAAGGATATGGGATATCTCAGTTGTGAGACAAGTGTCATAACTCAAGCTAGAGAAATGTTCACTACTTGGTACCAGAAAAGTTGTACTACTAGGTGGAAAGACCTAGCCGCCGCCTTGGAAGAATCTTACCGTATGGACCTCATCAAATTCTCACGTGAGTACATGGACAAGCATGACATGTGGGATGGCTTAGAGAGTGGAGACATGGAGTGGAAAGTGCAGAAATATTTCTCTCTTTTAGCTGAGCTCTGCCCTAGAGACTGGAAGACCATAGGGATCTACTTAGGGTTGACTTCTCATGAAATAGCTTTCATCTCTCAACCTGTGCCTTCTGACAGGACTGTGAAGAACCCTGTCTATGAAGTGCTGAGAGCTTGGAAGTACAACGAGACGTCTGAGCCTATGGCTCTGATGAAAGTGTTGCAAGACGACATGGGTCGCAGCGACGTCGCAATGTATGTTCAAGGGTTGTATGCAGCTGTACCCAAAGACATAAAAGTGAGCTGTGACACTCCAGTGTTGACCACTCTTGTCTGATCCCTGCAGTAAGATGGTCATCTGTTGAATTCGATCCTAGACTACAGTCACCTTTCACAATGCTAATAATATCGTGTGGTAAGAGGTGTCTAGTATTCGAAGTGATAAATAACGTTTTATTTTTTTTAATAATTAGTAAATAAGTGAAAAAAGAAAAAAAAAGAAAAACATGACGCAGGACGTTTGCGAAAAGTGTTTCAAAATTTTTAAAAGACCGTACAATCACGAGTGACCCGTAGAAAAATGAAGAACAATACCTAAGTTTTGCCCTCTATGCGGCGATGTCGATTGCTGAAAAGATCACCTGTCGACGCGAATCTCTGGACGAGGTGACTATCCCTCCACGTACATGCGCTGTACCGAACGGTGAGGAAACGTTCACGGCGAATTGGCCTGCAATACGAACGAGTGTCAGGATGCACGGGACTCGCGTGAGTGTAACAAACGTCAAACTACCAACCGGCGAGTTGAGTGACGCTGTAGATACTATGCGTCGCAATCCGCTTCACACAATGATAAAAAGTGGGTTTCTCGGTAGGCTTACTCTTACAACACAGAGAAGACAAGAACATACTGCGCTACTTTCACGTCTCCCAGAACAACGCAACTCTCATTACAACCGCTCCCTACTATAACTAATTCAGAAACTTTGGAAGAGCTCCTCTCAAAGATGGAAAACACCGTCGCTTGCGAAGAAGTACGGAAACTTTGCGACGCTGACACCAAGCGGTGCGCTCTTTTTCCTACTAATTTTGAACATTTGCGTTTACATGGGACCTGGAGGTTTTCCCATAGGCGGTAGGAACAGGCAGGACGGTCGAGTTGGAAAGAGAAGTCTTGTGTTAGATTTTCCCAACAAGGACAACCTCTGCGTCTTCCGCCACATTTCCTTTCACTTATACAACACCAGCAAGCGCGCTTCAAATTTGTTACGTCAGTTCTGTCCCGCTGCCACACGTGAAACTTTTCCTCCCGACGGACATTCCAGAATCTACCCTTACAACATTACCTTTCGATTTCGAGGCTTTCTTCAGACCGTGCAGAGAACCGTCGACTGAACACGTGTCCCTGCTGTGGGATCACGTCCCTTTGTCGGCTAGCGTCACATCCGACTTTCCGGGGTAAGAGGGGACGGTGTACCTCAGAGAATCCGACGCAGATTCCGACCCCTTGTTAGACCGAGTTTAAAATCACATAAACGAGAACGCCAAAGTCATCGAGAAAGCTGTGCTAGAACTTTACCGACCAACGTTAGCGAAGTTACATGTGGCGATAGGTGAAGCTCTCCTGCTAGAAGAAGCGACATTCACCCCTTCTCCAGGCGGCTTCGCTGCAGCTCACACCAGACAACCGTTAGTTCAACTGAAGAAGCAGCTTCTGAGATACATCCGTCAAGCTCCAGTCGTGAGCTTCAACACGGAGCGTTACGACTTGAACCTGATCAAAAATACGCCTTCACTCGTTCTTTGCCTCCGGAGACCGAAGAAACCAACAATTCAGCGTCATAAAGAGAAGCAATCAATACTTGACGGTTTACACACAGTTTTCTTGGACATAGTAGTCAACTATTTGGCACTTGGTTACAGCTACGCGAATTATTTGCGAGCTTTCACCAGAAACGAAGAGAAAAGTCGCTTTCCTTACGAATGGATGACGTATACCAAGAAACTGGTAAACAGAACCCTGCCACCGAGATCGGCTTTTGACAGCGAACTGACGGGCGTCAAAATGGCCGAAATCCGACTACGCCACATGTCAGAAAGTTTAGTACGACAAGAAGATGCAAACTATGAGAGATTACTTGATCCACTACAACAACGAAGACGTCAAACTTTTCATTAAGCTTTTGAAAAAATCACGCTAATTTTTTCCAAGATCGCAGCATTGTCATGTTGAAAGACGAGATCTCTCTCGCCAGTTTGACTTTACAGGTCCTCTTCCAAAACTTATAAGCTGTGTTCACAACGTTCCCTCCCTTCGACGCCGTCCTCCACGCTCTGATCAAAGAAAATCTAGTCAGTGGTCCTTCCATCATCTTCCATAGATTTCACGAGAAGGAGTGTATAGGTGTCTTATAAGTCGGCAGAGGGTGAATACTAGTGAAAAGGGAAGGCAGGTGTGCAAGTAGCTTTTCTAACAGACACGTGTGTGAACTAAGCTGCTTAAGTCTAAACCCACCTGCGGTAGAAGCTCTGTACTGAGAGAGTCTTTTCAGCCGTTTAAGAGGCTTATCTAGGACAGGGTACATAAGGAGTGAAACGCCGCTCTCACCAGTCACACTTTCTCCACCCGCCCTTCATCTTCGTAGCATCGTCCACTCTACGCTCGCTCAGCACGTTACGATGATTAGTTCTGCTATTTTCTTTATTTATGAAAGTGTTGACGCTACAGAGCATCGAAACCCTCTCGAAATGAGTCCAAGAAAGAAAAAGCAACTCCCACTTGAAGCAAGAAGAGAAACAGTGCCCTATGATGCATGTGAGGTAAAGAAACATTGGAAGGACGTCACCAAGGAGCAATGGATAGAAGCATGCTTCAACTTCATCGGAACAGTAGTTTCATTTGGACAGAGGGAGAAGATTTTGTTAGAGCTATTTTTCTTAGCTCCGTATACTTGGCCTGACTGTGGTGAAATTCCTTCAAGTTTGTCAGTCTTCGCCATACAAGTTATCAACTCCTTGAAGGAGCTTCGATATATGCAAGGCACTCAGGAGGAGATTGTCAAGAAAATGACGGAATTCGAAACAGGCGAAGACACAATATGGTGCGAGGAGACGACATATGCGGACGATGATCTGGAGTCCATCATTTGTAGCCCGTTGGAACATTATGTTAAAGACTTTGAGGACATGCTAGACAGCACTGAGATGAACCCGAAAGAGAGATCCCTTACTGCACAGAAAGAGGCCAAAGCTGTGTTGGAAAAGCACAAGTTTGGTCAAGGATTCACTCTTCAAAGCAGCTGTGTGAGTGTGATAAAAAGTCTTGTGTTGAAACATTCAGACATGAAGTTTTCGCGTGCTGTCGACACACTTCCTTTGCCTGAACTGATGATGAACATGATCGACCCCATCGTACCAACACGTTTCGACTCTGCCAATTGTCCCATGTATAAAATGGTTTCAAGTTTTGCCCGTGGCCGATGGCTAAACGATCCACTGAAGTCAGAAAACCTCCTTGATTTAATCAACTGACTAAATGTATTTTCTCATACTAGTATTAGTAGCATTAGTAATAGCGGCTACTCAGTCTCGTGCAGCACAAGCAGCAGCATCTGTCAGCAGCATCCGTGACATCGTCAGCAGCAGCAGCAGCTGCACAAGCAGCACAAGCAGCCACATCTGTCAACAGTATCCGTGACATCGTCAGCAGCTGCAGCAGCTGCACGAGCAGCGCAAGCAGCCCAAGCAGTAGCATCTGTCAGCAGAATCCGTGACAACGTCAGCGTCAGCAACTACAGCAGCTGCAGCTGTCAGCAGCTGCACGAGCTGCACAAGCAGCAGCAGCAGCAGCAGCAGTAGTGTAGACCGCTAAATTCGAGATGACGTCATGTCTGTTTCTTAGCATCGACATTCGACATGAGACCTAGTGACATTTGACATGAAGCTTGAAAAACATAGTGACAGGTGACATGAGCAATTCTTAAAATCGCCATGAGATATGAGCATAATTAAGCGACATCGACATGTGCCATGGCTATTTTTTTTTAAGACAAACGCCGTAGTCTCCTCATCCAGACCTCCGCTAGTAGCGCTCTATAAGCGCAAGCTGTGGCTGTGAACCCCCTCCTCCCACCGTACACACGGGTAAATATCAGAGTCGGCCAATGTCGCCAATACTACTCTCATACAAGGGTCAGGCGCTGCTGGACTATAATAGATGGGTCAAGGACTATTCTACTGAGGGTCAGGCTACGCCAGACATTCAATAACAAGCTGGACTTTGGCAAATTTGCTTGAAAGTCTGGTCAGCAAGAGTCCAGCATACTCTCCCAAGAGTTCAGCATTGCCAGACTATGGCATGAGGATCCCGCATGGTCAGACTTTCAAGCAAGTTTGCCAAAGTCCAGCTTGTTATTGAATGTTAGGCGTAGCCTGACCCTCACTAGAATAGCCCTTGACCCATCTATTATATTCAAGCAGTGCCTGACCCTTGTCTGAGAGTAGAATTAGCGCTATTGGGTGCCTCTGATATTTGCCTCTGTGTAGTCAAACCTCGCCTGAGAGAGACATACTTCAGAAAGAAACGAAAGCAGATTCCGACATCGGTGTGTGACGATCACTTAGAGCTTTTCGTGAAGATAAAACGGAAAAAAGTGCGAAAATGGTGTCCGCCGCCCGGCGGATGTTGTGAGAGACGTTACCTTCACGATCTGAGAACTTCGGGGCTTATGTAAACGGCGTGGGAAAGTGACGGGATCCTAAGTCTCAACCCTAAGACTTACATTTGCTACGATCGAGTCAGCAGCACCAGTGAAAGAAAATCCCAAAAAAAGAGATGGCGTGCAAAAAGTGTACAGAAGTAACAAAACCCTAAAGAATCAATCGTCATCTTAGATGTTTTCGCAAACGAAAAACTCTCCTTGCGGTAAATAGAAATTTCAAAGTGGTACGAACCAAAAATGGACACTTACACCATAGAGAAAGATGACGTGCGCTACTTGTATTATAAGCGTCGCATGCATTCTAACGGTGTGACAACAAGTCCTTTAAAAATATGAAAAAAAAGTGTGTTATTGATTGATTGAGCGCATCTTTTCAAAAATAGCGTGTTTATTAGAATTGAAAAAAATAAAATAAAAAAATAAATAAAATTATTGTTGTGTTTTATTTTCATACGTCTTCTTTTATTAGTAAGTAAAAAAAATTATAACAATTAACTAGCGTGTCCTCTTAAAGTGACACTTCCTCCAGTCGCTGCTGATCGCCTAATTAAAGCATGTGTCGTCGTCACTTCTAGTCACGTGACTCATCAGGTCACTTCCGGTCACGTGATCCTAAAGTCGATCACTTCCTAAACAAAAAAAAATTAAGAGACACATTTCTTCATGACCCAACCAATCAGGGGTCTCCATTTGACCGGAAGTAGTCCCCTCATTTGCATAATG
Source organism: Harmothoe impar (assembly GCA_947462335.1). Lineage (NCBI taxonomy): Eukaryota > Metazoa > Annelida > Polychaeta > Phyllodocida > Polynoidae > Harmothoe > Harmothoe impar. Next base: position 14,683,662 of record OX381710.1, on the reverse strand, counting down.
GGTCACTTCCGGTGTACCAGCCAATCAGAAGCCTCTTACTAAGTCAAGGTCACGTGACGTCACTCCCAGTATGCCCTTATATGGACATGTGAAGGTCACATGACGTCACTTCCGGTATGCCCTTATATGGACGTGTGACGTCACTTCCGGTCAAATGGAAGCCTCTGATTGGCTGCGTCATGACCTTGACCTCTAACTAGGTCAAGGTCACGTGACGTCACTTCCGGTATGCCCTTATATGGGCATGTGACGTCACTTCCGGTCAAATGGAGGCTTCTGATTGGCTGCAGGTCGATTGAGTAATAAACAGTAGTTAACTATAGTCCCGTTCCGATACATACTATACTACTCATTGATGACGAGAAGGATTGACCATGGTTGGTTTCGACAGATCGTAGTCCCTGCCCTGGGGGGGGGGGGAATGTGAATAAAGTGGGATCAGGACGCTTGTAATACACCTTCTGCCTGGCTACTCACAATTCCGATCAAATCTAACTAATCCCATTGATTGCATACTCAGTCATATAGACCCAATGGCATAACAATAACATGTCAGACCCCATCATTGCGGCTTACATTTGGGTTCACAATACTGCCCATGTAAGATGGCCTGGGGTAGGGAATCCATTAGTTAATCATATAGCCTCAGGGTAAAGGCATGAGGTACCAATTGGCATAAAAGGGTTAAAGAACTAATAATGCTAAGATTACCTATCTCAGATGTCAACAGTAAACCCTTTCCATTGTGTATAAATCCTTGTACGCTACTGTATATGTAGACCACCCTATTTGATTACCTTATATCATATAATGTACCTAATTATATCCTTTTACCTATCAATAATCTAAGTAAATGGAAACTCGGTTTCATTTGTATATGGGTCCTAATCTATTGTACTGTACTGCATATCCATGAAAAAGCATGTGTATACATGTAAACATTGTGGTTACATTACCACTTTAGCTCATGCATGCATGCTCCCAGTATTAAGAGCTTTATATACTGAGAATAAAAAGAGCCACACTTCTAATGCACATGTTGTAGACTCAAATCAGGCTTCACAAAGCAGGCGCTGAGCTGTGAATGGTCAATATTTACCTCTTGGTATTACCTACACCCACAGGGTCAGTGATCCTTGATAGGCCGCTATGCATTTATATGCTATGAAAGTACATAATATATAGCTTAGTAGTGAGGTTATGACCTTTCAAGATCAATCTACCATACCCCTAATTAGTTATGTATTAACGTTGTAAGCTTATTCAAATTAGTTTTGTATTTTTAAATCGTACTTAAACATACCTATAAATACTGCTTCAGCTCTTCAGGTAAAATCCAAAATGAACAAACAAGCCAAGCTCTAGGCGTTATGCCAATGCCAAGGTAGGCACTTGGTGTCAACATACCACACAGCTGCACAGTAGCAGCCTGTCTGAGACCGATAGGTGCCAGGAGGTACAGGTGGTGTAGAGTAGTAGGGTAGACTGACCTAAAGGTAACCACGTACCATGAGATGTCCGCCTTAATTATGTAGTTATTCTTGTATGGTATTGTAATTATTTGTCCTTTTCTGTAAAGAGTATCATTTTAATAAAGCATACCGTGATACACAAAAACAGAGCTTATCATGAATGAATGACTACAAAATTGAGGGGGTCATCTCATGGTACGTGGTTATCTTTAGGTCAGTCTACCCTATAAGGCCCAACCAATACAACTGCTACACAGGATAACTGATTGTCACTAAATTACAGGACCTACTAGGTCCATGTGACTCCCTCAACCTGTAAACCCCCTGCCTCCTCCTCCCTCCTCCCTCCTCCTCCCTCCTCCTCCCTCCTCCTCCCTCCTCCTCCCTCCTTCCCCTCCTCCATCTTCCTCCCTCCCCCTCCCTCCTTACTCCCTCCCTCCCTCCCTCTCCCCCTCCTTCCCCCATCCTATTCTCTCGCCCTTCTTCACCCCCTTCAGGTTCGTCCAATCGCTAGTGATCCACGCACTTCCATTCCTACTCCCCCACTTATTATCATCTCACATATCTATATATAGCTACACTAGTAAGGTCGTTATCCCTCCTAGTGACTAGGGTATGAGGCTAAGGTATGTGGTCTCTGATGTACTGAACAGGTGTTATCCTGTATTGGAAATCCCATGGCCAAGCATCTACTTCATTGCTTGCAGTCTATATCTTATTTCACGTGGAGAAACAAAGTTACTATGCTCAAGTACTAGAATGTTTCTCCATGATGAGGGCACTAAAATAGATATGAAACCAATCTGTAAATGTTGTCTTTAGATATAATGTATCAATAATGACATGGAATAAACACAGTGATCCACTCTAATCAGTCTGAATTCTTGGTGGTACCTTCGATCATACTCACTGAGAAACCTGTCATTCAGACAGATCATCGTGTACCTCTGTCCATTTATTTCATAGTATCGAATTTTACATTGCAGAACGTGTCAGCATTGGTGTTAAGGCCATCATCCACATTTGTGTGGTATACTCAGCCGTAATCAGCCTTTATTGGAGCCCTATAGACAGGGGCCGAGTCTCTCTGCTGCCATTATCTAGTAGACCCTATGTCTACCAGACTATACCCTGCTGATACCGACATGGGGGTCTTGTACCTCCAGGTCAATAATGACCCTATCTATCCGATAGTAGCCCTGAAGATCGATGTCTACACTGTAAAAAGTTGGTTGCCATTCTTGTAGGTGTACAGTAGATTCTACTGTAGGGGTACAGCTTATTGTAGGTAAACAGTAGAATCTACTGTAGATCTACAGTAGATTATACTGCAAATCCATTCTACAGTAGATCCTACTGTACATCTACAGTAGATTGTACTATGTACCTACACCAACTATTTACGCTGTACCTGAACATTTACATGAGCCTGTCTGCCTGTATACCCCAGCATCTCACTCACACAGACAGAGCCTCCCACTCTCCTGCTAGTAATATAACCACACATCTCATTTGTGGGCACTGTGAGATGTTGGGTACTATAGCATCGTGAAGCAGCTGTATGAATTAGAGGACGTAGGCTGGAGAAGTGGGCTGGGGAATAGACATGTTATTAACCAGCGTCATCTGCCACTTTTATCTACTATTGCCCTGATCAAATAAAGCATTTTCTTTACAACATGGGTTGAAAAGAATTTTGTGCAACCCTGAACTTTCTTTTACCTTGACCCTACCGCCCCCCCTCTTTGTCGATGAAAAAGAGCACTCCCCTGGTTGTCAAATATCTTCATTTTGTACATTTATTATAAATCATCACATTGATATATCGTTATAATCATGAATATCAAAATGAACCGTGCAATAGCCCATTAATAGAAATTCTCCTCTCTTTTAGATATTTTGTACACATCTACAGGGTGTCTATTTCAAAAGTACATTTATATCATTCCTCAGTTCATCAGTGCACATTCATATTACAAACAACATGGTGTATTTGCATCAGACTGTAAGGCCATAGTGAAGACCACTTCATATAGCACAGAGGCCTACTTATACGTGCTATATGAGGGGAACATAGAGGGGGGCGGCACCATAACTATCATTCTATAGACCACGCTATTTGTTTAAGCTCAGAAAACATTGTCACTGTAGCCAGTGGGATATCTGGTCTTGATACGTATCCAAATGATATATGCCTAGGCCAAAGGAAAAGCGGTGTTTCAGGTCACCCGACCAATCCTATGAAAACGGGGACGACACTACGGTTTCATAATGCAATTTTGAAGAATTGTAATTTGTTTATTCTTTAATTTTTTTGGTTTAAACAAATGTATTCATTCACATGATATTCGATAAATTTGCACTGTGATTACTACAGGAGTCGCTTGGCGTTTCTGTCAATATAATATGAATAATAATAGATACAAGTATAATATAAATAAATGTCATGCTATCGCTGTAATTGAGTGTACATTTCTTTTAATACATTTTCACATTTATATACCCTTTTCGTCAACTTGGATATGCAAAAAGGTTGACTAAAAATTTCATGTAAAAACAGAACCCGACCTACTGACACTAGACTTTCTACCCATGTTACCTGAAACAAACAATATTTTTTGGTCCTAGGTTAAACACTGTAGACAAAGGGGCCTGGGCTGGTAGAGGTCAGGAGGAATAAGGAGGAGCTTATTTATGTGACAGGTAAATGGAGGATTAATGCTAATGTTAAATTGCTGCCATATCTCTGCTTGTTATACCTTTAAGGGCTGGATAGTGCTTTAATAAGGCCAGAAAAAGGTTTATTTCAGGTCACCCGACCGACCCTATTTAATCAGGGCCGACCCTACTTTTTTTATGCAATTTTGAAGAAATTCTTATATTTTTACACTCTTTTGGGATGAATTTTGGGTTTACAAACAATTTGAAAAAATGATCCCATTTTACACTTTTTTGGTCAATTTTACTGTACGTTAAAAAAACACAAAAAAAATAAGCAAAAAAATTTAAAAAAACGACCTACCGACCCTAGAGTTTCTTCCCATGTTACCTGAAACAAACCTTTTTTGATATTTGGCCTAAAGTAAGTATACAAATATTACAAAAGTTAAGTTAACTCTTTAAGGACGGCACTAGCGCAGCCCTAGCGTGATATTCACAAGGACTGGGTTGATACAGTCATTATGACAACAAATGCTGCTTTAAGGATTAATAGGTACAAGTAATAGCTCATGCAAAGGTTAAATGCTGTAAGCTATTTAAGGTACTTCTACCTGTATGGGAAAGATGGATATGCATGCATCGTTTTCTTTCAGAAATTTTCCTCGTTATAACTACACACAGTGTATTACAAGTGATCACAGTGTCATCCGGGCACCTAAATCATTGTTGGTCTGCACCTGCGTCCAGGTTCATAACCTAATTTGCCTCGTTATTCCGTTAGTCGTTACCTTATCTATTATACATGGCTGTTCCCCGAGCAGCCTCCCTGTGAATTAACTGGACTGTAGAGAGTGGTAGAGCTTAGATCCTGATGTCGGCGGAGGAAAACCGTCTCGAGTTATCAGTAGATGGTTACAGATTCTCAGGACCTCTCACTGCGAATTTCTTAACACTTTAAGCACCACAGAATGATTTAATGTTCTATACCTTTTGCTGTCATGATGCATAAGTGCAGCCATGGTGACTTACTCTTAAGAACTGCATTCACGCACCTTGCTGACCCTAAACTAGTATGATTCACTCGCAAAGGTTTAGCATGATGCACTAATGTAGACAGATATGCCTGAAATAGTGCTTACTGGCAAAATGCCGTCCGTATAGAGGATAATCTGTCCCATGACATTGTATTGTACAAATAAGATATTTTGTTATCGGGAGGAAAAATCTCTTGCTCTAAGTGAAAGATCGGAGATTCACTTTACCATCCTGATAAAATGTTAAAGATTATCTATGTTTGATACCATAAGTAAACATTCTGTGTATAACAGGTGGGCCATGTACAGAGGAGATTTTTGTCTTGCCCTTTCTTCCTTTCTGTTAACTCTTACTCCTGTCTGGAAATTGGATTTCACAATCTTGACGTTCACAATCCACAAAAGCCTGACAAAATGATTTCTGTAAGTGATGTTATTCCAACCATAGCCTCAAGTTCAAGTTCAAGTTCAAGTTCAGTAATATTTTATTGAGCACATCAAGCATGTTCTTCAGTCTCAACAATGGGCCGACCAAACCCTCGGTGAAAAAATAATGATATCATAGTATAGTAAATACTAGCAATTCTAGTAAATTAATGGCAGACTTTTGATCATAATAAAGACAAGGTTTTACAATTTTAAGCTCACAGCAGATCGTTGTGTCTTCTTTGCAGATTTATCAAATCGCGTATCGTTTTCTCCGAAATAAGAAATATACAATTGCTGGTCCTCAAAACTCGACCTAGCGTAATACATATACAGTAACACCAAGTCTACCAAAAAAGTAATCAAGTTGGTCTAAACCTACCCCATCACATGAGATGGTGTCGATATCTTCCACTGCTTAACATATAAAGTAAATACTACACCTGTCTGACTGTTTGTGTAGCAGCCAGTCGTGACCATACCAGCGCGTTATACATGTATACATATATGTTTCCCTATGACCCCCCAGTACAGACAATACCCCTGGCTTCTAAGACTCCATTGTATCGGGTTGATAGGCACATTTTTATATGCGCTAAGTTACATATCTTCTCTAGGAGCACGGCCGGTACTACACTCTACACAATTACGCTGACAGAGACTACATATAGAAGGGGGGGGGGGGAGGACCAAATCTGACCATCAGATTTGTATATGCTTGTTTGTCACTATCGCCGGGGCGTGGGTAGGGGGGGGGGAGGGGGGAGGTGTGTGGCAGCTGACCATCAGGCTACCATATTGGGTTTTTTGTAATGAGCACAGCTGACCATCAGACTGTATCAAGGAGAGTAGAGGGGGGCTTATTACAGTAACTGACCATCAGTTTACTATTTGTATCTTTTGATTGGCTGACCATCAGACCAAAGTGCATGTTGAAGGTGTGGCAAGCGAGAGAAAGGAGAAGTCGTTAAGGGGGGGGGGGGGTGGGGGGTGTCTGACATCAAATTACATGCGGCCTGTGTTTGGCCAATCTTGTGGCATGTTTAAACTTAAGTCTAGTATCTACTCGTTGTGTCGCTGCCTCCAGATTATCCCACTCCCATACTCCCCTATGATAGGGGCTTCGTTTCATTGTAGTCAGGTTAAATCTCCTTATTATAAATTTGACCTTTCCATCCTCCCTGGTTCTCCTCTCTTCCAGTGGGATCGAGTGTCCATCTGACAGAGACTTTTTATACATGTGAGCCAACAATTGCTTCAACCTTCGTGTAAACAACTTATCAATATCAAATTCAATATGCAGCTCAGTGGCCGAACATCTTTCAAACATATTTTTAAATTTACAAATACGCAGACCTCGGTTTTGAAGTCTCTGCACTTTTTCTATCAGCTCATGTGAGGTACAACAATCAATAAGAAAACTTGCGTAATCCGCATAGGGCACCACCATTTGCTTATACAGGATAAATGATTTTTCACAGTCCATAAATTTCCTGATCACCCCAAGCATATGAACTTTATGTCCCACACTTTTAGACACCCTGCTGAGGTGGGGCCTGAAGGTGAAGTTACAATCGATTACAGCTCCTAGGTATGTATATTCTTTGACTTCTTGGAGTACAATATTATTAATACTTATTCTAAGAGGGGGCATGTTTTCGCCTGTACCTTTCCTATTTATTCTCATTACCTGTGTTTTTTTACTGTTAATTGTAAGGCAGTTATTGTTACACCACAGATAGGTAGCCTGCACATCATTGTTTAACAATTGGGCGGACTGCTCAGGTCCGTCACCGCTGGCGATTAAGACAATGTCGTCTGCATACATAAAAAGCTTAGTGTGTACTATATGGTCAGGTAGGTCATTAATGAACAGGAGAAAGGACCAAGGGAACTACCCTGTGGAACGCCATAGGCGACCTTACATTCGTCAGATTTAACATTATTAAGTAGTGTGGTTTGTCTCCTGTTATGCAGGTAGGATTCTAACCATATTATAGTCTGATCATCAATTTTTAAAGCTCTACATTTCTTTAGTAATATAAAATGATGTACACTGTCGAATGCCTTGGATCCGTCGACGTAACATACCGCGAGTGTCTTTCTTTTATCAAGTTCATTATAAATATAGCTCACAAAATCAAATAAGGCATCACCTGTGCCCAGTCCAGGTCTAAAACCGTATTGACATTTGGTCAGCAGCTTATTCCTTTCTAGGTGTTGCATGATATGCGAATGTACACACTTTTCCATGAGTCTGCCTGGCACGGGCAACAAATTAATGGGGCGCCAGTTCCCAATTCTACTTAAGTCGCCCGTCTTTGGAATGGGAACAACACTACTTACAGCCCATTTGTCTGGGAAGACTCCTTCATTCATAGAGTTTCTATAAATAGCTACCATTTGTGGTACCAGAACCAAAAGGGTGTCTTTGAGTACCTGTGCATTTACTCCCTCCACCCCACTAGATTTACCGGTATTTATACCATTAATGAGTTTCTCAAGATGGTCACAAACGGTAGTGTGATAAATTTGTAATTCCCCATATATTGTTGAGGCAGACTAGGGCTGGCTGGTCAGCATCTCATGCTACATTATGTCTGGACCGAGCCTAAAGTAGGATGAATGTGATGTAATAAGGTGGTCAGTCTACAGCTAGATCTAGTTAACCTCTTCTGGGCACAGTAAGTAAGATTTAAAGAGATAAGTTTAGAACTTCTCATTTGTCTGGTCTCATGGCTCTTTGGACCTCCTCAGTCAGACTTTTCAGCCCAGCACAGCCTTTGGGTCAGTGGATTTAATCTCAAATCCTAACCCGTAGCATCGATAATCACCCATGTATATTACAACCCATCATGGTCGTTTTCCGCAGTATGATATTATCATAATGCATATTTGGTGCATATTACCCCAAGACATATAAGATTTATAAATATATAAGAATATGACAAAAAGATAAATATATCAGAATATGAAAAAAAAGATAAATATATAAGAAAAGGGCAGAGCTACTGTCCCTGAAATGAATAGGAACATGATGTGTAATCCCATCCCTTCCCCCTTATTGCGAGCCGTCCCATATTGTTCATTGACAATGGTATTATGTAGCAACAGCCAGGAACAGGACAAATTGACTGGGGCTGATCTAAGGCCGGGAGAGTGGTGTCATACAGGGTGTTTCCACATTAAACATAATCATCCCGCATCCCATCAGGAACTGTTAGCCCCTGCCCAATAGCCATATTGGGTTTGGGGAATTGGATATTTCTCCCTTGTCTTGTTGGTGTCCACCTCCAACCTCATACCCCTCCCCATATCATCCACTTTATCACAACTTCATAGCCTTACACCCGGAGGGGGCACTTCACCATGTATTGGATAACCACTGCAGCATGACTCTGAAAAGCGGTGGTGGTGAATTTCCATCAGATCCTATAAAAGGGGGGCGGTCAGATGTCGTCCAGGCCCTGATAAGTAGGGCGGTCAAAATCATAACATTAGATTGAATAAGTTTTCTTGCTTAAAGGGATGAATAAAGTTGAATTTGTGCAAAATTATGAAAGAGCTAAACTTGTAATAGCCCAGTAGAGCAATCCATGTACAGATTATCCACATACTTAGGGTGGTCAAATCATGCAACCTCCGAAAAAGTAGGGCGGTCATATCTGGCAACCTCTGAGGAGTAGGGCGGTCAAATCTCCCATCCTCTGAAAAGTAGGGCGGTAGGGCGGCAGTTGCTATCTACACTCAAAGACTCAGTGACCCCCCCGGGCCTTACACTAAAAGATATCCCATTCAGTGTTGTCCCAGATACCATCTTACCAGGAGGGAGACAGATATGCCTAAATGCAATTGTTATTCTGGGTATGTGATAATCACATGTATCACAGCTTGAGGCAAATCATCAGGTCATAGGCTAGAATCTGGCTAGGTTGCTAAGATGGGTATTGCTGGGCTATGGAAGGAGGGAGGGGCTTAGGATATGTATCAGGGGTCAAACTTAGGTCTTGCATGTGCACAGGCAGGGGTCGCAATTATCAACCTCCACAAATTTATTATATAGTAGTTGCAGTATCATCAGGGCACCTAAATCATTGTTGGTCTACACCTGCGTCCAGGTTCATAACCTAATTTGCCTCGTTATTATGTTAGTCGTTACCTTATCTATTATACATGACTGTTCCCCGAGCACCCTCCCTATGAATTAACTGGACTGTAGAAGTGGTAGAGCCTAGATCCTGATGTCAGGTGGGACAAACAGTGTATCTAGTTATCAGTAGATGGTTAGTGATTCACTTTATCAGCCTTGTAAGAATTCTTATACTCTGACACTGTTTACCTTTGATATGATTTATAAGTAAATACCTTTTGACCCACAGGAAAGACATTGATCACCCATAAGGATAAAGCAATCCTTAGCAAAGGCAACTGCACAAAGACATAATGAGGAGGAGAGGTCTTTCATCAATATTCCTTCATTTCTTGTCATGCTTTTACCACGTTTGATTAAGGAAATTACAGTTGAGATCTAGATCCTGTCTGGCAATAGGGTTTTACAAAATCTTGTTGTTCAGAATACACAAAATCCTGATGAAATGATTTCTATGAATTGATAGCGATTCAAGAGGTAATGGCTTCCCCAGTTTAGCCTCAGCATGGTCAGAAGAGCCAGCACAATTAAATTGGCAACCTCCTAATATCGCTGACTGAATTCCTAGATGTTGCCTCATGATTTAGAGGCTGGAATAAGTTATGAAAATATAAATGTATTGTAAAATTAGCCTCCATTGGTTCCATTTATTATCGAGCCAAAAGTAGCTTCATCCTTCTGGGAGGCATCTAGAAACTTCTTTATGCAGTGTCAGATGCCCGATATATTCAACAGATATCTTTGGGGCAGATATATATAAAAGAATATACGCCTTCAGTGGCCAGATGGTGAGTAAAGAAAAGTATCGCATAATAATCAGTCTAAAACACCACACACATTCCTCTCACTCCCTTCCCTACATACACCTAGCCGGAGGCTGACTGATCTTCCTCTTGTGTGACAATTTGTCTGGACACATCCTAAGATGGGATGAATGTGGTGTTATGTGTCCAGTCTGGAGCTAGATCTGGATAACTTTGTCTTGGCACAATGGGTAATATTAACAAAAGATAAATTTAGAACTAGAATTTATTACTATAGAGGCCTCATTCAGTATCCTGAGCTCCACACACCCTTTGAGTTAGTGAATCAATGATTCTAACCAATCACCAGGGTCCCCTTTAAAAACACACCCTTTGAGTTAGTGAATCAATGATTCTAACCAATCACCAAGGTCCCCTTTAAACAGTTCCTGTGGAAACTGCAGCATATTTCAGAGCTAAATGGCTGCATTTTCCAGCGAAAAACCAGCACACCCTCGCAAAACCTCACCGGCCCCACCTACTGTACCGTCGTGTTTAGCTCCGGCACTTATAACTTTGGAGGGGTGGTTACCCCCAGCACTTACACAAGACAGACGCTTATTCAAGATCCATTTTTAAGAAATTCTTCAACACCCTCATATCCCCAGCACTTATGCTAGACCAGCGCTTATTCAAAACCCGGCGCTTAAACACGATGGTACGGTTTTCTTTAAAATGAACACTCTCTTACTGCATACTGTATCGATCGTTGTACCATTGAATATAGCGGAAAATCTATTTGAATAAGGCAGAGCTACTGTCCCTGAAAGGATTTGGAATATGATGTATAGTCCCATCCCTGTCCCCTTGTTGCCAGCCGTCCCATATTGTCAATTGACGATGGTATTATGTATCAACAGGACAAAATGACCAGGGCTGATCCAGCACAGCAGGGTGGTTCCATAACATAATTGTTCCGCATCCTTTCCTATGAGGAAAGCAATTGCCAAGTAGCAATATTGGGTTGGAGAAATTGGATATTGTCTGTTTTCTTACTGGTCCTCACGTCCCCCCTTTACCCTACACCCCTACTCCACATGAAACCAGCCTCAACACCGTAGCTTAATCCTAAGCGGAATCCATGCCCTTAATCTAAATTCCTATTTATTTTGACTAAATAAATAATTATGATGAATTAAAAGTCACCTTAGATATTTGATGATTCTGAGCTAAGCTATGTGACTCAGATGTCTAGCAAAGTGATTTGAGTTTCTCAGACATGTGCCAATCTAGAAATAAGGGTCTAGTTTAGTCCCAAAATTGGTACCAAAAAACCCATGGACTATCTAACAATATTGCTCCAAGTAGCACCATGTAAATCGATACCCCTGAATGTAAACGCTATTCTGCCTACGTAATAATCACATGTATCACAGCTTGAGGCATACATGTCTTTGGGTCATAGCCAAGGTCGTTAATATCAGTATCACTATTGAAGGATGGAGGCCTGGGGATATATAAGAAGTACAATATAAGTGTATATAGACAGGCCTAACAAATAATAACATTGAGAAGGTATTTTGAAATCTCCACCTCTATAATTACTTTATTCTAAATTATGTGCTATGTAGGCCTACACCTGATTCCATGATGAATGGGATGTATAGGCCAGAGACTTCTCTCTTATTCTGGACCTATGGGGCACTGTCAGTTAGATATCCACAACCACAGAGCACAAATATAGATGGGCGGTTGGACCTAGAGGTAAGAACGTACCTTGCGATGTCCACCTTAATTATGTAGTTATTCATGTATGGTGTATGATGTATTTGTCCTTTGCTGGAAAGAATATAACTTAAAGTGCATTGTGATACATCAAAACAGGACTTATATTAATCATGCAGGAATGACTGCAAAATTGAGTTGGACATCTCAAGGTAGGTGGTTACATTTAAGTCCACCTACCCTATGTCCTTCCACTACCTCCTGATCCTGTGTATGCTTTAGTAGGTTCTAGGCACCTTTAGACCTGCTGTGAGAGGTTTATGTAAGATTAGAAAGTGCTGCCCACCCTTAACGTCCATGTTGTGGCCTTAAGCCAGGCTGCACAAAGACCGTGGTAAGGTGTGACCTGTCAATATTTACCTCCTGGCATTACATGTGTACATAGGGCCGTATGGTTATTGATCTTTGATAGGACTCCATGCCATGCATAGGTATTAACTAGTGTTAATAGGCCTCTAGGTTTCAATGTTAAAGACAATGTTAACGCCCTTCTTTCGAAGAAGGTTTACTACTGTACTTTACAGAGCAGGACAGATGGACACAAATTTGTAGTCCCCATCTTCGCTAATGTCAATTTGCATATATCACAAAAAAAAAATAGATCACTAAATCTTGTCTTCATATGAAAGAGTATCAAGGACCTCCACTGTTCAATGGCACTGTCATTTATACGATGGGGGTATTCCAATCAATTGTGGATTAAAAGCAAGTAAAATGCGGTTAAATCCTACCTATTGAGGTGCAGAGGTTGAGGTACAAATCCAAGGTATTAATGAAGATAATCCTGATGCGCTGTTAATCCTATGTATTAAGTACTTGTAAACGTCTGCTACTATATTCCCACAGACCATATACTTATCCGTGGCAGAGTAGTAGTATAGGGACGGCCTATAACTCAGATACTCCACTACTACACAGCGTAAGGGATCCAGACTGAATGACAAGACCTCCAGGGTCCCTGTGACTCCTCCCCCAATGTGTACCCCCTCCCTACCTCCATCCCTCCCTCCCTCCCTCCCTCCCTCCCTCCCTCCAGGTTTGTCCAACCACCATGCAGTAATCCACCCACTTACACACACACACGCCAACTAACACATATATTATGATCCCACAAGCCTATTTATAGCCAGATATCAACACGTTCAGTCTCCTTCACAGATGTGGAATCTGGAGTGGAATATGTTATCTTTGATACCCTTAATAGGTGTAATTCTATATCAGATTACCCAGGGCTTAGATTTCAATGTATGATCTACAATATGGACCTATGTTATTGTATGAAGTCTTGTCTACGTAGATAATAATACGCCATCTACATTATAATGTGTTTTGACTTTCCTGTGCTATATACTAAAAAGTATATCTGAAAAGGAAAACAATATGGCTAATGTTTTCATGCTAAGACGGCTGCCATATATTGTATGAAGTCCTGTTTACCTAGATAATAATACGCCATCTACATTATATGTTTTGACTGTCCTGTGCTATATACCTTAACTTATGACAAAGCTGCCAACTAACTGACTTAAGAACCATTCAAAATTGGGATCCACAGCCTCCATATTACATAATAATCTACCACCTACATTATAATGTGTTTTGACGTCTGCATACAGAGACTACCATCAGTTGGCACAATATACCTTAGCTCTATACCACATACTTACCATCTGAAAAGGAGTACAATAAGGCTAATGTGTCCATGCCAAGACGACTGCCAATCTATATACAATATACCTATATGATACATTATGAAACATGTGGACACTAGAACCACATACATCGTGTGTTCTGGGAAGAATAGAGCTAAAATGATTCTCAAGAATCAGAGCAGAGGGTCAGCTATATGGCTTAAAACAGCTTAGGTTATATCCTAGAAAAGTGGTAGGGAAATGGTGTTGCATGGCAGCAGGAAGAGCCAAGGGTCGCATCCCAGTGGCGGATCCAGGATTTGGAAAAGGGGCCGGGGGCGCCCCCTTTTCTTGTTAAAAGGAGGGGGGCTGAAGTGGGGTGTAAAAATGACAAATAAACTACAGGCCATAAGGAGGGGGCGAGCGTCCCCGACCCCCTCTAAATCCGCCACTGCATCTACCCTCTGCTCTGTTCTGTACTGTAGGTGTCTATCCCTGTCCCTCCACATCCCCTATCAGCTCACTCATTCACGCTGCCCTACAGTCCTCACCAATTGCCCGGTTCTCACATCTGCATTGTAATTAGTGTCTTCTGTAAGATATTGGGGCCCATAGCATGCACCAAGAAGTGCCTCCTTAATGAGGAAGAAGAAGGGAGGGCATACTACAGGAGAGACTGGGAGGAAGGATGAGATCTATGGGTAAAAAGGATTCAAAGACAATTAGCGCAATACTGGGTATTCGAAAAAATTGATATACTGGGTATTTGAATAAGCGTGGGGTACAATGGTATTGAAATATAAAAGCACCTATATAAGCACTGCTTAAACAAGCAGCTACATTTATACTAAATGTACTATTACAGGTCAAGATTGTGTGATAGGAGCATTACTTAGTTCTACAACTAAGCACTGATAGAAATGCATGAGAAATTATTCAGAAGCTGTATAAGGAATTAGAGGTAGGACGCTCACAGTGTTAGTTAGCTGAAGCTGGTTCCTTGCAAAGCTCTACCGGAAACTACAGGCACGCTGGTTTAGTTAGTTACTAAATAGGCGGATTTTCCGCCTAACGAACTCATCAAGTTATAGTAGGAATAACCAAGGGCACAAGGTTTACACTCTAAGAACAGTGTGTTACGTTTACACACTTATCAACACGCTTTTCTGCAGCCACTTTTAACACACATTTCTGTGTAACACACTACCCACTGCACACTCTTTGTCAAAAGTGCGTTGATCTCAAAGGTGTGTTGCAAATATGTGTGTGTAACTCCTCATGCATGTTCCCGCAACACGCTGTTCTTAGAGTGTAGAAGGGGATATGTATTCATGAATAGCATATGGTTTTGTATCATATATAGTTTCCTATGCATATATGCTCCCAGTGCTCGTCAAAATGCCATTATTGAGATATATTGGTTTAGCAGTCGTCACTGCTCCTGGGCCTAAAGTACACTAAGGGCAGTTTCTAGACTTTTTATGGTGTGAATATTGAACCTCACACTCAACAATGTTCTGTATACAGGTATATGTATACTAGGGACTAAAGTATGACACAAGGGATATTGGTATAGGGCTGTGTCTCATGAAATCGGGTCAAGTTGAGAGTCTTTGACCGGGTGCAATCTTTGACCAAGTGTAATTTTTGACCGGCTTGTCAATAGAAAACGGTTCATTCAGGGCAGATGAAGATTTAAATGACCTGAATGGACTAATTTAAAGTGTTATAAAGTCTGTTAACTTTTTCAGCCCATCTATATCTTCATCTGCCCTAAATAAACAATTTTCTATCAAATCGGGTCAAAGCTCGCACCTGGTCAAAGATTCCAACCGTTTGGGCAACAAATGTCGTGGATTTCCCGGTCTATTCGGTCTGTGATAGTGAGCGAAACGTCATTAGAAACAAAGATTCCAACCGGTCAAAGACTTTAAACTTGGCCCTATTTCGTGAGACACAGCCATAGGTGTATGTCTATAGTAGAGATGATTACCATCAGAGACTTTAGGTGTGCTGTATAGAATGATACTGTCATGATAGCAAATAGCAAACACCTCCTTTTGGCAACACCTTAAGTCTATATATCTTGCGGTAGAATGAAACAGATCTAATTCTTTATCAGTTATTTGCTTACTCTGATAGTACATTGTCATTGTAGCCAGTGGGTTGTCTGGATATGATAGGTATCCAAATATTACATGTCTAGGTTCAACACTGTGGACAAAGGGGCCTGGGCTGGCAGAGGTCAAGAGGAATATGGAGGAGCTTATTTATGAGGCAGGTCATATATATGCATATATAGTACCGTACTGTCGTGTTCAAGCACCCCGGCGCTTATAACTTTGGAGGGGTGTTTACTCCCGGTGCTTATACAAGACAGGCGCTTATTCAAGATCCATTTTTAGTGCTTAAGAGTAATTTCAAGACCCTCATACCCCCGGAGCTTATACAAGACCGGCGCTTATTCAATACTCGGCACTTAAACGCGACGGTACGGTGTAAATATATACACACTGATGTATCATCCTCATCTTCCTGATGTTTTTCTATTACTAGCTTCTTAAGCATTGACACCAATAGTACATCCATGTTTACTAATAGTTCATACATCGTCTTTTGTCAGTTCGATGACCACCGTCCACTGGGCTCTAATCGGCCGAAGTTATTTAGGAAATATATGGGTGTAATCACCTGAAGTGGAAGATGGCCTTAAATTGAGCTGAACCGTTAATTCCATAGAGACTTGTGAAGTAAATATATGTACATTCTGAAGGAGTAATTGACTTACGACGTTTCAGATAGCGCGTTCACACATTACTAATAGTCCTAAAATGAATCTTATCACCGACAGCCATTATTTGAAGCCGACCTCGCTCGGAGGCCATTATGCGAAATCTTTTAAATGTAAGATTCTACTCTATAGAGTTCCCTATGCTGTCACTATACCTGTCTATCAGATGGGAAGAATGTTAAATCTTGTTATCAGTGAATAGTTGGAGATTAACATGACCCAGATATTGTTTGCATTTAATATCATAAGTAAACACTGCGCATCAAAAAAGGCAGGTAAGGCAAAAAAAAAGAAGTTTGTTTCAGGTAACATGGGCAGAAAATGTAGGGTCGATAGGTCGGATTTTTTAATTTTTTACTTTTTTTTTTTTAACATGAAAGTACTAGCCGGCCATTCCGAAGACCCTAAAATTTACCAAAAAAGGGTAAAAATTCAGAAATTTCTTCAAAATTGCATAAAAAAACGTAGGGTCGGCCCTGTTTTCATAGGGTCGGTCGGGTGACCTGAAACAAACCTCTTTTTTTTGGCCTAAGTGTCGTTGACCTTTTCCCTATCAGTACCCGACCCCCCTCAAAAAAATGAGTCTAAATAGACAGAAATAAGATAAAAGAAATAAAAAAAGAAATTAAACAGTAAACTAGGCCTCCTTCAATGAATCATTGATCATGGAAATTCTATTAGACTGTAGTAATAGGATTACCTACTACTGCATAATGACATTAACAATGTACGGCATTAGTTAATAGGATTTCCTCCGTCTCCGGCTTGTTTGTGTCTTTTCCCCCCTTTGCCTTCCTACTTTCATGTATTTTCTTATTTCTTACTTTAGATGAAGAGGAAATTACCACAGAGGTCGATGTAACTGATGTAAGCTCTTAATCCTTTCTGGAAATGGGATTTCAGTACAAGTGACAATATGGTTCACAGCTCTAACCTCAGAATGGTTACAGCACATATTTGCAATTCAAATTGATGAATATTACAATGAATACAACGGCTTACTGGGTGTCAAGCGGGACGATGATGAACAGCAAATATATTTTACATACCTAGGCTGGTAGGTATGCAAGCATAATGGGTACTGTGAACACAACATTACACAACATTCACAAATGCTGTGACTTATTTTGGTACCTTTTAGGACCCTGTGCGACACACTACTCTTCCCTATTTTGGCTCAATTGACCTACACAATGTTTGGTCTGTATCACATTGTGTCTCTATTATAGACCAAGAGACCTCCTACCCCCTACATTGTCAGAAGTAACTGTAGCTGCACAGCGAGTTATACTGTAGATTTATAGTATAAAAGGAGGTATTTTTGGTTTTGAAACCAAAAATACCTCTTTTTATACTGTGCAGCTACAGCATATGTCGCTGTGCAGCTACAGTTACTTCTGACAGTGTAGCTCAGGGGAAGGCATTTATGAACGTTCCCTTTCCGGCCACAATACTTGAGATTGCATTACAACCATCCTCTATAAAGGCCTATATCCAGGCTTAGCCTAATATAGCATGTTTCTGCTATCATATTGTGTCTGGCTATGGATAGTTCTAGGAAAGGCTACAATATATCCTGAATTAGATCTAGACGGCAGTGTCTCGGCACAATGAAGGCATCTTGCAGGTGATGTATAACGACATCATAGGTCCCAGGGGCACAGGTCTGCAGCTGCAGCCTTCTGACCCAGGACCCTTTACATAAGAACCGCTGACCCAGGTCATCTAAAATCACAACCTTCACTTTATTTTCAAAGGTCTCTATGAACATTTCATACCCTCAAATCTTTAAATCCCGGGACCTATACTGTATCATCATTATTGTGTATACTAAGTTATGATGATAAGAACAGTTCAGAAATATCCCAGAGCGGCTGATAAGGGAACCTTCATTATTATATTTGGTGTATGTGGTAACCACACACAGAAAAGTAAAGGCGTCAATTGTGTCTCCCACGTAGATCTAGTGAAAATGGAGTGTCAAACAGCTAATGACTCTGCTTATATGACAGGTCAACTTGAGTTGACGCTGATAGTACAGAGTCAACTCCAGTTGACCCTTCATATTAGCACAGTCATTAGCTGTTTGACTCTCTGTTTTACCAGAGCCACGCGGGAGACACAGTTGACGCCTTTACTTTTCTCTTTTCTCTTTTACTGGCTGCCTAGCACAGCTTAGTGCTTGGATATTTTTACTATAAACATATATGGCTCACTCTCACCAAATCGATGCAACTATTATTTGGCCGTACATGATCGGCGGCCGTACATGATCGGCGGCCGTACATGATCGGTGACGTACATGATCGGTGACGTACATGATCGGTGACGTACATGATCGGTGACGTACATGATCGGTGACGTACATGATCGGGAATTATTGACTGCCCTACCCTTTCTGACCATGTTAAAACATAAATATATCTTACCAAGATGTACATATGATGTGTGTCTTGACATGTAATATGTCAGAAATGTCTAGATGCAACTATCAAGATATTTTTTATTGACATTTCAATACCGATCATGTACGTCATGTGACGTACATGATTGGTGACGTACATGATCGGTGAATATTGACTGCTCTACCATTTCTGACCATGTTAAAACATAAATAAATCTTACCAAGATGTACATATGATGTGTGTCTTGACATGTAATATGTCAGAAATATCTAGATGCAACTATTAAGATAATTTTTATTGACATTTAAAATACCGATCATGTACGTCATGTGACGTACATGATTGGCCATTATTTATTGACTGCCTTAATGACCCTTTCTAACCATAGTTAAAATATAAATCAATCATAGTAAGGTGTACATATGATGTAGGTCTAAATATGTGTAATCATAGACATGTGAAGCAGTGGGTAATAAGGAAATTTTACATGACATTCCAAGCCGATCATGTACGTCATGTGACGTACATGATCGGTTACACATTGAGCCCCCCCCCCCCCTTGGCCCCTATAAAAATTTTGGAAGTTGTTTATTCTAATCAACTACCCAAAGATGCATTAAAGCCTATAGGTACGGTCAGGAGAGTTAAACATCGTAGTGCAGGGGGTATTGGGTGGATTTTGTAGTCTGCCGATCATGTACGGCCACCGATCATGTACGGCCACCGATCATGTACAGCCACATTTTCAGTTGCACTGATTTGGTGAGAGTGAGCCATAGATACAAATTCTAACTTCATGATCGGCGCAGCTCTATGACCGGCGCCCTGATCAGTGTAATTATGAATAAAATTGGTAAGGAAGGTAAGTTTCATTACTTTCTAGGATATGATTAAATAAAGTTATTAGATGTCTATGAAGATATGCTCTAAATAAGCCAATTTCAGTCCTGCTATAGTCATAGAGGTGTGTTATGTTTAGAGGTTTATTATACCTAGGGCAACAAAGCATACAGGATCCCTATCTCTTAAGTATAGAGGCTGCCGACGACGTATTTATAGCATAAAATTGGTTTTACGCCACTGCTAGGTTCTGAGATTGGCGTACAACATCTGAGCGTGGCGTACAAGCCATGAGTGTGGCGTACAAGCCGTGAGCGTGGCGTACAGCCTGTGAGAGTGGTGTACAGCCTGTGAGAGTGGCGTACAGCCTGTGAGAGTGGCGTACAGCCGTGTACACCACAGGAAGCCACTCGTTGGCTTATGAAGCCAACTTGTGCCTTCCTGTGGCATACACTCATTGAATAAAAACACTCGTATGCAACCGCCGTGTCGTTTTAGCCTAATACCGGTCATAGAGTTTCAACTTGTATCTATTTAGTGAGACACAGCCATATATCAGGAGTGAGTCTAGGGAATTCTCTGAAGCCCGCCGCATTACATCAAATAGGGGCTAGGTCAAGTTAAAGGTTCATGAAGCGAGGCAATTCGGAGGGGCCTTCTGCTGCTTGATCAATAAAATCACTCTATTTGTCAAAACTTACCCGCAGTCCTTTGCACTGTACCCTCCAGCCCACGAAACTGTATCTGGAATGAAATACCAAAATTGAAGTTGGCTTTTTGATTGATAATCCACATTAGATTTGCTTTAGTTGTTGTTTCACATACTACAATTATTGGATTCTGGAAATTATACTAGGTTTCCATCCACACTACTCTTTCACCAATGCCAGTATATAGTATAATTATACCACCAGATCCCCAGTCAATCTGCCATGACACAAACATGTAGACCAACAATAAAAACATGGCCCCTAAATCTCCATGAACTCTAAGAAAATATGTACTTTAGAGACTGTCAATGGTCACCGCTCTCATTTTTTGGGGCCTATTCTGTGGAGGTATTGAGTGCATCCAAAAGGCTGTAGGAATGAGCACTTGAAGCATGAAAGCTGAGGGGTGAGTCATTGTGGAGTTTGTGTGTTGGGGACAGACTGTGAAAAGGGACTCGAGGACAAGAGGCACGTCTTAGATGGGGTGCCACTCATGTCAATGATATAGAGGGGAGAGATGGTAGATTACAGAAATGGAATCTTGATTTGACTATTCAACCTTTTCACATTTGATCAGAAAATATTCCATTTTATTTCTTGTTTTAGTCCAAATATAACATGAGTGAGAACTATGTTGAAGAGGCCTTATCCGGTTCTTTTTGTGATTCACACAAAATCTTAGCATTCCAATAGCTAATGAAATTTCTATGGCTATTCTCATGATGGAAAGATATGAGTACATACATTATTTTACATAGCTGTGAATACTTTGCATGGTGAATACTTTGCCCTGAAAATACCATAAAACCTTGCGTATAGGCCGCAGGTAGTATGCGAGTCAGATCGCCAGTACAGTTTATAGGATCAGCCCAGAGTCAGGATGCGGCCTAATTATGCGAGTTTTTGCTCCTATAATACAGTACAAATGGGGTGTGGCTTTTACGCGAGTTAGGCTTATACACAAGGTTTTACGATAAACCTTGTTCAGAAAATGTTGTGAGAACGACCCTCCACAAAAGGCCAAATAAGGCTTTTATTACAGACATGTATAGATTATACATAAAGCAGGATGCAAACTGACAGACAAGTACTACCGTAAAACCTCATAAACCCACTAAGCCGCGGCTAGTACGTGAATCAGATCGCTGCTGAGGCTTATTGGATCGGAAAAGAGTCCTGGTGCGGCTTATACACGAGTTTTTGCTACTATAACACAGTACAAAAGTTACCATAATCGGATGGCCAGTGCAGCTTATAGGAACGGCCCAAAGGCTTATACGCGAGATTTTACGGTAGACCCACTTCATAGACACACTAGACGCAGGCATTGACGGGCCCTGCAGACTACTGTAGACAGTCAATAGATAGCAGAGCAGGGAGACTGGAAAGGTTTTATGTATAGATGAGCATGAGGCACGAGTGGTGTTGGGACTAGTCATAGTCATACCCCGAGGATAGCATATATGAAAACAAAGTATGAAGCACACACACCACATGCCAGATAGAGAGTCATAGTGCGCTCTTGATAAAGTCAGGCATGTTGTTAAAATAACTCCCTTTGGGGAGGGAGACAAACATCTCCTTTTCTCTCTCGAAATGTTGCCAGGAAACGCTGAACTCTCTCTCCAAAGGGAGCCATTTTGTCAATAGGCTGTGCTGTCTCTTTTGTCTCTATGGCTACTCCCTAGTAGTTGTTATTTGTTTCCATTGTCACTTTCTCTGCCTCTCGATCTACCTCTGCTGTTCTTAACACTCTCCTACCATTGTTCGCTCAAATTGCACTGAATTCCTCTAGGTCTGGTATTGTCATCAAACACTGGATCACTGAGACCTTTGTTAACTCCAAATTTATTCTGGTCTTGAATAAGTGTGGGAGACATAGAAAGGTGTGTTAAGGAAGCTCAATTTTGTAGAGCTGCTCATATAGCTCATGTGGCACTATGAGTTATCTAAGTAGGGTGTGGATGGGGGGAGGGGGTATATGCGGCAAGAAGGACTTTTTCATAGTAAAAATATTTGAGAATATCCTCATAACATCATCTGAAATGGCTATCTTTGCAAGCATCTCATACCAGGAGATTCAAAATTATCCTTTAAGTAGTATTTGTTAGAATGCAGGAGGTTGAGGTCATATTGTTATACTATTGGTTTATAGGTAGGAGCAGGGTAGGTAGGCGTGCTTGTGAGTGGTTTGGAGTCTGGTGGTGGGATGATTGCGTCCTCCTGGCGTTCATGGATCCACA
This sequence comes from Harmothoe impar, assembly GCA_947462335.1. Taxonomy (NCBI): domain Eukaryota; kingdom Metazoa; phylum Annelida; class Polychaeta; order Phyllodocida; family Polynoidae; genus Harmothoe; species Harmothoe impar. Next base: position 14,660,771 of record OX381710.1, on the reverse strand, counting down.
AACCTGCCTGGATTGGATCCCGTAGACATTAACACATGTTGCTGAACCCCCTTCCTCAGAAACAACCACTCTGTTACCCCCCCCCCCCCTCCCCCCCTCCACTCCCCGAGACACTGACACTGACTGACACATGACACACGTGTCACCCATCACTATGTTATACTAAAGTCATAACGTCTGATTGAGATGTATACTTCTGTTTGTCCACTACTACGGAGAGACAGAGGCATGAATAATTCGTGCTCATTTCCCTCACACATATTTGCCTCACGGCCACTAAACTGTAGGTTTTAACCTATGCATAGTACACAAGTGCTATTGTTTTAATTTATAGCTTTCATGTATGCAGTGACTCAGTGATAACTCCTATAGCTATCTCACCTCTTTAGGGCTATAGAACGTACCAAATTATGATTTTAAAGCTGCCATACCACCTCCGATATTATTGTTGTTGTTGTTAATTCGTTCATCAAATTGTGTTTTTTTGTATTCCACAGCATTGCTTTATGATATGACCCGTTAAGCGGTAACTATCCGCCTACCCAAACTGGATAAGGTAATGGGATGTGGGCCTGACCAATAAATGGGCAGACTCACTACCGTGTGTTAATCTAGCGTGAGATGTTATCACATAGTTTTGAATAATCAAATGCATGAAATTATTCCTATCATTTGGAGGCATATATATAGAGAGATGATTTGTCAGCAATAGAGTAATGTAACTGTGGCACGTGCAGTAAGACGACCCCTTCTATACCAGTAGTATAGTATGTATCGGAACGGGACTATAGTTAAGTACTGTTTATTACTCAATCGACATGCAGCCAATCAGAGGCCTCCATTTGGTCACGTGACCCCCTCATTTGCATAATTACGTAATAGGCCACGCCCCCTCATTTGCATAATTACGTAATAGGCCACGCCCCCTTGATCACCAGCCAATCAGAGGCTTCCATTTGGTCACGTGACCCCTCATTTGCATAATAGGCCACACCCCCTTGATCACGTGACCCTTTCATTTGCATAATAAGCCACGCCCTCTTGATCACCAGTCAATCAGAGGTCGCCATTTGGTCACGCGACCCCCTCATTTGCATAATAGACCGCGCCCCCTTGATCACGCGACCCCTTCATTGACATGATAGACCACAACAACATCACGTGACTATCTTTGTTTGTAAACAACACCACGTGGCTCTCTTGTTTGTAAATAAGACCTACTAAGTTTAGGCATAGGTAACAGCAGTGTTTGTAAATAACGCCTACTATGTTTTCAGTCATAGGTGTCTAGAGCAGCAGCAGCAGCAGCATCTTCAGCAGCAGCAGCAGCAGCAGCCGCGTCATAAGTGTCTAGAGCAGTAGCCACGTCATAGATGACTAGTGCAGCAGCAGCAGCAGCATCTTCAGCAGCAGCAGCAGCAGCAGCAGCATCATAGGTGTCTAGAGCAGGAGTAGCAGGAGTGTCATAGGTGTCTAGAGCAGTGGCAGCAGCAGCAGCAGCAGCATCATAGGTGTCTAGAGCAGGAGTAGCAGGAGCGTCATAGGTGTCTAGAGCAGTGGCATCATAGGTGTCTAGAGCAGGAGTAGCAGGAGCGTCATAGGTGTCTAGAGCAGTGGCAGCAGCAGTAGCAGCAGCGGCAGCAGCAGTAGCAGCAGCAGCATCAACAGTATCTTCAGCAAAAGCAGCAGCAGCCGCGTCATAGGTGTCTAGAGCAGTGGCAGCAGCAGTAGCAGCAGCGGCAGCAGCAGTAGCAGCAGCAGCATCAACAGTATCTTCAGCAAAAGCAGCAGCAGCCGCGTCATAGGTGTCTAGAGCAGCGGCAGCAGCATCTTCAGCAGCAGCAGCAGCAGTAGCAGCAGCGGCAGCAGTATCTTCAGCAGCAGCAGCGTCATAGGTGTCTAGAGCAGCAGCGTCATAGGTGTCTAGAGCATCAGCCGCAGCAGCAGCAGCATCTTCAGCAGCAGCAGCAGCGGCAGCAGCAGCCTCATCAGCAGCAGTAGCAGCAGCAGCAGCAACAGTTTGAGCATCAACAGCAGCTTCAGCAAAAGCAAAAGCCCGTAACTTAGCATCATGGGCATCAGCTATAGCCGTAACAGCGACACTGCGACTAGCAGAAGCAAAACAGACTATTTGTTTAGCAGCTGTACAAGCATTAATAGCATTAGCCCTAGCAGCAGCCGCAACAGCGGCACTTTTAGCAGACGTTGCAGCATCAGTAGCAGCAGCATCGTTAGCAAGAGCGGAAACAGTAGCAAAAAGATTAGCAGCACGAGCAGCAGCGGCGAGAGTAACAGCAACGTTGTTAGCAGCATTGGCAACTTCGTATGCTGCATGTGTAGCACGAACAGCGATACGAGCTTCACGTTTTGCACGAGCAGCAGCATTAGCTGCAGAAGTAGCCCTCACACTTTCCAGCCACCCGTACGAATCTTGATAAAAACCAACTTCCACCTTACGAGCTTCACGTTTTGCACGAGCAGCAGCATTAGCTGCAGAAGTAGCCCTCACACTTTCCAGCCACCCGTACGAATCTTGATAAAAACCAACCTCCACCTTGCTACTTGTTGACTCATCAGTAAACATGGACGTCTCCTCATGTGGTGTTGTCGCGGCTCTGTAGTAGTGTTGGGATTGCTCACATTCGGTAGAACGTAGAGTGATTCCTGATGACGCCATGCTGAAGGTGGTTGAAGAAGTGTGTGGGACTCATGTTTCACTCTCGCTTATGTACTAGGCTCCGAGATAAGCTTCTTAACTCAGGAGGAAAACTCTCACTAGGAAGGCGACCGGCTGTCTACCTGTGTAGGCGCGGGTTCGTTACATCTTTAATCCTGTTCGACCCTCCGAGGAAATACATGAAAAAAACAAAAGACTCGAATCCGCAGACAGTAGGAAGCTATAAGGAGCTTAACTCGTGTTTGATTTAAGCTGTCTACCACACGCACGCGCTTGTAGTCACAGCTAGAGTGGCAGACTTCTGTCCGCCCGCTGACGCATGACAATCGACTTTAGACACCCCCTGTAGTTTTTTTTTTTTGCATACACAGTTGACTAGCATCTTAAGCTCTTACTCAGCTATAAGCCCATAGACATGTAACGCGCATTACTCTTCTTTATGGTAATTATCAGATCGATTTAAGGGTGGAAAGAGCTTAGGTGATGTAGATCCCTCTCTAGCTGAAAACAGGCTTAGACTATAGCATGTAGGCAGCTGGCCGCGTTAAACACCCCTGTAGTTTTTTGTATACACTCTCGATCCCCTCTCTAGGTGAAAACAAAAGCTTAGAAGATGAGGTGATCCGGCCACTAGCTGGCGCGTCACACCTGGCGTTAATCACCCCCTGTAGGCTTTGTATACGCTCTCTAAGTGAAAAACAAAAAAGCTCCCTCCACGGGCTGGCGCGTCACACCTGTCGTTAAAACGCCCCCTGGAGTCTTAGTATACACAGGTGCCCCGCCTTATCTATTCACCAGCTATAAGCCCATATACGTGTACATGCGATTTTTGATACCCTCTCTGGAATAGGGTGGGGCTCAAGGTGAAAACAAGATTAGGCCATTCGCTCTCTCAGCTATATAAAGAGCCTCAATTGTTCTTGCAACAGCACTTCACCACCGGTACACTATCAGTCACGAGGCAGATGTTTGCGGCATGGGTCATACAGGTTACCTACTAATAGCGGTTTGGGTGAGTAGATCACTTTTTTCCCCTAAAAAACAACTAAAAAAAACCCACTTATGACTCAGGTATGTATATGTAGCACTGTTAGTGTAAGTACACAGTAGAATCTACTGTACTATAGACTCGGCCCTCTGAAGACGGCGGAGCGCGTTAATGCGCGGGTCTGTGGCGGCGTCACTTGTTTTTTATTCTAACTAAAAAGTCAGAAGTCGATCTACGACCTATCAAAGACAAATTTGTGATAAGTTCAAACTAAATAAGAGACAGTTTGAGCGTCTCTTAGTCGCTGTCAAAGATGCGAATAACGAACGCGCTGAGGGCGGGGTTCAGGTCACGTATAGTTCTTTGCTCTTTCGTCAGATGGCGCCACAATAGGGGATTTGTACATTCTTACGATGCTCGCGAACATTTCAACGCATAATGAGCTATATAGGCAACAAAGTGTGCTTCTGAATATATTAAAATATAAAAAACAATTCAATATTGTGTATTTCTGATAGAAATGAGGCAGTTTCTTTGAATACCAACTAAACTATAGCGAGATGAAAAATACCACACCATATCTAAGGCTTTATAAAAGATACATAGGCAGAAACTCTCGCCGAGTCGGCAATCTGAAAAACGAACCAACTCGTTGTGCCACAAGGGCCCCCACTCAACGGGGGCCTTTTGAGCTCAGGCATGTTGTTTCTCAACACTAGGTGTAATTAATTACGCCCATGTTGAGTAGCATCTACTAACCAACTGACAGTGTCAGTTGGTTGGCCCCTCTTTAGGGGCCACACAATAAATAAAGAATAGAGACCTAAGGGAACGTTCACAAACGTCTCCCCTTCCTACGGGGTGGGTGGGTCTTTGGGTTTAGTGACAAAACAGCGACATGTCAGTTCTCTTTTTTTTTCCAAGTCTACATATTATTTATGATTAAAAAAAATAAAAAAAAAAAACCACGCTAATAAAGTGCGCTGATCAAAAACTGAATAGAAAAATAACCAAAAATAGGTTGGTAGCTGATCGGTCGTTGTCACACGGTGCAGAAAATTTACCGCATATCGGACCAGGGGATAGTCTGGCAGCGACCCGCCACCCCGTTCACAAGCTGTGTACAGCACCCCGTTTCTCTTTGTCCATATTGGCTAAAAAAAAAAAAAAAACAGGACATTGTTGACTTGGCTATTTTACCCGTCTGGGTCTTATTATTTAAACACCTCGTGTTGACCCTGTGGGGCAGCGGGTACATGGAATAAACGTGTCCAAGTGCACGCTATCTAACACATAACCGAAGGTTACTGAGTTATGTAATAATAGTTATGTAATAATAACTGACCTATGAGGTCGCCAGTCAGTTTGCCGTGATTATTTTGACACACTCTCAGTTACTCGTAGCACATTTAATACATAATTAGACTCAGCCTCATATAAGACAGTCTCGGCCACGCAGGCTGCATATCGGACCAGGGAGATAGTCTGGCAGTGACCCACCAGCCCGTCCACAACCTGTGTACAGCACCCCTTGTCTCTTTGTCCATATTGGCTAAAAAAAAACAAAAAAAACAGGTCATTGTTGACTTTGGCTATTTTACCCGTCTGGGTCTTATTATTTAAATCACCTCGTCTTGACCCTGTGGGGCAGTGGGTATATGGAATAACCGTGTCCAAGTGTACTCTATCTAACACATAACCAAAGGTTACTGAGTTATGTAATAATAACCACCCTATGATCCTATGAAGGCGCCAGTCAGTTTGCCGTGATTATTTTGACATACTCTCAGTTACTCGTAGGGTATCTAATACATAGTTAGACTCAGCATCATATAAGACAGGCTCGGCCACGCCGGCTGCATATCGGACCAGGGAGATAGTCTGGCAGTGACCCAACAGCCCGTCCACAACCTGTGTACAGCACCCCGTGTCTCTTTGTCCATATTGGCTAAAAAAAAAAAAACCAAAAAAAAAAAAAAAAACAGGTCATTGTTGACTTTGGCTATTTTACCCGTCTGGGTCTTATTATTTAAATCACCTCGTCTTGACCCTGTGGGGCAGCGGGTATATGGAATAACCGTGTCCAAGTGTACTCTATCTAACACATAACCAAAGGTTACTGAGTTATGTAATAATAACCACCCTATGATCCTATGAAGACGCCAGTCAGTTTGCCGTGATTATTTTGACATACTCTCAGTTACTCGTAGGGTATCTAATACATAGTTAGACTCAGCATCATATAAGACAGGCTCGGCCGCGCCAGCCGCATATCGTACCAGAGGGATAGTCTGGCAGCAACCTGCCATCCCGTCTACAATCTGTGTACAGCAGTCTGGACCAGACCGCCAACTCTGGGTATAGCATTCTGGATGCCTGTAGCAAGACTGGATCTAACCCTTTAATAGTCGCATAGCGCTTTAATGTGCAGTGCCCGTTGTCGTCATAAGTCATGAATGCGGCACTCAGAGTTCCTCACCAGGGCTGCATGCATGCATACACTGGCATATCGACAAAGGGTGTAGCGCATTAAAGCACTATTGCCACCTTTAGCATTAAAGCGCTGAGGGTTTTTTTTTTTTTTGATAGTGTAGAAACCAATATCTGTCTAATTAAACCCCTTATCAGTGCTGTTTTTTTTTTGGTTTTTTTTCACATACAAAAGAATTAGGTAATGGCGCTGCAGTACTCTGAAAAGCGGTGGCGGTGAATTTCCATTTAGATCCTGAAAAGGGGGGCGGTCAGATGGCGTCAAGGCTCTGATAAGTAGGGCAGTTAAAATCATATGATTACATTGAGCTAATTTTCTTGCTGAAAGGAATGAATAATTGTATTTGTATAAAATTCACACACACACACACACACACACACACACACACACACACATCCCACACACACACACACACACACACACACACACACACACACACACACACACACACACACACACACACACACACACACACACACACACACACAGAGGACACCTGATGATCTCCACACGATGACCTGATTGCTCTTCCTAAAAAAAATGCCCAACTCGATCTACCTACTCAACAGGGTTTCAGTGTATAGCGTATTAGGGGTTTTTCTGATGCGTATATTATATTGAGATTGATTTTCAACTTTTGTGATCAGTGGTTGGTCCTTAAAAGGACCGTTTGGTAGAGAGAGGGTCGCAGGGACCTTGCTGCTGAAGCGGAGGGCGTGGTCATAACGCGTGGCAGTCCTTCAGCAGCTCCTCCAGCACGGCGGGCGGTAGTCCTTCCTCCATGCAGACTTGCTGCTTGACCTGCTCCACGCACCGGCGGATGAGTTGATCAGCGACGTTCTCGATCAGCTCATCCACCACACCCTCTGCTTCAGCAGCAGTCCGCTGTCTCTCCTCTCTCTGTAGCGAGGCAAAGAACTGCTTCTCCACGGCCGCATCGATCATAGATCGAGAAACGGCCACGAAGTTCTGTCTCTCCGCCTCCTCTCTCTGTTGCACGGCTACGAATTCCTTCTCCACGGCCGCATCGATCATAGATCGAGAAACGGTCACGAAGTTCACTCCGTGAGCCATTTTGTCGAACTGACTTCCTAGCCGCCTGAGAGATGCTGACGTCACACTATTTTCGACGACGCTATGACGCGCACGAGGTAGACAGACGACGTCGTTTCACTTCCTTATTTGGAGTTTGGGATCTTTTGACACCGAAGTCATACCGTACGGTCGCGATAAAGCAACTAGTGTTGAAAAGCGTGCCGGTCTTTTATAAGCGCCGGAGTATAAGAGCCTCCAAATGTTTTTTCTCAAGCACTAAAATCGCGACTTTGAATAAGCGCCAGCGCCTGGCTTGTATATAGCTCCTGAGTAAGAACTTCACCGAATTGAAAAGCCCTCCCTCAGAGCTCTTAATCGCGACAGTACGGTACAAATCTGATGTCAACCCGCGCCAAAAACAAAAAGGGTGTTCCGGTCACACGTACCTACGACGAGCGACCTTCAGCTATCACCACGTGAAGAGTGGGAAATAAATTTTGTACGGCAAGAAAACTGAAAACTGATAACGATTCCATTAGATAAGTATTTGGTTCCAATCTATGGCGAGATATTTCCACCAAAGCGATTGATTTATATGTCTGTAAGGTTCAGCTCTCCAACACTCTCCAATGTCCGCCGGTGCACGACGGTCGCCGCCCATCATTAGTCACAACTAAACTTCTGCTGGAGAGTGAAAGTTACGTTGAGTCTTGAGGTGCGCAGAGATACTATCTGCCGCAGCCTGATTTTAGTTCCACGCTATTTAGATAACCGCCCCATTTAAAATCTCTCTCTCGATCCTAGTAAAGGAAAAAAAAGGCTAGAGTTTATCATGGACGCGTCTCAGTTTTAGTCAAGCCGTAAAGTGAAGAACCAGAGCTTGTACATATTCCCACGTGGTGAGGGGTGACCCCGCGGGGCGTTCAGTTAGTACTGAGTCTATACTCAAGGTCAAGTTCCACTCTCTAAACAGAGCTTTAGCGACTCCGTCATATAGACTAGACCGCGCGCGCGATTTTTTTTTGCTGAAGCAGCTAATCGATGGAAGAGTAGAGAACAGGTGCTCGACCAAAAATCTGCTTCAGAGGCTTGTTATCAGGTATTAACAGTTAAATCAAAATATTTCAAAACATCCAGAAAAGCAGAATAACATGTCCTACGGGCTACAGCCGGGCACTGACGAGCAGACGGCGCTGACGTCATTTCAATCAGGTCACAGGGCTCTTTAGACACCTTTTCTGTAAGACCCGTCTCATACCTTAGTATATAATACCGTAAACACCGGTGATTAGTATATGATCACATTGGAGTCGCGGATCCACGAAGAGGCTGAATAAGCCTCGCGCGGACCCGCCACTTGAAAATGTGACATAATCTTACCATGCGCTTTGTTTTGTTTTTGTTTCTATTTACAACAGCAAACATTTCAAACAACCTATTGTTTTTTAAAATGATGAAAAATCAGCCCAAAAAAAAAAAGTAAACATTTTAGAGCTAAATTTGTGGAGGATAGCCGGACATGCTGATGTCACTAGACCCCTAAATTCGATATGGTGACATGGGCATTTTCTTAAAATTCGATACGACGACACGGGCACGGACATCTAAGTGACATGGGACATGTGGCATTTCTTGAGTCCCTCATGTGCCATGGACCATAGTGACATGAGGAAAAAAAAAAAAAATGTTCAAAGAGTGCATCAGAAAAGTACCATTTCAAGCCTAAACATTTCGCCAAATTTTTTTTTCTCTTGGATGGTACTCGGCTTTGCAGTGTCTGGGTCCTTAAAAATGTACCAGAATGCTCAAATTCGGGTTCTAAATATTTTCAAAAAACGTTTTCTCCCTTAGTGACGTGTGACATGGCCATTTCTTAAATTCGACATACGGCTGCATGGGGAGGACCCACCCGTCAAGAGCCCCATGATGACTCATACCCGCCGCGTTCAAACTAGCGTGGTGGTTATAGGTAGACCTTCTTTCAGTATCCACGTGACCAGATCCATCGCCGTCTCTTGAGCAACAGTAACCGAGGTAACTAGGGTTATTGTTATCCGGGCCGTAAGACGACAGTCTGAGACAGTGTGTAGTCGCGTTTTGCTCTCCCTAATACTCTAATTCAAGTCGAGTTACCGCTAACCCCTACAAAAAGAGGGTCATTTGTGTAATTCAAAAGTCGTTCCTTTGTTAGCAATGAGGGGGTCGTTCTATTCATTGATTTTTTTTTTTTTTTTTTTTTTGTTTTTTTGTTTACAACAACAAGTCAAAGTACAGTCAATCAACCGAGATCCTTTCTACTCCGTGGGGGTGTAGAAAGATCTCCCCCCTGAGGTTACAAAGCCACCTCTTTATTTAAAGAGTTACGAGTCGCAAAGTCGCTTTCGCTTTCGCTTACAAGTCACAAAGTCGCATGAAATATTCAAGTCAAAAAGTCAAATTCATCAACTATCAGCACAGTCGTTTGAAAAGCATCAAGTCACCGAAAAACTCCTCTACAGTCACCTCCGACTCGCCTCCTCCCTACCCCCCCTAAAGGGGGGTAGAGAGGAAGCGATTCCCTAGAGATCAGATAATTTTTTTTTTTCTCCCGAGCAGACCCCAAAAGCCCCCCCTCCCCCCCAAGTGCCCGCCCACCCCATAAATAGTGCCCCCCTCCCCCCCTCCCCTCCCCATGCATCTTAAAGTGCCCCCCTCCCCCCCCCCCCCCCCCCCCCCCCTCCCCTCCCCTCGCCCCTTATAGAAGCCTCCCATTAGCTAGTCCAAGTCATGTGACCAAAAGGGAAGCGTAGTCTGTCTATTGTCTATATTATGCAAATGAGGGAGGGGGTCAGGTCACGTGACCAAGGGGGTGTGGCCTATTTTCTAAATAAAGAGCGCTTCCGGTCACGTGACCAAGAGGGTGTGGTCCTATTATGCAAATGAGGGGGTCACGTGATCCATGATTATGCAAATGAGGGAGTCACCTGACCAAATGGAAGCCACTGATTGGCTGGTGATCAAAGGGGCGTAGTCTACTATGCAAATGAGGGGGTCACGTGATCAAGGGGGCGTGGTCTATTATGCAAATGAGGGGGTCACGTGACCAAATGGGGGCCCCTGATTGGCTGGTGATCAAGGGGGCGTGGTCTATTACGTAATTATGCAAATGAGGGGCGTGGCCTATTACGTAATTATGCAAATGAGGGGGTCACGTGACCAAATGGAGGCCTCTGATTGGCTGCATGTCGATTGAGTAATAAACAGTACTTAACTATAGTCCCGTTCCGATACATACTATACTACTTATACCCCCTCCTTCACACCCCACCCTCTCTGGGTGTGACGCTGGTACCATGTGGGTGTGGGATAGGTCACATAACAGTTACACTTGTACATTATGGGGTGTTGATGTAAGAGGTTATACTGGTGGAAGGCAGTCTGAGGCTGGAGATGGGAGGGGATGTATTCACAGCTGTGTTATTGGTTTATCACTGTGCACTGCCATACTGCAGGGGGGTACCCATATTCATAGAAGGACAGAAGGGTGTTTTAGTTGTATTCCACTAACATAATTAGGGCGCCAGACAAGGGAGGGGTAGCTGTGTCACTTGTCGATCCTAAGAAACGTCAAAGTCCCTTGTCGATCCCAAGAAATGGGTTTTGTCCCTTGTCACTTTAAAGAAGCAGCTTTGTTCCTTGTCCCCAACCTCAAGCATGCCCTTGTCCCTGGTCCGTAAGTCTTACAACAGGGGCTTGTCACTTTGTCGAATTTTCCCGTCTAGGGCCCTACACAGAGAAAAGAAACCGCGTCCAGGTTGCCTCCAGAATGACTCCCCTATTTAGGGGAGCCCAGGTCCTCATGTAACTCCCTTAGGTGAGTCAGAGAACTAGGTGACTCCCCCAGGTGGCTCCTTTAGCTAGGCCAGGGAGCCACCTAGGGGAGTCACAGGCAGCCTTGGCTCCCCTAAAGAGGGGAGTCATTCTAGAGGCAACCTGGACTCCGAAGATGGAATCACGGCCAATTCATATCAGGGGAATATACCTCCAAAGGAAGTTAAGCCGTTACATCCACTATGCCAGGAAACTGTGTCTCAAATAAAACATGAAAAGTAGAAGTTGGCTTTGTGATTGATAATCCAGCAGATTTGCTATGTAATTTCACCTACTAAAATATAAATCACATAGGTTTCTAAACATATTATAACTCCACCCACCAAAATCTAGTGTTAAATATATAGCCAGACTGATCCCAGATCCTAGATGAGTAGTAGATCTAAATCTGACCTCAGGCGTGACATAAACATGTAGACCGACAATGTACATGGGAGGCAATATCACCATCAACTCTAAGAATATATGTACTTTAGAGACCTTCAATGGTCAACCTCTCAGACTTTTTGGACACCATTCAGCTGAGGTGTTGAGTGCATCCAAAAGGCTGTAGGAATGAGCACTTGAAGCATAATGGCTGATGGGTGAGTCATTGTGGAGTTTGTGTGTCGGGGACAGACTGTGAAAGGGGATTCGGTGAAAGGGACTCGAGGACACGAGGCATATCTTAGATGGGGTGCCGCTTATGTCAACGGTGTGGAGGAAAAGAGATATTAGATCATTGCAAATATAGTGTAGATTTGACTTTAGATTATTTGGAGATGTTATCAAAATCCATTTGTTTCGTGTTTAGGTTTAGCTCTCCAAAATCTATAGCAATAGCTATAATCGAGACTACTTAGTATTTATTCTAACACTGTGTACATAGATGTTCAGCGTCCAGTGTGATAAATGATATGTTCTGGATACATGTCTTTAGGTCCACATTGTTGTGAGAACGGCCCCTCCTCCTGGAGAACATCTCTATGAGGCTTTTACACAGAGATGTATAGATTATACAGAAAACAGGATGCATCCCCACACAGGACGGGCACTAGACCCACTACAGCACTAGACCCAGGCATTGACAGCCCTCCAGACAGTCAATAGATAGCAGAGTGGGGAGATTGTGAGAGTGTTGTGTATAGATGAGCGTGTATGTAGGGCATGAGTGGTGGGTGACTAGTGTGTCAGTCACAGCCTTAGGATAGGATATACGAGGATAGGTTATGTAGCGCATACAACACTTGTATAGAGAAAAGAAAGGGCACAAAAGTGACTCCCTTGACAAAGTAAGGCATGTCATCAAAATAACTCTCTTTAGAGAAGGGTCACCATTGCTTGAATATCTTTTCAAAATGTGTGAGGCATTTGTTGACTCTCTCTCCCCAGAGTGAGTCAGGTTGACTCAATTCTGTGACAACCATTCCTTTCTTTGTGTGACTACTCCTGAAAAGGAGTTTTGACTTTTATGATTGTTTTTTTTTAAATTATGTGTATTATTTTCTCCCATCTCAGTCTCTAATTCTCTATCGCCCACCGTCCACTGGGGAACACTGAGGTACTGAGCTTTACTAAATAATATCAGCCAATTACAGCTAGGTGGATGGTGGCCAGTAACAACTTTAACATATCGTCAGTTCAATTGGTGCTGGTATTGGCAGCTAACAGTGGACCACCAAGGTCTTTGTTGACTACACCCTCAGAAAAGTGAGAGTCATTGTCGCTAAAACTACCCTCACCTGAGAGTCAGGCAGTGCTTGACCCTCAGGTGTGTGTACCATAGGGAGTGCACTTTCCATGCCATTGTTTTCCTCCCCAAATTCCCTAAAACTAGTAAAGGCGTCTCAGGCTGCTGGCATCAAAAGTATAGGTATTGGAATATATCTATAAATATGTAGGTACCAAACCTAGGCCGGTCTCATATAAGGCCACTCAGAAAAAATGGGAATAATTGTGGCATAACAATTTATAGCCATCTTTAGGTTGCATGGCTGGTGCGCAGATACATGTACTCATACAGTCATACAGTTTCACCATATTGCCCTACCAATAAAGGCATATTTATGTGGTGCAATAAATTAATCGATGCTTTTTCACCACCACCAAGAAAGGTTGTACTATATTATGGTAACATGGCCAAAGAAAATTAGTAGAAAGGTCGATTTATTTCCGTTATGATAGTGATCCATTTTATTATCACTTCAGTAAAAATGATCCATCTAATAGAATGTAAATTCTGTAATCAGTCACTGGCAAATTTTCAAAAGCATGTGGTTTTAGCGACGCTCACAATTATTCTGTGGGAGGGATACATAATTACATTTTTGCCTTTGTAGTTTATAGCATACACAGTCACTGTTGTCACAGCCCTGTAAGGGTCCTCATATACTAGTTTTAAACAATATGATAATTGTAAGCACCAACCTATTCTTTGATCAGATGAAATCAAATGCAATCTTAATCACACTTCTGAATTCCCTGGGGAAATACACCTGTCAAATTGTATTGAATTGATATATGGCATGCATGCTCCTGCAACGCCCCTCAGGTTCTGTCCAGGGGGGACAGGTGTGGACAAATTGGGGTATCCAATGACGATGAAGTTCATAGACATATACTTACATGTATCAGCTGCTATAGTATTGGAGGTATAGGGTTCTACTGCAGTGTGTGACCACTATCCACAGGGGGGGGTTATAAGGCAGTGTCAGATATTCAATGTGGTGGGGCGATAAGTGAAGGCTTAGTTAAGGTGTTGTAAAGGGTCCCCAATGTAAGGAGCAGCTCACTTATACATACTCATGGAGGTGCTCATGTAAATGTGTCAAGTGCTCCCATGTTGATGATGCTAAGGTGTACGTTAAGGAGTATGGCTTGTTCAGTGCTGGGACCATTCCCCTACCATCCAGGTGTGAGATGTATCCAGGCAGGTGTGTTAAGGGATATCCAATGAGAAGAGCTGCTCATATGGCTCATGTGGTAACTCCTCTCTGTGGTATTGGGCGGTGTCAGTGTGGAGGAGTGGAAATGTCCTGAGACTGCAACAGCGACTGTCATATATGGGAACTTGGGACTTGGGAAGTGGTGCCTGGTATGTATGGTGTAGGTAGGAGGGGTCGGTAGGAGTAGGGTGGAGGTGGTAGTGGGTGGGGTACTGAATGTGACCTCTTGGCACTGAGGTGGTGCAGGGATCCAACAACCTGCCTGGATTGGATCTCGTAGACATCTGACACCTGTTGCTGTACCCCTCACACCCCCCACACACGGACTGACACATGGCTGTCTCCCCCATCATCAGTATGTTTAATTTATTGCGCGACCTAATGTGATTGGTACTATCCTGTGTAAGAACAAAGAGGGAAAAACATACCACCCTGGATTGTGGTGCGTTTCCCCGTACCACCCCTATGTGTGGTACGCTTTCTGGTGCTCTAGAGAGCAATCAGAAGCCAGCATGGTGATCATGTGATCATAGATCAATGGCTGCAATGTAAACAAACCTCCCGCTGATTTAAGATGAAAACTTGCCGATTTAACAAGAAAATATGGTAGGGAGGTAGAAAAATGTCTTGTAATAAAGCTTGTATTGTAGGCTAGGTTCACGCATGCCCTGAATAAGGCCTCTGACCCATGCTTGACCCTATATTGAACAGATGGTAATGTCATAGTCGATTGCACAGTGACTCATATATGACCCCTGGATATATATTTTTCGATGTACAGGTATTCGCGGCCTCGCCCTTTTTACTAACAGTGAAAATATGATTATGAACAAGTGGACAAATGGTAATACTATTTCCAGAATGTCTCTTTGCAATTATGATAGTGTGAGTATGTCACGTGCAGCAAGACATGGCTACACCCTGACCTCATACACCACACCCTCCCTCTCCTACATCCTCCTTACACCCACAGGCCTAAACTGAGCAGCATGCTAAACTACTTGTAGTACTTGGTAGGTGCCTGTATATAGCACAAGGTATGGCCGAGCTTGACCACCATCATTTATAAACCCTATAATTATGGCCCTACTGTACCATGTGTATGGCCATAGGCAGATGGCAGCATCTAAAGTCTATATATATATATGATAGTAGGCCTACACTAAGCAGTTTACATATTGTAGGTAGATGGCGCTACCTTCTATAGCTAAACACATGGTATTGCACGGCCATCTAGGGTTGAAAGATGATGGACGTCTAGCTCTGTCATACCTTGTGCTATACATTGTATAAAGGCATTAACTCAATGTATAAGCATGCTACTCAGTTTTAGCCTGTGCTCACACACCAAGCCCCATGGGTGATCCCGATCCCTGTGCCATATGCCGGGTGATACATTGGTCACATAACAGTTACCCTTGTACATTATGGGGTGTTGATGTAGGAGGTAATACTGGCAGAATCTGGAGCTGTATGTGGGAGGGGATGTATTCACAGCTGTGTCATGGGGGTTGTGTGGAGTGTAGGGTATGATTATTAAGGCCACTCAGAAATAAACCCGGCAGTGTAAAATATGACGAGGGCGTTTTTTTATTTATTCCCTTTTTCTTTTAACTGAGGACTAAAATGTGTAGGGAAATTTAGACTTTTCATGAATGATTTTCACATTTCAGTAGTTAAGAGCGTATTGGTCTACGAAAGTTGTTATATTGAAAGTTTTTTGTAGCTCACTGCATTGTTGACATAATAAGCTTTAATTTGGTACCAAATATGCCAATATTTGTCCACTTTCTGACTTTTTTTCATCAGAAATCTCAAGATAAAGAGTACCCAAATAATGATTTTCATGATGCGCGCGGTAATGAGAATCCATTTTATTTTTTGGAGTGGCCTAAGAGTACTTTCTGCCAGGGGCGGATCCGATTGGGGCATGGGCCAGTGGGGTCAGCCCTTTCGAAAAATAATAGCTTTTTATTATGACACCTCGATCCGATCTGCCAAGTCCTGCAAGCACCACGAAGCTTTTCCTCGATTATTTGGTGTTTATTGGAACCCCTCTTTTTCAAAATCCTGAGTACACCACTGGGTAGGATAAGTCATTAATATTATATTCGGAGGGCCTTCATTACTAAGAGGCAGAATCACACATTTTGCAGAAGTACCTTGGAGGACATAAAACACTCGAATATTCCTTAAAATGCTCTGAACCACACACCCAGAGGCCTGTTGGATGTGCCATCTGTCATGATATTTGAGAAATGAAAATGAAAATATTAATTGCCTGCAGGGTCATCCCTGATCCTGATTAAAGGTGGCTCTTGAGAAACTCTGTCTTGAATATCCTCCCTTGGGCTTCATGTCTTTTATTTCTTATAACCCACTGGGTACAGAACATTGAATCAACGTTGAAATCTGGTTGTCATTGTTGAGTCAATGGCGATCCAATGTTGATCCAACGTACAACTGAATTTTGTTTACAGGACCCGTTCAATTAGGGGTTCAGTGAGGCCATATTTCAACTGATGAAGAATGACGTGAGGTTCCTTAGTGCCATATTTCATCTTATATCCTATCCTATGCTCATCTTAGTGGCTGTTACTTTGTTTAGAACTGTCATATCAAAACTGACATATATTGACCTTTTTCGAAGGAGCCATGATATGTTTATTTATTTCTTCATTCATTATGAATACCATTTGGCATTTGCTGAATGCATGTTTGTGTCACTGCACCCAGATGTTTGCCTGCAGTACAGAGACGTTATCACATACATGGTTGACCTGTCCCCGTATAGCGGCTGTCATAATACACCGCTTAGCAGGAGGGTAGGTATGGGCGTGGGTATGCGGATTAACCTTAGGCAGTATGTTTGTATTTTACAACTTATATCGTATAGGCACTAGCCAATATAAGCTGGATATTTACGGGTTTTGGATTTGATCACCTTGATATATGTACAAGTTTTCTATCTATTTCTGTATTTCTTTTCTTAGTTTTTAGTTTTGCAAGCATTTTGAGGTTGTACCCCAGCAGATTCTCAGT
Source organism: Harmothoe impar (assembly GCA_947462335.1). Lineage (NCBI taxonomy): Eukaryota > Metazoa > Annelida > Polychaeta > Phyllodocida > Polynoidae > Harmothoe > Harmothoe impar. The sequence goes on along the minus strand of OX381710.1, from coordinate 14,643,744 downwards.
CTTTGCGAAAACATGCAGGACAGTGGCAATGTCCTTCTAAAATGCCACCGGTCCAGCAGATTCACAAGTGTAGCAGGACCAAATATCCTGTCACATGTTTGGCGTTCCCGAACTCAAATAATTTAGTTGGGTTTCCAAACCTGAAATATGTTTGTCAATATACTGTATAAAACTAAGTATTTATCCTGATTTTGCCATAGATGATTACAAATAAAATGATCCTTCAATGAACAAAACTATTTTTTACTTAAAATACATGAATTGTCAAATATGTGGCTATCCGGTCCTTCAAAAATATAGCCAGTCCTGCAACACTGAAAATTTGCAGAACCGAAGGTCCTGGGAGATGAGAATGTTTTTGCAAAGAATGGCTTCCGATCGTATCTCTTTGACAGAATGATGACCAAAATAGTGATTTAACAATAGTGGTGATGACAAGAGAGTTGTATACACGTTATGTCAGCTTCATGGTGCAGACTTCATGGTAAGTACACACAGACTATACATGCCTCTGTCGGCAAGTATTGACCCTGGTACCCAGACAATAGTACTTGGTCCTTATTGACCAACCAGTAGAGTCTATAGGGTTATCTAACCCTCTGGCTGCACCAGAGGACCATAGGGAATTAATGTATTGTCTGCAGTTATAGGTCACGCGGAAGTAGACCTCCTATTAAGGATCATTCAGACTATCTCAAAATAGCATAATTCCTTGAGACGTCTTAATCAATATAAGACATATAATCAATGCTCAACCCAAATATAGAAGTGATTGACCACGACATATTGATACTGCAGCCTTCCACAGAATGGGCGTCTCTACATCAAAAATGACAGAGGTCTGTCCTAATGACATGACATTTATTAAGAATGGTGTATGGACTCCTCACCAGACTTAGTCACAGGTTGGGGACATAACCATACTGTAACATATCAAAATATCAGAGTGGGTTATCATTATAGTTTCTATGATAACTTAATAAATGAATTGCCAACATATCATCCAAATGGAACATTCTAAACTATAGTCATGAACCATTGACTATCTCATCAATAGACCAGCTCAGTCAGTTGGGTGCCGGCCTCTAAATCTGAGGGTCGAGGGTTCGAGGCTCTCTTAAGGAAACTTACTAAAATGTTTTCAAAAATTAGCCCTGAACCAACACACACCAGGGGGAGTATATGCATTTCTAAAGATTCAGAGAACGTCCACCAGGAGGGGTTAGTGAGTTTCTAAAGGTTCTAAACATGTCCACAGGGGCCCACCATCAGTTTGTCCGAATTATCCTTAAGTTATTCCTCTACGTTTCTATGTAGCATAATGCGCAATTTTGTTGACAATAGTCTTAGCCGCAGCCTATTAGATGATTCCCGCACACTATGTATCAGCATGTGTGATAGGTATGACCGTGGAAATCTCAGGAAAGGCACTTATATATATATAGGTACGGTAGTCCCATTTTGCCCTGTTTTGGATCTAAAATCGACATTTGATCACATCACCTTTTGCATTCCTTATGAAGTCCCCTAACCTTTACCCACCATGAAAGCATGTGCTCTGTTGTATCCAAAAGGTAGGGCAATTTTCAGGAAACATAAGAAGAAGGGTAGGTTTTTTGATATTGGATGATTTTATAACAAGACCATTTTCTCGGCGCCAAAACGTGTTTTTCAGCGTCTTACAGTCGTATACATCCTAGTGGACACAGGCCTATAGCAAGTAAATTACATGTTGCGGGTAATGAGAGTGTTTGGGGATACAATAAGAGGGGGGGGGCATTCCAATATTAGATGATGTAGGTGGCAGAGACAAGCTATCGGATGCAATTAAACTGACTGCATATTTGAGATGCCTGAGTTTCGCGTTGGAATTTTTTTTAAAGATTCAGATATGAACCCTTGGAGATTGGTATGTCTCAAAACAGCATGTGTTGTTATAATACGGGTACTGTATAAATTGGTGCATCATGATGACCCTTCTGGACAGTGTACGGCATACCAGGATGAGATTTACCCACCGTGGGTAAAGGAGACCCTCCCCCCGACCTCCTGGGGTTGTCAGAGCGCCCAGGAGGCTGCATAAACAGCTGGTGTTGTGTAACTGTCTGTAACCAAGTCTGTGCCCATGTCTGGGCAATGAGAGGGAGGTTTCACCAGTATTCTAGGGTTTTAATAACTACTCAAAGGATGAAATAAAAATTATTGGTGACCCTTTTTCCTCTGCATATTAAGGGAGTGTTCATTCATTGAGGAGATATGCAGGTGGATATGCAGAAGCCATCTGGTGGCAAGATTTGAAACTTGAGAAAATGCACTTTATCCTGTATACCTAAACCACACACGTCGGATGCTATCTGGTCATTATCCCTATATCCATCCCTTGCTGTGTGTGTTGGGGGGAGGCATTTTTTCCCCTCTCACCCCCCCTCCCAAAAAAGGGGACATTGTGACCCCCTGAATAAGGGGGGAGGGCTTTGTTTTTGGAATCAGGGAGTGGTTATTATTTGGGGTCACCCTTCCTGTGTGTGTTGGGGGGGGGGGGGCATTTTTTCCCCTCTAACCCCCCCCCCCCCAAAAAAAAAGAATTTGCTCTGGGGGGCATTGTGAATCCCTGTATTAGGGAAGGGGGCTTTCTTTTTGGAATCAGGGAGTGGTTATTATTTGGGGTCATTGGGGACACATAACAAGATTTCAGTCCCCCACCCCCCAAAAAAATGACATGGGGCATTTTAATCTATTTTTTTACTGAGGTGCGAAAACATGTACCGTATTAGACGTAATAAGCGCCCTCCCCTTAATAAGCGCCCCCCCCCCTTTTGGGGCATTTTTAGACTAGAACAAAGGCTCAACTTTCACGATTTTGGTGACAATTAAAGTTTTAAGTACTAAAAATACCATGAAAATAATTTTATAAGCGCCCAGGGCGCTTATTACGTCGACGGTAATGAAATATTTCACATTTTAGTAGTTAAGAGTTTAATGATCTTTAGAAAATGGGAAAATGTACATTATTTCTAGCCAACTGTATTGCTGAGAGTATAAGCTTTAAATTGATAACAGATATGCCAATATTTATAATTTTTTATCATGTTTTCATTGAAAATTTGCAAAAAATTAAGTATTTTTTGAAGTATGCCACAGTACTAAAGTGGTCAAAATTACTCTCCAGCAAGTGGTGTAGTAGTGTATGGAAGGCCGGTGCGACATTGTGCTATTTGCCAATTGCCAGTTGCCATTTGCTGGTTGTCAATTGCCATTTGCTGGTTTGAGGGTGCCATTTGCTCATTTGAGGTTGCCAATTGCTAGAAAACGTTGCCAATTGCTCAATATGGTTGTCAATCAGCAATTTTGCCATTTGTCAATTGCCATTTGCCGATTGCCATTTTGTTAGTTGCCATTTGCCAATTGCCAATGAGTATTTTGTCAATTGACAGTTGTCATGTTGCCATTTGACAGTTAGAATTGCCATTTGCTAGTATGGCCGGTTGCCAGGTTGGTAGTCCCTGGGCTAGGGTTGTCCATCTGGCCTATATTATTAGTAGGCCTGGTACCTTTCAGAAATAAATACCCTTTATTTTGTATATTTTTGGATAGAAAGGCTAGCTTTTATTAATTGAATAAATAGGCTTTATTTTGTATAAATCACTTACAAGAATGATCATAATATAGGCTTCCTTTTTAGTTTATAGGCCCATGTAGGCCTAGGTAGCCTGACCTTTAATAATATATAGACCTATTAAACTGTAGGCTACAACCCTGAGAGTAGCAAATAGCAACTGATTATTAGCTTACAAATGGCAACTGACAACCAGCAAATAGTAATTGGCAACCAGCAAATGGCAAATTGGCAATTAGCAAATAGCTACAATCAGCAAATGGCAAATAGCAAACGGCAAATAGCAAATGGCAATTAGCAAATGGCACAATGTCGCACCGGCCTTCCATAGTAGTGACCCCCACCACCCTGCAGGCCTCCTGGAATCTCTCTGAGCGTCAGACCCCAGTGTCAGATGGCTAATTGTTGTTCCAATTACGTCATGGGCCCGAGGTCGGGAAGGGCCCCATGAGGTAACATTCTGGGGTCCTCCTGGTATGCCGTACACTGTGGAGTGTATCAACCCCGTATAGTAACTTTAATCATCGGTGCTGCATTTATACATATACGCAGCGCCGATGATTAAAGTTTCTCACCAGGGCTGCATGAATGCATCATGACTACAGGGTATATGATATTAAAATACTATGCAATCCTTAAAGTGATTGAAAATAGTAGGAGAGGAATGTAGTTTTTACATGAAGGGCATTTCGGTCTGGGAATGCAATCTGTCTAAGTTCCAGGTATTATGGAGAGGTGTTTAGCTTAGATTAGCAAAGGAGTTGAATGTCTCAGAGAACTTCAGGAATTTACTTCGAGATTACCTCATTTCTTGATGGTATAGCTAGTTCAAATCACAGACCCTGGCTAGACTGCATCGGATCGAGGAGTGCAGAGAGTGATGCTGGCATTGGCCCAATTGGACAGACAAAGAGACAGACACAGAGACGGACAGAGAGAGAGAGAGAGAGAGAGAGAGAGACTAAATCAGAAAGCGGAAGAGGCAGACAGAAAAGCAGGAAAATGTCAGAAAGGCAAAGAAAGTCACATGATGAAAGAACAACCAAATCATGCATTTAATGCATTTTATTGAAAGAGATGGAATAAATAATGAAAATATTAAATAACGTCGATTTTCATTTTCCTATATAGCGAATATCCCCCAAGCTGCACTGCAAATAGTTAGCGTATACATACACAGTAGCATTTACCGTACATCTACAGTAGAATCTTCTGTAGAATCGATTTACAGTAGAATCTATTATAGATTTACAGTAAATTCTACTGTTTACCTACAATCAACTGTAGACTTACAGTAGAATCTACTGTACACTTACAAAAAAGCAACCAACATTTCACAGTGTGTTCTGTTACATTCCACGGAATATACACCATCCCATGTATTATTGGCACTATATATTCAGACACACATCCTTTATTGATAACATATGTCTACCTAGTTTATTCTAGCATCAGGATTGTGGATGACAATGCATGTCCTCCATCTAAATTTGAGAGGGCTATGTTTGTGATGCTAACGTTACCCGACTGTACCCAGAGTATCCCCAGGGACAACCTATAGTATAGGCGGGGCGGTGGGAGGGAAGGCACAAACCAGCCATTCAATGAGATATTTCCACCATTTTAGCCCAAACGATAACATTTACTAGATTTAAAGGTTCACTTCAGCAGTATTTTTCATAGATTACAATTGTCATATCGAGGATACTGAACCTGCCATCATGTACCAACACATGATCAAGGAAAGCACCTACAATAAGTCTACAAGACCGCTAGAAGATCAACAATCAATTTACTTTTCCTCACCTTTCCAAACTTTGATAAACCAATTGCATCAACTCTAGTCCCACCATTCCCCAATACCAAATCACTACCATGGAGTCTGGTCTCTATACACAAAATGTGTGACAGGATCCAGCACTCACCAAGACCTCTTAAATGAGCCATGGGCAAACTGACTGGATTTCGGGGGAAATGTTTGATGCTGTAAAACAGTATTAAGTAGTCTGTACAAAACAAAACTTACAAAGTCCAACTGCTGACGTTGCTCTTTTTACCACCATGTGCACCCCTCCCATGGTGATGTCAGTATGTTTTAGGTGTTTATCACGAGTTGCTGAGAGTTATCTGATCACACAAAAAGCCCTAGTTTATGTATGACCTTTATCACATGGCCTGGTATACAACATCTCACCGGGGGACCCACACATGTAATATCATGCTCATACACCGAAGCATCCAACGGACCGTTAGACTGTACACTCTATGCAACTGTAATATAGTATTGCATTATACTTACCAATATGGAACACATATAGTCGTATTGTAATTGCAGGTTAAAATCATGACAAATTAAATTGAATATGTTACCTAGGGGCCAGCCGCCGTGGAATCACTCGCCAGGGCTGCTTTCATGTATCATGATGACACTACTCGTTTACGACACTCCTCGAAGGGTTGGTATGATGCACCAATACAGCCCAAGCGAGTTACTCGCAAATTACATGTGAGTTACTCACTGGGACTGCATTGATGCATCAAGTCACTCGCGAGTTACTCGCCGCAACTGTTTTGGTGCATCATGATGACAAATCGCATATATTACAGACATGCAATCCTTAAAGGGTTAAAAGGTTAAGACGGCAGAAGTAGGCCTGCTTAGCTCAAGAAGAGGCAGAGGGAGTAGACTGAAGGTGTACAACCGTGATCTGCAGTAGCTAACGTGATCTGCAGTAGTGCAGATAACGGCAGACCATCCAACCGTGATCTGCATCAAATAAACGTGATCTGCATCAAACTGATTTGATCTGCTATAACCTCCAACTAGTGTCTGCATAGTTTTGTCAATTTCGGACAGTTTTCTACCCAACTTGAACCATTTTTAGAAAAATTGACCTTAAATTTGTAATTTCCAATACTTTTCTCGCCATGATGGCTATTTTTAGGAAAATTGATCTTTCGGCGATGTTTAGGAAAGAAGGAAACAATCACAGGTCCTTCCTTCCTAGGTCCCCCAGGCCGCCCCTGGGTAATGTGACCCAACCCCAAAATACTTCCTAGATGCCCCATATGTCCTTCTGCATAAATAACATTATGTACTTCTAGATACCCAAAGGCAAACACCACATAAAAGGCCTACATGTCTTCACACTGATAGAGGATGCGTTATTTTGATGCAGAACACATATTTTTGAATCACATGAATTGATGCACATCACGTTTATTTGATGCAGATCACGGTTGGATGGTCTGCCGTTATCTGCACTACTGCAGATCACGTCAGTTACTGCAGATCACGGTTGTACAGAGGGCCTCACGACCACCCCCCCCCCCCTCTAGGTGTGTCTGTAAACACCAGGCCGGCAGTCACCAGCAGCCTCCCTGGGTGGCACCCCGCCAACATGATAAGGGGCTGCTGGGGTTTTAACCTGGAGGAGAGCAGCAGAGACTGTTGATATTGGGTTAGTACCGCTGACGTGCACTCTGCCCCCAGAGAGTAACACAACCCTTAGTACTGCTTGATTATATGTATCTCTGTCACAATTAGCCAGCTCACATCAAGACTCATTTTCTTTCATCTTAGCCCCTTATCACGCTTTTCCCCATACCTTTCAACATTGGGCACCAACACTCTCCTCCTCCCCCGCCCCTACACCCTCTTGTGTGTCAAACTTTATGGACGGCCCCTTATGAAATCATGTCAACAATCCAAAGGGACTTGCCTGGTGGCTAGAAAACGAACTACCCAAACCTGTATGTTTGAGAAGCAGGATGCAGCTTAAGTCTACTAGGGTAAAGTACCCATGAGTCGGCCACTCGGCCCTGTGTTCCACCTGTGAGGTATATTGGGAACCATACTGCAGTATGGTAACCAGTATGGGTCTCCAAAAGATGGTCACAGGTTTTTTTTCTAAAGTCCTAGGCATTATAAAAGAATGAAGTCCTCACTTTCAAAATCTAAGACATCGAGCCTATTGAATGGCAATGGAAGTGGGTGATTCTTGAGTGATATGATATCAAATTTGGAACCTCCTCTACTGCCACAAGAGACATCAACATGGGACAGAGATGTAGTAAGGGATGAGACGAGGAAGGCTATGTGTGTATATTGCACCTACAGACTGACCCCATTCACACGGAGGGGTTAAGAGGCACCAGGGGTCTGCAGACCATGGGGGGGGGGGGTAGAAGTTACTAGTGGTGCAGGTGTTTTTGTTGCCACATTCTGGTACTGGATCACCAGATGGTTTTTACCCCTTTAATCCTTTAAGGATGCATGTTGCTAAAAGATTACATTTGTCGTCATGATGCACCAATGCAGCCCCGGCGAGTAACTCGCTGGTGCTGCACTGGTGCATTATGTCGACCCTTCGGGGGTGTCTTAATCCTGTATGGTCTGCACAATGCGCTTGAATGCAGCTCTGGCGAGTTACTCGCCAGGGCTGTATCCATGCATTATGACCACCAAGGGCATGATGTAAAGTGCTTTATTGCGTTGTACCCTTTATTGCCATGATGTGTGGATGTGCAGCTCTGGTTAGTTACTCGCCAGGTCTGAATTCATGCATGATGACGACCTTACACAGTTATAGTGTTGATACACCTCTGATGAGTTGGTATTATGCTTGAATGCCATTGCGAGTTATTCGCCAAAGTTGCTTTCGCATATCACTATTTAATCATTATATTCATTAGGATTCCATATGCATATTTGACTACAGTGGAAGGTAATGTTGACAAACGGCGTCATCGACTAGAGATGGGGGGAAGTCTTTAGGTATTTCATCCCTTTTGTATCGGTTTATTTGCTCCAAAAGGTAACAGGGGTTGGGGGCAACGCTTCTTGGTGGAAGCCCAGTGGGCAAACTTCAGTTGATTCAATGTTGATTCAATGTGTGTAGCAACATAATATCAACAGTTGATACAGGGTTGTCATTTTGTTGATATTGATGAGGTCATCAACGTTGATCATTCATCAGTGATTCAACATTGATATGCCCATTGTAAATCAACAACAAATAAACATAATAAAGGGATTTACATTGATTAGATATTGACTGCTGATGCATAATTTGAGATTCAGTATATTAGATACAGTATTCTTATGTAGACTCATTCCTTTAATTTATATATTTTCATTACAACATCCCCCCCTCCCCATTTCTCTAAGATTAAATGCTAATTCTAGCACTATCCAGGGTAGGGGTACATGAATGACCTCTGATGATCACGCTTAGAGGCATTCAAATCCATTTCAAACTGACCTGGTCATGACTAAGGCCTTATCTATCATTCTTAGCAACATAAAGGGTGTTTTACTGAAACCATGCATGTATTCTTGTCATTTATTTCTAAAGGTCAACCAAATGCACACACCATAGTTGTCAATGAAAATGAATGACATTTTGATCAATTGTATACATTGATGAGAAATAAGAGCTTACAATTAGGGAAAATTGATGTAGCATGGAGATAGAAATGCTAAGGAGTAGGTTGTGGAGGCACCTAGTGGGAAAGGTGGGAAAACCCATGGTTGATTCAAAGTTGATATCCAAACATTGCATCAATGTTGAAAACAGGTTGATCTACCCTGTAACCCTATATCAACCAGTTTTCAACGTTGAATCAAGGTTTTGTGCCCACTAAGAGGAAGTCCTGTAAACGTCCCATAATAAGTGTTGCCATTTGCAAACGCTCCCTCATCCAGTGAAATTGATATAATATATTAACTGAAAATCTCAGGGTCGTTATTTTGATAATACCAAAATTGACAACCTAAGGTGAAGAAAAGCTGGTCCATTCAGACCAAAGTTGTCATGATGACAACCTTAGGTCATCAGATTGGGTTGTCAGAAAGACTACCTTAAGGTTGTTGATTTAGGTATTGTCAATTTGAAGACTTAGAGTCTCAGTATTGACAGCTTTCAAGTCCACATATGCTCTAGGTTGTTCCAATGGCAACCTTAAGTTATCACACACCAAGGTGCATATTGTCACATAGCTGCCACCCAGTGTCAAGGAGATCAACTATTTCATAGTGGTTTTATTATGAGCTATGTGGTGCCAGGATGCAGAGTTGTCTTTATACATTTTCGTTCATTACCTTCACACACTGGCAAATTATGGTACTCAGATCAACAGAAATACATCAGACTATAAAAAGGTTGCCCTACTGGAGGGGGCACTGATTAGTGACTACATACATAGACCATTCTCTATAGGGCAGTACTGTCATCTGCCATAATCTATTATGAAAACCTAGGTCGTCACCTTGACGAGGTTCAGTTTCTCCGGGTTTTCAGTGTATACTCCATATATCATATAGCCTATGCCCACCCACGTGTTGGCTTTATTGTGAGCACACAACCTTTACTGGGTGATGTATATCAAAGCTGTGAAAGGCACATGTGGCAACATCTCCAGCTGTATTGTTCCCCGGGGATGTATTTCCAGCCTCTATAGAAATACAGGCGGCACATTCGTCTGATTAATTTGCTTCATAAATGATTGACGTGAGGGGGGGGGGGGGGGGTCCAGGGACATAAATCGCATATGAGTTTGCTCTTTAGTCCAAATGAGAAGTATGTTATCACTAAAATCACATTAGGTAAGCCCTCCATCATATTTTGTCACCGTGTTTGTGTATACAGGATTAAAGAGAGGCGTATGAAGCCAATCTTCATCGGTAGGGAGGCAGGGGTGCCTACTCCAACCAGATTTATGTGTTGGCCTTTATGCATGACGCTGCATATACACGCTTATATTGAAACTGTATTGAAAAGTAATGTTTGTGCCAACTACTAATCAATTATTTTTGACCACGGGCTATATGGGCTGTATACTCTATCCACCAGGGGGCGCCATCGCCTTTTGGGGGACAAGCACATGGCGAGTGGATCCTCTTAGTATTATTTGCTCTTTGGTATAATGTAGTGGGCTTTTGTAAGCAATGTGAGTGACTGCCCTCTCACCACCTGCATGGCCCTGTTTGAGCCACTCACAGACTTACCACACTGGTATAGAGTGTCATGAGCACCACACCACAGGCTTGTGTTTATAACCAGATGATGACAGGCCTCACAGGGTCATATCACATCACACACGGTCTGCAGTATACAGAATCTGGGACCTGCTGGCAAGGCCGACAAAGGGCTTCCTTAATGAGCTCATAGCTGGACAGGATAGCCAATGTCTTTAGTAAATTAGCAAGGCAATAACATCTGGGGTGGGACTGGTGTTATCTTCAAGGGTGTCCACTGTGAGTTGTAAAACTGATGGTAAATGTGGTAACCAGGAGGATGCAAAGTTCATAGATAGTGCTTGCAAATGACACTTAGGGTAAGTGTTGTCTATACGTTAATTGATATTATCAATGTGGACCATAATGACCAGACAGTCGGGGGGCTCCCAGGCAAGTCCCAGATTCTGTATACACATAAAGTCTTGGTCAGCTTATAGTAGCTGTATCCGATTTTCCCAAAATTCTAAATCTCATTTAAAAGTGTTTTATAAAACAGTAACAGTATAATATTGAAGGGAATGGCTGTCAATCAAATTTGATATTTGAGTAGTAATTTGTCAGAAAGGGATCATATATGATCCAAACATGGCATCCTCAAGTGTATTTTCAATGGAGGAATAAAACAGTGCACAATGCTTTTCAAAATGGCCATATATTGGGCAATAAAATCAAAAATGGGTGAAATGGTAGGGAATAAGGGTGAATGGACTACATATGGAAAGAGGTATGTCATTTGTTAACATCTTGACTCAATATTAAGTAAAAATTTATTGTTGAGCCCTTATGATCGGATGTAGTAACTTTCATGTGACTGCCCTAGACACTTCTATAGCTTCTACACTGGTGGGACTCTTATCGCAGGTGTGGTCCAGGAAAGTGTGAGCTGTCCTTCTTTTTTTATTCAGCCTTTGTATCACCACTAAAGTCACATTTACCAAGCACGCCGTCATATCCAGTCACGGCGACTGTTTACGTTGGGTGGAGCCCGGGATGGAGCTATAGACCAATGCAGCAAGAAAAGATGACTTAATTTTCAGAAAAGTAGTTTACAAAGTTTTTGAACATTCCTTTTGTGTAACTGACAAATACATATATATAACCTCAGAATCCGTCATTCTTATATGTACTATTTGTAAAATAATTGTCCTGTGAATCTCCTGGTATGAGATAGTTGCAAACATAGCAATGCCAGACAATAATTATTATGAGGATTCTGCTAAAACCAATGTAAACACAGCTTTATTATAAAAAAAAACTCACCCTTTCTTGTTACATCGGTCTTTAGACAGAAGGCGCCGATTGATATCATATGGGCCATCTACTTCAAAGTTACCATCTCTAAAAGGCGAGGCAATAATAACATCTGGGACCTTGATGGGTCAAAAGCACAGGGATTTATGTGTATAGCCAAATAAATAGCAGATTCTAGAGCAAGGATTTATTCTATATCCCACTGTTGCTGTATTTTTTCCTAGAATAATGTCATACGTTAGAATCGCTCTGACAAGAGAATTGCTTGTTAGTGTTCAGAGGAAAAAAAGAATAAAGTCAAGTCATCAAAGATAATTTTGTCTTCCCATTCTCCTCATGGAGATGAATGTCTATTTGGTTGAAAGGGTCGACATGAATAATGAAAGACCTAAGCTATTCTATCCATTTAGCCCCAGCTACCATCCCACCGCCACCACACTCACATCCCTCAGGACCTTCCCACAGGCCTTTGTCCAGTAGCACCGGAAGTAGGGGGCCATTCAACCGGAAGCCACTCAGTCACGTGACTGAAGCCACTTTACACTCACCATCAGAGGTCTAGCCGCAGGCTGTGTGTGTTGTGAATACGGCAGGTGTGTGCTTGGAGAGTGCCGGGAGGTGGGTTTGCTGTTAAATTGGCAGAGGATGGGGTTGGTCTAGAGCACAGAACATACCCACTAGATTGTCAAATGGTAAAAGAAAGAGGCGTCCCAATGTAGATTTCTCTGCTAAAGCCTAAAATTAAAATTCTATAAAAAATTGCCATGAGCAACATATTGTTGTTACATTTTAAAATCGAAACGCCTGTTAAACCCAGGCATACAACTGCATTTAGAGCCTATGCTAAAATAAAAAGAATTTAACTAATAAATGAGGGATTCTCAATGAGCCAACAATAAGAGTTATGGGGGGTTAGAAAAAGAGAGGACGGTCAGGAAAAAAACGAGTTATTGACTATTGACAGTTTAGAACTTGTACCAAATTAATGACAGCATTGGAGATGTAGGAATCCTTTGAGGGGAGCCCCTTTATAATATGAAGGGTCCGTTCCCTAAGGGGGTGGGGCAATTATAAGCAACATGGACTCGGGATGGACTCATATTCAGCTCCTCAGGATGACTCATTAATTACTCCAGTAACGAAAAAGTCGAGAAGTTATTTAAAAATAAATCAGTTAAAATCCCAAAAATTTAGAAAAAGAAAAGCTAGGATCAGGTTGCCGGAAAACACTTTTCCTATAATTTACACCAAGCAGCAAAATACCATGACAAATTACCATCTCTAAGTGTGGCTACACCTCAGTGCTTCCACCTATGTTATCTCAGTCTCACTAACTAAGACTGTGTGTGTTGGCAGGTGTCCTATGGGGTATTAACTGTTGGCATTACAGTCAGACTTAGCAGCCAAACACGACCACAAGCCGCTTGTTACAGCTCACACAATGTCCCGTGTGGATAATGCTGACAATTGGGTTAACTTTGCTAAATGATGCAGCTTATTAGCAATGTATTGGTATTGAGAAAAAGGTTCCCCAATGACGCATATAAATTTACAAAATGTTTCTCGTAATCACCTCTTTCATGGCCTAGTATATATATGCGTCATCAATATTGTAATTCCAGTTGCAAGTGCAGAAACCTTTACAACTGCCCGCAACTATTTTGATACGCATACATTGCCCTCAATCACGTTTTTGCTACATTGATACGCTTACATTGCCCTCCATTACGTTTTTTAACTACCCTCATTAGTTTTCCTTGCGGCACGTGGGAGGTGTCCCTGCTGTACCGTCACGTGCCACAATATTAGTGCCTGCTGGTCCCGTGCTGGGAGGCTGTGGGTGTGTGTTGTACAAATAACGGGGTCTCTAGCTATAGCGTGGTGGGGCACCAGGGCTGTCGGGGACACATGGAACACGTCGGTACCTGACAGTAGATGTATCTGCACATTTATGTTAACCCTTTAAAGACGGGTGATGGTAAAAGATGACATTGGTCGTCATGATGCACCAATGCGGCCCTGGCGAGTAACTCACCGGTTCTGCATTGGTGCATCATGCTGACCCTTTGGGAGTGTCTCAATCATGGAGGGTCGGCATGATGCTTGAATGCAGCACCAGGGCTGCATTCATGCATCATGACAACCAAGGTTATGATACATTAAGGCATTATGCTGTCCTTAAAGGATTAACTTGGGTTCGGGTATAGCAAAGTATGTTGAACCTAGGAAAAGGGTGCTCCTTGTTAGGACTTTCAGAAACGCTTTAAATATCAATGTTCTTCTTTTAATCATCCATTAAAGTGACATATTCGGTAGGAGATATCACGCGATGAAAGAGGCTGGGGCCAAAGAGCATTTAATTTCTGGCAAAATATTATTTAACATCTTTCATGTCATTCAAAGTGAATTCTTGCTTTATGCTTTTTTCCTCTTAGATATGGAAATTGTCCAGGTCTGAACAAAACTTTTCATGACCAAAGAAACGCTTACTTACACATAGTGTTCAGATACTCGTTGACAGTAAAATAAATAGTGCCCATATCAGTGCCATCACTGGTTAGCCAACACTACATCAGACAGTATGGGATTAACTGGTAACTTAACTCACCTTGACTCCCTCCTTAACCCCAACTACACTCCTACACACACCCCTACACCCACCCCTTCCTCCCCCAAGCCCGCTGACAGACGGCCTTGACACTGGTTGACTTTGTGACAGGATAAAAAAGGCCAGGTTTTTTTTTGATCTAGGTCCGTGTTTACCCCGTGGGCGGAAACCATGGCCGATCTGCTCCGTCTTGTTATTGTGAGCTGCTCTGAGCAGATCGGGACGTGCTTAGGGGAGGGGGCTGGGGGAAGGAGAGATTGCTTACCAAGGGGGACTTGTGGGTGTGTGGCATACATGTCATGAACGTCTACTCGTGGAGTTCTACTTTGTTGTATTTGCCATGCCAGAAACAACCTATCTATATCACATCGTTTTGATACACCTACAGCTGGGACTCCACTACCCAGGTTTCTCGTCTGATCGGACCTATTTTCACAAATCAGACTCAAACAGATTAAAATTAAAAACAATGTTATGCCTCAGTTTGTTTATATTTAAATCTGTGTGGGTCTGATTTGTGAGAATAGGTCCGATCAGATGAGAAATTCGGGTAGTGGTTTCCTAACCTAAATCCTCATGTTATAATTATCAAATTACTTTACTGGGATATTACATGTGTGTATACAGCTTTTAGTTGGGGCTCTTTAAGTCACACCTTCATGAAAAAAAACCCACAAAAAAACCCATTGGTATCTGGTTAAACCATCAGTTGCCTGGCAGCCATCTTTGATGGCTAGGGCAGTAACCGTGATGATTTACTGACATCCAGGAGATAGGCATATCTAATCACAGATTTGAGTGTTTTCCCCACATTTCCTCACACCTCTACCACAGGTCTGGATACCTGCCAACCTGCTATCACCTGCAGTGTATTACCTATCGTGTTGACACACCGGCAACATACAGGTGTACCCCTCACCCCAACCCCCCACCCCCAACCCTCACCCCCTCACACAGATAATCTATAGGTTTAAAAGGTTAGTCAGTAGTGGCTATGTCAGGTTCAGATTGGTCGATCGTATAGGGAGTCAGAAAATGACTGAGAGACCCTTAGTAATATGTTGGCTCCCCATATGCCCAACCTATGTTATTCAATGCTATCAGGTTAGTCAAACTGACTAACCCACCTTAGTCTTTTCTTCTTTATGCGTATAAGGGTAAGTCATTTTGAATAAGGCATAGTTTTCTTTTTTGCCTTAGTCATTTTTGGATGTATAAGTTTGTCATTTTGTGTAGGTGAGCAGTAAAATATAGATTTAACTGTTAGCTTATGATAGAATAAACATACTTTCTTAAAGCTAGTCATTATTCCGTCACGCGAGTTTATTTATCTTATTTTCTTGAAATGAGAAAATTATTTTTGGCTGCATCCACCCACCCTAACCCTATATCTGCAGGTATGCATCCCCAAGGTATAGGAGCCCCAGGTGAGAACCTTGGGCGGTAACCCTGGGTGGGACACACCCTAAACCATTAACCTACCTGCCCCCGGGCCCTAGGGTCATCGTGGTGAGTGGGTACATGGTAGTCAGGGGTAGGGGATGGGGTGAGTGATAGGTGGAAGGATCTAGGCACCCGGTGGTTGGGGTCAAGGTGAAAGGCTGAGTGGAAAGTGGAAATGACTAACCAGCTAGTTGATAATCGAAGAGTGTGGTTGTTCGAGTGAACAGTTGATTAACTGCAGGAAATTGTAAAAAGGAGGAGTGAGTGTATGAAGTGACAAGGGAGATGCCAAGAATAACATAATGATCAATAAAAAGATGTGTTTCATGGTACATATCAATAGATGGCTAGACAATTTTAGCAATATCTAGAGGTCATAGGGAATAACCATAATATCTAACCAGGGGTCTTTATCTCTTGATCAAATATTTGAGTAGTTTGCTATAAATATTTTCTACATGCTGAAGATGGGATGGGGGGGGGGGGTCAAGATATCAAGGAGTAAATAGGACAAGTGAGCAGATGATACAAAGAGAGTGAGCAGTACCGAGCAAGTGGCTGAGCTGGTGAGAGGCACTGACAGGGGAGTGGTATAGGTGTGGTGGTACATGATTGCTGCCCGGTGCTGCCCCATCTACCCTGTACACCGATACACGCCCCCAGGCTGTGCTGAGTTATTGGTAGTTTACTGGGATAGCACTCAGCCAAGTGTTCCGTGTAAAATAGCCGGTTACTTATGCCATATTAATATCAATATAGGTCATACAGTATAGGAAATATCCAAGATATCAAACCAGGAGTCTCTACTTCTTAATTAAATATTGGATTGATAGTATACACTTTCCGATATTGACATATTGAGTAGATGAAGACATTGATTAGCATGTCACCTATATTTCTCAGTAGGATTTTCTAAGCCTATTTCTTCCCGTGAATGGCAGGGGTGGGGATTGGGCCAGGAGCAAAAGGTGTTGTAGATTACTGACAGAACACACTAGTGTTCATCACTCTGCACCTAACACTGTCCTCGTTAACACAGTAAGAAGGTGTGTAGGAGTAGGTAAATAGTATGTCTCCCGTCATCTCCTTTGTCACTCTCATACTGTTCCCATTAACAAAACAAGACGTGATGTGTAGGAGTCAGTCAACGGTATGTCCCCCCTTACACATCACCACAGTGAAGGGGAAGAAGGAACCCCTGCTTAAACACAATAACTCTCTAACATGGTCCATCTAATAAAGTAGCTCTTCCACCGGGGACTTTCCTGGTGACTTTCCTGGGGAGATATTTTTCAAATGGGTCGTGTTCTATTATACAACCCTTGTACAGAGGAGAAGTGTTCTGTGTATGTTATATGGTGCCATCCCATCCTGTCAAAAAGCATCAAGTTTTATAGAGTAGATTTGTGTTGAGCTGACCATATACCTTGAGATACTGACCCAAACTTGTAGTTATTCATGCATGCTACGCTCTCTAGTTGTATTTGGGTTAAGAGTAACACATAAGGTGTACAATTATACACAAATAGAGGCCTTATGATGCATGAATATCTACAAATTATTCTCAAGATACCTAACCCACTCTAGCTTGAATCTACAACGCTAGAACTCAGTAAATTGATCCGAGCTTGTGCATACCCAAGCCAATCCAACAGGGTTAGCTTGGGTATGCACACGGTTTGCACAAGCTCCTATTTTCTGACCCCTGGAGAATCATTGATTGTTCCCAGGTGGGCCCTTAGTCGTGCCACCTAGTGGTAATATGCATTAAGATATTAATTGCATCAATCCATGTTGCACTAAGGATGATTCCAACCTGTACATGCAACAAAGGTAGCCCAGGGAACAATTTCCAAGTCCTCGAAACCCCATTAGACTGAAGCAAAGCTGGCCTGCCCTGGAACGTTTGCATTTATGAAAATTTAAGATGCATGAAAGGAGCACTTAAAGCTCAATAATGCAATATAATTGTCCTGGAAAGGACATGACTGCATTTAAAGGTAGAAACCAGGGTCTATGTATACCGCACCTGATGGCAAAAAAAATGTAACTACCTATAATCATGATAAAATCATATTTCTCTCTTGTACATGTCCTAACTCACCTCTACTAACCCTTTATAGGCCACATTATGGTGTTCTACACATCTTGTCACTGTTTTTCATTGTTGCTAAAAGATGCGCGCAACTCTATTATAGGTGTTTAGACCGACTAGAAAATATTTGAATAATTCCCAAACCGTATTAATTCATCAATGAATTACTATCATTTTGGTAGTCAAATGCATCACATGATCTTATGTACAGATGGCTAGGGTGTTGGTTACATATTGTTGGCACTTTTATTTTCTGTGTTGCAAAATGTAGAAAAAATACAATTTTCTTGATTTGTGTTTTTTTCCAAAATCGGCCATGGCTCTTTAGTTAACTGTGTTACTAATGATCTCCTCTAAACATCTTAGATGTTTGGTTGAGGTATTATTGGTCAAATTTTCAAAAAGTGGAAAAATGTTGAAAAAATAGGGATTTTCCCATAGTCGGCTGTTGTTAAGGGTGTCCTATCTTCAATTGCCAATATATCAAAATCTAGCACTATGAAGCATTGATATTTTTTGCTGTTATTATATCATCATGTATCAAACTAATATAGTCCCAAGTAATTAAAGGAAATTGTTGGTAGATCAAAATTGATCGAACCCTGGCTTCTACCTTTAAGTGGCATTTACTCGAAACAAATGTGCTCCAAGTGTTAATTCAAGCATTTTCAATTTACTTAAATGCAAACATCCATGCAGTTCCTACACTGAGTCTTCTCAAATTGCCACAAACAGCACTGTAATCGACAAATATGTGCCCTAAAGCACACGCTTCACATATCAGCACTCACTATCACACTAATTTGCTGGCTGGAACCCATGATAACGAGGTGATAACAACTGTGCAATAAAGGCAATCTATGTACCACACCCACATGCTGCTGAATGGTGTGAAGCACCATAAATATTAAACACCCCCACACCATAACAATAACCGGGCTATTTAGGCCATTTGTAAATAATGTAATGAGCGAATCTACCACAAGTAGGGCTATCAAATTGATCTATGGGCTAGCTGCGGGGCATATTAATGTAAAACCTCGCGTATAAGCCGCGGCAAGTACGTGAGTCAGATCAGCCGTGCGGCTTTAATATAGGATCAGCCTATGGTCAGAATGCGGCTTATATGCGAGTTTTTTCTACTATGGTACAGTACTAAAATCGACATAATCAACCTCTGGTGCGGCTTATAGGATCTGCCCAAACTCTAGATGCGGCTTATGCAAAAGTTAGGCTTATACGCGAGGTTTTACAGTACATTCAGATGAGATTGGGGCTGGCGGTGTCCAATCCTCAATATCAACATGACGTATGTGGTACTGGTATAATGGTAATTGACCAGAGAAACGTCCCACACTGTAAAACATTGTAAATGAGCCCAAAGAAAACTCCATTTAATGCAGTCTTTGCGAAAACATGCAAGACAGTGGCAATGTCCTCCTAAAATGCCACCGGTCAAGCAGATGCACAAGTGTAGCAGGACCGAATGTCCAGTTCGATGTTGGGCTTTTCTGAGCTAGAAGAAAATTCAGTTGGGCTTCTAAAGCTGAAATATGTGTGTCAATATACTGCGTCAAACTATATGTCTATCCTGATTTGGCCATACATTTGAACAATACTATTTCATACTTAAAATGCAGAAATCATAAGATATGTGGCTATCTGGTTATCCAAAAATGTAGCCAACCCTGCAACATTGAAAATTTGCACGACCGAATGTCCTATGGGATGAAAAAGTTGAGATCAGAATACCAATCTTATTGTCAAACAAGCGTAAACTGAACTGGCCTAATGCTAATATATTTAGGTCTAAAAATACGAATTCAATCAATCAATTAGTTGTTTTAAAAAATCAATTAGATAATCAATCAAACAATTAATCAATCAATTGGAGAACCCCTATCTGGGTGCTAACACAATATCGTGAAGACCACAACGGCCTGGAGGGACAACCTCCAGCCCCAGGGTCCGGCACCGACCAGCGCCCACTGTGTCAGGGAATATCGATCTGCAAGGATGTATCTGTTCTGGCATCCAGCCAACTCTGGGGGAGGAGGGTGGCAATTAATGCACAATACATTAGTATAGTGGAGGTAGGCAGCTGCCAGCAGTGGCATTACCTATAGGAGCATTGCTCCTACCGACAACGATAAGAAATCCACTAGCTTTTATCTCATTGGAAAGTCATTTTATCCAATGACCAGCGCCTCTGGAGTGTCTGTTCGAAGGGAAAGAATTGGCCTAGGTTGGGCATAGATCTAAGAAACAATGATTGACGTCCTTTATGGGAATTTGACTTGACTGCTTTTCTGGTCAACTCACCTTGCATCGGACATATACCTTGAGGCGGACACTTTCTGTTTATTCAAGCATCTCTTTATTTGTCAATAATGTTTACGTTTACGTTCTTTTCTTATGAACAAAGGTGTCTGTCCTACTCCTGGTGAATCTACACTAGGCCTATATCATACCGAAATGCCTTCATTCATTATGGAATTTAACCATCTCGTATGCACAGTTGAGTCCTGACAAGTTATCTGTTAGTTCTGTTTCCATGCATCAAGCCGACCCTATGGGGTGGATACACTCCTGAAGGGTCGGCATGGTGTGTTAATACCGTGCTGGTGAGTTACCCGCGGGTGCTACATTGGTACATCATGAACACAAATCTACATGAACATTGGCGCATCGTCCGGTTCTCAAAGGTTTTTAATGGGTTAAGGGAATAACGATTACTCAACTATCGGGGGGTTGGTTGATTTCAGTTCGGGACGGGGGGGGGGGGGGGGGGGTGGCTTCCAGGCCCTCACGTGAAATCCACCAGCCTCTACTGTAGTTAGATAAGGTGTCACCACCCTAAATCGGGTCACTTCCGGGTTTACTGGCCAAAGAGTCGCTTATGAACTTTGTTATTTTGCGGAATTTAGCCTATAGGGGAGGGAAAGAAGGGTTAAATATATGGTCATTTGTTATTAGGGTGATCAGAAAGTGTTTATTTTATAGTCCTAAAAGAAGGATTTATCTACTCCCTATAAACAGTGTAGGTTTATGGGGGTGAAACGGCCCTATAGTGTATCTATACGCTGCGTAGGGCGCTCTGTATAAAACCACTACCCCGTTACCATGGCGATTCATGCAAAATCTAGCCTAACTTTTTGGGGTCACACCCGTTATATATTTTTCTGCATGTCATAAGCTAAAATTTGGTATAGGTGGCTAAACACTGTGAGAGTTTTAAGTGTCTGAAATGGCAGGTCGACGGTGGTCAATATTGAAATTTCCGAACGCGGCCTAGTGCTTTAGGGTGGTGACACCATAATGACTACTAGACCAATGCAGCAGAATCGTCATAACATTGCCTGTAATGGCTATGTTGTGAACCTCTCATATCAGGAGATTCAAATGACAATTATCTTTCAAATGATGTATATCAGAATGCAGCATGCTTAGGTTATAATTGTGTATTTGTCTGTCACATTCGAAAAATGTTCAAAAACTTTATCAACAACTTTTTTTTAAAAGTCACCCTTTCTTGCTGCATTGGTCTATATAACATAGGCGTTTCTGATGAGGCTGACTGCAGCGTATCAGACCGTGATCTCCCAATGCAATTCACCAGGGTTCAAGGCAGAAGTGTAGGGAATGGGATGTTCCAGCTGTGGACGTGAAAACAGAGCTCTTCGCAAAGTATGGATCTCCTCATTTATAATGACATTAGAGACCAGCATTAAACCTCAACTGTAGACGATTTGTCTTGATTTGCGCATGTTAGAAATCCCAACGATATATAAATTGGTTAACGATATACATTTGTGCATGAACACAATGCCCATGAAGGCATTAACATATATTGATTTTTCTTCAAATTAGGGGGTCGCCCTACCGAGAGAGTTCTCAAAGTGACAACGATTTCAAAGTATATCCCCTCTATTGTTTTACACGGTAATTCCATGGTATATGGCTCATGCCTCCAGGTCTCCTCCCACTTGGAATCATCCCCCCAGGAATTTCCCCCTGGAGTTCTCCCACCCAGATCTCTACTCCCACTACCCACCCTCATCTGGTTGATTCTTTGGTCCAAGGGTCATTATGTTGTTTTGCCTCAGTCATTCTGGAATAGCACTTGGTCTTGCCTGACCAATTTCCCTATGGCCAACCTGGGATAGCCACCAGAGACTAATAAGAGCAGGGGCTGTTAGATTATCAGTATGGCTCGTGCCTGTACCTACCTTCACTGTTGTCATCCAGAGATGCCGTCAGGTCCCCCTCACCCCCAGCAGCTAGTACTCCCATCCTCCATGGTAACAATGAGTGCGGCCATCTATGCTGTTACCCCAACATGTAGACGGGGTGAGAGGCATTGCCGTCAGAACCCGCCTCTCTGGCACTGCTCCAGCACTACCCTGTAGGCTGCTGACCACTGGTACCATTCCGCAGCATAGGGAGTGGTCCGAAGCCCTCTCTGGGGGGTTCAGGTCTCTAGCAGAGGCGTCCCTCTCCTAGCAGATTCTCTGCTTAGACCAAAATCCAACTGTACTTTATCATACAGTATCCACCGGTGGATGAAGATGGATGTGTCCATACAGAGTGGTGGTACACCTTGTCCTGCGGTGCCACCCCGCTACAGAATGCTCTGTCCCTACCCCATACCCTACCCCTCCTGCACGGGGACAGTCCCTCAGGGCATGGTCCTTACTGCCTTAGAATGTTAGTTATCCTGGCACGACGAAATGGTTAATATTGAAGGTTTCCGAAATGGGTAGTTTGGTATCCAGAGGGTTACAGTAGGGGTGCTGGGTGTCGTACTACGTGTTGGGTACAGGGCGTTTATTGACACTGCCACCGTTCAGGCTTCCTACCCCTCCTGCAAACCTTGCTGCTACTGCTGCTGCTGCAATTGCTCCCGCTATAGTTCGTCTGGGAGAACCTGGCGAGGCCGACAAAGGGCCTGGCTAATGTGTTCTCTGTGAGAGCCTTAGGCTATAGCTATAATCAGTGATAAAGCCTCAAAAAAATCTCATCATCTCATGAGGTCCTCCCTCCAGTGTATTTAAGTGTTGATGAAACCACTCCTCCTGTCCCAAAATGCTATGGCCTATAATGACACCACCATGAGGCTAGCCTCCTCCTGCAGGTATTAACATTACCACTAATAAAGGTCCTAACACGTTCACAGTCAGGGGGCTCGCCAGGTAACGCCAGACAAGGTATAGTACTGCTGCTGCTGCTGCTCCCAATAGTACGGCTGCTGCTTCTGCTGTTTTGTTGATACTGCTTCTGCTGGTGCAGGAGAATTGCTCAAGTCTTTGACCTAGATTACCAGTCGTGCGTAAAGCTTCCCTCTACCCCAGGCGCTACAGCACTGAGCCTTGGTCAACCCAAACAATGCAGGAGGGTGCGGGGAGGCTGAGGAATCATAACACAGTCCTAGTGTTGCTGTAGGGGGCGTTGAGGGCTTCTCTTCTATGTTACTGCATACAAGCGAAAGTAGGGTGGGAATTGGGGTGGAGTATCCGAGGGGCTATTAGGTCACTTCTCATTGTGAATACAGGATACTTCAAGACTCTCTCTCCTGAGAAAGGGCAGTTTAGACTTTGGGCATTGCCTCTATGCTAATATGTTATAGCTCATTGAAGCCCTAGTTTGTCAGAATTAAGGTTGACATGGAAATGGTTGACACTTGATTGAAGGACGGTGTCCTGTCTATTGCTGCTGCTGCTGCCCTTATAGTGTCTGTTCCTGCTGCAGCTGCTGGTGCTGTTGTTAACACGGTTCCTTACAGTACCTCTGTATCGATGCCTGCCAGTAGCTCCTACCGGCTCCTATCCATTACCCTGTGGATGATGGCTGTGGTGGTAGACATAACTATTGGCAGGTCGAGGTTCATATCTGGCACTGGCAGGCCTTATATGTCAGCTACTGCCGGTGCTATGAGCTCGTGTTGATATACCCTTAAAGCATAGGTGTCACTGTTGACAGTAAGGCCGGGTAGGAGGTGTGTCACATGAGCTGCTCAGTGCATGTTGACAATGCTATCCCTCCTGCTGTCACAACTCACATGAGCTACTCACTGCTTGCTGCCAATGCTATAGTTGCAGCTGTCACTACTTGCTGCCAATGCTATTCCTGCTGTCACAACTCACATGAGTAACTCACTGCTTGCTGCTTGCTGCCAATGCTACTCCCGTTGCTGTCACACTCACATAGCTGCTGCCAACCTCCCTGTCACATCCACATGTCCCAAGGCCCTCTATATAAGGACAATAAGGAGCAGCCCCAGACAGCTCCAGCTGCTCAGGCCTGCTCAGTGCTGCTCATACCCACGTCCTGGTAGTCCCCTCCCGTCCCCAGCTTACAGCCCTGCCCCTCACTCCTCTGCTGCTGACTGGGGCAGTGTCTACAGCAGCCTGGGCAGGTCTAGGCAGGGCCCCACCCTTATACGCCACCCGTGGTGGTGGTGATAGGGTGAGGGAGGGGCAGGTATGGGGGGCCTGGGCGGCAATAATCATACTTGTATCCATATCGTTGACCACTGGGTACATTTACGTTTGTGAAATGTCCTCACTCTTAACCAGCCAAATGTTTTATTCTCTACTGTGGTGACAGAGTCACCAAAGGAGTTATGCATTGAGCCCAACGAGGGAGGGGAGTGCTTTTCCGTAATTTTCCTTTTTCGTTGACCAATACCATAAGCATATGAAGAGCAACCACTATATCATATGTACCAGATATATGAGTTGGAAGGAGGAGGGGTACAGCACAATATATTAGTATAACATTTAGTCTGATTTCCAAGGCTGGGAAATCATTCAATTATGTGAAGATGAATAAATATCCCCAAGTCGAATTCCACGCCCACTACATCTCCCAGGTACTTGACTATCCAATAGTGCTATTGATGTGAGTTTTCATGATATGAGTTTAATTAGCAAAATAACCAATCTGCAGACTTGCTTGTTACGACCACAATTGTATATTATGCATATTGGGAAGAGGGAAAATACAAGATAGTAAACTTTTCAAAAGTTGTTCAGAATAGTAATAGGATCATTATTATCCAGATTTAATTAGTATAAATGAACCCAATGACAGAATCTACAAAGTATATTATTGGGACTCGTATAGGCTCAGGTTTACCTCTCTTGGGTCGTCCAAAAACTATCAATCTGAACGGCAACAAGCATGCCAAGAGAAACGTTAATACATCAGTGGTAGATCCAGGATTCCATGGAATGGGAGTGAGAGGGGGCTATTGGGAACTTATCTCCCTATCAATATAATATATAGGGCAGCCACTGTGCAGCAAGGGATGGAGGAGGTAGTGAGGCGGCAGAAAGAAACGAAAGCAAGAAAGGATGGAAATGAAAATTGAAAGGATGGAACAAGGAAGGAAATATATAGATAATATTTACAGTTCTAAACACATGTCTATCACAGTTGGCCCGGGAGAACAAGGGAGACTGTCTGCCTGTATATTGCATCCGATCACTAGTGGTATAAGTAGCATATAGAACAGCCATAGCCTTTGTACTTATTATATTGACCACAGTCACTGCTGAGTACACTCGGCTCTGACTCGTGATCAGCCTTGACTGTCAACAATATAATGAGTACAGGACTGTAGCTGTGCAATAGCTACTACGTAGCTACACCAATATTCTTTGGCTCCATACACAACTAATCTTTCAGTCACTATAGTACCTTACCAAGTTGGTAATTTCTTAGCCCCCTATGCGACAAAACTAGGTTAGCTGATATTGTCAGGTTGGTCAGTACTGACCAACTCACCTTAGTCTTCTCCTCTTCAATTAGTTTTAGGCTTAGTCCTTCTGAGTAAGACACTAGTCATATGATTCTTTAACCTCAGTCATTTTTGAATAGCACTTGGTCATGCCTGACCAATGTCCCTATGACTAACCTGGGATAGCCACATCAGACTAAGGGCCGGGGCATTTAGATTTTCAGTGTAATATTACATGAATTCATTGACCCGCTCTACATGTATATCAGGTAGCTATATGTGGCAGGAGAGCTGCACACGGCGAGATGGGAGCAGCTCCCATAGAGCAATGGCATCCTGCCAGCTGATGTATGCCCCTCCCGCCGGGATCCACACCAATCTCCGTCTCTGCCCTACAGTAATGAGGCAGGTAGTCATGCACCTGTCAGGCTCTACCTTACTTGTTGTAGTTGTACTGGGGAAGTAAAAGGGCAGTATAATCAATGGGGGAAGTGAAAGGGCAGTATAATCAATGGGGGAAGTGAAAGGGCAGTATAATCAATGGGGGAAGTGAAAGGGCAGTATAATCAATGGAATCCGAGTTACCTAGTTGAGGAGGGAGTCTAGATACACACTCAGAAACCCTAGTAGCAAACACACTGTGGCCCCGGACGGGGCCAGACTGTGTTTGCAAGTCTGGCCCGGAGTGGGCTAACCGACGGGCTCCCATCGGTTTAGGGCACTGGGCTTTGGTCTGGCCCCGTGCGGGCTTCCCATGTTGGGTGCAGATCAGGTTTTGGACGGGAAGCCCGCTTTGGGCTCAGATCAGTTTTTGGATGGGCTTCCCACTTTGGGCTCAGATTGGTTTTTGGACGGGCTGAAAGTGGGTTCAGATCGGTTTTTGGATGGGTTGAAAGCGGGCTCAGATCGGTTTTTGGACGGGTTGAAAGTGGGCTCAGATCGGATAATTATGGGTTTTTAGAATCTATTCAATCATTCTCCAATGATTTTTTGTATTTCTTGAACCAGATATCCTAGGTCCTTCTAATCAACCCAAGGCATAATCATACTCTTCCTACCCAATAATGGAAGTATCAAGCAGGCCTATTATCATCAGGTTTGAGCCACATGCAGCATAGACAAGTGTCTATGGTGCACATTGGCCTTCAAAGCCATAGTTCATACCTACATGGGGCACATGAGTCTTATATCAAGCAGGTTGTAATGCCACAGAAACAATGTTTACACTGGATAGCTGCTTAGAGAACCTCCTTTTCATCATTCAAATATATAGTCTATCTTATTTCCAAACTGTGAGAACATCTATTTATTGTTTCCTATTCTACATCACTTTAACATTTTATTGTATTATTATGGAATGTCAATTTCATCTGGTTTTGTTTGAAAACTCTAGATATTGTATAGTAGTGACATCTGGTGTCAATCATCAGAACTACTAGTTCAGTTGCCCTGTCCAAACCCAACCTCAGCCCTCATCGGCCCGGGGTGGGCTAACCGATGGGCGCCCGTTGGTTTAGGGCACTGGGCTTTGGTGTGGCCCCAAGTGGGCTGCCCGAATTGGGCTCAGAACGGGTTTTGGACGGGTTTCCTGTCATCTGGCCAACATGAACCCAAAGCGGGTAGCCCTCTTTGAAACTGATCTGAGCCCAAATCGGGCAGCCCGCTTTGAAACTGATCTGAGCCCAAAATGGGCAGCCCGATCGGGGCCACACTTCAGCCCAGCCATCTGCCCAACATGAAACCCAGCTCAGTTTTGCCCGACTTCAAACAGCAAATCCGAGCTAAAACCAAATGGCCCCGTGTGGGCTTGCTACTAGGGAAGGTCAGTGTCATTGTCGCTAAAACCACTCTCACATGAAAGTCAGGCAGTGTCTGACTTTCACATGAGAGTGGTTTTAGCGACAATGACGCTGAATTTTTTGAGTGTGTAGGACTTGTACTAGTGCAGTGTGAGGGCAGAACCCTTATGTATGGTTGTAGCAGAAGTCTGACTAGGACTAGGTACCATCAGTACCCTTGCCTACTTGTGGTATCAGGGTCCTTCCCTAGTGGGTGGTGGCAGGAGTCTTTACAGGACTAGGTAACACCGTGAACCTTCCCGTGGATGCAGAACATTGAATCATCATGGACATCTAGTTGCCAATGTTGATTCAACATTGGTATAACGTTGAAATGCAATGTGTGCCCACCGGGTTACATAGTGGTGGCAAGAGTCTGTACAGTATTTGGTACCACCAGGACCCTTACTTAGTGGTCGCAGGAGTCTGTACAGGACTAGGTACCAACAGGACCCTCACCTAGTTGTGGCAGGGGTCACCAGGACCCTATACCTAGTAGTGGCAGGAGTCAGGAATAGGTTCCATCAGAACAACCTAGCTGTGGCAGAACTATCATTGGGAGAACTGGGTACTATCAGAACCTTCACCTAGTGGTGGCAGGACAAGGTACCATCAGCAACATTACCATTACCATTAGGACCCTTACCTAGTTGTGACAGGACAATTTACCATCAGGACCCTCACTTAGTGGTGGCAGGAATCTGTAAAGGACTAGGTACCACCAGGACCCTTACGTATAGTAGGAGTCAGACATGGGTAACATCAGAACTATACCTTGCTGTGGCAGGACTACCATTGGGAGAACTAGGTACCATCAGGACCTCTAGCTACTTGAGGTAGGACTAGGCACAATAGCTACCATAGTACCACCAGGACCCTCACCTAGTTGTGGCAGGAGTCTGTAAAGGACTAGATACCACCAGGACCCTTACCTAGTGGTGGCAAGAGTCTGTACAGGACTAGATACCACCAGGACCCTTACCTAGTGGTGGCAGGAGTCTGTGTAGGACTAGATACCACCAGGACCCTTACCTAGTGGTGGCAAGAGTCCAGGTAGGCCCAAGGTACGATCCAGGTGTCAGTCTAGGTAACTGCTGCCGACGTCGATACAGAGCGTCTTTTTGTACCTGTACATGATGTAGCAGCACGTGTTATACACGGCTATAACAGATGGCTACCGTGCTCTTTACACCAAGTGTAAGGCCACTCAAAAAAAAGAAGTTGTTTCTCATCACCGCGCGCATCATAAAAATCATGATTTGAGGAACCTTTTTTTTTTTTTTTACATTTTTGATGAAAAATATGTTAAAATTGGCAAAATATTGGCAAATTTGGTATCAAATTAAAGCTTATGCTGTCAGCAATGCAATTCACTAGGTGTAACTTGCATTCTTACAACTTTTGCTGATCAATAAACTCCAAATTACTAAAATTTGAAAATTGATCGCGAAATGTCCAAAATTCCCTATGTAAATTGCCCCGAGTAAAAAAAAAAAAATTAAATAAAAAACGCCCTCGTCATATTTTTCATTGCTTGGTGATGAGAAACAATTTTTTTTTTGAGTGGCCTAAGCTAGTCTACAGACTATAGGTAAATGGTGAGGAGCCTGTCAAATATGAGACCAATGATAGAATACATGAGTCGATGGGTGTTTCTTTTTGTCCTTTCTGAAAAAGAGTTTAGGATTGAGATTCTGTCTTCATCAAATGGGACTAAATTGTAGCCAGACGATGATAAATGCACCACCACCCTTGTCCCACATACAAGTACCCATATTTAGAGGGTGAATTATCAGCGTCTCTGCTGCCGATATTCCTGATACTACACCATTTATAAACTTGTCTAATAAAAATAACTGTAATTTGGGCGTCTCATGGTACTGTGTAGTTATTGCGCACACTGACCTTCACCTTATACCTAACATACAGGTGCCAGCACTGGGGTCTAATTCATAAAAAAGGAGTACTTATATAAGTATAGTAATTCACACCAAGGAAAGAAGCTGAAAGGAGCAACACACAGCATGGTTTCTCCTTTCTGATTTCCTGTTGCCTTTCACGATATATATTTTGACGACCCTAATAGAGGTGGACTTTGAAAATATCATTAGTTTAAGGAACTACTATGATGAAAATGGGCTAGGAGTGTTAAAAGGGGATTCTCACCACTCACACTTAACCACATAGTAAACTAGAGCTGTACTAGAATTGTAAATGGGAAACGCTCGGTGATTATGCCACTTTAACTGCTTACCCTTTGATCCAGGTGATGTCTAGACTAAAAACCGTGTGTTGTAGGAACAGTGAGGTACAGACAGAAATTTGCAACACACGTTTGAGACCAACAAACTTTTGGCAAGAGTGAGTCGTGTATTACACCAAAATGTGGGTCAAAAGTGGCTACAGAAAAGCGTGGTGTGAAGTGTGTAAACGTAACACACTGTTCTTAGAGTGTATCATACCTGCATAAACATGTTTGGTACGCACTCCGAAGAAATAATAATTCTTACATCGGCTTCAGAGGACAATGTTTTTGAGAATTGCAATGTCATTTTCACTTGTCTAGATTCCTCTAATCTAGATCCCCAAATTATCCTCAATCTTTATGAATAAAGTCCTTGGTCTGAGAGGTTATACATGCGCCCAATCTGCCTCATGCTTATACAACTAGGATGGCTCCGTTTTACACCGGCATGATGTACAGTTTCTTAAGTAGGTGCTGAAATAGTAAATTGGCGTGAGATGAGAGTACCACGGCCCCTTTTTGTGGGTGGAGGTGTTTTTCTGGTTCAGCTCGGACCAGGGTACGGAGGGGCTGCCTCTGCTGGGTGGAGTAAGTAGTATGTACAAAGTATACATCCCTAGTGTCCCAAGTAGGTTGTACTATGCTAGATAACACTAGGTGGCGCCAGGGGCTCATGGTCATTTGCTGCCTTTGCACATTAAGGCCACTCAAAATAGAAGTTGTTTCTCATCACCGCATGAATCATGAAAATCGTGTTTTAGATTTTTGCTGAAAAATCTGTCAAAAATCGACAGATATTGACATATCCGGTATGAAATTAAAGCTTAGACTGCCAGGAATGCAGTGAGCTAGGAATAGCTTGCATTGTAACAAATTTTGCAGGTCAATATATATACTCTTACTTACTAAAATGTGAAAATTGTGCGCGAAAAAGTCTTAATTTTCTTACACATTTTAGGCCCCAGTAAATATAAATTAAATGAATGAATATAAAACGCCCTCATCATATTTTTCAATGCCGGATGATGAGAAACAACTTTTTCTTTTGAGTGGCCTAAGCTGGTATGGTGTTGTCTAAGCTGGTAGTTGTCCTTGAAGGGTTCACTACTTGATTTCAGCTGGATTTCAGATTGGATTTGGTGTTAGATTCGTCTACTAAGGCGAAATATTTCCCCAGTCCCTAATTCCAGAAAATAAATATCCAGTCAACTTGCAATACAAAATGCTCCTTTGTGTTTGTGTTTTTTTTCATTCAAAATAAGAACAAACTGTTTTACTATCTAATACTGGTGTGGACTACTTCATGATGTTAGAAAGTGTGGGATTCTTGGTTTTAAAAAAAATAGTTTTATTGACCACATTTGACATTGTAAATACGATCCTCCAATGAAGTCATGGCGAAAGAAGGACGGTACAATTATGTGAAACATTCAATGTGTGTAAACAAAAACAAGTAAAAATAGAAATATATTAACTCGAAAAGTGTCCGTGTTTGTCTCTGCAAACAGTGTTCATATGAATGAATTTCTTCTATCATAAGAGTCAATGGTATTCATTTGTTTTTACATATAAGATTTGCTTAGACCAATGGCGCCGCGGTATTCCATGAGAATTGATAGATATAATCATAGATACAGCTATTGATGGTCCATAACTTGTCCTTGTACGTTCTGTTTTTTTTCTTACTTATAATAGACAAAGCCATACGCTTTAAGGTGTAGCCTTTGAAAATATGTCTAGGGATAACAAAACAGAGATTTATTTCAGACAACATCATTTTATTCCAGATTTGATCCGGTTACAGCAAAGTAATATACTTTCCCAATACATGATGTCATACTTTATAAAAATAATAAAACACATACCTAATATATATAATCTTTGTCCAGGTGTTAAATATACACAAAACAAATATATAATATTTTCAAATAAACCCATCACAATCCTGCTGCAAGTGTAAATATCTATATATATATATATAATTCATAAATAATGGTCAACTGGCCAGCGGTTGACATGATGTTACTATAAACTCCTATCTACAGCAAAATTACAATGTTAATAACTCCGGTCTAGAAGTGGCGGTAACACAGCCTTTATCTATATGTCGACCTTCGATAAGACACACCACAGTTTCACATCACAATATTCAGTATTATGAAAGTTAATGGCTAATTAAATTCCCACTTATATGTCCACCATATCGTTATATATTGTTGTGCTTTGTGCGTCCATTACCAACATCAGTATTATAAAAGTTAATGGCTCATTCATTAGACTCAGATCTCACACTCTATACACAATAACCACTGATAACGCCCTGAAGAGACAGAACATGGGCATGGTAAGCTATACTGAGAGAAAATGGGCTGTAAGAGGGGGGTCTGGTTAGAGCTGCTGATTAGTTGGCCCCGCAGATATTTCCCCTATGCAGGTCTACAGTGAGAAGGTCTATAACGCCTCTACAAGGGTCCTCAGATATTTGAGCATGTCACTGTGTCACTTTTTTATGTATATAGGAACTCTCTGTGAGTCAATTTTTCAAAGAGGCTTGAGAGGGTTGTGTCGCTGTGTCGCCCGCGTCAAATTTTACACATGTACAGGCACTCTCTCTATATATACATGAACAACACAGTAGATCTCTGATGGTCAGGTCCCCCAAACCCACCTCATCATTACCATTATCTGATCATTGTCCTTTGTGCATCTAGTTTCAATAGGTATCCAGGTAACATTTACCTAGACAAAGTTACCAGTAAAGACAAGAGTCGAGACTGTGCTAGCAAGACTCCTACTGCGAATAATGTAAACAAATCAATAAACATAAATCTTTCCAAACAATTTAAATAAGACATGCTGAATTGGCCTGTATAAGCATTACAAATGGTACCGTAATAAATTAATGCACTAACGATACAGTATGTGTGTATATAAACTTTCGTATATTTCCCCAAAACACAATTTTACGTGTATTCAAATTCACTGATTTCCAAAATTTGGCACTTTGATTCAATACTTGGTGAATATTCGCACCGCATATATTTTTAAGGATTTTGATTTCAGCAAGATTTTCAAAAATATGCACATCACGAAATAAAATATGTTTACAGTAGTAGATCATTTACATACCAATATGATCAAATACATTCTATCTTTGAAATGTCGGACAACTATGGATCTTACAATAGTGACTGGATCCACAAGCTTAGATTTTTCTTCCTCTTTCAAATGTTTAAGTTGTAAACTTGGTATGAGAAGTTGGGTGGAATGACCCTTTTGGTAACAATTACTGTATTGGTGATACCGACGCTTCCAGAGTGTATCAAAAAAATTATTGTCATGCTGCATGAATGCAGCACTGGTGAGAAACTGGCCAGGGCTGAATTCATGGACCATGATGACAAAAAAAATAGCACTAGGCCATTTTCAATTGGTTAAAACAATTAATTATGCTGGGGGTGTGAGGTCCAACCCCAGCACACCTGAACGTGACCGCCTAGCACCCCCCACATCACCCACATCACCAGTACCTGTGATGGGACTGTCTGCAGCACCAAAGTTCCTGTCGTTCACTAACGACTCCTCCTCAGACGCTGACTCAGACGCTGACTCAGACGCTGACTCAGACGATGACTCAGATGTTGACTCAGAAGAGTCTCCGCACTGGAGGATCTCTGTATTACTGCCTCTAGAGTCCTCTACATTCTGTAAGAAGACAGTGAGAATACATTAAATACTAGCTTTACCAATATGCTACTAAGGGGTTTACACATAAGTATAATACTTGATAAACATAACCCTTCAGAAATTAAAGATGGGTTAGGAGCTAATTTGGGGTCAATTTTTATCAATTTTTCAATGAATTTGTGCTCATAATGTCCATGTAAATATGTGTGTGCCTTTTCAAATCATTCTGATGTGTGTAAAGGCATAAGATATAGAGAAAACCAGGTCACACTCTGTAATAGAGTCGGGTTGCATGACCCATTCTGACCATAATTTCCTCTACTTTTTGTGAATTTATATGTGTCTGAATGATTTAAAAAGCTACAGACATAATCTATATGAACTGCATGAACACAAATATGTTGAAAAAATGTAAAATAAAAATTGACCCCAAATTAGCTACTAACCCATCTTTAATGGGTCCATGTAACATCATAGAGGTCAGGAACAGGTTTCTTTTAAGAAAACAATGTACAGTGCTCTGAAAAAGAATCAAGGTGGAAATTCTAATTTCAATTTTGCAGAACCGAAATAGATCTTGACTTACATTTTGTTGTTTCTCCATCTTGATGTACTGTTCCTGTCCGTAGAAGAAGATGAAGACGTCATCGAGCTGGGCGGCCGCATGCTGCACGGAGGGAAGGGCGTCTGTAGGGAACACGGGGTACCTGGAATGACATCATGTCAACACGTTAAGGTATATGGCCAGTATTATTCAATCCCCCTGTGAGATAGCCCATGACCTATTCCACGGCCCTATTACTTTCTAAAAATGGCGGGTTGTTTAAATTTGAACGGAATAAAAAAAAAAGCTATTTCAACTAATTTAGGCTATTCCCTTCCTATAATAATTCATTTTGAATCGAAAAAGGTTTTAAAAAAAGTAAAGAGAAATAAATAAATAAATCTCTTTCATATTTTTTCCCTGTACTATTTACATGTATAGGAAGATGTGAAGCGATTTTGAAGGGGTTTCTATGGTTTTCTGAGGTTTATATAATTTCCTTAAACAGAATTATACTTGAGAGGAAACAATGATTGTGTAGGAATCTCTTACCTAAGGTAGGTGTTGATGTCAGCCAGGGGCATGGCCTGAGGAGTGGACACCTGTGCACCCTCAAAGACAGGTAACAGCACCCTATCGGGGTCGTACCACCGACTCCGCGTGTACTGGTACTGCAGGAATGTATTGCCTACAAATGAATGTTACCAGTTATTTTCATGAAGGCTCGATATTCTCTTTACTGTCTATCTTTGACCACTTTCTCACCATTTCAACGTTTTTACATTAAAACATATAAGAAATAACAACTTGTGTAATTGAAGTATCTTTACTCTCTAAGGAGTCAGTGTTTTAAAATGTGATATCTTGAATAGAATAGATTACAACTATCTATATTGACTAAAAAGGGAGATATGGTATGATATATAGATGTGAGAAATCAACTGTGTGACATGTTCTAATACAGACAGAGGGGTACCACTCACTAGCCCCACCTGAGGATGTGGGGGAGAACTACCCTAACCCAAGCTGGGTTTTGGTAAGCACAAATATAGCCACAGGTGTAAAGTTATATCAGGGTAATTAGGGTACAAGCAGTTGCCAAACCTTCCAGCCAATCAGGAAGGGTCTGCCATCACAGCCAATCAGAATGGGTTTACTCCAGGGCTATGGATTTTTATTTACCAAGGATAAAGTGGGAAAGCCAACAGAGGATTCTTTCATAGTGTGGTCGCACAAGGTAGCGCTCGTACCCAGTGTGGCCCGTCTTACATACATGTTTACACCAAGATAGAAATAAAGAATTATATTATTTAAACTCCAGTCTAGTCAGAATTCTCTACCTGAGATGATGAAGGCACATCTTCTTGTTCTTGTTCTTGATCCTCTCCGAATAACACAATAAGCCATGAAAGCCGAATCAGCGATGACGCTGGTGCCCAAGGCTTCCTCAATGGTGTACCGTGTGCGGAGTTCAAAGGTCTGGTCTATCTGCTTGCCACTCCTGATTCTGTATACCCAAAGACTGCTGGCCTGGGGACAGAAACAATTATTTCTTAGGTGGAAATTCTTCTTGTGCACTTTACAGAGTTGTCATTATTTAGCATTAAGGAGAGGGAGGGATGTTTCACCCCTATATATAATAAAATAACATGAGACACCCAATGCGAACAGGAGAATCTGAGGGTTTGTTTATATTTACATTTCACTATAGGTATATATGGTCGATCAGGTATAAACATAGCCCTAGAGATCGTACTGTTCAGACAAATACAAATCAAACCAGTTTGATATGAGATCGGGGCCCAAAAATCGGCCTTGGTTGCAATATGGGGACCTAAATCGGGATCTTAACCGTGTTGTATAGCCTTGGCAATTCTATTTTCCACTTGTTTATAAACATAAACATTATTTACAAACATAAACCTATAGCAGGGTCTACAGTACCTCCCTGCTTAAGGTATGTAATTGTTATGGTATATAGGTGAGTCCGATTCGTGAGAATAGGCCCGATTTGTGAATAAAATTGGTTAGTGGAGCCCCACCTTTCAGTATACATTTCTAACAGTGTCAGCATAATGCTTTCTAAGAGCCATCCAAATATATGAATGTTTTGATATGCATCTTTCATCTGGCCCAGTGTATTTGAAGCACTGTAGGCTTTAATTTAATACCAATTGTCCATTATTATCATGTTTTTCCATTAAAATTAAAAAAAAAAAACTAAGGAAATTCTCCAAAACAAGATTTTGGTAATGCGAAGATAAGAGAAACAAGTTAATTTTTTGGAGTGGCCTTAAGATTGTCTCCAATTTTACTGACAGTTTGGAATTACCTCAGCTTGGAATTACCTCAATACTATAGAATTTGTGCACGAACTTACCGACATTATCAAGACATGGTAGGCTCTATTATAAACGTGTGTGTCATCCATGGCTGCCAAGACGCTTTCATCCACATCGGCCATGACGTCACTTAACGAATAAGTGTCGATTAGGTTCCCAAAGTCATTGTTGTATTCTCTCAGTTCATCATCTGCATATACAAGTTAAGATAAGTCCTATTACATTGATATTCTTCAAATGTGTACATCTTGAATTTACTTGTATATTTGGGATTCAGTCCCAGTGACGATTTAAGAGAATATTTGCTAATAACTAATTGTTAAACAGCGTTGAGGACTTACCTATAATAGCAAACGTTTTTCCAATATGTGAATCAAACACAGCATCCACTCCACAGTCATCATCAGGTGCTGTAGTAGTTGTGGGCATGGTTGTTGTGGTTGTAGGTGTCGTTGTTGTGGTTGTAGGTGTCGTTGTTGTGGTTGTAGGTGTCGTTGTTGTGGTTGTAGGTGTCGTTGTTGTGGTTGTAGGTGTCGTTGTTGTGGT
This sequence comes from Harmothoe impar, assembly GCA_947462335.1. Classification (NCBI taxonomy): domain Eukaryota; kingdom Metazoa; phylum Annelida; class Polychaeta; order Phyllodocida; family Polynoidae; genus Harmothoe; species Harmothoe impar. The sequence continues at coordinate 14,606,767 of OX381710.1, read as the reverse complement.
TGTAGGTGTCGTTGTTGTGGTTGTAGGTGTCGTCGTTGTGGTTGTAGGTGTCGTTGTTGTGGTTGTGGGTGTGGTTGTTGTGGTGGTGGGTGTGGTTGTTGTGGTAGTGGGTGTGGTTGTAGTGGTTGTGGGTGTAGTTGTGGTGGTGGTGGGTGTGGTTGTAGTGGTGGTGGGTGTGGTTGTAGTGGTGGTGGGTGTGGTCGTTGTGGTGGTGGGTGTGGTTGTAGTGGTTGTAGGTGTAGTTGTTGTGGTTATGGGTGTGGTTGTGGTGGTGGTGGGTGTGGTTGTGGTAGTTGTGGGTGTGGTTGTTGTGGTTGTGGGTGTGGTTGTGGTAGTTGTGGGTGTGGTTGTGGTAGTTGTGGGTGTGGTTGTGGTTGTTGTGGGTGTGGTTGTGGTGGTGGTCGGTGTGGTCGTTGTGGTGGTGGGTGTAGTTGTGGTGGTGGTGGGCGTGGTTGTAGTGGTGGTGGGTGTGGTCGTTGTGGTGGTGGGTGTGGTTGTAGTGGTGGTGGGCGTGGTTGTAGTGGTGGTGGGTGTGGTTGTTGTGGTGGTGGGTGTGGTTGTTGTGGTGGTGGGTGTGGTTGTAGTGGTGGTGGGTGTGGTCGTTGTGGTGGTGGGTGTGGTTGTTGTGGTGGTGGGTGTGGTTGTTGTGGTGGTGGGTGTGGTTGTTGTGGTTGTGGGTGTGGTTGTGGTGGTTGTGGGTGTGGTTGTTGTGGTGGTGGGTGTGGTTGTAGTGGTTGTGGGTGTGGTTGTTGTGGTTGTGGGTGTGGTTGTTGTGGTTGTGGGTGTGGTTGTAGTGGTTGTGGGTGTGGTTGTGGTGGTGGTGGGTGTGGTTGTGGTGGTGGTGGGTGTGGTTGTGGTAGTGGTGGGTGTGGTTGTTGTGGTTGTGGGTGTGGTTGTAGTGGTAGTAGGTGTTGTTGTTGTGGTGGTGGGTGTGGTTGTTGTGGTTGTGGGTGTGGTTGTCGTGGTTGTGGGTGTGGTTGTTGTGGTGGGTGTGGTTGTAGTGGTGGTAGTAGGAGGGTCACAAAATCCTGCTTCTGGTGCTGAAACAAAAGGCATGTACTTTCACTCCAGTGCAATTTGATGTTGTTATACTTTATTTCTAGAAAAAGGAACTCCAAATTTTGAGCATTAGATTCTATTGCGACTTTCCCTGTTACCAATTTGTACAAAAAGCACTATTATGACCTCACTCTAGATTTTTTGTTAGTTCTTTAGGGAGATTAGTCACACAAAACCAGACAAGGGCAAGGACAGTTACCGATTTTAGCAAATGACAAGGTTTACATCAGTGGTTCAAATATGTGTTGTCGCAATGGTATGTAGATATCATCGACATTTCAGGATATCAATATCCCCTTTTCAAGATTTTCTTTCTTTAATCAAAATTTTCTAATCAATTGTCATATTATGTGAAACAATTTATCTACCTCCATATATACTGATTGCTCCAGCAATGTCATCAGGCTGAAGCTGTGCCTCGGTGTCGTCGTTATTTGGGTAATACGGCCACATTATTGAACCAGGAACATTGGAGTGACCGAGTCCGATAGAATGACCAAACTCATGCAAGGCAGTCCAGGCAAGGGAAAACCGTCCTGAGAAAATAAGAACAGATAGAGTTTAATACATGCATGCAATGATAATGATAAATGTGGACATCCATTACAGATCTATTGAAGAGCTCTATTTGATGTGATTGTTACCGAAAGACCTGTCAGGAAAATGAAGGTCCGCTTCATGCAAAACCCTGGGTGTAAAACCCTCTGGTTAGATGGAACATTTTGAGCCTAATTTGGTGACCTCCAATTTTAGAAAAATTATAAAAATCGGATGGAGACTGAAATTCGAAAAATGTGAGAGTCTGTTGTCTACTCTCCTAAAAGGATTTAAGGGATTATAAATATAGATCTACATGTGATTTCTTTCCAAAGCATTGTGATTTTACCACAAGAATAATACCTATTCACATAGTTTGAGTTTGAGTTTGGTAATTTTTTATTTGGTCAAGGTATTCTCTGCAAGTACAGTCTTTGAAACCATGCAAGCCAAACAGACTAGCCTCATCACACACAAAACCTAATTGTTTGTGGCCGGCTATTACCAAATGTCCTAGCAACTAACCAATAACCAGCAATTCTGACATGTCTAACACATATAGAGGCCGTGAGGAAGAGCCATGGCGCAACTTGTTATAGTATTCAACTTCAAACGTTTGGCAGATTCCAATTAAATATAATTAGTCTGGTTATCTTACGGAGTATCCGCTTTTTAGTAATCACGACACCCTCTTCCATCCCCAGATTCCTTACTTCCCAGCTTCATATGATCACCTAATGTCAAAGACATACCCTGATATCCAAACTCTGTCCATCTCTCATCCTTGTCAAAATGTGCGTCCCCATACCAAGGCCCAGGCCCAGACCCGGGGTAGTAGGCATGTGCCAGAGTGCCGAAGGGGCCGTCAAAGGGACTGCCATCTGAGTAGTAGGGCTGGGTGTCGCTGGCATGGTTTCCGCTCACAAAGATGATGTCGATGTCTGGTGAGAGGGCAGTGCGGGGTTCTCCCTTAGCGTGCTTGAAGCAGATCCGCGCCACATTCTGCCACTTCTGTAAGGGGGAGATTAAAGATGGGTTAGGAGCTAATTTTGGGTCGATTTTTATTTTTCAGTTTTCCAATGTATTTGTGTTAGCCCTACATAGCTACGACATTAATCAGAGACCTAATTTATGATGATCTATTTATGCACTGATTTTCTTTGGCGCCCTATATAAGCGATCTCACAGTCACTATAGCCTAACCAAGTGAGTCATACGACCAACCTAGGTTAGTCAATGTTGTCAGGTTGTCAGTACTGATCAACTCCACTTAGTCTTCTCTGTTTCAAGTCCTTTTGAGTAAGACATAAGTCATATATTGTTATGCCTCAGTCATTTTTGAATAGCGCATGGTCATGCTTGATCAATGTCCCTATGACTCATCTTGGATAGACACTACAGACTATGGGCCGGGGCACTTAGATTTTCTGTGTAGAAGGATCCCTTACCTGGAAAGCCCTGGCCATAGCCGCGTCCGTGTCGGCCTCAGATACATCTGCCAAGTCATAATAGTTCTGTCTTACATTCCACGTGAGACTCTGCACTTTATTCGCAGGCCACCTCGAAACTGTAATGAAACGTTGATTAATTAAGTATTATCTAATGACTAGAAAGTGTTTCTGCAGCAGCAGCAGCAGCAGAGAGACAGAGAGAGAGCGAGAGAGAGCGAGAGAGAGCGAGAGAGAGCGAGAGAGAGCGAGAGAGAGCGAGAGAGAGCGAGAGAGAGTGAGAGAGAGCGAGAGAGAGCGAGAGAGAGAGCGAGAGAGAGCGAGAGAGAGAGAGCTAGACCTAAATGGGTGGCGCTGTTGCAGTAACGATAGGCGGCGTGGTCAGAGTCAGATAGCGTCATATATATATATATATGGTCTAAGGACTTTATAGAAATATATTTGAATAAAATATTTTTGCTTCAATCTGTTTGAGGTCAAAACCTCTCGTGTCTGGAGGTTTCTTCCCCAAGATTGTGAGTTTTGTGCAGGAATCCCTACCACCTGCCACAGCTTTCATACAGATATTTTATGGATCCTTGATAAATAAGCCCGTGGATTATTTGCTCTAAGGCAAAAAAAAGGTTTGTTTCAGGCCCACCGACCCTATCTAAACAGGGCCCACCCTATGTTTTTTTTATGCAATTTAGAAGAAATTTTTATAGTTTTGTATTTTTTTGGGGTCAATTTTAGGTTTACAAAATTTTGGAAAAAAAACTCCCAATTTCTACACTTTTTTGGGTCAATTCTAGAGGGGAAGTAAAAAAAAAAGTAGCAAAAAAAATCCGATCTACCGACCCTAGAGTTTCTTCCCGTGTTACCTGAAACAAAACTTTTTTTTAAATTTGGTCTAATAGCTACCAACACTCACCCACACTGAAGCCTGCAGGGCTGTTCGGGTCATTGGATGCTGTCCCTGGCGCTACATCGGACACAGCACACCGACTTGTCGCCATACGACATCGCGTAGCACGGTCTAATGTACCTGGTAATAAAGTTGAATTGTGTTAGCTCTTTAAGGACGGTATGATGCCTCAAGACTTTATTTTCTCTGGTGGTCAAGATAAGGACTAACAATGGGCCTGTGTCCACTAGGATATATAACACTGTTTTGTCACCCCCCCCCCAAAAAAAAAAAAAATTGTCGGCGACAAAAGGGGGCTTTACATCAGTACATGGGGTATTCACATAATTCTCTCGGCTAGGAAACTCCATTCATTTCTCCTATGCCTACGCTCATTTTTAAAGAAAATAAATAAACCTAAAGTTCAAAGAAAACTATTGGAAATATTGAAATGTATGTATAAGAGGATTTTGGAAGTTTCAGTAAGACTTGAACCGCCTACCAGTAGGCTGTAGCCCATAGCGCCGCTGGAAGCTGGCTAAGGAGGCCCTGAAGGGGACCGGGTCTGCCAGCCTGGCACTGGCCAGGGTACGGTCACCTGTAGGACGTCCCGCGTACCCATACAGAGCCAACTGCACCTGTAAATACAAGGATAAACATGAGTTGTTATATATGATAAGGCCAAAAATAAATAAAAGATGTGTTTCAGGGTACATAGTCTAAAAATCTGGGTAGGGTAGGTCGGATTTCTCTTAGTTTTTCCTTTTCTTTTTCTTTTTTTTTCTTTTTTTCTTTTTTTTTAAAACCTTTTTTTACGTTGGCCTGCACTACACTTGCCAACAAGGGCGTCCACTTATGGACTATCAAATTGACTCTATAATAACCCAAAATTACTAGTAAAAATATTTTCTCAAAATTGGACAAAGATTTCTGGGGTCGGCCCTGTTTTGGTAGTAGGATCGGGTAACCTGAAACACAACTTTTATTTTATTTGGCCCAATGAACACAACCACAGGAACAATCATTTCCATTCAAGCGGGCCTTTATCAATTTATTTGTAGGTAGTTATCACAATTGAATAGTTTGACTTGAGACAGTCTCCGTCAGGGAATAAGTAACAATTACTTTCATAGGGTTTCAAAGAAGAAAACATCCTAGTGTTGCATCCTAGGCGTACTACACGGCAGTACCGATCAGCCGATAGGGGTCACTAACCTGACGTAGTGTCAGTGTGAACGCAGCAGTAAGAATCCCCCCACCCTACCAGAGGGCAGCACTAGGCACGCTGTAACGTCTTAATTCCCTACTCCTCACCCAGGTGGCGCTAGTAGCCACATACTGCCTGTATAGATCTATGGGTTGCCATGACATCGAGATGAAGAAATGCTGAAACCCTCTGTTTATTTAAAAACAAACACTGCCAAATTTAAATAGCTCTTCATTGGGTCTCACTACATCCCCCAAAAAACACCTTATACTTTCTGACTTCTGAAATATGTGAAGTTGTTTCCGTGTCTTTCCTTTTAAGAATTCAAATGTGTCATACGCAATCTTGTAAACTATTAAAGATAAACCCATCACGCTATCTCTAGTGGGGAAAATGGTCATTCCTTCTGCAGGTAAGATGCATATGCTGGAATAAATATAATCTTCTCGTGAGATTAACGGTACGGTACAACAGATACCATTATGCATTATGAAGTTGGTCTCTTTTCTAACTGTAAGGGACATATCGTGTCGTCGTTTTCAAGTGTTTAACAGCTCTAGTCAATCATCACACTCACTGGTCACACATTCGGGTGGACACCTGATGTATATGTCTTCTCAGTATCTATTCTATGTTGTGATATGCCTAATGACAGTATCATTAGGGTTGTTGTTTTTGTAGTTATAATAGATATTTTTTCATAGAAACTGTTGCAGTAAACCAATATCCATTTCACCAGATTACAGATAGACATAACCATGGGGTATAAAGTACTTTATATCCCTGACATAACCTACCCCCCCCCCCCTTCCCCTCCTGTCACGCTCTGTTGCTCTCGGTGTCTATGTTGATTGTAATTACCAGACCCATGAGACCGTTACACCGTCACGAGGAAGCCATCACTGTCCGTGTGAGACCTTGGCCGGCATTGGGGCTGGATGTGGGGCATGGTGCGAGGCGTTAGGGAGTGATCATTTTTTAACAACAGGGGGGGGGGGGGTGGGGGCAAAAAGATTTGGACCCCTTGACCCGGGGGGGGGGGCAACAAAATGTGGACCCCTATTGGGGGGGATCAACAAAATTAAACTTGTTTTTAGCAAACAAAGCCCGCACGTTACTAGGCTTCAAAGGGCCCGCGCGTGAGCCGATTTTCGACCCCAAGGGGGGGGGGGGGGGGTAAAAAAAGTTGACACCTTGACCGGCTGGGGGTGTAAACAACTTGGCACGCTCCACGCAGAACCCGGCTGGGGTCCGGCTGGGGTCCGAGGTTGAACATGAGGGGTGCTTAAAATTGGGAAAAAAATGGAAATTGACATATTTTAAAAGAGACAAAAAAAAGAGATGTAAAGTCTGTCGCTTTCGGAATCTAGGGTCGGTCGCCTGAAAGACACCTTTTAAAAAGAAATTTGGCCTTATGTGTAAGTCAGTTGAGGGGGGAGGAGATGGAATTAGAGAGAGGGAAGGGGAGATATCTTTTTGTGAGCACTAACGGCTGTTTACAACGATATATGTAAACAAATAACTATGATTTATAGTAATTTGTTTACATATATCGTTCAAAGCGATCTACCGCAATCGTCGCTTCAAACTGCTTTTTTTTGTATATCTAAATAGCTGTGATTGTCCCCCATGTTACTGCATGTTTTGTATAGTTATTTTGTGAGGATGAATATTGTGGCAATATGAGACTTTTTTTGTTCACCTATGGACTCAAAATCTATACGTAATTGAGAGAATACGGGTAGTATAAACATAAGGATGACACTACTGCCTTACTCTAATATTGATGTGATATGGCGAAAGCTGATAGACCAATTAAGCAGAATATGGCGATGTAAGGTATAGGACTTTCAATTCTGCCATGTCTAACACATATAGCGGCAGTGAGGAAGATCCATGGCGAGACATGTTATAGTATTTAACTGCAAACGTTTGGCAGATTTCCAATTAAATATAATTAAGTTTGGTATCTTACAGAGCATCCGCGTGTTAGTAGACACGAGACCTCTCTGATCCTGATTTATTAGTGCTGAATATCATACCAAGTCAACAAAAGGTGCTTTTTAATATAACCCTTTAAGGACGGCATAGTGCATTATCACATCATCCCCTCGGTCACCATGATGCATGAAAGCAGCCCTGGCGAGTAACTAGCCAGGATTGCATTCAAGCACCATGCCGACCCTATGGGATTGAGACATCCCTAAAGGGGTTGTCATGATACACCAATGCAGCCCAAGGGAAGATACTCGCCTGGGCTGCATTGTTTTAAAAAAAGTTTTGGTGTTGTGTGCCTGCCTATTATAAACTCTAGGTTAGGTTTTAAATTGATGTATAGTGCATGATGATCTTTTACCGACTGGACATCCTTAAAGGGTTAACTAAATACGTGTACAATGTCACTGACATGTAAGCAGTACACCTGTGTGTGTCCTCCGCTCTACCAAAAGTCCACTTAAAATGTGTAAACCAATTAGAGTTAACTCTATTCTTCTTTTTTAAATCCACAGACGGGAAGTGGGGATTTTACAAGACGCTAGAAATAAACTCTTTCCACTACTCTATGAGGGACAGGTGATATAAGTAATGCCCAGGTACAACCCACTCACAATACTCACACCCTGTTTGTACCCTAATTTCGGACCTGAGATTTGGCTGAGCTGGTTGCTGGAGGTTAGGTTGGTTACACTGGTACCAATCAACATAGCGCTGTACACAGGACATCTTGCTAATGTGGAATACTAGCAGTACCAGGCAACCGTTTAAAGAAAGGTCTTTCAAAAAATGCCGTACTTGCAAATCGTTCGGTCACTGTTGGTCGTTTTTAATTGTGATATGGAACTGATTGATGCCATAATTATGTGGTTATTGTCACAATGGTCAGCCCTCTGGATAATCTAACTGTGTTGTTAACATTGACATTCAAGGGTAAGGTTTAGCACAGTGAACCATATTATAGAGTACCTGACTATATACGCCAGGGTAACACCTCATAGTGCTAAGCTAGTCCCACTATATATTCATAAAGATAAATTAATGTTAAGGACCGTTATGTAGGTTGAGTTTGAGTTTGAGTTTGAATTGATTTATTTCTGAATAGTACATGTACAAGGAGTTATAACAGTGTTGTTTAAATGATATCATATATAGTTTGAGGTCACTTTTCTCGTCTTCTCACTTATCATTCAAGAAATAAAAGGCCGCTCTTCAGCGTATACGCTGGTATGTATTAGGTTTAGTTTAGTAGGTTTTAGCTTCCCTTGGGACTTAGGTTTAGTTTTAATCGATCGTCACTCTGTGAGCCTGCACAGCGTGATATGGCCCTGGACGACGTGACATGGCAGAGCGTCAACTCATGGAGAATGATCAAAAAGGACTGCATGGTCGTTAACTTTTGTCTACATATGTAACGAGCTTCATGCATAATAACGGTTACTGTATCCCACCAATTTACTGCACCAGTCGTGATAAAACAAGTGGATGGTTTATATATATATATATATATATATATATATATATATATATAGAGAGAGAGAGAGAGAGAGAGAGAGAGAGAGAGAGAGAGAGAGAGAGAGAGAGAGAGGGAGAGAGACAGACAGACAGACAGACAGACAGAGACAGAGAAAGAGAGACAGACAGAGACAGACAGACAGACAGACAGAGACAGACAGAGACAGAGACAGAGAGACAGAGGCAGAGACAGACAGACGGAGAGAGACAGACAGACAGAGTCCATGCTGCCTCCAGAATGACCCCGCTCTCCAGGGGAGCCTTGGTCCTTTTATGAACCAGGGAGCTTTGTGACTCCCCTAGCTGACTAACTTAGGCGAGCCAGAGCTCTCCTAAGGAGAGGAGTCTGGGGACAGCCTGGACTCCCTTCTGACCCTGTTACATTGCTCTGTTTTCTTAGAATATAGTTTTAATGACCAAAGCACATGTTGCAACTGTGAAGATGTTAACACTTTTCTGGCTCAGTCTTAAGAGACGCGACCGAGGTATACACGCATCTACAATTACATGGATAGAGCAGGACCCAGAGCGCGGCCAATTACTTCTAGTTTATATTTTCCTGACACATGTCCATGTGAATTAGATGTCGTGACTTAATAGGGCCATATAATTATGATGCAAACCATGAAACCATATGCTAAGATCTTACTTTAAGTGTACTTCATCTTATAATATGAAAGGAAATAATTACGAAGTCAGTCGGCTCAATTGCATTTTAGTCACACATATCACAATCTTATATATTTTCCCTGGTTATGATCTTTTGCGTTTGGAAAATGACAAGCTTGGGTCAGTGCATTCAGCTTGCCTGAAATAAAGATGAAAGGCACAATTTATAAAAATTTACATATATTATTATATATATAATTTATAATAATTAATCAGTATATTGACTTACTTTGGCTTCATCCTCGTCAATACGGTCACACTCGTCTGCAGGTAGAGGTCTTGCATGTATCCCCCTCAGCAGTAGACTGGTGAGGGTGAGGCTGGTATATAGGAGTCTGTATACATGCACCATACTGGTACCGTAATGCTGTGTGACTAGATAAGGTGTAGTGCTGTAGGTATAGGGGGGTAGAGGTGCTGCAGACCCTCACACAGGTATGGCGGAACAAGTCCCAGGGCCGCCCCTTATAAATGATACCGGAAATCTGTAGTGCATGCATTATTATGCAATTATAAATAGGAAGCAGGACCTGAGAGTTAGGATGGTTGGGGATTATTCTTGTAAGACATGTACATGCAGGGGGTGTGTGCAGAGAGGGAGGGAGGTGTATCACACAGGCAGGAAGAGGATGTGTACTATGGGGTGGGGTGGGGGTAAAGGCATTGGGGGAAGGCACTATAGTACATGCATGTACATGTATTGTGATGTGTGTTTAGGGGGGGGGGGGTTAAGGAGGCAGGGGTAAACCATGGCAGGCCTATATATATATATATATATATATATATATATATATATATATATATATATATATGTATATATATATATATATATGTATATATATATATATATATATATATATATATATATATATATATACATGTATATATATACATGTACATATATATATATATATATATATATATATATATATATATATATATATATATATATATATAAATGCATGTTAACTCACAAGGCAATAGGTATTAGATACACATGGAAGGATAAGGAATAAATGTGTCTCATTTATTCTGGGCTAGCAGCTCGCCAGTGCTGCATTCATGCAGCACACCGATCACTAAACCTGGTGTGACAAGCATAACGCTAAAATACATTTTTGAAAATAACTTGCCAGGATTGCATTTATTCATCATGACAACAAAGGGCATTTCACATTATATGCAAGCCTTAAATTGTGTGTATGGTATTTTATCTGGAATTGGACAGATACATTGATACGGCCACTTGCTATGTCCTTTAGCTGTGACCAATAGTAAAGTTTAAGTTTTATTCTTTCAAATAAGAACAACACCAGAAGTAGTAGTGTACATCTAAAGTTCTCTGTATACGGGTATGTGTCCAATTTATTGTCTACCCTTTACTGATTCTTGTGTTGTAAAAGAAAAAAATATTCCATATCATTTCTAAAGGTTTAGGGGTATGATCAATATTATCTTTTCTTCTCCTAATCATTTCTGACTTTGCTTCAAAGGCCTGCCATAGAGTCACGGGCTGCTGATTATAATTGACATGACGCGGTGCGTGACGGCAGGACGCCACACTGACGGCTGTCAGGTGTCACAGTCTCCTTATGTGTCGTGACATGGTGCCACCATGATACACACGTGTCAGGGAACAGGCGCCAAGACGATGGACACTGGGTGGAGGGAGGCAGGGAACCAGGGATGCAGCCAGCTAGGTGATGGAAGTGGGCAGGAGGAGGGGGGAGGAGGGGGAGGAGGGAAGGAGGAGAGGAGGGGGAGGGGGAGGGGGGAGGGGGAAGGGAGGCAGGGAGGGAGACAGGGAGGGAGGCAGGGAGGCAGGGAATGCAGCCAGCTAGGTGATGGAAACTGGAGGGAGGTAGGGAGGGAGGGAGGAGGGAGGGAGGAGGGAGGGAGGATGGGGGGAGGAGGGAGGGAGGAGGGAGGGAGGAGGGAGTGAGGAGGGAGGGAGGAGGGAGGGAGGAGGGAGGGAAGAGGTAGGGAATCAGGGAAAGCAGGGGAAGCAGGAGGAGGAGGGGAGCAGGGGAAGCAGGGGGAGCAGGGGAAGCAGGGGGAGCAGGGGAGCAGGGGGAGCAGGGGAGCAGGAGGCAGGGGGCAGGGGGAGCAGGGGAAGGAGGGGGAGCAGGGGGAGCAGGGGAAGGAGGGGGAGCAGGGGGAACTGGGGAGCAGGGGGAGCAGGGAGAGCAGGGAGAGCAGGGGGAGCAGGGGAAGCAGGGGGAGCAGGGGAGCAGGGGGAGCAGGGGGAGCAGGGGAGCAGGAGGCAGGGGGCAGGGGGAGCAGGGGAAGGAGGGGGAGCAGGGGGAGCAGGGGAAGGAGGGGGAGCAGGGGGAGCAGGGGGAACTGGGGAGCAGGGGGAGCAGGGGGAGCAGGGGGAGCAGGGAGAGCAGGGGAGCAGGGGGAGCAGGGGGAGCAGGGGGAGCAGGAAAGCAGGAGGCAGGGGGAGCAGGGGAAGCAGCGGAGCAGGGGGCAGGGGAGCAGGGGGGCAGGGGGGAGAGGAGAGGAGGGGGAAGAGGATGGGAAGCAGGGGGAGAAGGAGGAGCAGGAGGAGCAGGGGAGCAGGGGGAGGAGGGGGAGGAAGGGAGCAGGGGGAGCAGGGGGATCAGGGGGAACAGAAGGAGCAGGGGGAGCAGGGAAGCAGGGGGAGCAGGGGGAGGAGGGGGAGCAGGGGGAGCAGGGGGAATAGGGGGAGCAGGGGGATCAGGGGGGGCAGGGGATCAGGGGGAACAGAAGGAGCAGGGGGAGCAGGGAAGCAGGGGGAGCAGGGGGAGGAGGGGGAGCAGGGGATCAGGGGGGCAGGGGATCAGGGGGAGCAGGGGAGCAGGGGAGCAGGGGAGCAGGGGGAGGAGGGGGGGGGCAGGGGGATCAGGGGGGGCAGGGGATCGGGGAGAGCAGGGGAGCAGGGGAGCAGGGGAGCAGGGGAGCAGGGGGGGCAGGGGGGGCAGGGGGGGCAGGGGGAGCAGGGGGCAGGGGGGCAGGGGGGGGCAGGGGGAGGAGGGGGAGCAGGGGGAGGAGGGGGAGAAGGGGGAGGAGGGGGAACAGGAGGAGCAGGGGGAGGAGGGGGAGGAGGGGGAGGAGGGGGAGGAGGGGGAGGAGGGGGAGGAGGGGGAGGAGGGGGAACAGGGGGAACAGGGGGAACAGGAGGAGCAGGGGGAGGAGGGGAGGAGGGGGAGGAAGACGGGCGAGAGGGTGGGAGGACAAAGGGAGAAAACCAGGGATGCAGCCAGCCGTGGAAGGGGGGAGGAGGGGGGAGGAGGAGCAAGGGAATCAGAAGAAATAGAAATTTTGTCCAAACACTATTGATATTTCTTTGATATAATGTCAAGGTTGGTACTTTAGGCCTAAATACATTTGATATATAAGAATACAAATGCATGGTATGGTCACCAAGATATGACCTGGCAGGGATTTGAGCTTAGGACCTCTGCATCATGGATCCACCATGCTAACCACTACTCTATGAGGGACAGGTGACATGAGGAATGCCCAGGTACAACCCACTCACAGTACTCACACCCTGGCTGCACCCTTATCTCGGACATGAGATTTGGCTGAGCTGATTGCTGGAGGTTATAGAATATACACTGGTACCAATAAACATGGCGCTCCACACAGGTCATCTTGCTAATGCGGAATAGCATGCAGTCTGCGGTCTGTAGGAATGAGGTAGTCAGAACGCTGCCGTGCCCAACACGACCACAGACATGACTACTGTGACGTAAACACCTAAGGGAGTGATCGTTTCTTAACAACAGGAGGGTGGTGGGTTTGGGAAGGGGGGGTGTAAACAATTTCGACCCCTATTGGGAGGAGGGGGAAATTTCACCTGTTTTTGAGCGAAAAGGCCAGCATATTACTATGCTTTAAAGGGCGAGCACGCATGCCAATTTGCAACCTCAAAGGGAGGGGGGGATGTCGACCCCTTGAGGAAAGGGAGGGAGGTGTAAAAAACCTTGCGTGCTCCGCACGACAACCCCCTTGCCCGCTGTTGTTAAAAATGATCACTCCCTAAGGGCACAAAATACGATGAAACTCTCCATGTGTGTCCTGGTCAAAGTTGGCAGTTGTACTGCTAATTCAGACATCAAAATTACATTAAAACGTGTGTATTATAAGTAGTATAGTATGTATCGAAACGGGACTATAGTTAACTACTGTTTATTACTCAATCGATATGCAGCCAATCAGAGGCCGCCATTTGGTCACGTGACCCGTTGCCATGGTAACGTGACCTACTTAGGGCTCTCAGCCAATCAGAAGCCAGCATTCTGGGTGACCTACTGACCTACTTAGAAGCTCTCAGCCAATCAGAGGCCGGCATTCTGGTAACCATGGTAACGTGACCTACTTACGTCACGTGACCTACTTAGGCTCAGCCAATCAGAAGCCGGCATTCTGGTAACTAGGGTAACGTGACCTACTTAGGGTTTTGTTTGTAAACAACACCACGTGGCTCTCTTGTTTGTAAACAACACCACGTGACACGTGACTGTTTGTAAACAAACAACTTATATATAGAAAATAAACACAACAAGTTCCATGTTATGTTAAAATTATATTTTCAAAAAAAAGGACATCTGTTACAGCGTCTATGTGTAACTACGCGCGTTCTCATTCAAACACTATAACACTATCATACCGTAGCAGCAGCAGGTAGGACTGGAAGAAAAGCAAGCGCACGAGCAGAAGCGACGACACCATTTGCACCATCCGGCCGTCGCGTTGGTAGCCCTACTACTCGTCGCGCGTTCAACTGGAGGTTTAAGAGTGACAAATGACGATTCTTTGTCGACGCGACTGCTAACATCAGCAGCATCAGCAGCATCGGCAGCATCGGCAGCAGCATCGGCAGCAGCGGCAGCAGCCTCGGCAGCAGCGGTAGCAGCAGTAGCAGCAGCTGTAGCAGCAGTAGCGTGAGCATTAGCAACAACAGCAGCAGCGACAGTAGCAAGGGCGGCAGAGCGGGCACTAGCAGCGTTATCAGCGGCGACATCGGCAGCCGCAACAGCATCAGCAGCAGCAGCGTCGGCATCGGTGGCATGAGTAGCTGCATCGGCGGCAGCAACAGCAGCAGTCACAGCCGCAGCGGCAACAACAACAACGTCATCACAACCAGCGTCACTAACAGCCGCAGTAAATGCAGCAGTAGCACGCTGAGCAGCACTAGCAGCAGCAGTAGCAGAGGCTACAGCATCAGCTTCACATTCGCGCGCCGCTTCGTCATTCCGCTTCATGTCACGGTAGCAACTTTCCATCATGGGGATCTGCAAATTGAGGCGCGGTGCTGGTGGTGGTAGTAGTAGTAGTAGTAGTAGTAGTAGTAGCGTGAACGATGACGACGATGCCGAATACGGTTTCACTCCCCCTTATATACCCTTACTCCCCCCTTTTTTTCAAGCCACCGGCCAGCTGCCCCCTCACGGCAGGTCTTTAGATCAGCCTTAAGTCGCTTACTACGCGGCTCATCATCCCTCTAATCACATTTTCCAGCCGCCGGCCGGCTGACTGCTGACGACAGGAGAGGGTGATTTGTTTTTCTTTAGATTTAAGCCGCTTACCACACGCGCACCCTCTAGTCACAGACAGAGTGACAGAAAGGGAGGGGGTCGCTTTGTTCACGCTACCTGTAGTTGTTTTTCTATACACACGCTGAGCCCATGACCCGCTAATCCTTTATACAGGTAACACGCGTTCAACTAATTACTCTATTGTATGACAGTCGGTACACGGATTTAATTTTAAACCACCTTCCCATCTGGATCCAAGTCTGGCGGGGTGGAAGGATCCAGCTGAAAAGCGTGATTAGGGCTTTTGTTTCTCTTATGATAGCAGCAGGTCAGCATGCGACAGCTGAAAATGTCAGACTCGCCGCTCCTATAAAAGACTGAGATGCGTCTCTCTTTCCACACACCCTTCTACCATCGCCGCCGACACCGCCACCGCCGGCCAGCCGACCGCCGCCACCGCCTGCAGTCACCGCCATCACGCCAGCAGGGAATTTCGAGCTGAGTCTGCTTATTGCTTTTTTTTTTTTTTTTTCTTTGAGCTTTTTGTTTTTTAAAATTTTTATTTTCACTCAGTCTTTTTTGTTTCGGAGGAAAGAAATATGGCGCTGCAGAGGGCGCGAGTTTCTAAAAGACGGTCGCGCGAACAAAGGGCCCTCCTCAACTGCCAGGCTATTTTTTTATCTCAAAGGAGAGAGCGTCACGTAGTTGAGGTTCACGCATCTCTTGAAGCGTACCGAATTCTCGAGAAATGCAAAGCTGAGCGCCATCGTCGTTATACAAGAGCGGAAAAGGAAAACGTAGCGACATGGCCGAGAGCCGTCTTCTCAGAACAGTATTTACTCTACCATTGCATAACAGCCGCTCTCAGCGCCCCCACTCGTTGGGCGTTTCATGAAAAGAAAGAGCGCCGCTACTCTCCTCACCCTGCCTCCTCTTATAAAGTGAGAATAAGTGCTATGAAACGATTCGACAAGCCGATCGGTTTCTTGGGAGCGACTGCAGCTCCCACTCGGTGGGCGCGCGTTGTGGCCGACGTGAACACGGTCTCTAAACGTTTCGACGTCGTCACTTGTTATCCCGCATATTGCAACGCAGCCGAATTGAAGAAGATAGGGACGCACTATTTTAAACCATACGCTCCAATATGTATTTGTCACCGCCGCGCTCACACGCCTTATTGCTTTTTCGAGACGATCGTGTCACAACACAGAAATAGAAAAAAAAGCGGCAAAGC
Source organism: Harmothoe impar (assembly GCA_947462335.1). NCBI lineage: Eukaryota > Metazoa > Annelida > Polychaeta > Phyllodocida > Polynoidae > Harmothoe > Harmothoe impar. Next base: position 14,590,713 of record OX381710.1, on the reverse strand, counting down.
GACGAGCTTTGCCTAAATGATCAAAAAAAAAAAAAAAAAAAAAAATTAATCTCCTCCTCCTCCTCCTCCTCCTCCTCCTCCTCCTCTTCTCCCTCTTCTTTTTAAAAAAAAAATAAATATTTGTATCAGACTCCTCTGGAGTCTGATACAAAACATTTATGACTATTGAGTGAAAATAGAATTTTATCGCAAAAAATAAAAAGAAAAAAAAAGACACTTCTGCCGCCGCTACTGTGACACCGGCCGGAATCAATAAAAAGGTCGGCGGACTTTTCTCCACAACCATTCACTACCGACTATTCGAGTGAGAAACACAGCAGACAGTCAGACACACAACCGCTCTCTCACGCGTGCTGAAAAAAAAAAAAAAAAAAAATGTCGAGCAGTAGAAGCAAACTTTTCACAGAAATTCATTTCGACGCTCGACTACAAGGACCCTTTAGTTGTATCATTAGCGGTCCGTCGGGTTGTGGAAAATCGCGCTTGGTGGATCAATTTCTGAGCGACGTGAACAATTTGGTCACGCCGCCGGTGGAAAAGACTTTTTACCATTACGGCGAGTGGCAACCTCTGTTTGAAAAAATGCAAAATCAGTACGGTGTGGAATTCAGAGAAGGTCTTCCTAGCAAAGAGACTATAGCGGGAGACGTGGAAGTAGCAGAAGACGCCTTACGACCCCACACTCTACTGATATTGGACGATCTGATGAGCAGTTCCAATCAGCAAGTGGTAGCCGACATCTTTACTAAATACGTGAGCGTCATATACATCACTCAGAACCTATTCCAGAAATCACCCGACTTTCGAACTATGAGTCTGAACGCTCACTACATGATCGTTTTCAAGAACCCGCGCGACATGGGGCAAATAGCTAGTCTGTCTCGCCAGGTGTTTCCGTCCAACGCGGCGGCCCTCTCTAGTATATTTACCCATGAACTCAAGCGACCTCACTCATACCTCCTTCTGGACTTCAAGCAGTCAACACCTGACGATCTGAGAATACGCTCCTCTTTGACGTCCATACACTCTCAGCTAGTGTTCGTACCGCTAGACAAAAAAAAGAACAAGAGAAAGCAGTAGCAAAAATGTCTTCTCATCTACTCGAAAGACACTTTGGTACTCTCAAGCACTTAGCTAAGTGCTCGCCAAAGGACTGCTCGCATCTAATAGACTCTGGAAGCGACGATCTGATCGCAGCGTTGAGTGAGATCTGTCACAATTTACTGGTAGGGAACATCCCGCTCAGCGACAAACAACTGGACAAGCTTCGAGAATCGGCTGACGTGTTGAGGGAGGTCGGCAAAAAATCTACGCCCATCAAAAAAAAGAGACGCGTCTTGGTACAAGAGGGAGGTTTCCTCATTCCGTCTCTCATAGGGATGGCCTTACCGCTTATAAAGAGCATTCTCCGTATATGAGACACCTCATTCGACACCTACTCGCCGACAGCACCCTGGGATTCCGCTAGCCACTCGCCAAATCGCCAATGGCGAATCAAAGTTCATTTTGGCTAATGCTATCCATTTAAAATTCGCCAAATTGGCTAACTGTGGTTGATAGACTGTTTATGCCCCTGACCTTAATTGATCAAATATTTCATTAAAGTTTACTGTTAAATGATGTGAGCAAATGTGAGTATATTTCACAGTAAACATGTATGGCTAATTGGTATGCAATTTGGCGAATCCAAATTGTAACAAATTCGCCAAATTGGCTAATGGAAAACGAGTCCTAGCGGAATCCCAGAGCACCACCACCACTACCGCCACCACCAGCGTCATTGCCACCGTCGTCCCCATGACGGACTCAGAGCAGCAACAACACTACAAACGCTTAGCGCTCGTGGATCCTGAGACGCTCTACAAATCATCACGAGCAGGTCTACTTCATCATGTGCCCGCTGCTGCTACTACTAGCGCTGCTACTACTGCAGTCGCTGCTGCTAGTACTTCTACTGCTCCAAACCTTCCTCCTCTTCCTGATGAGCGCACTGAAAAGAACGAGAGTTCCGCTCCTGCCACCGCCGCCCGCCTACCTGCCGACATGGCCTATTACCACAAGCAGGCAGAACAGTCCCTTCATCCCGACGCGGCCTTGCACCAGGTGCTACAGTTTATCTACAGGGACTTGGACTTAGTGTTGAACGATCCCACTTTGGAATCGCGCGAGAAAATGTTGAAATACCGAAGGTTGTTGAATAGATTGCAATTTTTTCTCGCGAATCCCCACAACAGCAACATCTCTTCGTCCTACTCTTCTTCGCCCCCGGCTCACCTCCGTCAGTCTGCTGAAGAGGCCAGCGCGTCCCTACTTGAGCGGTTGGCGAACCAAGTTCCCAAGAGGAATCGCACCCGGACCGTGGCGCTGTACAAACAATTGGAGAAATCCGGTGTGATCAAGTGGAACGAGGACGGTGCGGTGCGCGAGATGTCGGGTCGGAGAATACCACCTGAGCATCGCATCAACATAGTGGACTTACTGAACGACGCCGCCAGGTTCAGGAAGACGGCGCCCAGACCGGCGGGCTACTCTCCGTTCACGAAAGCGCTGCGCGAAGCAGTTCCCACAGACTCCTTGATCGGAAACCATCTGTATAAAGCGAGCGGACCTGGCCAAAGCTTAGACACACGGCTCGCTGACAGAGGTCGGAAACGACCGAGCTTCCACTCGGAAGAAGGAGAATCAGCAGCAGCAGCAGCAGTAGCAGCAGCAGACTCTTCTCTCCAGGTGGACGATCCATCCTCTGACGACGAGGAGGACAGTGAACTTTTCCAAACTCCGACTTCCTATAGGAGCGTGGCAAGTAAGAAAAGGAAAGGGCGCAACCGCCTAGCGGCGAGGTCGTCGTTCACGCCCTCAACAGGCCCACCATGGGCAAACCAGTGAAAAGACTGACCAAGAAGGAAAAAGAAAAGAAGCGCGTAGTAGCTAGATATACCGACGTCAAAGCGCCCTCCAGTTTCACTAGCGTGACTAAACTCCAGAAACATCATTTGCGCCACCTGAACCCGGCCGTCATCCGAGATGCTTTAGTGTCGCTGGACGCCTACACTAAACATAAACCCATTCGGAGAAAATTCGCAAGGAACAAGACTATAACCGGCGCAATCGATCAGCAGTGGCAGATAGATCTGATGGACATGCAAGCTTTGGCGTCTCACAACGACCGCTTCCGGTACGTGGTGACGGCGATCGACGTTTTCTCTAGGTACGCGTGGGCCGTTCCCATTAAATCCAAGAGCGGCGCTGATGTCACCGAGGCCTTCCGAGAGATGACAGGCACTGGCGAGAGACGACCGCGCACTGTTCAGACAGACAAGGGGAAAGAGTTTTTGAACAAGATCTTTCAAGATCACTTGAAGAGCGAGGGCATAGAGTTCTTCACTGGCGAGAACGACGACATCAAAGCTAGTCTAGTGGAGCGCTTGAACCGCAGTCTGAAGGAGAAGCTGTGGCGTTATTTCACACACAAGCGCACGTATCGCTACGTAGACGTACTGCACCATGTAGTGTCTTCTTACAATCGCACTCACCACAAGACGTTGAAAATGGCGCCGGCTCAAGTCAGCTCGGAAAACAGCGAAACAGTTTTCTACCGACAAGATCTCCCAACTAACAAACAAATCGACGAAATATGGAAAAAGAAGAAAAAAACAAAGACGTCCGCCGTCGACGTCATCGCTCCGGGTGACAGAGTGAGGATGTTGAGAACTAAAGGCGCCTTCGACAAAGGGTACGAGGGAAACTGGCGCGAGGAAGTGGTCGACGTTGCTAAGACGTTGGGAAGCAGAGGGTTCGAGCTGAAAGACGACAAGGGCGAGGAGATAAAAGGCGTCTTCTACCCGGAAGAGGTTCAGAAGGTGTACAAGAGTCGTTACGACAACAACTACCTGATAGACGAGGTGTTGCGCCGCAAGACCGTCGACGGTAAAGAGTTAGCTTTCGTACGTTGGTTAGGTTACGACGACAAGTTCAACGAGTGGATCCCCGTCAAAAAAATAACGTAGAAAAAAAAAAAAAAAAAAATGAACATCACTCTACCTAGCAACAGCTCTATGGAGTATTATCCTGACAACAGCTTGACGTCTTTCCGAACTCACTTCGACTCGCCGCTCCTTCTGCCCGAAGCGTACGAAGCGGCTCTGACTGAGATCATCCTCCCTACAGAATGGACTAACGTGCACGACGACGACTTGATCATCGTTGTTCCTCTGCGCACCAAGGGTTCGCTAGAGGAGGCGATCCAGGTTTTAAAAGAAACTAAATTCGCCGAAGGAAAAAAACCACAGGTAGACTGGAGGGGAATGAAAAACGCGAACGGTCTGAGCAAGCTAACGTTCAGCTCAAAATTCCCGCTGAGCTGGAAGGAAGCGAGCTATGTAACGGTGGAAGAGATATCAGACACGTCGGAAGAGCAGCAATTGAAACCGGAAACAAAAAGGTTCAAGAGAGAGGTCGACTTGAGACAGACGAATGCCGTATACAAGCAGTTCTTGTCCCCGGCGGTGAAAAAGAAGGCGATCAGCGATCAAGCAAGACAGATGATCGAAGAGATGGAGAAAGACATGGGAGTGCGCAGTTTCATGCCAAACATATTTGAGATACCTCCTATTTTCACCGGAAGCAACCACACCCTAATCGAGCGCTTGAGTGAGACGTTGCGAGATGACAGACTAGAGGGCGACAGCTTCTTGCTCAAACCGATGCGGATCTTATCGTACGACGCCAAGACGAAACGCGTCACCATCAAACCGCCGAGACACTGTGCTGTCCTGCTGAGTCAGCATCTCGCATGCGTTCTAGGCTTCGGAGAGAAGACGTGTTTGGCGTCGCCGACTACCGGCGCCTACTCGATGGATGTTTGCGGGGACGTGCACTCTGTGTACATATACACCGACATGATCCAGGAGAGACGTGTGGGCGACATGCAAGTGCCGCTGTTGCGCTGCGTGGCTGTGGACAGAGGCGGAAAGCGTCGAGGTGGCGTGCAAGCTATCAGTTTTCCCCATTTGGATTATTTCCCCTTGAAATCCAAGAGGTTTACCGAGGTCGGCCTCTATTTAAGAGACCGATCCGGTCATTCCATCCCATTCGGTAGAGGCGAGGTGACCGTGACACTTCATCTGAGACCTATTGAGCGCTGAAAGAGAGAAAAATGATGCGTCAAAGCGTTCCGTACTTTCCACCCAGGCGCACCGTCGGCAGAGGGTACAGCGATTACTACAACGCGCAGCTGGGCAACGGCGTCAACGTGTACAGCGGGCGCTCTTTCCAGAGCGGGCACGGTTTGGGCGGCGCTCTGTTAGGTCTGATGCGCTCCGCTACCCCGCTATTGAAGTCGGTGGGAAAAACGCTGCTCCGCGCCGGTGTGGGCGTAGCTAAAGATGTGCTGGCGGGTCGGACTTTAAAGAGCAGCGTGAAAGACCGAGGCGCAGGCGCTCTGAAGAGACTGGCGAGTACGGCGTTCTCGGGAGGAAAGACGACTGTCGCGTCTAAGAAAGGGTCGAAACGTCGCCGGCATTCTCCTCAGACGGGCGGTGGCTCTTGCAAGAGACGTAGAGGGGATGTATTCGACCGGTAAGCGCCTAGGCGTTCAGGTATAAATAAAAAGACTGGAGGCGGCCGGCGTCAGTCTGTCGGCCGCGTGAAGAGAGAACACAATGGCTTACGTACACGAGAGCAGTAACGAGTGCGCGCTCTCTGAGCTCGACCTGCACACCGTAGCGCCGACTCAGACTACTATCTTAAAGTCGTCTTTCCTGGGGATAGAAACAAAAAACTCTTTAGAGGATGGAGGTAACATAAATTTCACCATCAACAAGTCGCAAGAGTACACAGACCTGAACGAGAATTACCTTCATCTGGAATGTCAAGTGCTGAAAGCGAACGGAGCGGCGATCGAGGACACCGACGCGGTAGCTCCGGTGAACAACTTGGCTCACTCGCTCTTCAAAGACGTCCAAGTCTCCATCGGCGGTTTCAAAGTGTCTGGCAACACCGAGACCTACCCTTACTGAGCTTACTTGGAAGGGTTACTCAACTACAACAAAGACGTGAAGGACGGCGTCATGAGCGCCCAGGGGTGGCATGAAGATACGCCCGGTCAGTTTGACACGTTGACTGACGCGAATGCGGGGTACAAAGCGCGCAAGAAGCTAATCTCCAACAAGCGCTTTTCGCTGATGGCGCGACTGCACTTTGACCTGGCTCATCAACCGAAGCTCATCGTTGGAGAGACAGAAATCAATCTCACTCTGAAACAAGCGGCGCCCTCTTTCTATCTGATGTGCGCCGCTGACGGAGGCTACAGCTTGAAGATCTACAAAGCAAAGCTCTACGTGCGACGCGTGCTGGTGGCGGACGCTGTAGCGGAAACGCACGAGAGAGCGGTGATAGAACAAGGGCCCTTCGACTACCCGGTGAACAGAGTGGAGGTGACGACGTACGCCATCCCTCAAGGTAACAGAGATCACAGCTACACGCACTCCAACACAGGCCAGCTTCCCAAGTCGATGATGATTTGCTTCCTTGACCACGACGCCTTCAACGGTAGCTACACCAAGAACCCGTTCGAGATGAAGCATTACGACATCAGCTCGCTTCAAGTGATAGTGAACGATCAGAAAGTGCCGAACGACGCCTACGTGCCCGACTTTAAGACCAAAGCGGCCGTGAGAGAGTACTTGGGGCTACACACGGAAACGGGGATGTACGAGGGCGCGCGCTCCTGCGGTATTTCATACGATCAATTCCTGAACGGTTACACGGTGTTCCCCCTCGACTTAACCCCAGACAGATCGCACGACGGGTGTCGCGTGAACCTTATAAGAGCGGGTCAGCTGAGGGTGGAAGTCAGTTTCCGCTCGGCGCTACAAGCGACAACAACGGTGCTACTCTACTTGGTGTACGACAACGTCGTCGAGCTGACCCGAGATCGACACCCCATCACCGACTACCACATGAACTGAGGACAAGACGGCGGTACTTGGCGTATCGTATGAACACGCTTGAAATAAGCAGAGTGTTGAAGGAAAACGTTCACACAAAACATCGTTTCCTGGGCGTTTTCTCTTGTGACACTATTCCGAAGCACCCTATCAAAGACACTTGTTTCGTGAGCAACACAGATCCGCAACATTTACCAGGTCAGCATTGGGTGGCGTTTTACGTGTCGAGCACGGGTGAAGTGTACTACTTTGATTCCTTCGGCTTACCGCCGCTGAGTGCGGAGTTCTTGTCTTTCGTGGAACGCTCTGCTCCGTTCAAGTGGCAAAGAAACCGCATTCAACTACAAGACACTTCTGCTGACACCTGTGGACCTCATTGCGTTCATTTCCTAATTGAAGCATGTCGAACAAGAAACCCCAAGAAGTGCGTCATGCGCATGAGCAAAATCCCAAAGCTGAGCGACCGGGCCGTGAGTCAGAAGCTATCGATGATGCTGTTGTGACGGGTTGTTGCGATGGCGGCCGTTTCATGGAGGCAAAGATTCTCTGCCTTGCCGAAATGGTGTTGGATTTATCCAAAGTCGTGCAATGTCTATTGGAGAGAAGTCGTCCGGGGTGTGGTGGTGCGAGTGACGGCGGCGTGAGACTTTGCGGCCTGTTGAGTTGCTGCAAATCGAAGAAGCAAGCTAAAAAAGCATAAACTTGTGTGTTTTTTCTGATTGAAATGAAAATAAAGAATAAAATGAAAAGAAAAGAAATTATCTTGTTGTGTTTTTATTTCTATATATAAGTTACATAACTTTTTTTTGTTTGTTTGTTTACAAACAGTCACGTGTCACGTGGTGTTGTTTACAAACAAGAGAGCCACGTGGTGTTGTTTACAAACAAACCCTAAGTAGGTCACGTTACCCTAGTTACCAGAATGCCGGCTTCTGATTGGCTGAGCCTAAGTAGGTCACGTGACGTAAGTAGGTCACGTTACCATGGTTACCAGAATGCCGGCCTCTGATTGGCTGAGAGCTTCTAAGTAGGTCAGTAGGTCACCCAGAATGCTGGCTTCTGATTGGCTGAGAGCCCTAAGTAGGTCACGTTACCATGGCAACGGGTCACGTGACCAAATGGAGGCCTCTGATTGGCTGCATGTCGATTGAGTAATAAACAGTAGTTAACTATAGTCCCGTTCCGATACATACTATACTACTATTATATATACACATGTGGAAGTAAAAATACCCCTATGCTTTAAGCACGGGGTAGTTCCCGGAGATGTAACACGGTAATGGCGAACCGCCATGCTAATTACATATTATTAAAGCGTGATAATGTTTGATGATGTGCTGCTAGCTCTCTTACACTGGTAAATATGTATATATATATTTAGACCACAGTTTGCAGGGAAAACAAAAACACCTGCCTGGCTGTGATCACACAAACAAACCAATCACACACCACTTACTGGGTATATGGATGTGCATGAGGAGCTGCATAAGTGCTATCCCAGGTATCAGGGGTATATTGGGCCAATGTCGGCAATGACCGACTCCATCACAATCGTTGTACCAACCATGGCCCATTGTATAGGTAATGCATAGATTGTTACAACATACAAATTACCTGCTGGGTAGGGTTGGTTGCTCAGTGCAGTGAGAAGATGGGTTATCTTGGACTTGAATCGTGGTACATGATCGTACAGCAGGTAGTATATAACGTGGGGTCCTACGGGTGGGAAACGACATAATTAAGGGAGTGCTCGTTAGGCCACTCAAAAAAAGTTGTTTTTCGTCACCAAGTAGTGAAAAATATGATGAGGGCGGTTTTTTATTTAAAAGAATATTTTTACTCAGTGCATAAATACGTATGGAATTTTGGACTTCTCGCAATCAATTTTCACATTTTAGTTAATTGTAAGTTTATTGATCAGTAAAAGTTGTTACAATGCAACCTATTCTTAGCTGCCTGCATTATTGACACCATAAGCTTTGATTTGATACCAAATTTTCCAATATTTTCCAAATTTTTCCATCAAAAATGTAAATTTTTTTAGAAGTGTTCCCCAAATCATGCTTTTTTTATGATATGCGCGATGATGAGAAACAACATTTTTTGGAATAGCCTTATCAACAGGGGGCTTGGTGAATTGGGGGATCAGAAAAATTCACCCCTTTTTAACAGAAAAATGGCGACCACTTTCGAGGGAGGATCGTAATTATTTCGGACTTGTGCAAAAATCCACCATCCCACTCCTCCTCCTCACTCCCTAAATGTAACATGTCGAGTGCCATGGGATAAGTAGGCCTATAATTTATTTCATGCCCCTAATGTGTACAAAAGAAGAGCAACAGCCAAATGCAGTCTAGAGTGACGTCATTAAAGGCCATGACACAGTCTAGCCCAAGTATTGGTAAACCTGCATATGTGCCCCCCCCAATGATAAGTGGTTTGTGCCCACTGGGTATGTATTTAACTAGCCAATAAGCCTATATATGAGCATGACGATTCCTTGCCATTACATAATACTACGACAAATCAATCAAGTATAAAAAATTGATCATTCGCTAAAGGTTAAAAAAACAGACACATCAAATAGTCGACGAATAGAAGTGGATATCAATTCAAGACTAGAACTAGAACGACTGGGCCATACGGTAGGCCGTTCACTGTGGTCTCACCCTCTCTTTACACTTATGCCCTATTTATAGCTAATTTACCCCCAATGACCATAGATATCCTTTTATACCGTTGGAAAGCTATGCCTTCAGTCTACACAATATGAAGTTTTTGCAATGATTTTGTACATGTTGAGTAGTGATTCTATTTGAATGATTAAGTGGGGACTGGGAAGTGTGAGCTGCCTGTGGTGTACCCACTTTTGGCACTGCAAATTGATAGCTCCTCAGAAACACTCTGTAGGAGAATGTCTATTATGCTGGGGTAAACTGCTCTGATCTTTTTGTAAATGACTTATTTGGAAAGCCATGATATGGGCCTACATTTAATGATATCACACCCTTTCCTCAGATTCATAGAATCAGAGCTACAGTAAAATCTTTTCTAAAGTACATCAAATCACCTTTAAATTTTAGGAGGGTAAAAGTGTGTGACCACACATTTAAATTCTATATGTGTCTAGTATTTACTGTCAAAGAACCAAAACAAACCGATGAAAATAAGTCAGCATAATACACAGATATGTGGAGCTATCCTGTCTGAGAGGTAGTACATTTCCTATGTAAGTCAATCGCCACTGCACCTGGATCACCACCAGCTACACTCTGGCAGGAGAGGGCTATTTCTGACTCAATCCACTGCATGGTAAAAGAGGGTCCTCCTGTCCTGTCAAAACCCCTTACTTTCTGCAAGGAAAATTCATTTTAAAATGGTTCTAATGGTGCTAGAGCTACAATTCTTCCAGCATTCTTTAAGTTAAGATTCCGCCTATCTATCCTGCATAAAAAATCCAACCTTTCTGCACTCACTAAAAACCGTCTGAACACCCTAATCATACGGTGGAGCACCCATGAGATGACTGGCTGGTCTGTTGGAACCTTGAGTAGACCGGTACACAGATCGAACAGCCCTGTGGATAGTAGGCCCTATGACGATTGGCCCTGAGACGATCAGCCTCATATCTAATAGCCCTGTGGAGGATTGGCCCAATTAGTTATGGCACCCTGATTGAGACCTCACGGTCTATGTAAGGTACCAACAGTGAATAATGCCAACAGACTATAGTTAGTCATCTCAATGGCGCTCTACCCTATCCTGCCTGATTTAAAAGTAGCAAAATGTACATACACTCAATACTCGGTCCCATTTAGCATACAGGATATGGTTAATATAGCGATTCAATCACTAATAGCAACAGTATACAGTCTATACCATTAGGCCTACAGCGAATCTACTATCCAAAATGTGGACAGTTAAACCCTACGCCTATGGAACCGAGGAGACGGAGCGAATGAGAGGTAAGGGCCCAGTGTAGGTGGCATAACAGGTTAATGTACGAGATGATAGTCGTGAGGCCCTGGACTGTATATCATACTATATGTTTGGCAGCTTGTGTATCATATCTCATTTTAACAATCAAGCGAAAACACACAGACAAGTAAAGTAAATACCACGGTTATCCACTTTAGGGATTCAAAAGCAGCGCCTCAACTTAATAACCAGCGTGCTTTAAGTATCAGTGGTGCTTTGACGTCACAAACATGGCGGGCATTTGTTTACAATGTAAAAGGCTGAGATTACATCGTGAAATACGTCAAATGTTAAAACAGTGGTGTAAACTGAACAATGCATGAATAAGCCAGCACAGGGACTGGTTTGTCATGGGCCAGTCATGTATTATTCCCATACTTAATACGCTAGTCTACCGATTAGAGACACCTAAGCCAGCCAGTCAATTATTCTTCATTTTGTTCAGAAAGAGGCCCCTGGTAAGGTGATGGCTATACTTAGACAGCCACATTATAATTACATCTAATCATATCAAAACAGCTGGAGTTTAAATCCAAATTGTACGAATTACAATCCTGATGAGACTAAATTGGACGGATACGATGATCTCACTTAGAGCTAACTCACAGGATATACTCGATGTAATTATTGTGGACCAACACTTTATAGACTTAATTGTTTCCGGATAACACACAGGTTCAATTGGCATAATTAGCTGTCTCCATCTTTACTAAATCCATGTTAAAGGCTATATATATACCATGGGAAGGTGTGCAACAAAATATTCAGTCATCTCTATATTCCCCAATAGACTCTACAAAGAGGTAGAGTCCAGAACATGCAATATATGGTGCAAATACATACCCTAGGGACTGGTGTGGACTATTGGGATGTGTAAAGATGCACAGGCTGTAGGCTGTGTCTCACGAGATTGGGCCAATGTTAAAGTCTTTGACCGGGTACCATTTTTAACCAGGTTCCATCTTTGACTGGGTGCCATGTTTTACCGGCCACCATAAAAAGAAAGATGTAAGAAAAATAAATTTCTTCTTTGGTATGTGAGAGATAAAATATATTTATAAGAAGAAAATGGCTGTGGTAGTATCTCCATATATAGCTTCACCCGCCCTAAATAAACTATTTTCTGTCAGGAGGTCAAAGATGGCACTCGGTCAAAGATGGCACCCAGTCAAAGACGTTCATATTGGCCAGATCTGGTGAGACATAGCCCTATCCCTTTAGCCAACTTTGGTGACATGATGTGTGAGGTATAGTCTGACGGGGGCTGCCAGCAAGCTCATACACATGTAACCCTTTAAGGCCGGCATGTTACTCAATAGTGACATTTGTCGTCATGATGCACCAATGCCACCCCGGCGACAAAAATGCCGGTGCTGCATTGATGCATCATGCCAACCCTTGGGATGTATCATACATGCAGGCTCGGCATAATGCACACCCTGGCTAGTACTGCATTTATGCATCACGACGACCAACAGCATAACAATATGCCGTCCTTAAAGACGGTTGTCACGAGTAGACTGTCATGAGATATTATAATAGTTTGAATTTTTTTTTATATAACTTGTCTCCTTCGAAAGTATCTCTTAAATATAAATGTCTCTGCTTTCTTGTTATCATAATTTTGCTTTTTTGCATAGATGAAAAGAAAAGAGGTTTATTAAATCCGCCTTCAGTAGGTATAGCTCATAATGTCTTGACAATGAGCCAAATTACCAAAAAGCAAGCAGATGCCTGATAATGCCAAAACTCTTCAAATGTCTGGAAAATGGGACAGTTTATCTATGAAGATGATAATTGTTGTCTGAGTCTGGCTGTACACTTTGTTTTTAGTTTCAGAGCACTTTAAACGTGTATTTATTATTAATGACGTGTGTTGAAATGGTTATAAATATTGGCTACACATACCGTAAAACCGTGCATAGAAGCCGCGGCTACATGTAGTAATCAAGTCAGATCGCCGGTGCGGCTTATAGGATCGGTACATAGTGAAGGTGCGGCTAATATGATAGTTTTTAGATGTATACTTCAGTGCTAAACTCGCCATAGTCAGACCCCCTCTGTGATTTATATGATTCTCCTAAGTTAGGCGGCAGCTTATATGCGAGTTAGGCTTATACGCACATTTTTTACAGTAGTTTTTATTTCTGAAACGCTGACATTTTCAGACTTCGAAAAAAGTACTGTATATGGGCGCTCAGAAAGGCCACACTAGACCACGATGATGATGATATAGTTTTAAAACAAACACATCCTTGCATAAAACACCTTACTCGGCCCTACTGTAACCAAACCCTTTAGGATTCGCCCATAGATTTAATCCATGCAAGCCCTTTGTCCTAATGATGCAGAGATGCAGCCCTGGCGAGTTACTCACCATGGCTATATTAATCATCACTACAATGGCAGTGTACCACAAAGCAGCGTGTATGGCAAGCCGAATTGGTAAACTTCCCTTATACCCAGTATATGGACTCTAAACCAGGGTTTAGAGCTCTAAACCCCGGTTTACAGCCATTAAGCTGGGTTAAACGGCCTTATCCTGGGTTTGGAGTAGTCAATCCAGGAATGATGCCTTAAACCCAGTATAAGGGACCTGGGTTAAGGGACCATAAACTGGGTATAGGGGAAGTTTACCCATTGGGCTTGCCATAATCGTGTGGCATCCAAAGAGTTCATGTTAGATGCCTGGATTCTGTTTATTTGTGGATGGGGGACATTATAATTATTGTATCCATGCCCAGTATCAACTCGACAAGTGGGTTCCATGGGGTCCAACCATGGTCTTTTACTGTGTGTTTGCAATGGGGGGGATTTTTTTAAATTCCAAAATGACCATATATTGTATGGTGGCCCTGGAGGCTCACGTAAAAAAAAAAATTAAAAGTGAAATTTTTTTTTTCAAAGTGAAATTTTTTTTTTCAAAGTGAAGTTTTTTTTTTCAAAGTGGAGTTTTTTTTTTCAAAGTGGAGTTTTTTTTTTCAAAGTGAAGTTTTTTTTTTCAAAGTGAAGTTTTTTTTTTCAAAGTGGAGTTTTTTTTTCAAAGTGATGTTTTTTTTTCTAAGTGATGTTTTTTTTTCAAATTTTTTTTTTTTTTTTTTTTTTATGTCTTCAGAAAAAAAAAACTTTTTTCAAAATGAAAAACTCACTGTCACTGTCAAGCTGATGGATGCCAACTTGTGACAGCTATCCTTTAGCATTGGGATGCACTACATGTGGCAATTTATAGGATCCTGTGTGGAAATTTACACCGGGTAAGTGGCCCGCATGATAACTGGCCTTGGGATAAAGACATCCTTGCCCATTGGCGCCTTTCAAGTGGCCCTTTCCCAAGAAATTGGCCCTTTGGCCCGGTAAAAATGTATGACAGGTATCCTTCAACATTGAGACTCAACATATTATAGCATTGTTATATAGGATGCTAGGTGATAGCTGCCTGTTGAGTGGTCAATTTGCCTGTTGAGTGGCCATTTGGCTGCCGTAACTGGCCCCCGTGACTGGCCCCTGTGACTGGCCCCTGTGACTGGCCCCTGTGACTGGCCCCCTGTGACACCTTGTGACAGCTATCTTTTCACAATGGAATGGAGTATGTTTATGTGGGCATTCATTGGATCCTATGAGACCAGGTGATAAGCCTGCATGAGAACGGTAGAATATTGGCCCATTGGCCCATTGGCCCATTTTCAAACATGCCAAAAAACACTAAAAAGTTGATATTCAGGAAATTGGCCAATTTGGCGAGAAAATAGGTCAGAATCTCAAAAAGTAGATTTTTGGGGAAATTTGTCGATTTGGTATGAAAATGGGTCAGAATCTCAAAATAGTCGATTTTTCGGGAAATTGGCCAATTTGGCGAGAAAATGGGTCAGATTTTAAAAAATTCGATTTTTTCAGGAATTGATCAATTTGGCGAGAAAATAGGTCAGAATCTCAAAAAGTCAATTTGTCGGGATATTGGCCAATTTGGTGAGAAAATGGTTCAGATTTTTAAAAAGTCGATTTTTTCGGGAAATTGATCAATTTGGCGAGAAAATAGGTCTGAATCTCAAAGAGTCAATTTTTCAGGAAATTGGCCAATTTGGCGAGAAAATGGGTCAGATTTTTAAAAAGTCGATTTTTTCGGGAAATTGATCAATTTGGCGAGAAAATAGGTCAGAATCGCAAAAAATCGATTTTTTGGGAAATTGGCCAATTTGGCGAGAAAATGGGTCAGATTCTTAAAAGTTGATTTTTTCGGCAAATTGATCAATTTGGCAAGAAAATAAGTTCAGATCTGACCAATTTTCTCGCCAAATTGGCCAATTTCCTGAATATCAACTTTTTAGTGTTTTTGGGCATGTTTGAAAATGGGCCAATGGGCTAATGGGCCAATATTCTACCGTTCTCATGCAGGCTTATCACCTGGTCTCATAGGATCTAATGAATGCCCATTTGGCGAGAATATAGGTCAAAATCTCAATAAAAATCTGACCTATTTTCTCGCCAAATTGATTCCTTTTCCCAAAAAAATCGACTTTTTAAAAATCTGACCTATTTTCTCGCCAAATTGGCCAATTTCCCGAAAAATCGATTTTTTGAGATATTGACCTATTTTCTCGCCAAATTGATCAATTTTCCGAAAAAATCGACTTTTTAAAGATCTGACCCATTTTCTCGCCAAATTGGCCAATTAGCCGAGAATCAACTTTTTGAGATTCTGACCTATTTTCTGGCCAAATTGATCAATTTCCTGAAAAAATCGACTTTTTGAGATTCTGACCTATTTTCTCGCCAAATTGATCAATTTCCCGAAAAAATCGACTTTTTTAAAATCTGACCCATTTTATCGCCAAATTGGCCAATTTCCCGAAAATCGACTTTTTTGAGATTCTGACCCATTTTCTCACAAAATCAACAAATTGGGGCCAGTCACGGGGGCCAGTTACGGCGGCCAGTTACGGCGGCCAAATGGCCACTCAACAGGCAAATTGACCACTCAACAGGCAGCTATCACCTAGCATCCTATATAACAATGCTATAATATGTTGAGTCTCAATGTTGAAGGATACCTGTCATACATTTTTACCGGGCCAAAGGGCCAATTTCTTGGGAAAGGGCCACTTGAAAGGCGCCAATGGGCAAGGATGTCTTTATCCCAAGGCCAGTTATCATGCGGGCCACTTACCCGGTGTAAATTTCCACACAGGATCCTATAAATTGCCACATGTAGTGCATCCCAATGCTAAAGGATAGCTGTCACAAGTTGGCATTCATCAGCTTGACAGTGACAGTGAGTTTTTCATTTTGAAAAAAGTTTTTTTTTTCTGAAGACATAAAAAAAAAAAAAAATCTTTGAAAAAAAAACATCACTTAGAAAAAAAAACATCACTTTGAAAAAAAAACTCCACTTTGAAAAAAAAAACTTCACTTTGAAAAAAAAAACTTCACTTTGAAAAAAACAACTCCACTTTGAAAAAAAACACTTCACTTTGGAAAAAAACACTTCACTTTGAAAAAAAACACTTCACTTTGAAAAAAAAAACTCCACTTTGAAAAAAAAAACTTCACTTTGAAAAAAAAATTCACTTTTAATTTTTTTTTTACGTGAGCCTCCAGGGCCACCATAATATGGGGCAATAAAATCAAATTAGAGCAAAATCTGAAGGAATAAAAAGAAATAGAGTAGGGAGTTAATTGTGTTATTTAAGAACATTCTGGCAGACTGATTTAGGGACATTTATTTCTTGGTCCTAGACATCCGACGCACTAACTGTTATGTTAGATGCCTGGATCCTGGTTAGTGAGGTTGACCTCATGACCTTGATGAAGCAGGGAGGCAGGAAGACATGAAGTCTGCATTTGAATGCCATCAAACATGATGTATAATCGTCTGTTGGTAGACCATGCAAGGCGGACGCATGGGTTTGATCCAAGATCTGATATCGTGTTATCGCTTGGCTTTGATGTTTAGATCTATTCATACATATTTAACCCATAAAACAAAAACTTACACTCCATGACGAATTGTTCTCGTTGTATTTGATATCATTCTTGTTAGCTCAATGGAGGAAAGTCGTCTGTCAAAAGTCTAAACCGATGTTTTTTTACAGCTAATTTGAACATAGTGTCAGTGCTAAATCTGCCAAGGATAGATGAAACTAGCTGCAATTATAAAGGTAATTATATATAGCGTTAGTTGGATCTCTTGATATTTTTCCTCGTATTATATCTCCTTCTGTTCCCCTTTTCTCCCTCTGTCTGTGTCTGTCTGTTGTTTTTAAAAATAAGTTTATTGTCACATCTCATGTCATATTCCATACTCCTCCGAGGATGTCAGTATGAGAATAGAGTAAAGCTCCTTGTGAAATAACATATCATAATTATCACTTTACGCTATAGTATAGCAGTGTCCGTTGGATCTTAGTAGTCTCATTTCTTGTGGTTTGCATCATTAGGGTAATGACAGTCATTAGGGTTGTCACTATAGTGGTAATTATTTTATAATATTTATAGACAGGACGAGGTTGAGTTGTGGGTAGAAAGGTGAAGCTTATTGAGAATAGACAAATTGTCTATTAGCCATACTTTAGTATGATTTGTTGTAATTGCATGTCACTATGGCCGAGTCTTTTCTGTGTGTATACTGTATGTCTGTCTATCCCTTTACCGCTCATCCTCTTTTTGCCCCTGTCTGTCTCTGTCTCTGTCTCTTTGTCTCTGTCCCTGCCTCTGTCTGTTTGGTTTTTGTCTGTCTGTGTGGATGTCGTTCTGTCATTCTCTCTCTCTCTGTCTCTGTCTGTCTCTGTCTCTGTCTCTGTCTCTGTCTCTCTGTCTCTGTCTCTCTCTCTGTCTGTCGGTCTCTGTCAGTCCCTGTCTGTCTCAGGCTGTCTGTCTCATTCTGCCATGTGTCACCATTTTCCCTCTACTCTTGGAGAGTGCTGCAATTTACCAATTTAGGACAATTTACTGTATGAGTCACGTTACCAAACCTATACCCATATACCCCTCCTGTGAGAACATACGATGGCTTAGGTTAACATGTGACCGGGGAATCTTATAGGATAATTATATTTAGACACAGACATCCGGTAATATTCCGGTAATGTATTGCTGAAGGTGACACTCCAAGGGCGGATCCAGGGGGGGGGGGGGAGGTGCAGGGATTCCAGATCCAGGGGGTCCCGTCCTCCCACTTTGGATATTCCAATGCATTTCTGTTCTGCCATGTTTTACAGTGCTTTCAGGGGTGGACCCAGGAATTTGAATGGGGGGAGGGGTCCACCAAACAGTACCTAAAAGCATCAGGCTGCATCTCGTGACGGATCAAAATTTCATTAAAAATATCTGAATTTTTTCCAAAAGGTGGGGGGGAGGGGGGAGGGGGGTTGGGACCCCCAGGACCCCCCTCCCCTTGGATGCGTCCCTGTACCAAGGTATTGTAAGGATCTCCTTTGAGGTCTGACTACATGTCAAAGGTGTACACAAGGTTATAGAATGTGTTGAATAAATAGAAATTTGATCTCTCTACCTCCTTCATTTCCACCATTTAGTTTATCCCTAAACACATAGTCAGAGATATAACCTAGACGTCGGACAGTATAACCTTCATCCTGTCATTAACCATTTAAGGACGGCATCATGCATTTATGTATCATGCCCTTGGTCGTCATGATGCAGGAATGCAGCCCTGGTGAGTAACTCGCCAGTCTTGTATTCAAGCATAATGCCGACCCTATGAAGTTGAGACACTCTTGAAGGGTCGACATGATGCACCAATGCCAGGCCCGTAACTAGGGGGGGTTCGTCGGTTCGAACGAACCCCCCCACAGCCCTGATGGACCAAAAAAGTTCCACCCTATTTGGCCTAGAAGTGGAGATAATTAGCTCCATGCCAGTTTTCGCGGTTTGTAAATCGGACAATTATTAAGGTCTCTAGAGAGTAAACCATGAAAGCATGGTCGATTTTGTTATATAACTCATTCAAAATATAGTTTTGAGTATAAATCAAGTCCTTATTAGCATGTTTTTTCATTAAAATCCAGCAAGTTCCACCGTTGAATTTATCTAATTCCGCCTTATCAAAAAACGAACCACCTCGCGAAGAGGGCTAGTTACGGGCCTGAATGCAGCATGTCGAGTTACTCGCCAGTGCCGCACTGGTACATCATGACGACAAATCTTTAAGCGACATCCAAGCCGATGTTTAGTTTAAATGGTTGATATTAAGGACTGAGGATGTGCTGGGAGAGTGTCCTGTCCCTTCCTGCAGGCCCTGGCGCTCCTCCAGGTGACCCTGGGAACCTTGTGACAGCCCTGGTCTCCTCATGACGCAGTGGTCACGGGCTGCATGGAGATGTGACTGGAGTCGTGATAGTTTTAACTTTAATGACTTGATTTCACCATCTGGTGACTCTTTTTCCCGCGGTGTAACTACGCATACATTGTGCCTTCTGTCACGACATCTGCTGATTCTGGAGTTGTTTTTTGCGTGTTTTTCAGCTTTAATTACCGTTTTTAGAACTAGTGCTTATGACTTTGATTATACCATCAAGGGCGGCATACATATCTATATATATCTATATCTATATCTCTATATATATATATATATTTATATATATACATATATATACATATATATATATATATATATATATATATATATAGATATAGATATATAGATATAGATATTGTAGTGTCTGCCGTAATGTGGAAGGAGACAGAACTCGTTAAGTACAGTTGAACCAGAGATAACTAATTGCCCTGGCTCTCTTGGCCACACCAGCTTGATCTTGTCGGAGATCCTCTCTGCTTCAAGCGTATATAGCAAGTATATAGCTTACTAACATTTCTCTGACACCGGTGAACTTTGCCAACACCCCCGCTTCGAACATCTCCGCGTCGGCGGGGATTCCGCCGGCGCCACTGCTAATTAGCGGCGGAGCCAGCCGTCTCCTCCCCTGCCCGGCATTTCAACTCTTAGCTTATGTACAACTTGCGCGGGGGCAGCGGAGGGGGTCTGTGAACCCACAGTCCCCCCTCCGTCACCGCTACAAAATACATATATATATATATATATATATATATATATATATATATATATATTGCTGTAACTGGCTATGCCTGTGGTCTCCGTGATGCACAGAGAGGATAAGAACGGGACTAGCGCATTAGGCAATGGGGGCCGCCATCTTGGCTCAGAGCAATGCATTGTGGTTAGGCCCCTGACTCCAGAGCAGTGCATCATGGGAGAACTTCTTATCAGGCCCTTTGTTCAAGGTGTGAGGAGAGGAGATTAGCCTGATAAGGAGATGGAGTTTAGCCCCCGACTACCTGAGGTACCAGGATGTGCTAGTCCCTTATACCAGAAACCAGAGTGTGCTAATGGTGGTTTGTTCAGAGTCTACCCAGTAAATAAACAAACGTTATACAACGTTAGGTAACGTTTCGCTACGGCTCCATACCATGGCAAAACATTTTACGTTATCTTGACGTAAAATAACGTATTTTTGTAGGCTGAGTTATGGCTGATGTATGCACGTCCAAATCGCCAAATGGAAAAAGACTGACATAATATTATGTACATATTATATCGACTGTTTCAATAATGATTAAGAGTATTTTAACATACAGATTATCAGAATTTGTACTACCGTAAATTCCCGCGTACTACCCACGGGTTGTACGCGAACCAAACACAGCTTTCATTTGAAACCAAACATGCCTATATAGGGTGCGGGTTATACTAGGGTTTTTATTATTATAGAACAGTACTAAAATATAAATTTTCTAGAAACGGGTTATAGGATTCTTCTAAGTTGGGGGTGCGGGTTATACGCGAGATGCGGGTTATACGCGGGAATTTACGGTAGTAGTGTTTAAAACTGTAATATAGACACAAGAGAACAGATATACATCCGATGAATTTCTTTTCCGATTATGTTGTTCCTCACTAGCCAGTGAAAATGCTGCATGGATAACATCAACAATGCCTCTCTTAACACTCACAACAGTTTATCGCAGTCAAGAACTGATAAGTGACATCTTTTTGGGAGTTTAGATAAATTCTGTGCATTTTATATGGTAAATGGGAAGCTACGATCAATTGGTACCGTAAAATCCCGCGTACAGGCTGGGCTTGTACTCAGGTCAGACTCAGCTTTCTTTTAATAGCCTGGGCTCCACAAGGGCGACACCGTCCCCTGCGAAATGGTGCGATCCTTTTAATGTTTTGTTTTTGTAAATTTCGCTTCATTTCGCAGCAGTGTCGCACTATGTAACGCCAGAAGCAGGGCGACACTCAGGGCGACACTGATGCAAAATGAAGCGAAATCAGGCGAAATGAAGCGAAATCAGGCGAAATGAAGCAAAATATGCAAATCAAAACATAAAAACAGATCGCATGGTTTCGCAGATGTCGACCTAGTGGAGCCCGGGCTAATACCAAACATGCCCATAACAGGTTGTGGCTTATACGAGAGATTTTTAAAAGTATAGTACTGTACCATATTAGATATTTTCAGAACCCCTCTGAGGCTTATATAATTTGTCAAAGTAAGGGGTGTGGCTAATACTTGAGGTAGGCTTATACGCGAGGTTTTGTGGTACCACAGTAATGTTAATTATGACCTTGTATACTGAGTGAGGCATGGTTAATGACCAAGGTATTATACTCAAAATGACGTCCGATGAGGAAAACTTGAGTGAGTTTTAAAACCAGGAACTGGCCCACATTAGCACAAACTAATACACTAGGTTTTCCCCCCTCAATGAGTAATAACCAATTTAACCGTTAATCAGCTTTTAATTATCGTACTAATTGATGGTACAGCTAGGTTTATACTAATGGACTAACTGGAAAAGGTGCCATGATAAAAAAAAGCATGTTTCACATAGTCTGAAAAAGAAAATCTCCTGTAGTCTTATTGCTCTAACCCGATGGGCACATAACATTGAATCAACATTGAAAACTGGTTGACAATGTTGATTCAATGTTGATTCAACGTTGATTCAACATTGAACTGAATTTTGTGCCCACTGGGAAATGGCACAACAAAATAATATAACATAACTGCCCAGACTGCACTAGGGCGACACAGGAACCTGCGAAACGAGGTGATCTTTTTTATGTTTTCATTTGCCTATTTTGCTTCATTTCGCCTCATTTCGCTTCATTTTGCGGGAGTGTCGCCCTGAGTGTCGCCCTACTACTGGCGTGGAGCCCGGGCTATTCTCTCACAATAAACAGTAGTAGTTACTATGAATTAGTGTCTCTGCCACCAAACCCTCTTTTCCCGCTTTTCCTAAACTGATAACACAAACTGATAACCTATTCATGCTGAAGACTATACTCATCGCATTAGAGGTGCTATTTCAGGTATTGGGCAGGCAAAACGGACACTCCGTTTTCCATTTTCCTTTTGTACAGAAAAGCACCGCTTCTCTTCCAAACGTCATATTTGTGACCAGAAAAGCACACTAATATTGTGAAATAACACTGATTTGGGGTCCATAAATCACCCCCTAACTCTGGAATACAGACAATTCTTCTCTACCACATTTTGTCTACATATTCAGACCTTCATAGGGCTTTGAATTCATGAAGTTTATAACATTGAAAAAAAAAATTAATTGCATAATTTTGGGCACGCAGGTCGGTGGCTACTTCAACCCCTGAGTGTAGGGACGCGGAGGATATTTTCCACAAAATAAATGACTCTATTCATGATGCGGCGAGATGTGTGCTTGCATGCAGTGCGTGCCATTTACCACGTTAAAAGTGACACTTGACATGCACTTATTCCTATGATAATACTTCCTTAACCCCTTTGTAACGCCATATTGCATTAAAGCAACATCTACCCTCTGGATGTACATCATGCTGGCCTTTTAGGAATATACCGACCTCATAGGATTGTATGATACATAAATGCTGCCCTGGTGAGTCTACTCGCCTGAGCAGCATTTGTGCATCATGAAGACCAGACCAAGGCCATGGCACATTAAAGCACTCTTCTGCCCTTAAAGGGTTAATGTGGCCCATCCTGGTTGTACACTAGTTAGTAGTGTATAGTATTGTATAAGACTTGGCAACCAAACCAGGATATGGATGTATATATGGGGACTTTTATGAACACTGAAAATTAGCGGAGACTTAGATCATCCAATGCAAAGGATGTCCTAACTAAAGGTGAACAGCAACTATCCGCCTTTTGAAGTCTGACGTCAATTGACACAATGGACGAATTGATTAACATTTAAATACACAAAAGTATGTCACAGTCTTTCCGCATTCTGCAGAAACAAGGCCACAAGGTCTATCCTCGTTCCTCGGCTATGTAATTTGTATAACCGTTTTTAAATGAATAGGAAAGGGTTTTGAATAGAAAGAGTGAGCAGTAAGAGAGAGAGACAGACAGACAGACAGAGGGAGAGAGGGAGAGAGAGAGAAAGAGAGAGAGGGAGAGAGAGAGAGAGAGAGATACAGAGACAGAGACAGAGATAGACAGAGAGAGAGAGAGAGAGAGAGAGAGAGAGAGAGAGAGAGAGAGAGAGAGAGAGAGAGAAGGAAAATGTGTTATACCCTTAGCATCTTCTGTGATGCTTATGAAAACGTCAATGTCTATATTGTCTATGAAGTCATACATGTAATGAGCTGGGTACAATTATTGGATAACAAGTGCAGACTACTTTAACGCGTGGTTTCATATGGGCTTGATATGTAGTTCCAACTTGGGAGAAATGGTATTTTCCCTAATGATGTATTGGTGTATCATGCCGAGCCTTCGGTAGTTTCTCAACTCTGCATGTAGTAGGGTCGACATGATGCTTGAATGTAGCACTGGCGTGTTACCTACCATGGCTGCATTCATGTATCATGACGACTAAGGGGATGATGCATTAAGGTATTATGCCGTCCTTAAAGGGTTAAGCATATCCACGCCATGCTACCACAGGACACACATCACTGGTTCCTGAACCAATTGTAAGTATACCTGAAACCTGGAAGGAACTTTTATTTAATCAGGTCGGCCAGTTTACCATTACTAGAGGTAAAGAAGCACCTTAGAGTCGGCCATGAGCGCCAACACTGAGACTCACTGCTGCCCCCCGTGGGCAGAACGGTGAACTAGGAAGATACAGGCCAGATCATTAGGGTAGATTCACCATGAGTCGGACACTTACCCTGAGACAGACAGTGTGTTATTCATATATTATTATCATTATATACACTGCGACAAGGAAAGAATAACACTTAGCACCTTGACCATCATTCACAAATAAAGAGCTGAAAATGCTTGAATAACCACAAAAACAAGTGTCCATCTTAGGGTATGTGTCCGACTCCAGGTGAATCTACCCTGACAGGAGGAACTTTAAGGGATTAGGCCTAAACAAAAAAAAGTTTGTTTCAGGTCACCCGACCGACCTTACCAAAACAGGGCCGACCCTACGCTTTTTATGCAATTTTGAAGAAATTTTTGTATTTTTACCCTTTTTTGGTCAATTTTAGGGTCTTTGGAGGGGCTTGCTAGTACTTCCATGTTTTAAAAAAAAGTTTAAAAAACCTACCGACTCTACATTTTCTTGGCATGTTACCTGAAACAAACCTTTTTTTTTGGCATTATTGTAGTGTTATTGGGCTATGAAGTGGCCTGCAATGAAGGCCAATCCTGACCAGGGATAGGACCCCGGGCCTTAAACCCATGGTAATGTCATGGTAATAATGGAAATAAGCCTCGCAGCACCTCAGTGAGAAATATAGGAATGAAAGATTGTATATTAGGCCACTCCAATTAATAAACTTGTTTCTCATCGCTATACCATTAGAAATATGGCATTCTTTTGGGACCAAATGAGTGGATAAAGGTGTATCTTCGAGATCATAAATTTATATTTCAGTGATCCAGAAATTATGGATCCGTTAAACGTTGTAAATATGCACGTTTTCCATAGCTGATTGCGTTTGCCACACTGCGTTTTCACTGAAAATTGCAAAAAAAAAGAAGAAAAAAAGATTAAAAATCCCCAAAAGAGTATTTTGGAGACAAGCACGGTGATGAAAAGCTTATTATTTTGGGTGGCCTAATGGGTCAAACTACTCATCATTGGTGCACCATGACGGCAACTGTCATATTTTAGCAACATCCATCCTTAAAGGGTTAACACGAGGCCCACTGTTGGTCAGTCTGTCCCCCATATCCAGCAGTAGAATTACATAAGTAGTGTGGGTGGCCACATGCACCTACACAACGACCCCCCCCCCCCCCCGCTGCCATGACTATGTACAATGCCCATGACCCATGCTATTTCTGAATCAAATCCATGCAATGCCGTTCTGAGGGTACGCATAAGGATGTAGGTATTACAAATGAGGGCACATTCAGAAGTGTATGAATTGTCACATATATATGTGACATATTCTGAAGATGTAGAGAGAGAGAGTACAGAGAGACTTAATGCAGAAGGGTCAGGAGTCCGAGTAGGACGACCAATGTGAGTTCACACCAGTTACCGTCCTTGGATACAATACTGAAGTTTTTCTCTAGATCACATCAGAAGTGACACAATTATGTGAGTACAGGGTATGATAAATAACTACATCAATTATGTCAGTGTTGTAGTGCTTCAAACCGATGGTTATGAGCTTGAGTTTTGGATATATTTATTGCAAGAATTACAATATTGGGTATATACTTAATTATTACAGGCCATAATTCCAGCCCTTTTAACATTACAAGCACATTTATAATGTTTTTTTTGTACCCCTACCCCGGTTCAAGTTATGGAACGGCACCTTTTTACATAGTTCTACAGGCTTTTCTATTGACATAATTGTATAGTTATGATATAACTATCACATATTATCAACCCACCAGTCATATAAAAAGCACACCACAAGCTTTACATTGTAAAGCTGTCCCCTTAGCATAAATACTTCATTTTGACCCAATGTCTTCTTGAACATTTTATTTAACTAAAAACTCCAAAAAATGTAAATTAACATTTGGACAAAAGTTTGGATGTTTTATTTAATTCTGCTGTTAAGGTGGGTCGTCACCCTTGAGTCAAAGTCACTGAAAGTTAACAGAATCTCCCAATCTTTCTTTCACAGGCAGTTTAAATCATATAGAATCGGAAAATGCAAAGAAAAATAGGGGGTCCAGAACTACCTTTTTAGATATCGAATTTTGAAAAAATAAGAAAAAATTCTGAAAATAAGAAAAAAAGAAGAAAACTTCCCATAGTTTTTTTCATATCAAGCCCAGTTTGGTACCTGAGAACACTATATAGGATTTGTTGCATAAAGACTCATTGATCTTTAAGTCGATTTTAGTTCCTGAGACCACTATTATAGGATTTTGTGCCCAGTTTGTTTGTAGCCTAAAGACATTTGTAGCGTAAAGACATTTGTGGTCTAAAGACATTTGTAGCGTGAAGACCCGTGGAGTGTCTTTACGCAACATATTGGTATCAATTTGTAGTCTTAAGACTGATTTGTAGTGTAAAGACCCCACAGGAGGTCTGGGCCCCCTCCATATCCCCAACCCATCTTTTAAACACACCACTGTCCTACTCCCAAGACAGGCTACCCAGTGAACAAGAACACGTTATATAACGTGGAAATAACGTTTCCTAAAGGTATGGAAAACGTTTGAATGTACAACCTTATTGTAACGTTATTTGACGTTTTTTTAGCATGGAATTTGAGTGTTAAGTAACGTTAAAAAGAGTTATTTTACGTTATAAAAACGTTGGAAAAACGTTGGAAAAACGTCCTATTGGTAGGGTTAATTAATGTTGAAAAAATATGGCTTATTGTGAGACTCGAACCTGTGAGGGTAGGACTGATGGACCGGTGCTTAGACCACACAGCCATGGCGTCTTTCCTTGGTGTCTGGCACTTATAACACTTACTGAAGGATAAAGGGGGAGGACGTAGTAAGGATGCATTGTATGGGAACTATAGACTTTTTTAATGGGTTTTTTTGTGCTTTGTAATAGAAATAAATGGCTGGGGAATGTATCTGATCATAGGCAGGCACTATATAGGCCCCTATAGTATTCAGTGTGGACATTATACCATATAGCTCTGTGGTGTCTCTGTCTAAGACGTAGGATATGTGATCAGAAGGTTTTGAGTTCGATCCTCACCCATAGTAATCACTTTTAGCAACCATGTAAAAGTTCATTAACCGCCAACGTAGCAGTGCTGAAAGCATAGGATTCGTCTGTGTTAAATGAGCCACGTAGGGTTTGCTAAAGGTCCCTAACACCATATCGATAGTTCAATTTATTTTCTTTAGTTTGGTTATCTGGCCTATATGGTAAGTGCTATGTGAATGAGAAATTTGGATATATGTATATATCTTTATTTACACAGTTTCACCTGATTGCTGTGATAATATTGGAAAGAAATCAACGTTATTCTATATCTATAGCCAAACAATTGTATCAGATACAAAAAGGCATACACGTTTACATTATCTTATAGTGCACGACCTTTATATCCAGTCTTAACTAGGGACCTTTAGCAAACCGAACATAGCTCATTAAACCTAGACGTAGACACTTATACATTGATTGGTCGCAAGGGTAAAAAACTACGTTACGTCTACGTTTTACGAGCTAGGTTATAGTTGCTAAACAGGGGCGGCCGCGGCGCAGGCCCCAAAGAAATTTGTGCCTCTACATGGGTACCCACAGTTTTGACCATGTCGCTGTGTCGATTTTTAGTAATAATGGCCGTGTCACTGTGTCAATTTTTATGTGTATAGCATAGACTGGGGTCGTATAAGGTCGCCTGTGTCCGTCGATTTTTAAAAGGGCTGTGTCGCCTGTGTCAAATTTTAAAAGGCCCGTGTCGCCGTGTCGCACGTGTCGAATTTTACCCATGTAGAGGCACAAATTTAGGAATTTGACCTTTGAATTAGTGCATTTAGCGTAGTTTGAAGCATATCATAGTATCCATGGAAAATTTTGGAAATTTACATTTAAATTGATGTGTTCTGAGGGAGTTTGAATTTAAGGAATTTACTTTGACATTGGTGTATTCTAGGGTATTCTGGATCCACATGCCGAGTTACTATTTCACAAGCCCCCCTCCCAATGGGGCTTGGGCACCCTAGCCCACCCACCCCCTGTTCCGCTGCCACTGCTAAAGGTCCCTATTTCTGGTGTAAGATGTCAGTAAGATTGTTGTAAAACTCGCATCTAAGGTAGGCGGAATTCAACAATCTCAATAGCATGGTGGTTCCCTTCATGCCTAGGTATCAGGAGAACGCTATTTTACTACCAACCTTTGCCTAGGTACACATTTATAGAATAGACCACATTTGATTGTGATAACAGCTGCCATCAAATTTTTCATAGAATTTTATCATGTATCAATAATATAAATGTAATATAATTATCAGTTTCTTTACTTCTCACACATATATCACAAGGTATGCATGGCGAGGTGGTCATAGTAGAGGGTATTGGTCTTTGGGAGGGACTTGGCTGTATTGGCGTCCATCAATTGCGTGATAAACCATAGTCATATTGAAGGTTTCTGAAAGTCACAGGGGTCCTCAAAAAATATTTTAGTGATTTCTGGAGTTTTGCGTCCCAAATGCATAGTTTGAGCCTGTCCCTGAAACCGTCCGACAAAATCAGCGATTTAACACACCCTATAAAGACATGCATCTTCAAAAGGTTAAATGGTTCGATTACTGGAGTAATTATCTGTTATTTACAAAGCTTTCCATCGATACCTGTAGGCCAGTTTATTTAAACTGATATGGCTATATGATGTTTTTAAACTGCCAACTTTCAATTAAAGTAACTAGCTAAAGACCTAGCTGCATCTCATACCAAGGATAGTGCTGCCTCTGGGAGCAAATTCTAAATTCACAAGAATGTATTAATGCAAATGTTTTTTTAGCTGAACCGTGTGAAAACGTTCAATAACCTGTTAGATAGAATGTTTCTCGTCAGATCAATGTAAAGTCATTCAATATAGTTTTAGATTCAAACATATCTATCTAAAATCATACAGAAATTTCAGTATCATTTTGGAAAGCAAGTTTTTATACAAATCATGTACAAATATTACAATAACGTTTCTTAAACAAAGGTTACATGATGGTCTAGAAAGGAAAGTTTGCATTTTTAGCTATAAAGACATGTCAATTAGGTATTTCAGTCTTTGCGAAAACTTTTTCATCCCACAGGACATTCGGTCCTGCAAATTTTCAATGTTGAAGGACCGGCTACATTTTTGGAGGACAGGATAGCCACATATCTGATGATTTCTGAATTTTAAGTATAAAGAGTTTTGACCATTTAAAATACATTGTATTTGTAATTGTTTATGGCCAAATCAGGATAGATATTTAGTTTAACAGACTATATTGACATACATATTTCAACTTTAGAAGCCCAACTGAATTCTTCTTGTTCAGAAAAGCCCGATATGCGACTGGACATTCGGTCCTGCTAAACCTGTAAATCTGCTGGACCAATGGCATTTTAGAAGGACATTGTCACTGTCCTGCATGTTTTCGCAAAGACTGGTATTTACACAAACATTCTCCAATAAACTTTGTAGAAACATTTGCAAATACTGTATTCAACGTAATATAATTATTATAAAATTATCTTTATGGCGTTTATAGTACTTAAGAGTTTAATTGTCTCCAAAATCGTGAAATTTGAGCTTTTGTTCTAGTCTAAAAATGCCCCAAAAGGGGGGGGGGGCTACTTATTAGGGGGAGGGCGCTTATTACATTGAATACAGTATTGATAAATGTTTTTTGTTAAGTGGGATGCCGACTTAAAAGTTTAAATATTAACTTCCTCTACAGTTGAATACAGCATCATTGACTTAGGATGGCCCGACCTGAGAAAATGTCACTAAAAGAAATAGATGAGGAAACTGGGCTACTTGAAGAGACAGATACTCCCCGTCAGAGATGTTTAAATGCAATGCGCATTGATTGGAGACTGGTTCTGTTCAAGGTTCAGTATTTCTTCTTAATGGGTGCAGAGTCAGTGGACCGGGTGTACTTCCAACTCTTCTTGCAGCAAGCTGGGCAGTCACCCACACAAATTGGCATCATCAGTGGAGTAGCTCCATTTGTGGTTTGTTTAACTGACTCATTCGGTGTGTCTTTAGCAAGCAAATTCAGGAGGATCAAAGCCGTAATGCTGGTTGTGAGCTTGTCTGGCGCACTGGTTGCCTTTGGGACTGCCTTCTTGCCAATGCCTGTGCCAGTCAGCAACTGTACACTAGGAATGTCGGACACTGCCAATATGAGTTCGCTTGAAAGCCAGTTTGGAATTGGAATATCAGACGCTGATGTGAGTTCTCCTGAAGGCCAGCCTGAGGAGGAATGGCTGTATGAAGAGAATGATGTCATCAAGTTCTTCTATGTTGCAATGATTGTCCATATTGCCTTTTCTGTCCTGAGAAATCTAACCCTGGCATTTACTGATGTGGCCCTCTTCTCTGTACTGGGTGAGAAGGGGATGAATAAGTACTCACTTCAAAAAGCATTCGGCAACTTAGGATCTACATTTCTGTAAGTATTGCAATCAGGGAATGGTGGACTCTTAAAGGAGAGTCCAGGATGGCCTGACTCTTATTAACCCATTAATGTAGACTATGATTGACATCCATCCCTGGCCGCATGTCGACTATTTACTACACCAGGTGGGGCCGGATGTCGACTATAATTGACTTAACTCTATGGGATTTAGGAAGCCCCTGTCCCCAGGGAAAACATTTGGAAAAAAATCCGGCCCCCTGACTAGAATTTATTTTCTCAGGCCGTCCTCAATGGGTTAACCCTTTAAAGATGGATGTCACTAAAATTTGATATTTGTGGTCATGATGCACCTATGCAGCCCCAAACAAGGAAGATCTACATATTGGAACCCTTCTACTATATTACATGTGATCACCCTTTCTTATTGACTGTTTACCTTATTGACTTTTTCATTAAAAGATGACTAATTACAATACCTTCACAAATTTAATTGACATTGAGCTTGTCACCAATATAAGTACAGTCAACTCCCTCTAATGTGGCCACCCTTGGGACTATGAAAAAGTGGCCGCTTTGGTGGGGTGGCTGCATCAGAGGGGGTCATTTTCTGTACATTGTAGTATGTCTGGGACTATGAAAAGTGTCTGCATTAGAGGGATTGGCTGCACTGGAGGGGTGGCCGCTAAGAGGGAGTTGACTGTACCAATATCTTGGCAGCCATCAAACGAAAATGTAAGTTTGATTTTCTTGCAGTGACCTCGGCACTGGTGCTATAATAGGTCTAGCCATATACACAACTACCATCTGTGGCATTGAAGTGCCTGTCTCAAACTACCGAATTGCCTTCTATGTCATTGGTTCAATCATGTTCATCTGCTTTCTCTGTTCCTGGACCTTTAAGTTTGAGGTGAGTATGCATTCCGGTGTGCTTTTAGGATGTAGGTTCATCTTTTTACTAAACCAAGCAATAATGTAGTTCAAATTCTCATTAGTTCTAGGGTTGTAAATCCAATTCCACTTCCTTCTTGTACATTGGTTCCACTTCATGTCAGCCAGCATCGCAATAATACAGTATTTGCACATAAGGTATCTCTCTGTCATAAATGGAATTGAGCACTTATACCAATTATACCAATCTGACAAAATGCCTGAATCTAATTTATACATAGAATGATTTACATTTGATATAGCTCCAGGTATTGGAATATTGATAGATACTCATGTACACAATAAAACAGGTCAATCTAAGGCATAGTTGATACATAGCTATCTTTTCAACCAAAATATAGATTTTTTGTTAATTTTCCAGACTAAAAAGAGAGCACATAAGGTGCCCTCTTTACCCTGTTCTACAGAAATTGGGACTGAGACTAATTCCTCAAGCCTCTTAGCAAAAGAAGTAAAAACGGAAGCAGATGTCGCAAAATTGAAGGATGAGGATTCCCAATTCAGTCCTCAAAGGCTTGTAAGTATTGTGAATTCATTATAATGAAAAAAAATTAGCAAGCAGAACACTCACTAGGTGGCCTCTAGGTTGTTTCAGCTGATGGCCATAAAATTAACGGATGAACTGATGGACCGACAGGGGCCAGTGAGGTCCTTAGCCCCTAAACAAGCCCGTTTGAGGTATAATGGCACACTATGGGACACTATCCTTTAAATATGACATTCAAGCACAGCATTATCACTCAAACGCCCATAGCCTCAATTTTCTAGTAGTTATTCTTATTTTATTCATAGAAAATCAAATTAGGTGCTTGTTTTAGATGAATTATATAATAGTTTCAAGGGCATTATCCATTTGAAAAAAATATCATTCATAATAGGACTAGGTGGGGTAGGACGCAGTTGTGGTACCTCCGCTACTACACTCAGAACTGAACAGTACAATCATTCATAATAGGAGTGAAATATCTATATATCTGAGGTATATACTGATATTCCTGCATCTGTAATATCTAGTCCATATATTGTATACGTAGCTGCGACATATGGGGTGCTGGGGGCTCACAGACCCCCTCCACCGCCCGAGCGTAACTAGTGTACATAGTTAAAGTCTAGATGCTAGACGGGAGGGGGAGTCGGCTGGTTTCACTATAGTGTGGTTTTACTATACTTGATGAGTTTTGTCTCCTTCCACCTTACAGCAGACGCTACAAAATATATATATTTGTATGTGTGTAGACTTTTCTATGAATTTGTTTGATATTTCTATGAATTTGTTTGATATTTCTAGATAAACATGTTTTTCTCTGTACACTACATGTCATGGAGCCTGACTGCGAGTTACATGGGCTTCAGCTTGGCTATAGCTAACTTTGCCTACTTGTATCTTGAGATGCTTGGTAGGTCTAGTATATACATTTCCCATTTAATTACCATGTCAATTAACTGCTAAAGGGCTAGCAGTTTAGTGGATCAATGAGGAAACCTACTTTAATAAATGACTTGGCGCTAGAGAGCATACCCTTTTCACAACATGATACAACACGATACAGCCCAGAGGAGTAACTCACCAGCATCATGCCAATCACAACGTGTTGATCCACTCCTGAAGGATTGATAGAATGCACCAAGACTAAAGTTTTCCTCTACCACTGCACACCAGACTATACTTCTACTCCTACATGTTCTAAGCTTCTACTTCTACATGTTGACTCTTTACATTTATTTGTTCAACATTATTTGAAGCAATAAGTGCAGCTTATGAGGCAGATGATAAAGTAGGGTTTTTTTGTTTTGTTTTTTTATTTGAGAGATGTGTAAAAACACATCCTCGTTTATTTAGACTGAATAAAGAAAGAGCTTTTTCAGCTTGGTGTACATCCTTATCCACTCCTCACTCAATTTCATAGATTCTTGATATTATTCAAGATATAATTTTGCTTTCCTATTCTTAGGATTGCCTTCCATTAATGGAGTACCAAGTTTAATTTATGTCTTTTTAGGTGGTGATGCATATCTAACTGGTGTAGTTAGTGGTGTGACCTGTGGATTTGAGTTTGTTTTCTGTATCTTGTCATATTGGATTGTGCCCAAAATTGGCTCGATCAACAGTATGATCTTGGTATTATTGGGATACGCTATCCGCTTCGCTTTCATGGCCATGATAGAAGACCCATGGCTTGCACTTTTACAGACAGTGATAGGAGGTAATGTATCTTATTTATATATCAACGCTTTAGGAATCTGATAATGCCCTAACGCTCCATGTTTAAAATATAAGACCATCGTAATACTACGTGGCCTTCTAACAGTAATATTGGAAATAATTTGCAATATCCTGAGATAGGTACTATTAGAATATACACCATGTAGCAGTAAAACTGAAATATATAGTAGAAAGCCAGTCCAAAAATGACGTCACAAAGGACCAGAAATGTAGCAGATACAGTCAGCCCATCTCAATTGATTGGTCTAGACATCACTATAACGACCTCTTGATTGGTTGCTAGGTAATCTACACCAATCTTGGTATGCAACAACAGCCAATTAAGGGCTACTCTAGGCCAATCATTGGACAGTCCAGTTGCAGACGATTTTGTATTTTTTATTTGTGTCATTTAAGTATCTAGTACACTGTAAACTGTAGCATATACTGCAGTTGTATAGGACTAGTATGGCTTGTGAAGTCACTCTGTCATTCTTAAATGCTGGTTTAAATGCTACATGTTGTACATTGTGAATGTGTGTAAGTCAGAATATTTCTTATTTATACCAATACTTCCGATAGCCACATGAAATCACACTGGTCTTTTCTTTTAAGGTAACTTGCTCTAGCTGTCTAGGTGCATCAAGTTGACCATTAGGGATTGCATATACATCACATTTATAAGGGACATACTGTAAAACCTCTCTGATAAGCCAACCTGTTTTGGGGATTCGGGCCTAATTCACCTTATCAATTTTGTTCTAACTGGGAGTCAGCCTAAAAGAGATTTTTTTAATGCAGTCGATATAGTTTAAATGACTCACAATAGGCCATATAAATTCTTGTCAAAGGGAGGGGGGGTTCAGCTCATAAGGGAGGTCGGCCAATGAGAGATGTTTTTGCGATATGATGCAAAAAACCTGAAATGGCAAGTTACTCATCAGCTTCATATTAATCTATGATGAT
This sequence comes from Harmothoe impar, assembly GCA_947462335.1. Lineage (NCBI taxonomy): Eukaryota > Metazoa > Annelida > Polychaeta > Phyllodocida > Polynoidae > Harmothoe > Harmothoe impar. Next base: position 14,556,163 of record OX381710.1, on the reverse strand, counting down.
GTTAAATGGTTTTAACAAATCAACCATCTCTCTCGGAAATATTGTCACCTAGAGGTAAAACGCCATGCTGCCTTCCATACTTATAACTCCATGGTGATCCTTAATAAATGATGATGGATTCATATTTTATCAAAAATGGCCGTTCAAGTATGTGAATTCAATAAAGCTTTAATATATAAGGATGATGCCATATTGTTGCTAATAAGGTGATTTTATTATGTGATGAAAAGATTTGAGTACAAGACTAATGTTCTAATAAAACCAGCAGCATCATCATAACAATGCAGTATTTATAAATGTAATGTAATTCTCTTCTTTACCTGTAGGTTTTAGTCATGCTGTGGGCTGGATTGCAACAATGCACCATGCAGTGGAAACATTCAAAAAGGCAGACAGACCTGCTGTCATAGGAATCATCCATGGCCTTTACTTTGGGCTTGGGCTTGGTACTGGAGAAGTCACTGGTGGTGCTCTAATAGATATTATAGGTGCAAAGTACATGTATGCTGTTATGACTGGAATAACTCTTGTAGTCCTTGGCATGTTTTGTCTGGCTCAAAAGGTAATTTCTATGTATCTAATTTGATACCTTCAGATGCTTTAAATATCCTATATCATGCCTAGAACATTGGAGACCTATTCGACACAATCCTGGTGTTCCTTTTTCCACCCTCATTTGTTTTTTCCAAATGATTCAGTGTTCATTTCTAAACTGCAGGGAATAGAGTAGATTTGAGTTCTAAGAAAATGTTGACAACTTAAGCCAATGTCATCCAAGAAGCAAATGCTAATATCATACTGTTAATGGGGGGGGGGGAGTGTCCAAGATTTTGTATGTCCGTTTTTCTAAAACAATTTATAATGCTCTGTGTTGCTTGATTCTAGGTGTTCTCCCCCTATAATCCCCCTCCCCCCACCGCCCTTGAGATTTCCCTCTAAGTAATTGTTCCCCCTGAAATCTTACCTTTAATCCTATAAGTAGGAAGAATTCTAGCCACTCTTGTAGCCCTACTGTAGAAGAATATACTGTAGAAGTAGAGCAGTGAATATTTTCAAAACTCTGGGTTTCAATGGATATTGACTTTTGGTGATCAGATAATGCATATTTGGACAGATCTAAATCTAAGCCAGCAGTCCTTATTGTTACTTCCATGTGACGTCTCGAGACACCCTACTCAGTCAGTCTGTAAACGCCCTTCGAAATTCAGTCTAGAAGAATTTGGGATGGGAAATTTGCAATCTACGCAGATGATGTTGTACATGAATAGCCAAGCCTCAAATTCACAAGTTGCCATCACTGATCATGAGATTAATGTTGAATAAGATCAATGAACCCCCTGGGACTCTATAGGAAAACAAAAACGCTATTGGACCGTCATGGATGACATATTTTCTGACAGTTTGACATTGTAGCATTCCAGGGCCATTGAGCATCTTGTGTCAGACCCCATGAAAGCACTGTTTACTTAGTCATATAATGTTATTATGAATGGGTGGTCAATTGGCTAGGGGGGGGGCTAAAAATATTTTAGACCTTCGTCGCAAAAATGCCAAAATGCCATGTGTTACTGTAGCTAATAGTGGTTGAATGTGAGAAATTTCATCCTTACTCTATAAGCACAGAAAGAAATTGGTCGCCTCTTGCAGAGGTGCCGTTATAAATGTCAGCTAACTTGGCAAAATCTATGATGCCTCCATCCAATGTTGTTCAAAAATGATTGCTCCCTTAGTAGAAATTATTTAACGTTGATAAAGTGATTGGAAAAGTTGCTCTATCACATATAAAATTATTGGCCTTCTCAAAAATATCATAACCATAGGTTCGCAATGTGATGGCAGTTATGGTAAGAACCTGATTTTAAGAGAGAAAACTATTCTCATATTGACAGTTTAAACTGTCAAAAAGGGAATTTCTTTCTCTTATTAACAGTTCAAGAATATAATCTGAGCACTAGTCTAAGGCTTCATTCTGGCTGACCAACAGAAGGCTGTAAGTTCAGTTTTTGATACACATAAGATAAGAACAGGAAAGAGTTACATAATCCTAAAACCATTGACATGTTTACAATTCTCTTTTGTTCCAGCTGAGCAAGCGCCCGTTGTGTGACATGTTGAGTGTAAAGGAAACATAGGAGACATAGAAATAGGCTGCAGCCATTAAGCTGCATTGCCTCAGAAATATCTCTGGAAAGGAACTTCCCATATTTGACCACCAAGGTCGAAACACTCGATCATAGTTTTCAGATTTAAGTCTTGTAGTATGTATTCTAATTTAAAAGAGTTTAACACAAGTGTGATTCACAACAGACATTAGAACAAAAGATGTGCAATTATTTGTGCTATTTAAAACATAATTTCACTGAAAAGATCATCTTTTTGTTACAAATGGTTAAGTTGAAGAAAGTGAAATGGCTATATTAATTTCTGTTTTAAACCTAATGTGCATCGAGCCGATCTCTGCTATTTCAGCTGAAATAAATTTAAGCAATTCACACCGTGCTCTGTTTGTTTGTGAACTATGAATGGTGGTTGTTGCTATACAACTTTGTAGAACGGATACTTCAAGCTATTTAGAGCTATTCCTTTCAGTATTGACATAGAAATTCCAAAAAACACATCAATTAGTGGTCCTTTTGTCGCATGTGTTTTATGACAAATCTAAACCCATCTCAAAGGGGAGGGGGGGCATAAAAACGGTGTTCCTCTCAGGAAAAAGGCTTGTGCACTATATGTACAGTGGCCCAGAAGGGTCAAATGGAATAAAAGCGTGAAAGTTGAAACTCAAAATGCGAAAGTTGAAACTCAAAACGTGAAAAGTGAAACTTAAAATGTGAAAGTTTAAATCAAGACTTAAAAAGTGAGACTCAAAACACGAAAGTTGAAAGTCAAAACGTAAAAAGTGAAATTCAAAACGCAAAAGTTGAAACTCAAAAACATGAAAAGTGAAAAACCATAACACCAAACTGCTTTCAGATTTCAGGTTTGATGTTTCAACTTTCAAAGTTAATCTGTCAACAGCTTATGACAGGTGTCCTCTAGCATTGGGTATGGTGGTTAGAAGGATGAATCATACGCCTGGTTCAGGTATTGGTTAATAGGGGGCACCACCTACCCCCTCCTCACCTGTGCCCAGGTAAAACTGGGTCACAGCTGATCCCCCCTGTTAGGCAGGCAGCCAGGGCAGCCAGGCAGCTGGCTTCATTATTTCTTTTTTCTTTTTTTGGCGAGAAAAACATTAAATTTCACAAAATGGTCAGATTTCTCAAATTTGGTAAGAAAAATGTCAAAGTTCACAGAAGGGTCAGATTTTTTTTTAAAGTTCAATTAGGTGAGCATAGCAGAAAATTTTACAAAATCTGACCAATTTGTGAAATTAGACAATTTTCTCGCCAAATTGGCTTTTTTTTCTAAGAACTGACCCATCTGTAAAATTTGGTGTCTTTCTCATCAAATTGGACATTTTTCAAGAATCTAACCCTTTCGTGGCATTTTTCTTGCCAAATTGGACCTTCTCCGAAAATCAGACTTTTTTTGTTTAATTTGACATTTTTTGGAAATCGACTTTTTTTCTGATATTTGACATTTTTGTTTTGATACTGGCTTTCTATGGCTTATAAGGTTCAAAGGGCTTGGTCTAAGATAATATCAGAGCGAGATTTCTGACAGCAAAGTCAATCTTGACTACGGTTTGTTGTGAGTCTAGCGGAAGATGGATGCCCATCCACTTCAACAAATGGAAATCCAAAATGATGCCATGTAGTCAATTGTATCTGATCCATGCACTGCAGCATGATGACAAAGAGCAAAGCACATTGTGAAGGGTTTACTGTACATTTCTACCTGAAGTCAGGCCTCATTATCATAATGTAGTCGATTGAGATATCAACAAACCCGGATCTGCTTTGGTTTCAAATAACAAGTCTCAATTCAAGTATCCTGCTTACATCCTGCTAATATGCGTGGTTCAGATCTTCATGATAGAGACCAGACGACATATGTAAGAGTGGTTTGATAATGGTTCGGGACACGTTCAGGATGGACAAGGAGATCAGGTTTGAAGGATTTGTTCGGCACTGGTTCAGGACCAGTGCTGAATTGGCCACCCAGTTGGTTCGAACCAGGCTTGAACTCTGCGACAGGTGAAACAGGGACCAATCTCTGGGGATGGGTAAGAGGTCTCCACGTGGGTCAGTGTTGGACCAAAGACTGGGTCCTGATCAGGTGAAACGGGTCGCCTTATATATAAATATAGTGAGGTAAGGTAACCGGTGCTGACCCCTAGGACAAGATCCTAGAACCCTAGAACCAAGGGTGAATAGGAAAAGGTTACCTGGCACACCATATGGCACATGATCCCAGGTGATGGCTGACACAATACCTGATCACACGGAGGGTAAGGTCAAGGACGCCTGGACCCAAATAGTGTGGAAGGTTGCATTAGTCATCCAGGTGGCCAGAACCGTACCCCAAGTAAGTGAATTATATGTAGTTATATGTAGTATTGACCCAAACCGTGCCTGAAGGGTGTAGGAAGGGGTGTGTATGATATATATGGTTTTAGATAGACAGTAAATCCCTACAATAATAATTTCTTTTGGTGCTGTTGTTTTACATTTTAAATATTTTAACCCTCCTCAGTACCAGATTTCTCCATATTTTTGCCAAGATTTAAACCAATTATATATCTATATAAATATATATTTGTTTGTACGACTAACAAGTTAGTCAGTCTATTGACGACAGGGGAAGCCATACTACCTTCCCACTCCCCGTGAGGTTGTGACGTCACTGCTATCTGCCCTGCAGCCAATATGACTATCTGCTTCTATGGACATGAGCATCACGGCAATAGGGCCATTGATTTAATGAAAAATGCATTCAGATTTCTAGATGGGTTTTTTGCAACACTAGTGAATTATATAATTAATTTAACAGTTCTGCATTCATGATACACTCACATAGTACCACCAAGTACCCTCAGCTGCTTCGCTCAATCACCATCAGATACCAAAATGAACATAAAGCGTTAAGGCATCATCTCGGATGGAACCACTCTATAAAACTACTCTGCAATAAACGGAACTAATTTGAAATAATTAAGAAATGTTATACAACTTTTTATAACGTTTTGTAATGTTTCTCCAAGACTCCTTACAATGGCATAACGTTATATAAAGTTTTGAAAAGTTATTTTGACGTAATATAACACTTTTTGTTAGCTTGAGTTCCCAGCTATCAAAAAAACGTTATATTACGTCAAAATAACGTTTTAAACTTTACATAACGTTATGTCAAACTAAAGAGCCTTAGAAAAACGTTGACATATAACGTTATATAACGTTATAAAATGGTGTATAACATTATTTGTTTACTTGGTTACACTGTTTTGAAAAAAATAATCAAATACGGCATCAATGTTATTTTTCAACTTTGTACTGAGACACTAAACATGTCTGTATGGTTCTAGGCGTTCTCCCCCCTGGGGGGGGGGGGGAGACTATTCCAGGAGGCCTGACACTGTCTGTACATTACCCGACCCTGATAACAAGAGGTCACCTGCTGGTCAGTCCCCCCCCCCAATATCCAGCATTATAGATAGAGACCATGTCAGCATTGTGATATCCCGCATGGACCCACAGCACAGTGTCCACATCTCTAACTGCTCCAGACAGAACCAAATCATTTGCCAAGATAATTATAAAAGAGATTTTGATAGATGGTCCAATCGTATAACATTATGTTTTAGTTAGAAATAATGCAATAGGGACTAAATCTAAAGCACTACATGATGGGTAAAATGGTGAAATGGTCAAAATCAAGATATAAAAGGGTCTAATTAAATACCCTTGGTTATTTCAAGCAACATGATCAGATCCATAGTGTTTCAAAAAAATATGTATAAATAAATGATTCAACTGTACTATCGTTTGGAAATTCCCTGTGTGCCACACGGGCCTGTGGGGAGGTATAAATAGTTCTGAAGAAAAATACCCCTGCATGTGGTCAGAACCACCAGCATCTGTACCTTGTTACTTAACATGGTAGGTCAACCGAAAAACATACTGAAGAGGACCAGTTATTGAAGAGGACCGGCCATTTATTATCAGCTAGGGGGAGTCGTTGGTGAATACAGAGGGGGGACCTTGATTGGGGGGGGGGTGTCCCTGTGTCGCATGTCGATTTGCCCAAGTCCCATGTCGCTAATGAAAAACCCATGTTGTCAGTGTCACTAAGGGGGGTCTTTGGGGCTTCAGGTCATAAAAATGGTTCTTGGGTTAAAATCAAACAAGCCTCCCCATTTAGCAAAAAATAACCCATCTTGATGTTCCCTGAACCAAATCCATCTGTTTTATAAAGATGGTGCAACTATTACAAATGGGGGGGGGGGCATTCAGGTGTATTAATTGTCACATATGGGACAGATTCATGATATAGAGAGTGAGTCTAGAGAGACTTCATGCTGAAGGGTCAGGAGTCTGAGTAGGAAGACCAATGTGAGTACAGACAAGGTACCATCATTAGATACAATACTGAAGTTTTTTTTCTAGATCACATCAGAAATGACACAATTATGTGAGTACAGGGTATGGTAAATAACTACATCAATTATGTCAGTATTGTAGTGCTTCAAACCGATGGTTATGAGCTTGAGTTTTGGATATATTTATTGCGAGATATGTACAGTAAAGAAGTGCTTGTCAAATAACAATATTGGGTATATACTTAATTACTACAGGCCATAACTCCAGCCCTTTAAACATTACAAGCACATTTATAATGTTTATTTTTGTATCCCTACCTTGGTTCAAGATATGGAACGGCACATATATTTTGACATAAATTGTGAGAGCAATAATTGTTGATGATCATTCAAATGAACCAAATTTTGTCATTTTTGCCCAGTTTATTCATTTATCCTTAAACGAAAGTAAAGTAGATATAATATTTAATTTCAACACCCAATAAATCAATATCTTTGACCTGATTATCTGATTGTCCAGTATGTGTGAGATGTGACTGGTTAGGTAAAAACACATCACATATGTTTTAACCCCTAAAGGATACATGTACTTTTTTTTCAACTCAAGCCATTTATAGCACAACAATGTTATAGAATAACATTTCTTAAACAAAGGTTACATGATGTTTTAGATGTTTTGGCTACAAAGACATGCTAATTAGGGTAGAACATCTTTTGTTGAGGGGGATGTAGACATAAAAGTCTAAATATTAACTTCCTCTACAGTTGAATACAGCATCATTGACTAAGGATGGCCCAACCTGAGAACATGTCACCAGAAAAAATTGATGAGGAAACTGGACTACTTGAAGAGACAGAAACTCCCCGTCAGAGATGTTTAAATGCAATGCGCATTGATTGGAGACTGGTCCTGTTCAAGGTTCAGTACTTCTTTGTAATGGGTGCAGGATCAGTGGACCGGGTGTACTTCCAACTGTTCTTGCAGCAAGCTGGGCAGTCACCCACACAAATTGGCATCATCAGTGGAGTAGCTCCATTTGTGGTTTGTTTAACTGACTCTTTCAGTGTGTCTTTAGCAAGCAAATTCAGGAGGATCAAAGCCGTAATGCTAGTTGTGAGCTTGTCCGGAGTACTGGTTGCCTTTGGGACTGCCTTTTTACCAATGCCTGTGCCAGTCAGCAACTGTACACTAGGAATATCAGACACTGCCAATATGAGTTCGCTTGAAAGCCAGTTTGGACTTGGAATATCAGACGCTGATGTGAGTTCTCCTGAAGGCCAGCCTGAGGAGGGATGGCTGTATGAAGAGGATGACGTCATCAAGTTCTTCTATGTTGCGTTGATTGTCCATATTGCATTTTTTGTCCTGAGAAATCTAACCCTGGCATTTACTGATGTGGCCCTCTTCTCTGTACTGGGTGAGAAAGAGATGAATAAGTACTCGCTTCAAAAAGCATTCGGTAACTTAGGATCTACACTTCTGTAAGTATTGCAATCAGGGAATGGTGCACTCTAGAAGGAGAGTCCAGGATGGCCTGACTCTTCATAAAATGAGCATATTCGATAATTAGAACACAAAATTCCTGTTTGTTGACCAAGACCATAAATCCCTACCTTCCTTTTTCATTCCTGTGATTGCCTATCATTTCAATCAATTTCAAACTAATTGGCTCTTAACTCAATGGGTGGAATAAAACCTTGCACAATTATATTTTCCCAATTAAAAATACACCATGGGCCCAATATATGACCTTTTATTGCACAGCATGTGAATGCCCCCCATATGTTACATATATATATTTTTACAGTCTTTGGAACATCTTAAGTTAAAATTTAGAAATTGGCTGATATTTGATAAAGCCACTTTAGAATGTCTGCATATTGAAACACAGTATCTTGGCGCTCATTCTCCTTATAACCAGATGTCATGGATTTAATTGGATTTGAGCTCCTAGGGGGTCCAAAGTTAGTGTGTTAATAGGTATGAAATTTTCTTTTTGTAGAGCTGAGAGATCCCTCTTTTCTAATGATACAGCCTTTTATAGGCATGGGGAATGTTACCTCCTACCATTTTAAACAATAGCATAATATGTCCATATTTACATGCTGGTACATATAATATTACTATGTCTAAAAACTATCATAGCGTTCTATATCAACTCAAACAGCAGGTCAATATGTATCTCTACATACCCTGGAACCTTGTGTATATATCATCAGATAAGATTTTTGTATTGAAATAAAGGCGTAATATGTTTTTCAAAGCATTTGAATTGGATTGGAGGGGTGGGAAATTACTATATATGGTATAGAGATTGTAAAATGGCTTCAGAGATGTACAATAAGGGATCTCTTGGGTCTACATGATAACTGGTGTATTATATAGCATTCTGATCAATTAGACCACATCTACCATTTAAGTTCTGTTTTATATCTAAATATTACATCCTAAGCTAAAATGGAAATAACTTATAAACTATAAGATTATAACTTATAAGATATAAATAGTGGCTCTGCTTAGTACCATTTCACCTATGGATCTCTCGGGTCTACAGGGGATCTCAAGGGTCCACAATCTATATAGTGGACTCTAGCTTTCACCATGGCAGCAGTAGAATAATGGTAGTTACAGGCAAAATCTTCATATGGGAACCCTTCTACTATAAGTATAACATGTGATCCTTTCTTATTGACTGTTTACCTTATTGACTTTTTCATTAAAAGATGACTAATTACAATACCTTCACAAATAAGACATTGAGCTCATCACCAACATAAGTACCAATGTCTTGGCAGCCTTTAAACAAAAATGTAAGTTTGATTTTCTTGCAGGGACCTCGGCACAGGTGCTATAATAGGTCTAGCCATATACATCACTACCATCTGTGGCATTGAAGTGCCGGTCTCAAACTATCAAATTGCCTTCTATGTTATTGGTTCAATCATGTTCATCTGCTTCCTATGTTCCTGGACCTTTAAGTTTGAGGTGAGTATACATTCTGGTGTGCTTTTTGGATGTAGGTTCATCTATTTACTAAACCAAAAACTAAATGCAGTTCTAAATGCAATTCTCACTAGTTCTATGATTGTCTATGTAAATCAAGTTCCAGTTCCTTCTTGTACATTGGTATCACTTTATGTCAGCCATCATGTTAATAATACATTATTTAATATAGCTCCAGGTATTGGAATATTGAAAGATACTCATGTATAGAATAAAACAGTCAATCTATGGCATAGTGGATACATAGGTATGATTTCAACCAACATATAAAATATGTTTCTTTTATAATCTTTCCAGAGTAAAAAGATAGCATGCAAGGTGCCCTCTTTACCCTGTTCTACAGAAATTGGGACTGAGACTAATTCCTCAAGTCTCATAACAAAAGAAGTAAAAAGGGAAGCAGATGTTGCAAAATTGAAGCTTGAGGATTCCCAATTCAGTCCTCAAAGGCTTGTAAGTATTGTGAATTCATTATAATGAAAAAAATATTAGCAATCTCTCCGTCCCAGGATATGTGTCCGACTCATGGGGAATCTGCCCTAGTAGTTTTTAATTGCCAGCTGCACCTAACTGAATAATATAAAATAACAGTGTCTGCTGTGCGACTTCAAACTGCACTTCTGTACTGATGTAAGTAAATGCTAGATCTTCTTCATTCAATGTCTCTTCACCGGTTTCCTTAAATTGTGCATGCTGAGATTTAGTCAGGTGAGTGAGTGGCAGTGGGGGAAGGGGGGCATACTGGCCCTCACTTTGATATGTGACTACTAGTCAGGTGAGGGGCAGGGCTTCTGTCCGTATGATGTGCAACTTCTAGTCAGGTAAATGCGTGTAAGCGGGGAGGGAGGGGGGCCACTGGCTCTCTGATCTGCGACTACTTTTCAGGTGAAATTTAAAAGTGAGGGCAGGGGGGCTTCTTGCCCTCTGATCTCCGAATAAAATTGAAAAGAAATTCACTATTGGAGACAGTGGTCGCATTAGAGAGACAAACATACTTAGGGACTGGAATTTCAATGATCACAGGGTGGGGTGGTCGCATTAGAGGGGTGGTCACAATAGGGGCAGTTGAAAACATTGAAACTAAGGGAAAATTGGTATGGTCTTTCGAAAATATATAGACCTTTCTATGAATTTGTTTGATATTTCTAGATTAACATGTTCTGCTCTGTACACTACATGTCATGGAGTCTGACTGCGAGTTACATGGGCTTCAGTCTGGCTATAGCTAACTTTGCCTACCTGTATCTTGGGATGCTTGGTAGGTCTGGCATATACATTTCCCAAATTTAAGTACCGAATCAGTTAGCTACTAAACGTCTAGGAATTTAGTGGATTAATGTAGAAACCGGCTTTCATAATGTGACCCGTTTTAACGAAATGGGTCGGAAGTCGCATATTAAAAATGTTGTGTCATTGCTATATTCTTTCACAGCTCATCAAGAGCTCTCATGTGGTATGTGACATGAAGTATATTGACCAATTTTGACCCTTTTACGATATTTTTGATACTTTTTTGTTGAATTAAATGAAAATTAAGTAAAATGAGATAATTAACATTTAAATTAGATGTTAACTATATCATACAGTACAATATTTAATCCATTGCCATGATTTTGGGAACAATGCGAGTTGAAATCTGGTTTGTAACTTATTATTCCAGAAGCAAACTATATTCATATGTTAGAAAAATGTAAAAGACTCATTTTTCCAATAAATAATGATTTCCACCCTATACTACTTAAAGAGCCTATATCTAGGCTCTTTAAAATGTGACTTCCGACCCATTTCGTTAAAACGGGTCACAAATGACTTGGCGCTAGAGAGCATACCCTTTTCACAACATGATACATGAATGCAGCCCTGGGGAGTAACACACCAGCATCATGCCAATCACAACATGTTGATCCATTCCTGAAGGATTGATATGATGCACCAAGGCTAAAGTTTTCCCCTAGCTTATCAGGCAGATGATATAGTAGTCATCACTAAATTTTATAGATTTTTGATAGTATTCAAGATATAATATAATTTTGCTTTCCTATTCTTGGGATTGCCTTCCATTAATGGAGTACCATGTTTAATTTGTATCTTTGTAGGTGGTGATGCATATCTAACTGGTGTAGTTAGTGGTGTGACCTCTGGATTTGAGTTTGTTTTCTGTTTCTTGTCATATTGGATTGTGCCCAAAATTGGCTCGATCAACAGTATGAGCTTGGTTTTATTGGGATATGCTATCTGCTTTGCTTTCATGGCCATGATAGAAAATCCATGGCTTGCACTTTTACCGACATGGATAGGAGGTAATGTATCTTAATCATTATGTCAGCACTTTAAAGGAGCAATATCATCACTCACGCAGCTACCACATAGTAGACTAGAACAGTACTAGAATTGTGAATGGGACACGCTCGGTGATTATGCAGCTTTAAGAATCATATAATGCCCTTGGGCTTCATGTTTAAGGTAACTTGCTCTGTCTTGGTGCATCAAGCTGACCATTAGGGATTGCATATAAATCACATAAGAGACGTACTGTAAAACCTCTCTGATAAGCCAACTTTTTTGGGGGATTTAGGGCCTAATAAATTTGGCTCTAATTGGAGGGTCGGCTTAAAAGAGAGTTTTTTCTAAAGAAGTCAATATAGTTCAAATGATTCACAATACGGCTTGTAAATTCTTGTCAACTTGGGGGGTCAGATTATAAGGGAGGTCGGCCTATGAGAGAGGACGGTTTTGCGATATGGTGAAAAGTGAAATGGCAAGTTACTCATCAGCCTTATATTAATCTATGATGATGTTCAATGGTTTTAACAAATCGACTCTCTCTCTGGGAAACATGTCCACCTAGAGGTGAAATGCCATGGTGTCTTTTTTATGCTTATAGTTCCATGGTGATCTTCAATAAATAATGATAGATTCATATTTTATCAAATATGGCCGTTCAAGTATGTGATCTCAATGGAGCTTTGATATACAAGGATGATGCCATACTGTTGCTTATAAGGTAATATTTTTATATGATGAAAAGATTTGAGTACAAGACCAGTGCTCTAATAAAACCAGCTGCATCATTATAACTATGCAGTATCCACGAATGTAACATAATTCTCTTTTTTACCTGTAGGTTTTAGTCATGCTGTGGGCTGGGTGGCAGTAATGCACCACGCAGTGGAAGGATTCATCAAGCCAGACAGACCTGCTGTCATAGGAATCATCCATGGCCTTTACCATGGGCTCGGGCTTGGTATTGGAGAAGTCACTGGTGGTGCTCTTATAGATATTATAGGTGCAAAGTACACCTATGCTGTTATGACTGGAACAACTCTTGCAGTCCTTGGCATGTTTTGTCTGGCTCAAAAGGTAATTTCTATGTACCTAATTTAATACCTTCAGATGCTTTATATATCCTATATCATGACAAGACCATTGGACAGCTATTCAACACTATCCTGGTATTCCTTTTTCCACCCTCATTCCATTTCCCCAAGTTATTCAGTGTACATTTCTTAACAGCAAGGAATGGAGTAGACTTGAGTTCTAAGAAAAGGTTGACAACTGTAGCCAATGTCATCCCTTTTTCAGAAGCAAATTCTCATATCATACTGTCGAAGGGGGGGTGTCCAAGATTTTGTGTGTCTATTTTTTAAAGCAACATGTCATGGCCTGTGTTACTTGATTCTAAGTGATCGCCCCCTATAACACCCCCCCCCCCCCCTTGAGAAGTAATTGTTCCCCCTGGAATCCTACCATTAATCCTATAAGTAGGAAGAATTCGGGATGGGAAATTTGTAATCTATGCAGATGATATTGTATATGAATAGCCAAGCCTCAAAATCAGAAGTTGCCCTCACTGACATTAATGTTGAATAAGATGAATAAGCCCCCTAGGACTCTGTTCTATAGGCAAACAAAAACACTATTGGACTGTCATGCATGACATATTCTCTGACAGTTTGACCTTGTAGCATCCCAGGGCCATTGAGCATCTTGTATCAGATGCCATGACAGCACTGTTTACTTAGTAATATAATGTTGTTATAAATAGGTGGTCAAAACGATTTTAGCCCTTCCTAGAAAATCCCATGTGTTACTGTAGCTTAAAGTGGTTGAGTGTGAGAAATTTCATCCTTACTCTGCGCACACAGAAAGAAGTTGGTCCCCTCTTGTCCCTCTTGCCCCTCTTGCAGGGAAAAAATGTAAGCCAAATTGGCAAAATCTATAACCCCTCCATCCCCTGTTGTGGTAAAAAACTAATTTCATGAGAAAATTATGCTCTTTTTCACAGTTTAAACTGTGAAAAATGTAATTGCATTCTTCCATTGACAGTTCAAACTGTCAATAGCATTTTTGCATAAGGATATAATCTGAGCACTAGTCCGAGGCTTCGTTCTGACTGACTAACATAAGGTTTCCTTACATATGCACTGTAAAAATTTGGTTGCCATTTTTGTAGGTGTACAGTAGATTCTACTGGATGAGTACATCCTAGTTGGTGTGCGGCACCTAGGCCCTGAGGAAGATAGGCCCCCTGATGGTCGGCCACCTGATGTTAGGCCCCTGAGCTTCAACCCTCCGGACTTTCAGCCCCCTGATGTTCAGCCCTCCTGATCTTAGGCCCCCCTGAAGATAGGCCATGTACCTAACATACATATTCCAACGCCAACTCCCTAAAAGCAGGTTATGTATAGAGTAATGCAGGCTATTCAAACACCCAGTAACCCAACATCCGACCAGGGATGTTTTGGTGTATTTCTGGCCATTCAAACACCTAGTAACCTAACATCCGACCAGGCATGTTTTGGTGTATTTCTGGCCATTCAAACACCCAGAAACCTAACATCCGACCAGGCATGTTTTGGTGTATTTCTGGCCATTCAAACACCCAGAAACTTAACATCCGACCAGGCATGTTTTGGTGTATTTCTGGCCATTCAAACACCCAGAAACCTAACATCCGACCAGGTGATATAACCAGGGTGTTTGGTGTATGTGTTGGGTGTTGGGTAAGTGTGTTGGGCTTTGGATAGGGTGTTTGGGCGTTGGGTAGGGTGTATGGGCGTTGGGTAGGGTGTATGAGCATTGGATAGGGTGTATGGGCGTTGGGTAGGGTGTTTGGGCGTTGGGTAGGGTGTATGGGCCTTGGATAGGGTTATGGGCGTTGGATAGGGTGTATGGGGGTTGGGTAGGGTGTTCGGGCGTTGGGTAGGGTGTATGGGCGTTGGGCTGGGTGTTTGGGCGATGGGTAGGGTGTATGGGCGTTGGGTAGGGTGTATGGGCGTTGGGTAGGGTGTTTGAGCGTTGGGCAGGTGTTTGGGTGTTGGGCTAGGGTATGTTTGGGCGTTGGGTAGGGGTATGTTTGGGCATTGGGTTGGGGTATGTTTGGGCGTTGGGTTGGGGTATGTTTTGGCGTTGGATGTTATGATTATATTTTGGCGGGAAATAGCCTACTCTCCCGCCAAAATATGTCATAACATCCTGTTCCCTCATACCCAACCAAACACCCGACCATGTGCCTACCAAACACCCGACCATGTGCCTACCAAACACCCGACCATGTGCCTACCAAACACCCTATCATGTGCCTACCCAACACCCGATCATGTGCCTACCCAACACCCGATCATGTGCCTACCAAACACCCGACCATGTGCCTACCAAACACCCGATCATGTGCCTACCAAACACCCGATCATGTGCCTACCAAACACCAACATGTGTTGGGTGTTGGGTAGGTGTGTGGGATGTTGGGTAAGTGTGTCGGATGTTGGGTATGTGTGTCGGGTGTTGGGCTACTGGGTGTTTGGATAGCTATAAATATACCCAAATACATCTACTTCATAACCAGATCGGATGTTGGGTCACTGGGCATTTGACTAGCCAGAAATATACTCAATACCTGGTTGGACGTTGGGTTCTTGGGTGTTTGAATAGACAGAAAGAAATCAAAACATGCCTGGTCGGATGTTGGGTTCCTGGGTGTTTGAATAGACAGAAAGAAATCAAAACATGCCTGGTCGGATGTTGGGTTCCTGGGTGTTTGAATACACTGCTCCTGCTCGGGTGTTGCGTGTTTGGGTGTGAGGATTGTGGTAACTATAACCTGCTTCAGGTGTTGACTGTTGGACATTAGGTGTTTGGTTGTTTGTATGGTATATCTAGTCATAACCCGCTTATAAATGGCCTAAAATCCGGAGGGCCTAAAATCAGGGTGGTTATGGTCAGAGGGCCAAAATTCCCCAGGGCCTATCATGAGGGTGCCAAACATCCTAAGGGCCTATCATCAGGTGGCCTATTTTCCGCAGGGCCTAGAATCCTAGTACCCATGTACAGCTTGATACTTGTTATAGGATAAGTATCAAGCTGTACATGACATACCCCTACATCTTGCTGCAAGGCCTATAACTTATTTATACCACTAGCTTTATGTGCTATACGAGAGGTGTGAAATGCTTTGTTCTCTGGCCCGCTGTGGTGTAAAGTGTATTGTAGGTAAACAGTAGAATCTACTGTAAATCTACAGTAGATTCTACTGTAAATCTTTTCTACAGTAGAACCTACTGAAGACCTACTGTATCTTATACTGTGTACGTACACTAACTATTTACAGTGTAAGATATGGCACATAATGGTTTAGAATAGGATAGAGTTACACAATCCTAAAACCATTAACATGTTTACTATTCTCTTCTGTACCAGCTGAGCAAGCGTCCTTCATGTGACGTGTCGAGTGTACAGGAAAGATAGGAGACATAGAAATAGGCTGCAGCCATTAGTCTTCATTGCCTCAGAAATATCTCCGGAAAGGAAGTTCCTATATTTCACTACCACGGTCGAAACACTCTCTTGATCAAAAAGGAACAAAGTTTCTGGATTTAGGTCTTGTATTCTAATTTGTAATAGTTAAACACAAGTTTGATTTGCAACAGACTGCAGTGGGAGATATTTAGATATAATAACCGTATTTCGGCCTGGCTGTGCCGGACTGCCGTGCTGAGACAACCTAAAGATCTAATAGCATAGCCCATGTGATTATATTGTCTACTTCACCAAGCCGTTGTGATAGAAACTTTTGCAGAGTCAATGTTCTGGCTCAGACATTAACTCCAGTCAAGACAGTATTGGAGTTGAACTTATACATAACTCAGAGGACATAGTTACTCTGTATAACTATATACTGCTGTTAAGGCTGCAATCCATCTCACAACATGGACTATTCACAGTGACTATGTTGGGGATATAGGCTAGAAAGGATCACCATCAGCCTGATGTTCCTTGCAGACACTACTTGTGCACAATTTCTTGATTAACTGGTGATCAGTGCTGGAGTATGGACACTGCTACAGTGTGTGACCCTCTGTAGTATCCATCTTGACTGGTGAACCTATATACATTAATTTGATGAACTGAATATTTCTTGATATTGTGATTCAGTGAAGCTAAATTAACGCTGATACCGGTATTGATTATGCTGGCATCGGGCCATCGTTATACTATTAAGCTTGACCTATTGTGGAGTTTCGATCACCTTACCATGTGCATGCACACAATGATGTAGAAGCCAAAACCTTGACTGTAACTAGTACTTTATTGATCAAATGATGTTCAGGTCTTCACCAGGCCAAGTCAGTTGAGATTCAATCTATGGTTTTAATCAAACAAAGCATCCTGAACTTACCTGCCTGTTTATTCTAATACAATGACATTGATACTATGTGACTGTATTGCTATCAAGAAATGACAGGGTGTATAGTGGATAGTGTAAAACCGACTAATAGCTGAGGCATGATTGACTGAACATGGTATATATATCATATGATTGATGTACACTGGCTCTTATCACATTGTTGGACTGAATTGGAGATACTGGTCAAGCTCACTGTATAGGCTTATCACTGCAGTTTAATCAATTGAAATAAAGGGCTGTCCAATAATGCTGAATTCTCACTGATCTGTTGGGACCTATCCTGAACTATGGGTCATAAAGATATGCCAAGCGAAGGATTCTCTATCATCTCAGATAGCCAAAGCATCCCCGACAATATCAATACACTGCGACTTCAATTATAATGACACAAGGGATCATATATCCAACAACTAATATAGGGTAACAATAAACAATCTAAATACTAATAGTTCAGTAATACATGTCCTCAACATCAAGAAAAATTGGCATATAGCCACTAAGAGCCTATTCTTTGCCTAAGAAATTATGCTTTTTAACTTAAGATTCTGTGATTAACCAATAATAATTATATGAATATGACCGCACGAGGGTTGTGTATTGATGAATAACGACCGAGGGGCGTAGTCTTTTATTGTCTTTTATTACCTTAAATTTGTCCTAATTTCGCCATTTTGAAGGATTATACAATGAATATCACTCGAACACCAGTAGCGCCATGTTGTTTTGACATCCCACCAACCCTGCTCGCTGATTGGTGGAGCCTGGCCACGTCATGCTTTCAATCTCCAACACTGAGTCCAACATGGAATTTGTAAGGGGGCCAGCTTGGGGCGCGGTGCATCGCTGCCAGCCTAAGATATAACCAGCGTTTCCCTACCCTTGTACCGTGGCCAGATAGGCATTGGCGCTAGCGTGATGGCCTCACACACCGGGGCTTCCCGGAATCGAATCTGGGTGGAAACGAACCATTTTTAAAGGGCCTATATGTATGTGAAAAAAAATCCCTAGAATTATTTTAACGAATGGGTAAGTAAAGTCCAACTTCTACCTTCATAGTAAAAAAGAAATTAGAAAAAAATATCGATTTTCAAAGAATTTATACCAAAAAATGTCTTTTCTTCTGTAACTCGGTAAATAATGGTCCTAGAGGGCTGGAAATCCGCCTGTAGACTCCTTGTTTCGCCACCTCCCTCTACCAGCGCCTCCACGGCATGGTGGTTAGAGCGTCGGACTTCAAGTCTTGATGTAGCGTGTTCGAGTCTCCATGAAACCTCAGATTTTATGGCTGACGATATACCTCATTCAGAATTGTTCTGATATCCAGTTTCCCATTCAGAATCGTTCTGATATCCAGAATATCAGAACGATTTCACCTTCCCAAGTGTGCGGTATGCACCAATATGAGAACGGGCATATCACCTAAAAAGCACAATCAGAGCCCAGATCGTATAATGATATCAGATAGCAGCTCAATAAGAGTGTACGGGCCAGATTCCCCGTGCCTCGGTGGTAAACCAGCAAGGGGGTATCACTCGGGTAATCCCGCTCCCCTCTGTACCATACCGATCCAGTAACGTAAGACACGGTCTATCTGATAGGACAAGGGGATGCAGCTCAGTGGAAGAGCAAGCGCTTGGCAAGCGCAAGGCCCCGGGTTCGAGTCCCGGTGTCTCCGAGAACGTCATTTTGGGAGAAACCGTGTCCCTCACACTGGCAAAGACACCGAGCTCACTCGGTGAAAATGTTGGGAAGTCAGCAGGAAGCGTTCCAACTTGCTAGGGTTCGGTGACCTTGGAAACAGGGTCAGCCCCCAGAGAACCTAGGAATGGGAGCAACCGAATTCGGGTAGTTGGATACGCAGTTAGAGACTTGGTTACAACAATTATTGGCTGAATCTAGAGATCTAGAGGACGTGATGGAAGCTGGTGGGGACAGTGTAGGGGCCAGATTCCCTGTGCCTTGGTGGTAAACCCGCAAGGGGGTATCACTCGGGTAATCCCTCTCCCCTCTGTACCATACCGATCCAGTAACGTGAGATACGGTCTATCTGATAGGACAAGGGGATGTAGCTCAGTGGTATAGCAATCGCTTGGCAAGTGCAAGGTCCCGGGTTTGAGTCCCGGTGTCTCCGAGAACGTAATTTTCCGAGAAACCGTGTCCCTCACAAGAGCATTACAGACGTCATCATATATAATGAATATTTTCCAATGGGGTTTCCCTTGCATTGACATGCTAGACAATCATCATAACAATATTATTGTGTGACCCTTAAATAAGAATAAAATACGCTTTGCCCTCTTTGTAATTCAGTAGTAGACTAATACATAAAGACTATGAAATATTTGATGAATTGGTACTTACATATACGAGTTATATTTCTAGAAAATGAAAAAAACAAGAACTTTCATTGTTATCCCTGCTAGCAGTGGTTTCATTGCAGTTGTTTTTTGGTCGTTCCTCAGTGTAAGAGTAACCCTGTCATAGCAACATCATGCATTTATATACTTTGTATTTTTGATGGTCTCGATTTATCTCTATTTAAGTTAATAAAAATTACATTCAGATTTCTAGATATTTTTCTTTTGCAAAACTAGTGAATTAATTCTCAAGTACTGCATTCATGATACACTCACATAGTACCACCAAGTACCCTCAGCTGCTTTGCTCTTGCACCATGATACCAAAATAGAGAAAAAAATATTTCAAGTAACCTCTTTAGGTGAACGACAAAAATTTCCAAAACCAAAAAAGACATGAAGCCTTTCTGCATCATCGTGGATGGAACCAATCTATAAAACTATGCTACATTAAACTGAGCTACTTTGAAATAATTATGTAAACAAAAAAAGTTTTAGAGAAATATATAACGTTACATCACTCCTTACTATGGCACAATGTTGTATAAAGTTTTTTAAAGTTATTTTGACGTAAAATAACGTTTTTGTTAGATGGAGTTACCCAATTTGAAAAAATCAAATACAGCTACCATTAGGCATCAATGTTATTTTTCAACTTGGTACTGAGACACTAAACATTATGTCTGTACATTACCCGGCCCTGTTAATAAGAGGTCACCTGCTGGTCAGTCCCCCCCCCCCCATATCCAGCAATAGACACCATGTCAACATTGTGATATCCCACATAGACCCACATGACAGTGCCCACATGTCTAACTGCTCCAGACAGAACCAAATCATTTGCCAAGTTAATTATATAAGGGATTTTGATAGATGGTCCAGCATATGATTTTATTTGTTTGGGGTTTGAAAGTTAGAAATAATGCAATAGGGCCTAAATCTTAAGCACTACATGATGGGTAGAATTGTGAAATGGTCAAAATCAAGATATAAAAGGGTCTAATTAAATACCCTTGGTTATTTTAAGCAACATGATATGATAGATATATGATTTAACTGTACTAACTCTTGTTAAAAATATTTTCAGTTACATATATACCAAATGTTAAAAGTGTGATAAAATGTTTAGTTTTTCTTGAAATTATCCAATTTTTGAAAGCCGTATGGAAAACTCATAGTTGTATCAGAACCCATAGTATACGCCCATTTATACATTTATGCTTTATGCACAGGGACCTAGACTTGTTTCAAAAAGTAACAATCAAACTTAATGGACAATATTGGGTTTGCTGAGGATTGCTATTGAATTGCAGACATCACCTATGACTTTAGCATTGCTATGTCATAACTAATTCAACTTCTATAACCAACCTAGGTTGGCTAACCCGCCACAACCGATATATCAACTAACAAATAGCCTCTCACCTCAATATAATGTTGTGCCTGTGGCCCTAGAGAACAGGGCAAAATCATGATAGCCCAGTGTCTAAAAGGGAATATTCTAATATAATGTCTATAACCAACCAAGGATATGAAATCATTTCAGATACAATGCTTGTGAAATTATCAAATGAATTACTCTGCTAAATCTCATAACAAGGACAGTGCTGCCTCCTGGCAGGATATAGTCAAATCAACAGGAACGTATTTTGAAATCGAAACAATGTCTATATAATCCTATATATATATACAAACACTTTTTTTTAAAGATTTTTATTAAGGAAATAACAGCATATTCGGTTTAATGACCTACAGCTGGTACCCAAACTACGGCAAATAATAAACATATATTTATACAGTAATATATATTCCATATGAAAAGCAACAAGAAGGCAAAGGGGTTGTTCACAAAGGTTTGGGCCTAATTTGACCCCATAGGCTATCCATAGTGCAGTATTTTGTAAAATTTGGAACCTATATGAAAGGCCTACAGTAAGCTTATTTTGTCCATGTAATCCATCAAAGGTAGGATCATGGTTTATGCCAAATTGATGCAATTTACCCTATACATTATTATATACCTTATTTTCATTCTTACTAGGCACAGTAATCTCAGGATATACATATAAGAAATTTGACTTATGATTGCTCTAAACGTGTGTCAACATATGGGTGTACTATTTCCACCCTACATAGGCCTCATTTCTGCCATTTTAACACTGCCTGGTCAAAGACTACACCCGGTCAAAGACTACACCCGGTCAAAGATGTTTCAATTGTTACAATCACATGAGACAGAGCCATATACAGCAGTAGAGATTACATGATAAGTGTGAGTGCCCACGTGTACCACATAAAGGCACCCACAGGTATTACCAGCCTCAGAGAGGCTCCAGATAACACTGCTACAGCAGCATGTGTAGTCGGACCCAAACAGGCCTTGTACTGAATGTGGAAATATTATCAAAATTTGCCTTGGGGCGGGTATTTCCACCAGTGTTACTTTTCACGATGCAGATAGCAGTATATAAACACTACTGTGCTAAAATTGGTTTCTTAAAGTCCAGACGGGTGAGAATTTTAACAGAGCCTCTGGTAGGGCACTTCAAAATAAAACCTGTTTCTCATTACTAGGCGATGAGAAATATGACAGGGGCAATTTTTTTCTTTTCTTTTGC
Source organism: Harmothoe impar (assembly GCA_947462335.1). Lineage (NCBI taxonomy): Eukaryota > Metazoa > Annelida > Polychaeta > Phyllodocida > Polynoidae > Harmothoe > Harmothoe impar. The sequence continues at coordinate 14,534,019 of OX381710.1, read as the reverse complement.
TGAGGCCCAAATGGTTTAGGGTACGGTAGGTGCTGTTTCCTCCAACCCATTACATTTGCAGCATTGTAAGCAATAATATAATACCAAATATGCCCATATTTGTCTGATTCTCTCACTTTTTTTCGTATAAATTCTGCACAAAAAAAGAAAATGGGCATTTTTTGGTAAGGCGCGGGGTGATGGGAAACATTTTATTTCTTGGAGTGATGTTTTCCATATCGGCCTACTCAAAACATGTCTATGTCGTTCCTAGCCTGAATAGTGCAACATGAGATCAGATATGGGCAGGGGAATCAGCTAGAGGCTGTGTCTCACGACCTTGGGCCAATGTTTTTGTCTCTGACCGGGTGCCAGCTCTGACCGGGTGCCAACTCTGACCGGGTGCCAGCTCTGACCGGCCTGAATAAAATCGGGTTATTTAGGGCAGATGTAGATAGAATTTGTCTGAAAAGGTTAATGGATGTTATAACGCTCTACACTAGTCATTAGTTGTCCATTTTTATCATCTTCTGACCTAAATAACCCGTTTTTATATAGGCCGGTCAGAGCTGGCACCCGGTCAGAGCTGGCACCCGGTCAGAGCTGGCACCCAGTCAGATACAAAAACATTGGCCCAAGGTCGTGAGACACAGCCTAGACCTTTTAGCCAATGATATAGCTATACTTATGAGTGGACAACTTTCTCAACTGTGGGCCACCCAGGCCCATAGCTCCAAAAACCTATGGATCCAGACTTTCAGCTATGGGCCAGGCAAGAAATTTACTTTTTTCAAAAGGAAAATCATATAAATTCCTGATTTATCTGTGTTAAGAACCAAATTGTTTCATTTGCTCGAATCATTCTCTTCCCAACAAAATATCACATCATTGTGATCATCGTGTATATTAATCCCATCAACTATCTCAGGCCCGTGGAAAGGTAATTCTGAAAAACTTCAGGCGGAGACTGATGACCTTGGGCCAATGTTTCTCTCTCTGACCGGGTGCCATCTCTGACCAGGTGCTGTCTCTGACCAGGAGTCAGAAAAAAAGGTGTTCTAAAAAGAAGTACACTCATATATTTAAGGATTTGTAAAAACGTTATGGCGGTTGTTATATAATTATAATTATAATAATAATCAGCCTCCTGCTGTTGGTATTTTGACCTTATTAAGCCAAGCGGTCAGAGACGGCACCTGGTCAGAGACGGCACCTGGTCAGAGACGGCACCCAGTCAGAGACAAAAGCATTGGCCCAAGGTCGTGAGACACAGCCTTATGGGCCATTACCTCTGGGCCAGCATCAGTGTCTACCTCGGGTGACTATCCCTGCATGTGGTCAGAACCCACCAGCATCTGTACCTTGTTACTTAATTTGGCAGGTCAGCTTGTGTAGAGGACCAGTCCTTTATTACCTGCTAGGGGGAAGGGATTAGTGATTTCTGTGGTTGGGCCTGAACATTTTTCCCGGAGGGGGAGGGTGTTCTGTTTTGTTAGACCAGTACAAAGTGGGAGTGGATGCCAATTTCTTTAAGGCATTGGACAGGAGATGGTAACTAATAAAAATAGGCTTTTTGTTAAAATCAAACAAGCCTCCCCGTCTAGTATTAAATGACCCTTCTTAATGTTCCCTGAATCCAATCCATCTGTTGTATAAAGATGCAGTAGCTATTACAGATGAGGGTGCATTGAGAGGTGTATGAACTGTCACATATGGGATATGGGACAGATTCATTAGGTATAGAGAGAGTATAGAGAGACTTAATGCAGAAGGATCAGGAGTCTGAGCGGAACAACCAATGTGAGTACAAACCAGTTTCCATTCTTGGATACATTACTGAAGTTTCCCTGTAGATCACATCAGAAGTGATATACAACTATGTGAGTACAGTGTTTGTGAATAAGTGGATCAATTTTGTCGCCCCTGGAGTGGTTCAAACAGCTGTTTTGATGGTTATGGAACAGCATATTTGTATATTTCTAAAGGTTCTTCTGTTGACTTGTTTGTTTAGGTTTTAATCTTAGGAGGATGACACCAGAACGGATTCAGCAGGTCGCTACTTAAAAGTCAATGCAATTTTGAAAATTGTAGAAAGTTGTAGTATATGAGTCAAATCACCAGTGCGGCTTATAGGATCAGCCCAAAGTCAGTGTGCGAGTTAAAGGTCTGCTACAATATTAAACTATCAATTTTCAGACCCTTTCTGAGGCCTGTAGGATCTGTAAAATTTAGGAGTGCTACGAATGTAAAAGTTAGACTTATACACGGGTTTTTAATGATAGCCTTTATGCAGACAGAGCCCTCGCTATTGAGATGCATTTCAATCCATCTGAACCTTATAGCACGGTTTTAGGCCTATTCCCATATTCTGACATCAAAACTACTGATTCGAAATGAAATACTGCAACTAGACTGATTTCAAAAATCATTATTTGACAATTTTCTATAAAGATATCTAGTTAAAGACTCAGCTGACTCTTATAACAATGATACTGCTGCCTCCTGGAAACTAATGCTCAAATCGATTCATTGAATGTTATTAAAATCAAAACAATGCCATTATACAAACGTTTTTGTAAAAATATGTAACGTTAAAAAAATCATGTGTTGGATAGTAATGTTTATTGCCAGACCGATGTAGAAATTTTCAATAGAGTTTAAGATTAACATTAACATTTATATAATATTTTAGATGTCAATTTTTTTTTCAAACCACATACCATAAAATACCATACCATAAAATATAAAGACTCTATAACTAGCGTTATTGAACAAACATCCTCCTATAAACTTTGTAAAAATATTTGAAAATATTGATAAATGTTTTCATGCTGAGTGGAATGCAGATCTAAAAATCAAAATTTTTACTTGCTCTACAGTGGAATACAGCACCATTGACTAAAGATGGCCCAACCTGAGGAAATGTCTCAAGAAGGAGTAGACGAGGAAAGTGGGCTGCTTGAAAAGACTAATACTCCCCGTCAGAGATGTCTAAATGCAATGCGCATTGATTGGAGACTGGTCCTGTTCAAGATTCAGTACTTCTTTGTAATGGGTGCAGAATCAGTTGAGCGGGTTTACTTGCAACTCTACCTTCAGCAAGCTGGGCAGTCAACCACACAAATAGGCATCATCACTGGTGTAGCTCCATTTGTCGTTTGTTTAACTGACGCAATAGTTGTGTCTCTAGCAAGCAAATACAGGAAAAGCAAAGCTGTACTTCTGGTTGTGAGCTTCGCTGGAGCATTGGTTGCATTTGGGATTGCAATTTTGCCAACGCCTGCAGTAGTCAGCAACTGTACACTAGCAATATCAGACAATGCCAATATAAGTTCTTCTGAAGACGAGTCTGATATGGGATCGCTGTATGACAAGGATGATGTCATCATGTTCTTCTATGCAGTGATGATTGTCCATATTGTCTTTTCTGTACTGAGAAATCTAACCCTGGCATTCACTGATGTGGCCCTCTTCTCTGTACTGGGTGTGACTGGGATGCACAAGTACTCACTTCAAAAATCATTCGGCTCCATCGGATCTACTTTTCTGTAAGTATTGCAAAAAGGTGAAGCTAGACTCTAAAAGGCAAGTCCAGGATTGCCTGACTCTAATTAAAGTGAGCTTATCCAATGTTTGGGACACAAAGTTATATAAATCCATAAATCCCTTCCTAACTTTTCTAATCGTGTTCATTTTCTATCATGTTTGTTAATTTCAATCCTTTTTGCCAATTAAAGGCAATGAGTGGATAAAATCATTATAATTGAAAAAAAAAACACTGTAATAGACCATGACTGGGCTACATAAGCCCACTTTTGGAGCTATAATACTCGTTATTGAGCTGGACAATGAATATATATAGAATAACATATAGAATATATAATAACCAATTGATTTGGGCTTGACAGAGCCAAATCGACCTGCCACTTTATTAACAACAACAATAATAACAAATTTTTAAATCCACAATTTCTACGCTGGTACTGCTTGCTTCGGCTTCAATGCTTGTAATGGTTCCTATACACCGAGCAAGGCGGAAGCCAGAAACGCGCATGCGCGGCTCACACCCTGTTACCCGGTGCTTTGCCGCCCCTCTACCACTGACATTATACGCAAGACAGTGAGAGACTGTCCTGTTACATAATACTCGTTATTGAGCTGGACAATGAATATATATAGAATAACATATAGAATATATAATAACCAATTGATTTGGGCTTGACAGAGCCAAATCGACCTGCCAAACACACCAAACAACAAATCCCCCGGTTTATAACCGAAAATCTAACAATTTAGCACTCCACAATTTCTCTTCTTTTACCTTATTCACCAAAGGTCTATTCAGATATCTCAATACACATAAACTCTGCCAGTCTCCTCTCTTCGATATCTCCGGTAGATCCACACCAATCATTGACAAGGTTGTAGCACCACCGTGCCTGAAGCTATGTGTACCAACCCGACCTTCCAAACCCAACCTTACACATAAACTCTGTAATTTATCAACAAACCATTTATAAGATGCAGGGATAAACACTCCCCTCACCGTCCACCCCAACAAAGGTAGTCCCGACCTAGTACCGGTATATTTCAAACATAATCTCAACACCCATAACAAACACAAGGGGTGACCTTTAACTTCTGATACCGGTATTTCCAACAATCGTTCTTTGAATTGTATAGTCTTTGTTTTACGCACCGTAAACAAAACTCCCCACTCCATCAAACACACATCATCAAACATAATACACATGTCCGACATCAATACATTCGAACCCCTCAGTAATGTTCTAAACATAATCAAACATGCTAACCAGAACACCAAATCCTCTAAACTCCTTAAATCTAACAGATCCTTCATCCTTAATAAATCCTCTGGAAACAAACACTTAGAAGATTCCACCATCGTTGCCTTACTCCGTTTGACACCTCCCAAAATCCAAACCAGACCAAGTGTCACTCTTGTTTCATCAGGATAACCCATCATCCTAGCCATCACCAAAATGGCCGACACATACTGTTGTATAGAAGAATAACATAAATCCTTACTGAGATGTGCCACATATTTCCTCATTACCATAGATTCTAAAGGAAAAGCCATATACCCATACATCAAACAAAACTTTTCATAACGTCTTAATTGTACACTCCTGGTTTTTTTCGTGTTCTCAGCATAAAACATACTCTCTAGTCGTCTAACTTCCAGTAGCAAGTCATCACCTACAATCAACCGGAAAAAAACAATTTAAACATAATTCACTGAAAACCACATTTTTCACAACAATGGACACCACTCGTTAAACAACAAAATTCCCTTTTACTTGCATACTCCAAGGCTTTTTGTCTAGCCTTCACACCCACAACCCTAGACAAAGCGTCACAAAAAACATTATCTACACTTGAGATCCTATGAGGGAATATCTCAAAATTATAAACAAAACTACACCAGAATATCTCCCTTAACCATTGCATACACAATACATTCCTTGATCGTCCAGTTCTCAACATAATCTCGACAGCTGTGTTATCAGTAAATATATGAATAGCTCGGCATTGCCAACCTGATCCCCACCTAACACAAGACACTAGTAAAGGCCATAATTCTCTTTCTGCCGAGCTCTTCAAAATTTCCAAAGGTCCTTTTTCAAAATGATTTTTAAAATCAAATTCCTTAACCATTTCATTGGTCCATGTACCGTAGAACCAATCCCCATCATAACACGCCCCAAAACCTAACATAGATGCGTCAGCATAAATCGACAAACAATTCTGATAATCCAATTTAATAACAGCAGCACTACCATTAAACATCAAGGAAAAAGATTTCCACCATTGTAAATCATCCCTAAACACATCAGTAAGGCTAATTTTATCATTTTGATTTTCAACAGAATTAATTAAATTAATCGCTCTGCGCGAAAAAGTTCTGCCACCTCTGATTATAGTGCTGCAGTGAGATAAGACTCCCACCAATTGCTGTAATTCCTTCTTGGTACAATTCTTCAAAGTCAAATATTCATCAATCATGTTCAGTAATTTCATCAATTTTTCATCAGGTAAGTATAATTTCATATCCACCGACGACAATTCAATACCCAAATATCTAACCCTTGTAGATGGCGAAATTACTTTTTTATAATTAATATAAAATCCAAAACTACGTAACAATTTGATTAACGTGTTCAAACCAAACCAACAACGTTCTATTGACTCCTCCATAATCAGGAAATCATCCAAATACCCATACACTCTAGAAAAACCTCTATTTTTCATGGATGTAACAATAAACATAGTAAATTGAGTAAACAAATAAGGCGCTGATTTTAAACCAAATGCCAGACTATTATTAACAAGATATTCCATTTTTCCATCAATCATCCATCTGAACCCCTGTAATTCACGCTGATCACCACATACCGGTATACTACGATAAGCACCTTTAACGTCCAAAATGCACATTACACAATCCTTGGTCATCTCCTTAGCTATATCTTTAAGAGCGACATATTGAAAATTCTCAACCACCTCACACATAAAATTATTTATACTACGCCCCAAAGGCCTACTGGCGTCAGTTATGCAACGAATAGATTTGCCACCATCTTTCTCCACAGCTCCTAAAGAATGAATACATTTAGGCTTAGCATTTACAATACTAACAATGCCTTCCGACAATTCTTCTTGAACAATAACATCCATACAGTCTTTTGCTATATTCTTATAAATAGAAAAATAATTCTTACAGTCATACTCAGTATCTATATCTCCATTTGCTATTTTACAACCATATAAACTGCTTGAAAAAATAAATTCCAAATTATCATTCCATACCCCCGACGACCAAACTTCAACAAACATAGCACATGGCTTTAACAGTACCCTCTCATCATTAATAAAATGCAAACACTCGTCCTTACACAATTCAAAACTTCCCCAATTATTACAGAACTGCTCCATACACTCGTTTGCTGGCCATTCCTTCAATGCTATCCAGTCTGAAACCAAACCCCCAGACAAGGCACATATTTCAACATCCTTACAATTATTCTTTGGAACATTTACATTCACATACCTACAATAATCAACACGATTCGCATGTTCCATAACTTTACTTATCCTGGAGACAAAAACAGAATTGTCCCAGCTTAATTCAATACACAAACGAGCTTGAATCACCCCAATAGTACATAAAGCATTAATACACTTATCTTTGATAGATAAATCACCATATCTCCCCAACTCGCCTATCAAACATTCCACCATTTTCGCGAGCACAATGCTAGTTAATACATTAATACATAACCTCATAGCATTAACCCATAAACCACACACATACACACACACATACACACCTTCACTCACAGACACCAGCTGTCCCCCCTATCTCCCAGGTAACGAGCCACCCCCCCTCCCCCTTCCCATACCCACACATTTACCAGTGACATGATCCGGGGCACCACAGTCGGTACACACATGCTTTCTATAACAAGCACTACCCCACATACATTTACCATCATTCCATTGATAACACACCTGGTTACGTACCTCCCACTGATGGTTGTACCCCCTGCCACGCCCCCTTCCCCCCCTCCCCCCCCCTAAAATTTCTCTCTACCCCTTTCATCACAGCATCGCTTCCCAAATTTTCCAGAACCACATCACTACTGCGCTTGCCAAACGCCTTCAAACCCTTATCACAAGCCTCCTCCCTGACGACAGCGTCATATTGTACGATGCTTTCATACTTGTATTGTTTCAAGTCTTTCCCCGCCATGAACCTAAGGTGACCTATGTAGGGCGCCACAGGTTCTCCCTTCAGTAACAAATTCTCAATATCTCGCAGGGAATAATATAAGACCTCTTTATAATTTAAAGTCTTATTCTTATCCTTCCTGGGCATCAATCGCTTAAGGTTAAAGTCCAACTCACACTCAGATGAATCACTCGACGAATCAGCATCACTCTCACTGGACGACTTGGACTTTGACTTTTTCTTTTTCTTTTTCTTGGCTTTGGGCTTCTCTTTGGGCTTAGGCTTTTTCGGATCCTCCTTCTTCGGCTTCTTTGGCACCTTCTTCGACTCCTTCTTTTTCTGCTCCTTCTTGAACTGCTCCAACAAAGCCTTCTGAACCTCATCTGCAGAACTAACACCATCAGATTCCTCAGGTAAACTCAGCTCACTGTCAGTGTCATCGGACGAGTCACCTCCCTGGTCCGTTGCCTTCTCACCAGCATCTGCCACACTAACTACCGGAATCACCCCAGTTTTAGGCCTACCCCCCTTTGACTTTTCAGACATTTTGGCCTTCTTTTCCTCCTCCAACAGTTTATCCCGCTGCTGCTGCCGTTCCTGATCAAGCTTTATAGAGCGCTCAATCAAGTTTCCCTTCTTCTCATCTTGCTGATGTACCTTATGATGGTATTTTTCAGCGTATTCATCGTAATGGAATTTCCTCATCTCAGCCTTTATAGACTTATGACGCGTAGCAGCCACCTCCGCCCTCAATCTGGATACCTCCTCACCACTCACAAAGGCAGCTAACCTCTCCTTTTCATATGCAAGTTCCTGCTTCAAACATTTTACAGTTTCTCGCTCGCTGTTCTGCTCCAACTCTAATTCAGACGAGCTGCGAACCAGCGGTCCTGCCCCTGCTCCAAATTCACTCGCAGCATCGCCATAATTTCCCCCTGTACCAGACCTAGATTCTCCCTCAGGTCCATCCTTGTTAGAGGTTGGTCGGGTACCCAAAATACCTTCGTTCTCTGAATTGACTCCTCCTCCGCGGTCTGTACCGTGCAAACTATGACCACTTTCCTCTGTATTCGATCCGGGAGGAATCTCCTGTCGCACATCTTGACCTCTGTGTGCATCTCCAGGCCCTGAACATGACCTGCAAACGTCATTACCTGGGTTTGAACGCCCGTCATATTCATGTTTACACTTTGCACAAGTCTTTTTCGGCATCTGAATCACAACAAACCCACACACGCCGTCTGACGAATATCACCGGTACCTCTAGTTGACAAGTCACACACAAGATGGCGACTGGTCCGCTCTTGCCTGCGTCACCCCGGTTCAGCAAAACTAATGTCCACGGTTCACAAATTAACTGACACTCCCACACTTCTCTCAACACGTGAAGTAATGGTTCCTTAACAACTGTGCCTAATCTTAGCGTCCCAGCTTCTTCCTCAAATTTTTAAATCCACAATTTCTACGCTGGTACTGCTTGCTTCGGCTTCAATGCTTGTAATGGTTCCTATACACCGAGCAAGGCGGAAGCCAGAAACGCATATGCGCGGCTCACACCCTGTTACCCGGTGCTTTGCCGCCCCTCTACCACTGACATTATACACAAGACAGTGAGAGACTGTCCTGTTACGTTATTGCCAATGAATAACTGTGAATGTCCCGAATACTTTTCATTATGTACGGGCTGGGTTTAATAAGGTAATATCATGGCGGGTTCTGTTGGGCATTGTGTTGCAAGCTCTGTCTGAATCCTTCAGTCTGGCGGCAGGTGGAAGCACCTGCTCCAGTCTTGGGGTATAGACAGAGGTCGCTATAAGCTTCCAGTCTGTGTGTGCACACGCAGGCTGGTCACCTATATAAGCCAACGCCCAGAAGGACTCGTCCGCAGGTTCAGTCCGTATGGGCCCTGTGGACCTGCTGACCAGGCTTCGGCTGTGTTGGTTTTTAAGACTATATCGGACTCATCAGTTAGTCGGAGCAACTGAACTCCACTAGCTCTATAAAAGATCTGCTCCGAGCCTACCTTTAAAAAAAAATTCAATTTTGATTTTCTTGCAGTGACCTCGGCACTGGTGCTGTAATAGGTCTCACTATCTACACAGCTACCATCTGTGGCATGGAACTTCCCTTCTCAAACTACCAAATTGCCTTTTATGTCATCTGTGCAATCATGTTCATCTGCTTCCTGTGTTCCTGGACTTTTAAGTTTGAGGTGAGGATATATTCCGCTGTGGCCTTTGCGCTGTCCATGTAAATCCAGTCAACTGCCTTCTTGTAAATTTGTATCGCCTTTTGTATGCCAGCATCTCAATATTACACTACAGGTATTTGTGTCATATTATAAGAGCCCAAGCCATCTCTCTGTTTTTCCATAAATGGAATTGATCACTTATATCAATTATGATGATTTACCAAATGCCTGAATCTAATTTATACATAGAATGATATTTATTTCATATTCAAAAACTATCAAAAGATACACATGCTAGAATGAAACTGGTCAACAGGTCATGTATATGTTTTCAACTGTTGAACCAAAATATTTTCCAGAATAACAAAGAAACAAGAAATGAAGCAGATGGTGCAAAATTGAATGTGAAAGATGAGGACCCCCATTTCAGCCCTAAAAGACTTGTGAGTATTGTGCTTGATTTTGCACCTTCCAACCATGAACAGACTTTAACATTCTTTACCTTTTACACCATTGGTATTATGGTAATATAGGACACATGTATCTTTAGAAATGATTCTTTTTATCATTCAAGTTTATTAATTATAATATGAGACATAAACAGCAAAAGTAATACCTTGTATGGGCGCCCTGAAACGGTAATCTACGTAAAGAATCCTTTTAACATACTTTTTATTTTGGCGGGGGAATAAGCCTTAATCTACATTGTGCATACTTCTTATTCCAACTAAGCTCTACCTTCTGGTGGCAAGAAATATATTTGGTAATTAATTACTGATTAGAAACTTAGTAAAGGTGGCAGGCCTTAGTAGTCAGCTGCACGTAACTGTACAATATAAAGTAGCAATGTGTGACTACAGATGGTACTAATGTGCTGTTGTAAGTCCATGCTAGATTCCTTGCTGGAAGCATTTAGGCTCTCTTCAGCTGTTCCCTTGAATTTTGCATTGTAAAATTTAGAGATTTGGTGATGCTGCAAAACCACACCAAGAAGGCTGTAAATATGCAAGTAATCAAAAGGCTCAGATATCTATATGGCTGTGTCTCATGAGATCGGGCCAATTGAAACGTCTTTGACCGGATGCCAGCTTTGACTAGTGCCAGCTTTGACCGGGTGCCAGCTTTGACCAGGTGCCAGCTTTGACCGGCCACCATAACAAAAGAATATTTATGAAAACTAAATTTCTTCTAGGATAGGTAAGGGATAAAATAAAGTAAGTGGCGGTGGTTGTATCTTCATATTATGGCTTTGCCTGCCCTAGATAAACCGTTCTATATCAGCTGGTCAAAGCTGGCAGCCAGTCAAATATGTCACCCGGCTAAAGCTGGCACCCGGTCAAAGACATCACCCGGTCAAAGCTGGCACCCGGTCTAAGACGTTTCAATTGGCAAGATCTCATGAGACACAGCCATATATCCATGGTTATACAACAGCTTTAAACAATAGTGAAGAACTAACCCAGATTGATTATAGGACTGACTGAGAACTTGTTTGATATTTCTAGATGAACATGTTCTGCTCTGTGCATTACATATCATGGATCCTGGCCGTCATTTACATGGGTTTCTGTTTGACTGTGATTAATTTCGCCTACCTTTATATTGGGGAACTTGGTAGGTCTAGCATTATACATAGTCCATCTAAGTAACACATCATTTAACTACTAAAGAGCTGGTAGTTAAGTGGATCAATGAAAAAACCCTGCTTTGGCACTAGTCATTTTATGTACCATACCATTTTCACAACATGATCTATGAATGTAGTCCTGGGGAGTAACTCACCAACATCATTATTTAAGACATAATTTTGCTTTTCTATCAATGGGATCGCCTTCCATATATGGAATAACAAACTAAATCTGTATCTTTCCAGGTGGTGATGCGTATCTTATTGGCGTAGATAGTGGTGTAACTGCGGCATCTGAGTTTGTTTCCTTTATCTTGGCAATTTGGATTGTGCCCAAACTTGGCTCAATTAACAGCATGAGCTTAGCATTCCTGGGATATGCTATCCGCTTCGCTATCCTGGCCCTGATAGAAGACCCATGGCTTGCACTTTTACAGGCATCCATCGGAGGTAATGTATCTTATTTATTTATCAACGCTTTAAGAACAGTATAATGCCTTCATGTGTATTTATCATCCACAGTTAGCACTCGCTTCCTCAAATTCGGAAAATGCCAGAGGAAGCAAATTATCCGAGGAATTAAGTCCAAATTTAATGGAAGTTTAAGGGCAGTTGCCAGGCAACTGTCTGAGGAAGTGAGGGATCCGAGGCAGTAAATATTTGAGGTAGTGAGGATCTACTGTACTGACCATGGAGAAGTAACATGCTATTGCTGTTTTTGAACGTTATGCGTATAATTATATGGTATATATAAATCACTTAAAGTCGGCATGATGTAAGAAAAATAAAATCGCAAGTTACTCATTAGGCCAAATTTTAAAAAAAGGTTTATTTCAGGTCACCCGACCGACCCTAGGAAAAGAGGGCCGACCCTTTGTATTTCTGTGCAATTTTGTAGGGTTTCATGGAGGATGGCTTTCATGTGCTTTCATGTTAAAAAAATAGAAAAGAATAAAATAAATATCCGACCTACAGAGCCTAGTCTTTCTTCCCATATGACCTGAAACATACCTTTTTTTTTTTTTTGGTCTTAGCTTTGTAATGAATCCATGATGATGTAAAAAGCTTTAACAAATTAACTTTATCTCTTTGGGAAATATTGTCACCTAGAGGCAAAATGACATGCGTCTTTTATATTGACAGCTCCATTTGATCTCAATAGATAATGATAGATTCATCAAATATGACAATTTTTGTAAGCGTGAAATTCTAATTGAGCTCTGATCTGAACATGATAATAACGTACTTTCCTTATGAGATTTTTATAATGTTTAAAACACATTTGAAAACCCTCTACCCCAACCTACTGTTACCAGTGTTTCTACAAGAAGATTATCATAACAATGCAGTACACATGAATATATAGACAAAACTCCACGCCATTGACAAACATGCACATCTAGACATCATACTTCACGAGTTGAAGCTTCAACGAGTGGTGTATGATGTACATGTATGTTAATAAGTGGGGTTTTGTGTTTATTAAATGGTCCTACAGTCCTTAAATGAAGAAAATCCACAAAGTTGGAGGCCTTGGAGTATGCCTACACCATACCCTGTGGGTGCATGGAGTACGGAGTTACCATAGGCATACGTAGAGAATGCTGTACCACCATGTAATAAAACAGAATTCTCCTTTTCACCTTTAGGTATTGCTACTGCCGTGAGCTGGGTCGCCATAATGCTCCATGCAGCAGAGGGATTCCTCAAGGCAGACAGACCTGCCGTCATAGGAATCGTCCATGGTCTTTACTTTGGCCTTGGGTGCGGTACGGGAGGACTCATTGGTGGTGCTCTAATAGATCTTATTGGTTCAAAGAACGTCTTCGGGCTCATGGCTGGATTAACTATTGCTTTCATTGGCTCGTTTTCTCTGGCTCAAAAGGTAATATTTACACATTTGATTACATTTTCGTGTATATAATCTGAGACTGTGAATTCATTCTTTGATAAATATTAGATATGGTACATAATAGTTGAATTTTCAAAGTGACTATATCCAGTTTTTCCTCAAATTCTCTTAAATATGTTCTAAATATTGTAACAGCATTATTTTCAGGCGATGTAGGTCAATCAAATGCAGTTCTTGGGTAAAAACAGCTCAAAGGGAATCTCATATTGCTAAACCATGGGATTTTCTAGTGCATCCTCTATATTTAATGGGAATGAAATAGTGCAAAATTTAAATCCAAAATAAACATATATTGGGCAATAAAATCAAACCCAAGCAAAATGGATAGGAATAAAGGGGAAGGAAATAGAAAGGAAGGGAAGTATGTTATCTGTAAATATCCTGACTTATCTTCAATTTATTTTTGGGTCCCAATCATCAGATGTACTAACTTTAAAAGCAAAGGATAGAGTTACACAATCCTAAAGCCATTTAAATCTTTTTTTAATTTCTTTTTTCCAGCTGAGCAAGCGTCCATAGTGTGATACGTTTCGCGAAAAGGAAAGTGAGACAAAGGGATAGGCTGCAGACATCAATCTTCATTACCTCCGAAGTATTATAAACGGAACTGCCTATGATTGATTTCCCGGAACATAGGACAAACTTGAGCAAAAAGGATTGTAATCTGATGATTTTTAGTTTTGCCGAGTGTATTCTGTTTCGAAGTGGTTTACAATTTGCAACGTACATTAGAACAAAAGACATGCACTTTTTGTGTTCTTTGAAACACTTTTTCATTGAAAAGATTGTCTTTCCATTACTGTTATTAAACCAATGTGTATTTAGCTGAATTCTGCTCAATATTTTAGCAATTCATAATCTGTTTTGTTTGCTTTTGAATCTTGAATGGTGCTCCTTGCTCTGTGCTCTGTGCCTTTCAGTATAGACACAAGATTTAAAATTAAAAGAATTGAACATGAACATTGATCTGTTATCAATTGTGTATTATGACAAATCGAAAAACCATCTTGACTGGGAGGACATAAACAATAGTGTTTCTCTTCCGGGGAAAAGCCATTGTGCTTCATGTGCTTAAGTTCAAAGGATGGGGGCTGAAATAATGGCAGGGCCAATTTTGACCCTTGATTTAATTTGAATCTTGACCAAATTTCCTCCCTCCTCAAAGACCATCCGTAAATTTAGTACTTCTACCATTTTTGGCTCCCATAGAAATAGTTAGTGGTATAACAGAGTTCTCGAAAATATTACTGAGCCAAAACCATTTCTAAACATGTCTATGATAAGTAAAACCTTTTAACAAAAATATTTTCTGATGTAAATTCGTTTATATTGGCCATATATATCTATAGAAATATCCCATATTTAAGGGTTCATGGCTTCCCTCTGGTGTGTATGCCCCCACAACCCGCTCTGTCCCCACCATTAATATTGAAATTAATTCTACCGTCCATACAGTCACCCCCCCCCCCCCCCACCACTACCTGTCCCTGTCTGTCCCCCTCCACGGCCCATAACTATCACTTTACCTTTCTTGTCCATACTGCCTCCTCATCCCCGGGGTACGCCATCCATCTTTACATTTATTTCTGCACGTCCGAAATTACAATATCTGTATATATATATTTCACCTTATATGACGAATCATGAAGGATTTCGTGTAATATGTCTACTTTTGTGTTGTTTATTTATATAATAGGGGATTTCTACCGATATCATGGTTTCTAAAATGCTCCATTTGGATACCAAGAAAGTCGTTTAAAAAGAGTTCTATTGCTGGCCTTATACAAGCACTTTGTTATGATGGGATTTTACAGCAGTTTATAAAGAGGGTGAGTAAACTACCCACTACCAAGTCGGTCAGCATACAATACAAAGAAAATGTCTATAACGTTAAGCGACATACTAATACTTTGTAACTACTATTGTCGGGTTCTCAGTAACTGAAGATCGGTGACACCCACAGCCTGCATGTATCTCCAGTAACGTCACAATGAGCCCACATCTGCCTCAAACACCCATCTGCAGCAGCTGCACCCTGCTTTATGCTTTATCACTACCAGCATGTGTGTCAGTTACATGTATAGGCCTACATTACTATCTGCAGGGGATGGATCTATTCTTTTAGCATTATTTATCTGTCACATTTTACTTATCATTGTATTAGATCCCCACCGCCTCTATTTATAGGGTTGAGTACCTGTCCTGACTCCACTCCGACTGTCGTTGGAGGGGTACCAAGATTTGTGTTTTTAAACCCCTATTTTTATTATTCATTACCTGAGGATAGTTACACAATTAAACAATGACTACGAACCCTGACTATCGACTTTAACCATTTATATTGTTCTAAAAACGAGATATGTGTGTCACATTTGAATATGGGATGGAGTACTTGCCGAGCCTAACTAAACAAATAAAGATTCGTTAGTGTTGTGTTAAGAGCCTCATTCATGCATCATGATTACCGTATTTCCCCGTGTATAAGCCTGGGCAAAAGGTGACTTGCAAATGATGTTGTATAAGCCGGGCCCCGAGTATAAGTCCGGGGGATGCAATATATACTTGATAAAAATCATATTTCAGGCCATAACTCCACTTCTGCTTGGAATATTTACATGATTCTTTCGGCTATGTGGCCCCTATTTACTCCATTCATGTTAAGCCATTTTAAAGAGAAATAAATCTACCCCCTGGGGTTATGATTGTGCATGAATGTATCATTCTAATTGGACAATCATATATACCGTATCGTCGCACTAAAGCGCCCGGTCTTGAATAAGCGCTGGTCTTGAATAAGCGCCGGGGTATGGGGGCTTCGAAATGCTTCTTAAGCACTAAAATCGTGACCTTGAATAAGCGCCTGTCTTGTATAAGCGCCTGTGTAAGAGCCCCGCCAAATTGAAGAGTGCCCCGGCGCTTAATCGCGACGGTATGGTACAGTTGAGTCAGAAAATTAGGCAGAAAATAAGGCAGAAAATGTAGCCCTGACAATTTACCCGCAAAAGCTAGCTATAAATATTTAACCTACGGTGGAGGGCTAAGACAAAGGGTTCGCACCTTGGTTATATTGCATACCGAAGGTTAAGTCAGATAGACGGTGGTTATGTAAGGGTATTAGAATTAACCACAGCAGACTGGTAGGGCGACTTGGGCTTCGCCCTCGTCTGGCCCCACCAGCAAGCTGTGGTTAATTCTACATACCCTTTCATAACCATCGTCTATCTAACACATACCACAGCGGGCCCAAAGTAAAAAAAGCATTTCACACCTTTTCGCATTTTCAAACCTATAAGGCTCCCTTCACTGTATTTCGCGTACAGCTTTGTACTCATCCAATAACCACTGCATATAACCCAGTGGGTACAGCCTAGCTCAATAGGCATTATCAAGCGCTTATTAAGTCCTACAGAAAATTTGCAGGGCATAATAAGTGCTTAATAAGTGGTCTGTGCCTACTTAGAGGTTTGGTATTGTCAATGTGAAGTCCATATCTGGTTCTGTAAGGATGTTAACGTCATGATACGACACAGACATAGACATAAGAGGCTGCTGCTCTTCTTTTTCTCAGAAGGTGCTGCCAACATATAAGCCTTGCCCCCCCTCCAAAAACAAGAGGAAGAAATGAGAAGAAAAGAGGGAAAGAGATAAAGAGATTTTGGAGTATTATTCATAGGGCCTGACTGAGGGTATCTGATCTGGATGGGAGGAGGAAGGGGCTGAGTCTTAAATAGTGTGGCCTAAAATGCATGAGAATGCACCATTTCAAGTCTAGATCAACAAACTGTTCTTGGGGGGCATGCCCCCAAGCCCCCCTAGTATAGCTAATGTGCTTCAATCGCGGGAAACACATAATGACTCCGGGTTGGCCAGGAATGCCCCCCCCCCCCTTCTAGACAATCCTGAATCCACCACTGACGCATATATATATGGTAATGTGTGAAACTGCAATTATCAAAGCCTACTTACACAACTACTAATTTAGACCAATTTACTGAGTGAGTCATATTTCAAATCCTATACCAATGTAATCCCCCACCGTGTGAACCTAACCTAATTGGAGCTAACATGTGACAGGGGAATCTCAGGGTAGTTGTATCTACACAGAGAGAAGAAAAAGTGTCAAAAGGGAGGTTGCCTCCAGAATGACTCCCCTCCTAAGGGAGCCTAAGTGACTCCCTGGCCGATCTAAAAGAGTCACCTGGGGGAGTCACATAGTTCTCTGACTCACCTAATGGAGTCAAATAAAAACCTGCGCTCCCCTATTAAAGGTGGGGAGTCATTCTGGACTGGACCTGGACTGAAATGTCTGGATGCATTCCCCTTTTATATGCTATACTCGATGTTACTGTATGTGTAAGATAAGAGGAATGTACTTGATGTCCCGGGTACTCAGCATAGGAATGGGCACCAGTGACGACCCCCTAAGAGCTGTCACTGTGCACACGTCAAAGCAAGAAAAGGGTGTGTCTGTGTGTGTGTGGGGGGGGGGGGGGTGTCAATTACATGAATGTAAAAATTTAGGGGCTGTCACCAACTGCCCAGAAGGTACTGAATCAGGGGCTGTTACAATTGATATAGAAATAATGAACCGTTATATTTCATACATAAAAAATAACTTTATGTTATAAATGGAAGAATCCTCTTAACAGTGAGCTGTCATCTGACTTAGGGAGTATTCATTTATTAATTACAGGGGGGGTGGTGAGATTTCGCGCGGAGGGGCAAACATTTTTTACGCCCCCCCCCCCCCCTCAAGAGCATGTGGAATTTTCGCGACCCCCCCCTCGCCGAAGGCGCCGAAAAATTTTCGCCCCCCCCTTTGAACTATAGTAACGCGCGGGCTTTTTTGCTAAAAGGGGGCTTAAATTTTTACGCCCCCCCCCTCATGAGGGATCAGAATTTTTTTACGCCCCCCCCTCAGGAGGGGTCGGAAATTTTTACGCCCCCCCCCTGTAAATAATAAATGAACACTCCCTTATTAGCAAATAGGGGGCTGTAAAAATAATACTCCTCGTTTTCTTGAGGGAAAGGGGGAGGGGCAAGGGGAGGCTGCGTTATACTCGCCGGGTCTGCATTAATGCATCATGGTGATAAAGGGCATAGCACATTAAAGCACTATGCCGCCCATAGAGGCTTAGTGTGGAGGATTGTGTTTGGAGACTGTCCTGTCTCTTCCTCCACACTGATATTCTTTGGCTCCCTATATAATACGACGAAGCTCTCAGTCACTAGTGCCTAACCAGGTTAAATATTTTTGGCTCCCTATACGACCAACCTAGGTTAGTTAATATTGTCAGGGTCGCTAGTACTGGCCAACCCAGCTTAGTTTTCTTTTATTCCAATGAGTTTAAGGCATTAGTCACATGTTGTTTTGCCTCAGTCAGTTTTTTTAATACCATAAAACCTTGCATATAAGCCGCGTCTAGTACGTGAGTCAGATCAGCGGTGCAGCTAATAGGATCACCCCATCGTCAGGGTGTGGCTTTTACACACGTTTTTGCTACTATGGTTGAGTAGTAAAGTCACTATAATCAAATTCCCATTGCGGCTTATAGGATCGGCCCTAGCTCTAGGTGCAGCTTATATGCGAGTCAGGCTTATACGCGAGGTTTTACAGTATCACTTGGTCATGCCTGACCAATGTCCTTATGACTAACCTGGGATAGCCATTTCAGACTAAGGACCAGGACATTTATATTTCCTGTGCAGGTCCTGGCCCTCCTCCAGGTGAGAGACCTGGTATCTTCATGATGGTCTGGTCACGCGGTACAGTCGTGACCGCTTCGACTATAATGCCCTAATTTCACGATTTGGTGACACTTATTTCTACCCGTACAATCTCTGTCACGACATCTTTTGTAGTAATTTTAGTTGTTTTCTAGTTTTTAGATAACTGTGTTTAAATTTATTACACGATGATTACACGTTCGAGTCTAGACTGTGTCCGGTTAACAGAGTGCTATAATGACTTGATCCTGTCCGCATTATGCTCCTATGTGCTACACAGAGAAAGGAATTAGCGCCAAAAGCAAGTCCATTTGAGAAATAGAAATGTGGGTATAAATACAATAGCAACCTTTTTTGACCTTAGAAAAGCTTTTGATACTGTTGACCATGAAATTCTATTAAAAAAATTATCATTAATAGGATTAAATGGGCTAATATTAAATTGGATAAAAAATTACTTGGAAAATAGATCTCAGGATACATTTGTGAATAGACTGCTCTCTAGTAAGGAAGATATGCATTGTGGTGTCCCTCAGGGGTCAATTTTGGGTCCACTCCTATTTCTTATCTATATTAGTGATGTAGAGAAGATCTGTAAGACCTCAAAAATCATGCTTTTTGCGGATGATACGGTCATATATAATTTACATCCATCTGAAAAAATTGCTTTGGAAAATATGCAGCAAGACATTAATTGGTTTGCTTCCTGGTGTAGGAAAAACTAACTTACTCTTAATATCAAAAAAACTAAGTATATGTGCTTTGGTAACAAGAAACCTTTCAAGGAGGCTGAACTATTAATTGAAGGTCAAAAATTAATGTGTCTTCCTTCATATAAATATTTAGGTATCATATTGGATTCAAAGCTGAATTATGAATGTTTCATGAGAAATCAACTGAAAACTGTGGCATACAGGATTTATCTATGGGGTGCCGTTGGTTCCTAAAATCCAGAATTGGACTTAAGTCCAATTAATTAGACATATGTCTAATTCGAATTAGACATATGTTTAATTCAATTAGACATATGTCTAATTAATTGCTCTTAAGTCCAATTAATTTTACTTAAGTACAATTCAATTAGCAATATGACTTTTGCATTTACACATATCTCTAATTGAATAACACATATGTAGAATTCAATTACACATATGTCGAATTCAATTGAACATATGTATAATTGAAAAAGCATTATGTATAATTTTACATATCAATAAATCAATTGCACATATGTTTAATTCGGCCATACATAATGAAAACTTTTGAACATAATTCTAATAGTTTTGAGATTTATTCTGTGGTCGCGATCTAGCGAGAGCACATGCCACGTCTTACACACAATAATTCTAATAGAAGAATTTTACATATCACAAATATAATTTTACATATGTGCAATTCAGCCTCACATATCGGGAATTCATTTGTACATATGTATAATTCAATTCTACATATGTAAAATTTGAATTATAGATATGTTTAATTTGAATTTTACATGTGTACAATTTGAATTAGACTTAAGTACAATCTGAATTAGACTTATGTACAATTCTACATATGTAAACTTTGAATTAGACTTATGTACAATTCAAATTAGACTTGTAATTCTATATACGTGTAATTCTATTTAAACATATCATTAATTCAAATAACACATATCATTAATTCAAATTACACATATCATTAATTCAAATTACACATATCATTAATTCTTATTTTCATTATGTACCGGCACATAATACTGATTCAAATTTCACTTATGTACAATTGAAATTGGACTTATGTACAATTGGAATTAGACTTATGTACAATTAGAATTAGACATATCATCAATATGAATTAAACATATCACTAATTTGAATTCTTATTATGTACTGGTACATAATGCTAATTCAAATTTCACTTAAGTACAATTAATTTGGACATATCATTAATTCATTTGGACTTATGTACAATTAGAATTACACACATCATCAATTCGAATTAAACATATCACAAATTCGAATTCTTGTTATGTACTGGTACATAATGCTAATTCGAATTACTCTTAAGTGTAATTCGAATTAGCATAATCCATAGTCTATGCTTGTCTAGATACGTATACCGGTACTAATAATAAACATAGAGTAACAACCTATTTGGGCTTAGCGAGGCCAAATTGACCTGCCTATTTATTCAATATCAACATGAATAATAATAATAACAATAACAATAAAATAAAATAAAAAAATTTAGCGAACGCTGGCGACTGCATCTCGTGGAGTCTAAATCCAATATGGCTAAACCGACCAACAAGGCGGATATGATATACGCGCATGCGCGAGTTGACATGTTACCCGGTGGTTCCCGCCACGCTTAGTCTGATTATACTCATGAAACGCAGGTGTAGTTTCCTGATACATAATCCATAGTCTATGCTTGTCTAGATACGTATACCGGTACTAATAATAAACATAGAGTAACAACCTATTTGGGCTTAGCGAGGCCAAATTGACCTGCCAAACCACCAAACAGAAACATTGACATTTATAAAACAAAATCCAACAAATCCCTGCACCACTTCTTTTCCTCGACCACCAAATTTACCAAAGGTCGATTCAGATAACGTAGTACACACAAACTACTCCAATCCCCTCTTTTCGAAATTTCAGGAAGTCTCACTCCTATCATAGATAAAGTCGTAGCTCCTCCATGTCTTAGACTATGAGTACCATATCTTCCTTCCAAACCTAACCCCACGCACAATATACTCAACTTATTCATAAACCAACTATAAGTCGCAGGCACAAATTTACCTTTACACATCCAACCTAACAAAGGTAACCCGGGTTTCGAGCCATTATAAAGTAACATTAACCGTAGCCACACTATCAAACACAATTGATTCCCTTTTACTTCTGCTACCGGTATTTCCAAACACCTCTGCTTATACTGAATAGTCTTAGTTCTCGCAACCTTGAATACTACACCCCAATCATATAACTTTACATCATCAAACATTAAACACATCTCTGAAAACAGCACATTTGAACCTCTCAATAACGTTCTGAACATGATTAAACAAGCTACCCAAAATACTAAATCTTCCATCACCGTCAAGGTTAACAAAGCTTTCATTAACAACAACTGCTGAGGGAATAAACATGCTGAAGATTCTACAAAATTCCCTTTCCAACGCTTTAAACCCCCTAGAATCCAAACTAAACCCAAAGACTCACGGGTCTCGTCAGGCATGCCTAACATTCTTGCATGCACCAACACCGCTGATACATATTGTTGTATAGAAGAATAGCACAATTCTTTACTCAAATGAGCTATATATTTACGCATTGACACAGACGTTAACGGATACGGTATAATATCCCACAGAATACAAAATTTCTCATATCTCCTAAGTTGTACACTCTTAGTTCTTTTAGTGCTTTCTGCATAATATAAACCTTCCAGACGCAACACATCCTTCCACAATTCGTCCTCTACAACAGAAAAATTAAAGTCTCTTAGATACACTTCCTCTCCAACCCTGGAGTCAAACAACAGAACTCTCTAGCCTTTGCATAATCATAAACCACATCACGTGCCTTCTTTCCCAAA
The DNA here is from genome assembly GCA_947462335.1 of Harmothoe impar. NCBI lineage: Eukaryota > Metazoa > Annelida > Polychaeta > Phyllodocida > Polynoidae > Harmothoe > Harmothoe impar. The sequence goes on along the minus strand of OX381710.1, from coordinate 14,511,239 downwards.
ACACGAGAAAGACCGTCACAAAAAACATTTTCAGCACTACTTATTCTATGAGGAAAAATTTCAAAATTAAACACAAAACAACACCAAAATATTTCCCTGAGCCAATCCATACAGGTCTTATTTCTCGATCTACCAGTTCTCAGCATAATTTCCACAGCTACATTATCTGTGAAATAATGAATAGATTTATTCTTCCAATTCCTACCCCATCTCTTCATCGCTACCACAACAGGCCATAACTCCCTCTCAGCTGAACTACATAAAACCACTGAAGGACCTGCTTCTTTGTGTTCCAGGAACCCAAAATGATTTATCACCATTTCATCCCATACGCCATAAAACCAGTCATTATTACAACTTCCTCCAAATCCTAACATTGACGCATCTGAATAAACCGTAATACAATTATCATACTCCAATTTAATAACATTGGCACAACCATTGAACATTACAGAGAAAGCTCTCCACCATTTTAAGTCATCACGAAATTCATCAGTCAACACAATTAAATCATTTTGCTTCTCCCCTGAGTTAATAAGATCAATCGCTCGTCTAGAGAAAGTCCTGCCACCTCTAATTATAGTACTACAATGGGACAATAACCCAACCAGGCTTTGAAGATCCCTCTTAGTACATTTATACACATTTTGATATTCACAAATCAAATTCTTCAATTTCAATAATTTATCATCTGGTAAGTAGAGCTTCATGTCTCTCGAATCTAGCTCTATACCTAAATACCGTATACGCTGAGTAGGTGAGATTACTTTTTTATAATTTATATAAAACCCAAATCGTCTTAATAACGCGATCAATTCTCCCAATGCTACCCAGCAATTCACATACGAGTCTTCCATAATTATAAAATCATCCAAATATCCATAAGTTCTATCAAAACCTCTCCTTCTCATACAGCGCACAATAAACTCAGTGTATTGTGTAAACAGGTAAGGGGCAGATTTTAAACCAAAAGCCAAACTATTATTTACCAAAAATTCCACTTTATCATTAACTTTCCACCTGAACCCTTGTAAAGTACGATGACTTCCTCGTACCGGTATTGAACGGTACGCCCCTTTCACGTCCAAAACACACATGTAACAATCTCTAGACAAAACCTTAGCCACATTTTTTACTGCTACATAATTAAACTTTTCAATTACAGTTTCCATGTAACTATTAATACTTCTACCCTTAGGGCGACTAGCATCTGTTATACAGCGAATATTAGTACCATCATCTTTTGGCACTGCCCCCAAGGCATGAATACATCTAGGCTTTTCATTCACAATACTCACAATACCTTCAGCCAATTCATCATTAACAATCACATTCATGAATTCCATAGCTTTTTCTTTAGTGATAGACAAATAATTTCTCATATCATAAACCGTACGTATGTCATTGTCTGCAATCTTACAACCAAGCAAACTGCTTTCCCAGATAAACATCATATTCACGTCCCATACGTTAGCATCAACACACTCCTTCAACATTTCACAAGGATGTAATAAAATATTCACATTATTAATCGCATGTTCACATTTTTTTCCACATAATACAAACGATCCCCATTTACTTACAAATTCTGTCACAAGTTCATTCATTATTAGGTCGCTATTATTTATCAAAGACCCAACTGTTATCTCACTAGTAACAAGATCACACTGATCAATATTTATATCAATATACCGGTAATCGTTTAACTCATACAATTCATTCCAAATCAACTTCTCAAACAAACCATCATACAACAAGATCTCCTCCCACATTGAAGGCCATGACGACCTTAATTTACACATAGTTAAATTAATTAAACGATTCACCTCCATTTGACCATATAATTTTACCAATGCCGACAATACCCTCACATACTCTTTAGCCAAAACACAACTAGCCAATACATTAATACATAGTTTGAAAGCCATAAGCCACAAAATACATACTATACTACACACATACAGTTCCATACACACCAGCTGCACCCCCTATCGCGGACCCACTCCCCCCGGCCCCCCCCCCCTCCCCCCCTGCCCCTGCCCGCTGTACATCTAGTCCCCACATGATCTCTAGCCCCACATTCTACACACACATGCCTTCTGAAGCATCTCTCTCCCCACATGCATGTGCCATCATTCCATTTATAACAACATTGGGAACTCAGATCAGATGTCATGAAACCCCTACCCCTCCCTCTCCACCCCCCCCCCCCTGCCCCTTCCCCTATCAGCTCTACCCATTACTGCGTCACTGCCTAGATTTTCGTGTATATCATCTGTATCCCGTTCTCCAAAAGCACTCAAGCCATCATCCCCGGCCTTTTTCCGTACACATGAGTCATATCGCATGATATTTTCATATTTGTATGAATGTACATCTTTCCCCGCCATGAAACGTAAATGACTGACGTAAGGACCCACATTTTCTCCCTTCTCCAACAGTTTTTCAACATCTTTGAGCGAGTAATAAAGCACTTCCTTGTAGTTCAAAGGCTTTTTCTCCTGTCCTTTAGGTATCAACTTCTTGAGACTGAAATCAAACTCACTCTCACTTGAAGAACTGCGACTAGCACCATCATCTGACGACCCATCACTGTCTTTGTCCTTCACACGTGACTTCTTGGACTTCTTCTTCTTGGCTTTAGACTTCTTTTTGGGCGTCTCTTTCGGCTTGTCTTTAGACTTGGTTTTCCCCTTCTTCTTGTCAGTACTAGGCACCTCCAGCACAGATCCCTCTTCCTCTTCTACACTGTCCAGATCACTTTCTGCCGACTCACCACCAACAGCTCCTTCTGCAGCTTCCTTAACCCTTTGCTGTCGCCTAGCATCGTTCTGCACAGCTTTTCCAACCATGTTATCCCTCCTTTTGCTCTGGACAACCACTTGGACATCACATTCGTCTGCAAAGTCTTCGAGCTTGACTTTTTTCATCTCACACAACACAGTCTGACGTCTTACGTTGGCAAGTTCAGCACGCAGCCTGGCAATTTCCCGACTGTCTTCATAATCAGCCAGCCTGATTTTCTCTCGTTCCAACTCCCCCCTGAGACACTCCAGTACCGAGCTGGTTGCAGCTCGACTTTTTTCTTCCTCACCTGCCATTATTAACGTGGTTGGTGAGCCTCGAAGAAAACTTCCTGTCTCGCTGTAGACTGGGCCACCAACATTGCGCATACCTCCCTCTGAATGAGCTTCAGCTGATAGCTCAAATCTAGTTCCCTTAGTGGCACTAAATCCACCCAGAACAGTTTTTTCCTCCGTATCCAGTCCCCCGGACCTGTTTCCACCTTGCATACCAACTTCACCTGCATTCTCTGCTCGCCTAATGAGGTCTCCACTATGCTCATGCATGTCTTCAATGGGCAACCCTGCACAACTTCTACATATTTTACTTTTAGGGTTTGTACGGCCGTCATAATGATTACTACAGCTCTCACAGATAGGCATTACTTGTCACGTTGTAGCACTTGTTTTGATAGTTCTTCGACTTAACACAAGATGGCGACTCGTACCGCGCACACCGGTGTACTTCTGATGTCTCCACACTTCAATAGTTTCCTTCCTGACGGTTACACATAAACCGAACAATACTCCAATTATACAGCACCTAGAATCCTCCCTTTCCGCCACTTCTGAGGGTTTAACTCGCCTTACTTCAGACAAAACCCACCATTAGCGAACGCTGGCGACTGCATCTCGTGGAGTCTAAATCCAATATGGCTAAACCGACCAACAAGGCGGATATGATATACGCGCATGCGCGAGTTGACATGTTACCCGGTGGTTCCCGCCACGCTTAGTCTGATTATACTCATGAAACGCAGGTGTAGTTTCCTGATACATTATGTACCGGTACATAATAAGAATTCAAATTAGTGATATGTTTAATTCGAATTGATGATATGTCTAATTCTAATTGTACATAAGTCTAATTTGAATTATCATTATGTGCTGGTACATAATGAGAATTCGAATTGATGATTCGTGTAATTCGAATTGATGATATGTGCAATTCAAATTAATTATATGTTTAATTTGAATTATACATAAGTCTTATTCGAATTGTACATAAGTCTAATTCTTATTGTACATATGTCTAATTCTAATTGTACATAAGTGTAATTCTATTTCTACATATGTGGAATTATACATAAGTGTAATTCTAATTGTACATATGTTTAATTCAAATTGTACATAAGTGTAATTTGAGTTGTACATAAGTGTAATTTAAATTGTACATATGTAGAATTCAATTACACATATGTACAATTTAAGAGTACATAATGGGAATAGAATTATACATATGTACAATTGAATTTCACTTATGTAAATTAGAGTATTGGCAATATGTGAGTAGAAATTATGATATGTACAATTGTATTCTTGATATGTGAATTTTAATTACACATATGTACTATTTAACTTATGTGCTGCTGATTTGTACATATGTATAATTCTAATTCACATAAGTGAAATTGAATTCCCATTATGTAGTGGGGAATTGGACATAAGTGAAATTGAATTTTACATATGTACAATTAATTGGACTTAAGTCCAATTCTGGATTTTAGGAACCAACGGCACCCCATACTTATCAGCTTACTAAGGTAGCAAGATATTTGTCGAAGAAATCCCTTATCAATATTTTCAAAGTGTACATTCTTCCCATTTATGATTATGGTGAAATCTTATCTATGAATGCAAAATCGTCTCTATTAGACAAAATGCAGGTTTCCCAAAATAGGGCACTCAAGGTTTGTCTAAAAAAAACAAGATTAACTCATACTAATGATGTTCATAATGAGGCAGGTATCAACTATCTGTTTCATAGGAGACTATCTCATATGTACCTAGAAGGATCTAAGAGATCCAAAAAGGCCAAATATAGAAAGAATATTGTAGTCAATACAAGATCGCACACTGGTCCTATCTTGAAAAAGTATTTGCCTTATTATGAATCTTATGAGAAAAGTGTTGAATATCACTTGTCAATACTATGGAATGCTTTGTTACCTGGAGTGAGAAATATTGTGGATCTTAATGTTTTTAAAGGTCATCTTAAAGTGCAAAGAAAATTACTCATCCCACAGAAATGTGGATAATGGGTTTACGTCTTAAATCAACTAATATATTTCTAGTGAATACTGTATTAATTACTGAGATCAAAATATTGGTGTATATTGGCTTAATTTCATCTCTTAATCGATTATATGAAAGTAGAAATTTCATATTTTGTTGTAAATAATAGTATGAATATCAATACACGGGATCTAATACAATAAGACATTTATATGTCTAAACTTTAATGTGTACATTCAAGTTATATTGTAAACTATTGTACATGCTAAATTACTAAAAGTGTAGTTTGTTACAAAATAATATATTAAATTATGATTAATTTATACAAATTGTTAATGGTTGCTTAAGAAAACTGGTCTTACAACCGAAGAGCAGCCATTTCCGTAAAATCTTTTGTGGAACAGAATACTGTGTCAAGGGTAATTAAACATTGATTATTGGCATTTACAAAACATGTGAAACACTATATAAATACTTATCTAGAAAAAATGTAACTGTTGGATTTTATGTGAATAAATTTTATGAAATCGGTTTTGGACCTAAAATCGGTTTTGGACCCAAAATCGGTTTTGGACCCAAAATCGGTTTTGGACCCAAAATCGATTATGTAGCCTAAATTAGTTTTGTCCCCACAATTAGTTTTGGCCCCAAAATCGGTTTTGCCCCCTAAAATCGGTTTTGCCCCCAAAATCGGTTTTGCCCCAAAAATCAGTTTTGCCTCAAAAGTTGTTTTTGCACAAGGCTTTAAGAACGGCATTTCCACCAAGATCGACTTTTCCACCAAAATCAACTTTTCAGCCAAAATCGACTTTTCAGCCAAATTGAATTTTCCGCCACAATCGACTTTTCCACCCAAATCGACTTTTCCACCCAAATCGACTTTTTCCATCAAAATCGACTTTTCCATCAAAATCGACTTTTCCACCAAAATCGACTTTTCCACCAAAATCGACTTTTCCACCAAAATCGACTTTTCCACCAAAATCGACTTTTCCACCAAAATCAGGGTTATGACAGTAATGATAAGGAACTGTCAATAAGAGGAAATTCCCACCATTGACAGTTCGGTGAAGAATTGTCAATGGCCCTATAATTTACCACTATTGACAGTATGCACTGTCAATAAGAGAAAAATATCCCACTATTGACAGTCTGAATTGTCAATAAGAGGAAAGTTTTCCACTATTGACAGTTTGAACTGTCAATAGCTAAATCAAGGTGGGCCGGCTATTGACAGTGCAAACTGTCAATAGTAGAAATTAATCTTCTTATTGACAGTTCGAACTGTCAATACCAGGATATAATTCCCTTATTGACAGTTCACACTGGCAATAAGAGATTAATTTTCTCTTATTGACGGTTCCTTCCTTTTTGGAACTGTCAATAAGAGAATCTATTTTCCCTTATAGACAGTTCGAACTGTCAATAAGCGAATTATATCCTGTTATTGACAGTTTGAACTGTCAATAAGGGAAATTCATTCTGTTATTGACAGTTCAAACTGTCAATAGTCATGGCCTAGTCATACCCTAGGTTGTCCCAATGACTACCCAATGGTGTTGAGACTCATCATTACTGATGACTTTAGGTCTTCAAATTTACAATACCTAAAACAACAACCTTAAGGTAGTCATTCTGACTACCCAATCCATGTGACTACCTAAGGTTGTCATTATGACAACTTTGGTCTATATTGATCAGATATGACTACCTTGGGTCGTCACAATGATGACCTAAGGTCGTCACCTTTAGGACCTAAGTTGTCAGTTTTGGTATTGTCAAAATGACGACCCTGAGGTTTTCAGTGTTGCAAATACAGAGATGAACCTCTCAATATCTGCACTCTTAGAAATATCCCGTGAAATTACGGTGATTCACTGGCATCAATTAATGCCAAGCTTTCACCGTTATTTTAATGGTCACCATATTCACCATATCCCCGTAAATTTTACAGAACTTTCCCGTTGTCATTTAATGGTGATTCATCATTATTATATGATGATTCTCTGCTATTCATTGATGTTTCTCATATTTTCTTGATTCATTATTACATTTCATGATATAAACTTAATTTCAGGCCTGTAGATATTAGGTCATGAGAGACATAGTTGAATGTCTCACAGTAATACTAATATCCAAGTATAATCCATGAGCAAAGGGTATTCCAGGATTGTTCCAAAGCAACTCTGACAGCAGTGTGAATATGTATGATTCTAATTACCACAAAATGGGTGTTTTCACAATTCTTGCTTATTCCCACGGATATAGAAAGGGAAATTATATATTTATTATCCATAATATACCAAAGGCTTCAAGGTTGATCCTGTGATTGATGAGGTAATTGGACATTTCTATAGTTTTAACACATTCAGATATGTCTTAAAGTGAGAGGTTCCACTAAAATCCCCATATCTTCCAGGCTGCTGCCTGGTGGGCAAATATTTAACCTGAGATTCACCATTAATAAAAAATAAGGTCCTTCACTTTACTGGTTTATGGATGTTCAATGTAAAAGTAATGAATTTGACACTGTCTCACCGGAAATCGTATAACGGTGATAAACCGTCAAATTTTACACTGACTCCCCGTAATTTCGACGGGAATTTTTTACAGTTTAATTATTATAGTTAATATATTCTGTTTCCACTGTCAAGGTTCCTGCTTCCTTCATAATAGATGGTATGCCGGCTGACCTGACAATGCAGTCAGGCTCCATGGTGTAGGCATCACACATCATAAATGCAGCTAGTTATGCTCTAATTATTAGATGTCCAGGCAACTAACTACCGTTCAGGAACACTGCACACATTGTTGGCAACCCTTTAAGGGTCGCATAATGCTTGAATGATAAAGTTATGCCCTTTCATGGTCATGATGTACACAATGTATTCATAAATGCAACACTAGTGAGTAACTCTCCAGTCCGGTGTTGATAATGCACCAGTACTGCGTATTGTTTGGCTGAAGATCTTTATTTACCAGACCTCAACGCAGTACTGCCGAAGCAGTTTAGGGTGTTACTTTGGTGCACCACCATGATAAAGAAAACATGAAGCCTTCAGATATGACTCGATCATTAAAGGGTTGAAATCTAGCAATCATGCACTATTAATGAAGGCTGCCAGCAGGTTGACGTAAACAGCGTGAAGTATCACACAGACTGAGCCAGACCAGGATGGAGGTACCCGTGCTCCCTCGACTCCTCCGTGTGTGGAGTTTATTGTGGGCCCTCATTGGAGCTATACCAGGATGGACTACAGCAGGTACGGTTACTTTCTTTGATCTGTGATTAAACCTTTTGTGTTTGAAGTATACACAGAAAATATAAATGCCCTGGCCATTAGTCTGAAGTGGTTGTCCCAGGTTAGTCATAGGGACATTAACCAGGCATGACCAAGTGCCACCCAAAAGTGACTGAGGCAAAACAACATTTGACTATAAATGCTCAAAAGGACTTAGTCTGAAACTCATTGAAATGGAGAAGACTATTAAAGATGAGTTAGTCATGCATGAGACGCTGCAACATGAATTTGAAACTTGAATAGAAGAGCTTTACCTGTCACCCTGTGGTTTTTGTATTCAACTTACTACATGTGCAATGTTATGATTGTACTATACAGCATTGAACGTGATCGATGTGACTTAAGGTGTGCAATAAATACACAAACGTCCAAGAGGTCTAGTGTTTGGACTGGTTATTCCATGAGTTGACCATTAGGCCTGTGTCCACTAGCATCTATTAAGCTGTTTGTCGTCCCTTAAAACGTGAATTTGAATACAAATATGAAATATATGTTTTGTCTCCCTGTGGACACAGGTGGACGACAAAATTAGCAAATACAAAAGTGGGATAGCAATCTGGGGGTGTCAAAAGTGGACGACAAAAGTGGGAATTGATATATCTAACATGTTTGATTTTTGGGGCAGAAATTGGGCAATATGCTCTTTATTCTATTATAATGTCCCATCCATGTATGCCCTGGGCAGCCTGGACAGCAATTTATAACGCCTAATGGACACAGCATACCTGCAATTAAAGTGGAATATATCTAGGAAATATATTCCGAAAAATGTATACATATTACTGGACGTCAAACAGGTGAAATATTCCACTTTCCTTGTCGTATAGTGGACACACACCTATTGAGCCGTATTCCATGGGGCCGTGAGCCGAGTGAAATGCGGCCTAATGGTGAGCAAGTGGAATAACCCAGTCAACAGACTTAAGCGAATGTGCCTCTGTGTTTTTCTATTCATATGACCAAAATTATGATTGGAAGGTGGGGGCTAAATTGCTTTTTTTCTATGCTGTTCAAATGTAAACAAACCACCATTTTGATGACGTCAGAAATATTCCACGGGGGGGCAGGGCGGTTTACTGAATGTGGCTGCCGTATTCCATGAAAAATTATAAGATTTCTGATTAAAACTACATTTGCACTGCCAGAACCAATGGTTGAATGAGCCTTCTTCTTTACTACCTCTTGGGTAACCAACCCCATCCTGCAAAACCTTCTCCAAAAGCAATTGCGTTTTAGAAACAAGGAATATATACATTTTCAAAATGAATCATGGTGTTGCTTTATTCATCAACATTACTCATTCTGTCCTTTTCAGACATTCCATGTTACACAGATCATGGGTCGCTGAATATAGCCGTCCGTAAAGCCGTCTTGCATTCCTCATTGGCCGCAGGGTCGGGAGCACATATAGTGGATGGGAACAGAGTCGACCTCTCAAGTGAGCTACCATTTTATATGATTTGTATTCTGTATCCTTTATGGACTCATACTGGTCTGCGATTTGTTACTGAATAATAGATTATTAATATTGATCGTGTTTGAAAGTAATACTTTATTAAATCGGGGCAATAGTCAATAAAGTCGATACGTCCTCTAATGCATGCACCTTCACTGTGCTATGGAGCCCAACATTGTTATGCCTCGTATTGTCCACATGCTGCAAAGTCTCCGCGTCACAGTATGTCCGTAGCCTACCATCACAAAATGTCCACAATATAAAGTTCGTCCACAAATTGTCAGACCCTCCAGCCATTTGGATATGCCAAGCATCTAAAATAATAGCCCAACACTATACCTTCTTCTTAGTTCAATCCTTAGTTCCAACTTTAACTAAAGTGATCAAGGGGAGTATAAACCCTGAAACAAGATCTCAAGCGGAACTCGCGTCATTCTTGAGTCTGATCTCGTGATTCCCAGGAGAATTTGCGAACGTTTTGTGAATGTTTCTTGGTCATTTTCTTGTAGAGAAAAACTCCAGAAATTCAGAACGTTTCTGGAACATTATTTGCACAAGTAAAACTTGGGAAATTATCATCACTATTGAACAAGTAACTGGGAATTATTCTCGAGAATCTCACATGTCTATCTTGTTTACATACAGCTTGTGCTCTTCCTGGGAAATAAACAAGGTTTTAACATGTGTCATGCCCCACAGTCACGGATGTTCAATTGTGCTTTTCCTGGGAAATAGAAACGATTCTAACATGTGTCATTCCCCACTGTCACGAATGTTCAATTCCTGAGTTCTTTTTGTGGATAGAACATGTTCACTATTATTGAGAATATTGCATGTCTTTCTTGTGTTATGGTGACCTCCTCAGATTCTCCCCATTTGTGGACGTTCAATTCCCAAGTTCTGTTTGGAGAGAAGTTACACAAATTCGTCTTGCAGGTTCCTGTTTCCAATCTTTGTCTGAGGAGAACCCGTGGGTGGTGGTAGACTTGGCAGAAGTCACCTCCATCAGTACTATCGTCATCACGGCATTTGCAGGTAGCCCATTTATTCATTTCGAGTGTGTGCTCTTTTCCCCATTTAATTATTTACTGGCTGTGTCTTATGAGATCGGGCCAATGTGAATGTCTAGGTGCCATCTTTAACCGGCTTTTCTCATCGTCATTATGGTCATAAAAATAAGTCACTCCCGGGAACTGAACCCTTACCAGTGGCATGAGAGACAAGCATGACCACCCCTACACTATACAGTTGCTTGTCGCCTCTCCCCCCATGTCCCCTCTCTCCCCTGACACCTCCCTTGCAATATTCAGGTGGCAGCTAACCAGCACTCCCTTGTCAGTGTGGGATACTGCACCGTATTGCTATTTAGCATACACTCACGGCCAGGTTGTCACAGTGTAGTGCTAAACTGAGATGCATGAGTCAATGTGCCTAGACCTTGAATTAAAACTAATTTGTGATCTTTCTTACAAATTAGTGGAATATACTGTTGATGTAACCTGCTAGTTAGATATCCCATCTAAAGGCCGGTTGATGTACCAGGTTGATGCTGTGTTGCATTTAAGAGAAAAAAGGAGTTAAATCTGTATGTGTATCTCTGCCCAGCCCCCCTCCTCTCCCTGTACTACATGTAGGTACAAGTATGTAAGGCAGGTAACCCCCCCCCCCCCCACACACACACAGAGCTCAGCTTTCACACTTAGGGAGCATGCAGGGCGTCGCGCTATACCACTACGTTATATGTAGAGACAGTGTACATGCTAATAATGCCATGGACCGTACCTGATATTAGGGACCTTTAGCAAACCTGACGCAGCTCATTAAACGCAGATGTATCCTATGCTTTCAGCACTGCTACATCTGCGTTTAAGGAGCTTTTACATGGTTGCTAAAGGTCCCTATTGTATCCATGATAACCTTATAAAACGTTAAATAACGTTAGATAACATAGTAGTTACAAACGTTTGAATAGGCAACCACACAAAAACGTAAAATAACGTTTCACATATAACTTCAAATAATGTTGCACATGGCAACGTTTCAAAACGTAAAAATACGTTTTTTGTTCACTGGGAACGATGGCACCGGGACAAAGACATTCAAATTAGCTTATTCTCATGAGACACAGCCTTCTATGACCTTTCCCATCGTGATGTATAATTTCAGCCCTGGCTCGTAACCTGCAAGTGCTGCATTTATGCACCATGGCGACCCTTTGGATCTAATTTGGATTTAAAGGCCTAATTTCATTTGTTTCCTTCATTTTACATCATAAAACAAACAAAAATAACACAAAAGCCAACTGGAGTCGGACACATACCTTGAGACAGGCTCTAAAATTTATGTTTATTCACATATTCTACTCGACCATTTTTTGTGAATAATGTTTAAGATTAGGGGCCATTGTCCCGTTGCAAACGACCACTTAAGGTATTTTTATGCATGAATATTGATTTTCTAGAAATGTCGGTGTTCGTCTCAGGGCAAGTGTCCATGTTATTGTTATGTTATGTTAGAAAGGAAACAGGGTCAAAGGGAGTCCTGGTCCTTATATGACTCTCTTAGATATGCCATGGAGATATGTAATTCCCCCAGGGGTCTATAGCTTACCTATAGGCTCCCCTGCACAAGAAATCGAAATGGCCCAGCCCTAAGTCTGAAGTGGCTATCCCAGGTTAGTCATTGGGACATTGGTCAGGCATGACTAAGTGTTATTCAAAAATGGCTGAGACATAACAACGTATGACTAATGCCTCACTTAAAAGGACTTAGCCTTAAACTCACTGAAATGGGGTATACCTTGGCCGTATACCTAATGACTTGGCTAGGGACTATAGGTTGTGTCTCACCACTTTGGGCCAATGGGAATGTCTTTGACCGGGTGCCATCTTTGACCAGGTGATGTCTTTGACCGGCCACCATAAAAAAGTAAGATTTAGAAGAAAAAAAATTATTCTTTGATATGTTAGGGATAAAAGAAAAGAAAATGGCAGTGGTTACATCTCCATATATATCTTCACCTGTCCTAAATAAACATTTTTCTGTCAGGATGGCACCCAGTCAAAGACGTCACCCGGTCAAAGATGGCACCCGGTCAAAGACGTTTACATTGGCCCGAAGTGGTGAGACACGGCCTATAGTGAATGAGCGATTGGCCGTATGGAGAGCCAAAGAATATCTGTGTGACTCTGTTTATTTCCCCTGTAAGACTGTGTGTCTTCCTGTTGCAGCCCTTAGTCAGCTCATGGTACAGGTACCAGGGGAGGTGTTTAATGTGAATGACGTAGACCCTACCTCCCCACACCACGATAGCTGTGCCCGTACCCCGTCTGCTATGAGGGTGGGGGAGGTGCTGTACCTGCACTGTGAGAGAACCCTCCGTGGGCGTTACCTACTGCTGTACAGTCAGTCAACCACAGTGCTGAAACTGTGTGAAGTGGAAATCTATCAAGAACAGGGTAGGTATATATTCTGTTTTTCATTTTGAAATATATGTGTGGTACACTGTCTTGTGTATATAGCCCATGAAAATAAAGAATGTAATGCTTGGTGATTATAGTATTGTATTGTTTAATATGTCTTTTGACAATAAATCGAGTGGTACTTTTCGGGTCAAAAGAATTCACACCCTTATTTTTCCTGTGTAACAATGCTAAAATGCATCGGTCTGGGAATTTATGTTTTAATAAAAATATATTCTCCGTTATACAGGTAGTTTATACATCACATTAACCATAATGTTAAAAAAGTCATTTCTGTCATGAACACATAAGTTTTTTTGTAGTACTGGTAGTCCTGCATAATATACATAATGTTATCATTACTGATCCCCGCGTTAATGATTTGATACGAGGCAGGCTTGGGTAAATAAAATTTTATTTGATTTGTATAAAATTTTATGATGTATTTATTACATTTGTAAACACATATATTGAATAACATTTTTAACAATTATTGTATGTATTATAATGGGCCAAAACCTGCCAAGAATTGTGAAATTGTATGAAAATACGGTTGTGGGTGGGTGGGAACATTGATGTAGTGAATTGTTCATTTATTCGCGAGAGTCTGAGTGATAACTCTGTTGACTAGAGATTGTGAGGACGTTTTGATGTACGTCTTGTAGGCCCCCGACTTCCAACCGCCGTAGCGCTGGACCTGTAGTTCCGAGCATCCCCCCTCAAAGGCCGCCGTTGCCGCGGATTTCTGAGGGAGTGGAGTGTGTATGTGCGAGGTTTGACGCCAAGGGACGTCAGGGCCTCTGACCAGTCCTCCTCTATGTCCGGCACCTGCATTGGGATGTCTGTACCTGGGTACACAAACAGTGGGCTGTGGGGTTTCAGGTGTGGGCTGTCCTTGATGACCTGTTTCAGGGCCCTCACTGGACACAATATGGGGCTGTCTGAGGTCTGCAATGTCATTGTCTTGGACTGGTTGTGGAGTTGCATGTTCTTTGCCCATTTTACTGTGAATGTGACCTGACCTCCATGGAAGGTCAAGTCGCCGCGTGTGAGGTGCTTCGCTGGGGTGAAGTCTGCTGTTTTCTGTGGTACCACCTCCAACTTTCGCAGTGCGGCGTGGTATATAACTAACACCACGGCCCTTGTGACAGTGCCCCATATGTCGTTGGGGAGCGCCGTCACCACTTGTCTGAAGAGGGCCAGTGGTATGTCGTCCTTGGCGTTGGACGGCACGCCCTTCATCCTGTTGAATGCATCCAGGGCCTGGAGGACCCTGGGATGGTACAGTGCAGGGACTGCGATGTCGGCCAATTGGGCGTGGCGCCGTATATGTGAGACATTGTTCTTGATTGTGAGGGGGGCTAGTCTCCTCACCCCCATGTACTCGAGGTATGCACATATCTCCTGGTATGTCGGGGTGTATGGACCTATACCCATACGATAGCAGAAGGCCAGGTAGTTCTTCACTGCTGATGCCCTGTATTTCTCCGTACCTTCTGACCTCGCTGTCAGTTGCCGGCGAGCTGCCAGGTCTTGAAGGTATTGGAACGCCTGATCTGCAACACACATGTGGGGAGATATTGTCAAACATGTATGTGCATGGTTCTACTAACACAAGGTTGTTATTCACAAGTAGGTCACGGGCCTGGGTCATCTGTGCATCAGACAGGTGGGCCCGGCTGAGGATGTCGGCCTCCTTGTTGTCTTCACCTGGAATATGTTTAAATGTTAGTTTTACATCCAGGAGGGATTGTGTCATCCAGATGGCCCTTGCTGTGTCAGTGAGGACTTGGTCCTTGCCTCGGCCTGTGCTGAAAACACTAACTGACGCTGAATTATCACAGAATATCTCAACATGCTTGCCCCTATCCTCTTCTGAGAGGAATGTGTGTAGGGCAACCGCAACATTTATGCCCTCGAGATGTGCTATGTTCTTGACAGTGTCTTCCTTGGGGCAGACCTGACCCCCGTAGGCCCTTCTCCCGTCAGTGGCCCCTATTCCCGATCCACATGCGTCGAGGAGGATTGTCATGTCAGCCTTTTTGGGGGGGATAAGGGCCCTACCGTTCCAAGTGTCCCCAAACTCAAGGAACCACAACAGGTCCTGGCGCATGCCAGCATTCATGTTTATATAGCGGCCCTTAATGTTTCTCAATGCCTCCAGAGGTCTGGACACAAATAGTCTAGTTGGTGGAACACACTTTGATACATGTACTAGAGATCCCACTATACTTTGGAGTTGCTTCTTGGTGAGTGATTTCCTTTTGACTACCTTACTGACCTTGTTCATTATCTCACGGAGTTTCTTGGGTGGAATGGATATGCTCATCTCTGGGGCGTTAATGAGGACTCCCAACCACTTGACACATTGAGCTGGCTCCTGGAGCTTCTCCGTGGCCTCTGGGAGGCCCAAGTCCCGGATGAGGTCCCTGGCTGTCTCGTAGTCTCTCCAGGCCGAGTCCCTGTCAAGAGAGAGTATGATGAGGTCATCTAAATACATTTTACTGGTTACTCCTTTGTTTTTCAACATTATCACGATTGCCTCCGCCACTCTTTGCATATGGGATGCCGACGCTCTGCACCCAAATGGGACAGTAACATCACAATAGAAGTTATCTTTCCATCTTAAGCAAAGAAGGGGGAAATCTATTGGGTCAGATACTAGATTTTTGTACGCCCGAGAAATGTCTATGCTGCTCATATATGAATTGGGCCCTCTGTCTACGAGCTCCTGAGTAAACGCATCTACAGTGGGGAGTGAGTGTGTGCGTTCCGTGCCCAAAACAGTGTTCTTTGCAACATAGCTATTTACATACGATGCATGTGGGAAAGTCATGCCGTGATGACACGTCGAGCAGCTGTGTCATTTTTTGCGCGCGTCATCAGCGGCGAGACGTGGGCCCAACCTTCGAAGGGGGGCGCTCCGAAGGGGCCCACAAGACCACCGAGGGACATTTCTTTCTCAATAAATTCGTCTACATGTGACGCATACTTGGTGGCACTTGAGTGGTTGTCTATATCAGATGTACCTGATGTGGGCCCCATATACCCCAATGGGAACCCATATGTTAAGAAATCCAGTAGCTGCCTGTCAGCTGGGGATTGTGACAGCATTTTATCCCATGTTACAATGTTCAATTTACTAGGCACAGGTATCCTTGCTCCCATTGCATTGGGGAGCCCGGTGTCTCTCACAATGTTGTATATTTTGGCTAGGTGCTCCCCTTTTGATGTGTCTGACCATACGGGCCAGTTGTCTAACCTATGCTGCCTGAATGCTTCTGGGGCCATAGAAACCCCATGATCAACCCTATTGGACTCACACATATTCCTAATTCTAACAAAGTCAGGTTGCATACCTTCCGTGTGTGTCCCGACGACTTCGTCTATCTGTGGCGTGTTGTTGACCGGGGCATGCTTGTTGTCCGCGACAGCGCCCGCAGTCGGTGTCAGCAGGCCTGGGCTGTGTGTCGGGTTCTCCCGGGGGTGTCCCGTAGTCGTGCAATCTATTTCCCACTCGCCATGCCTCGGCATCCCATTGTCCGCCATGACAGATGTCGTTTGCGTCCCGCGAGGCCGGGCGAGGTTTGCCTGCGAGACCAAGATGGCGGCGCCCGCGCTTTTCATGGGGGCCGCCATCTTGCCGCGCTGCATCATGGAGGGAATCCCCAGGGCAGCTCGTGACGTCATCGGCCGGCCAGCGGCGCGCCCGCCACTGGGGAATCCCCACCTCATGATCGCTGTTGCGTCTCGCTAAAATGTTGTCTGTAAATATAAACTGATTATTATTGTTAAAACAGTCTTGTTGCGGGATGGGGAGTTCCGCAGAACTGTATAAACAATGTGTACTCGGCGCTCGGGGTTTTTCGGCCTCCGCAGCGCCCTCTACCCGTTTTTTGGATGCTGACTGTGGTTCTGCCCGTTCCCACCAGACGGCGGCCGGTTCCCTTGCTGGTGGTTTTGGTGGCGGGAATCGCCATGTTGCGGGGCGTCCCGGTATTTGTTCTGGCACGACAGGACACTACGGGGGAACTGGTTAGACTTGGCGTCGCAGTACGAGCAATAATGCATAACCTTGCCGTATGGGCCTGTATGATGCGTTTTGTGGTGACATCCCCTCATGCTGTTGAAGTCCCTAAATATGCTATACTGCGCGTCCCTGCCTGAGTCATTTACCGCCCCATATTCCATGGCCATATCCACCTTGAGGTTGTGGATCCTCTGCCTCTGGGACCATTTGAGCTGCTTCCTCTCTACCTTATCCCACACTGCCTGAGACCAGGCCATGACCTCCGGCCACTTCCTATACTTTGCCTCCTTTGTGACATGACCAATGTGAGCTATAATATCGTCCCTATCTTGCTCTGTGTACGCCCATTCAAACACACTGTCCTCCTGAATGAGGGCGTTCATGGCACTGATATACTCAAGGCACGTCATGTTGGGGCGAGCATCAAGTTTCATTTTTGCTGTGTGGCAGCCAATTCTATCTAAAAACATGTACGGCTTTGGGAGCATCTTCTTGACAAAGGGGTCAGTTAAAAATGCAGTCTTACCCTCACTCTCTTGTCGGTCGTATTTCTCCCTGTCGAAGTGGCGGGCTATGAAGCCGTCCTCCTCGGCGCGCCTCCTCATGCCGGCTGGGGAGGGGAGCCTGCGTTCTCTCGAGTCCCCCCTCCTATATGTCCGGTCGTGTGACCGGGAGCGCGTCCTCCTCCTGTGCCTGTCCTGTGGGGAGCGTCCCCTATGGCGGGAGCGGCTGGGGGATCCACCTCCCGTCCCTGCCGGCTCACCGCCCCTAGGGGGTCCCGTCTCGCGCCCGTGCAGCGCCCTGCTGTCGTCCCGGGCCCGGTCCCCGGCGTCCCGGCGGCGTGTCCTCTCCAGGGGCGGGCTGGCATCCCTCCTGGTGCTCTGCAGGTACTCCGGGGTTGAAGACCGCGGTCGCGTCGTCCTGTTGGCGTCCCGGGCGCGTCCTCGTGACAGATTGAGGCTCCCGTTGAATGCAGCCTCTACCAAGACCTCCATCTGTGCTCGTATCTCCTTCACTACACCGTTCACCTCCTGAACATGGCCCTCCAGTAGCTGGACCCTAGGTAGTAGGGCCTTACTTTTAGGCTTCGCCGTGGGATTGGGGTCGCCCGCCGGCGGCAGGGCGGCTGTCTCTTCCCTCGGCTGGGTGACATCCATGGGGACTGTCACCGGTTGTACAATAGAACCCCCGACGTCACTAGGGCTAGTTGATAGCTTTCTTTTCTTTGCACTCCTCCTAGTAGCCTCTTGAATCCTCCCCCTAGCTAGGCGGGAAGCATACCTCACCCTACGACCTGCCATGGCGGAGCCACGAGGTGTAAGTGCAGCGTGTGAGTTTTAGTGGAATCTAATCCAACCCCATCCACATTAACCAGCAGGCTATATTATTTCTAGGAGTAGTGGTCTGAAAATACGGCTTACCCAATGTCTGAATATGTACGTAGTTGTATGAATAAGGACCAGGTTAACTGGGAAAAATGGCCAAACAAATTGAAGTTGTGTATGGAGTAGTGGTGTCGACGGTGGTCGATGAAGGAGTGGGAGAGGGGTGGGCTGACCGTGAAGGGGCAGCATGGGTTGTTGGGAGCAGGGTAAGGTGAGAGGGTGACAATAGTAGGGTACATGGTAAATGTTGTAGTAGATTAACACCAGAGGTCAGCAATGCCCCAGAATTAACTTCTTCAATTCTGTCATGATTATGATTACATTATGATTTATTACATATATTATAGTATTACTTATTATATTTTATCTGAGTAGTAAGGGCCTGTACTGATTCTGATTTTCCCACTTGGCTACTACCAGTGTTTCAGCCTGAGAAGTGGACCTGTATCCTGCCGGGCCTAATGAGACCAGAGGGAACCCTGAACCTGGCCAGGGGCAAACCGGCCTACCAGAACTCTATCTACGGAGGGTAAAACAACTTTAATACACCAATGTCTTTAGTATAGCTACACTTCATTCATGGCAGTATTTATTTCCATTTGAACAATACATTTGGGTATATCTTATTGCACCAGGGCAGTCTTTGTGATAACGTTTTCATTCGGTCCTGCAGTTTGCCAAATTGTAGGATCGGATAGATTTCTGCAGGACCGGATACCAAAATCAAAGTCTTGCATACAATTTAGGATAATTTATTATCTTATCACAGTTAATGCTGAAAGAAAAATATTTTATACTGCCTAGAATATTAGGGTCTACTCTTTGGCTTCTAACTTCAGTTCTATTTGAGTTTGAGTTTAGTTTTTTATTGGCAAATAATCGTATCAATAAAGACGTTTTTCAATAGATGCCAGATGGTAGTAATTTCCTGATGTCATACATAAATGGATGAACTGTCATATACTTGTAAATAAATTGGTATCAAACTAATGATCAATGCCTTTACATGTTCTTAGTTGCGCTATGTATATTAGAATGAGTAATCTAACAGTCGATGAGCAGTGATCAAATGTGTAAATGACTAGGCGATCCAGTGGTCGAAGATCACCGGCAGTCAGACTGTGAATGAAGGCGTCTTTAGTGACGCTTTTCTTTTGGGCCACAGTCAGTCTGTCCCAGAATCTGGAGCCCCTGAATTTAGGGCTGTTGAGGTAGCAATTTTTGTGTGGTTGTCTCAACTTGAACCGCGCCTTAACATTCCTTCTGAGTAGTCTCGTGGGCTGTATCAAGTTCTCCTCATTCTGTGATCGTTGGTACATGTAGGAGAGGATTTGTCTGTTCCTGCGGGCTTGAAGTTTCTACAGGGTGGCATCGACATGTAGCATATCCACGTCTGCCTCTCTGGCATCATGGATGTTGTTCACAATACGGAGGCAATCGTTCTGGATTGTCTGAAGTTTTTTCACAGCCCAGGCTGGACCGCTTTTGAGGAGAAGCGGACAGTATTCTAGGCAGGGAAGGACCATGGTTTTGTAAATCATCATGGTCGTGGGTTTGTCGGTTTCCTTTCTGGTGGTACAAAGTTGAGTGTATTTGCTCTTTACTGTGCCAATTACCTTCTGCAGGTGTTGGCAGAAGGATAGGTGTCTATAAATCACCATCCCCAGGTAGTTGAATGAAGTTACAATGCCCAACTCTCTGTTGTTCAGCTTTATCCCTAATCCTGCGGTGTCTATCGGTGCTGTGGTCGGGTAGGTCCAGAGTACCTTTTATTTGTCCTCGTTTATTGCCAGTCGGTTTTCAACGCACCACCTGGCAATGGCTGTAGCGTCTGCTTGTAAGAGGGCTTGAACTCTTTCTGCAGTATTGCCGGAGAAACACAGGGCCAAGTCATCAGCATTTATGTATCCCTTGGTGTTCTGGATGGCAAACTCTACGTCGTTGACATACAGGAGGAAAATGAGCGGCCCCAGGACGGATCCCTGGGCCACTCCACACGTGATTGGTTCTTTCGTTGAGTCCATATTGTTTGCAGTAGTGTACTGGTTTCTAGCGCTTAAGTAGCTCTGTGTCCAGGCTAGCACTTGACCAGAGATGCCATACTTGAACATTTTTGAGTAGAGGATGGAGTGTTTCACCGTGTCAAATGCCTTAAGGAGGTCAATACAGACCACCGCAGAGGGCTGACTGCTGTTCATTGAATCAAGGAGGTCACGTGTCAGATGGAATATGGCGTCACTGGTGCTGCGTCCCAGTATGAAACCATACTGTTGCTGGGACATATGTTGTCGGGCGATAATGTGTTGCATTATCATCTTGTGGACGACCTTCTCGCATAGCTTGGAGCAAGAATTCAGTAGACATACTGGTCTCCAATTGCCCACTAGTTCTAAGTCTCCAGACTTGGGTAGTGGCACGATTTCCCCTTTTTCCAGTCTGGCGGGAAGTCGGCTTCCTGTGTGCTGTGGTTTTTGATTTTTCTGGCTAGTTTTCTGGCTAGTGATGGCGTCCTTTTAGGACACAGGTCCTTACATGTTTGATGCCTGATGACTTCTTGTCGTTGATTTGCTTTACCAACTTGCCCACTGCGACATCATTAGTAGGCACTAGGAAAAGTTGATCATCTAGAGGGATGACTTGGTTTGGTGGCAAGTTGTGCGGATCCTGGTCAAATTTTTCTGCCAACTTGGAGCCAATGGTGCTGTAGAAGTGATTCATATGTGTGGCTACCTCGTCGTGAGGGATTTTTTCTTTGCGGGATTTCTTCAGAGACATCTCTTGTTCGGGGTGGTCAGCATCCCAAAGCTCTTTCAGAGTACTCCAGAATCTGCGGGGGTCATTTTTGTAATGTACAAGGTCCTCTAGTATTAAAGCTTTCCGGTTGGACAAAGCCGTGGTCTCTATGATTTTCATGAGGCGTCTAGCCTTGGCAGTGTGTCTGTTGTAGACTCCTCTGGGGATGTAGCATGCATCCTTCAGGGCCTTCCTACGTTGCCTTACAAGTTTCAGGACATTCTCTTTGAATACAAGACGCTTCATGTCCGGTACTGAGAAAGTCTTGATGGGGTGATGTTCATCTAGGTACAGTACTAGAGTGTCAAGGAGGGTGCCATAGGCAGCACTAGTTGTAGTAGGGTCGTCAAGTGCACTCCAATCAGTTCCCCTTATGTAGTTGTGTACCTGGTTTTTGTTGTAATGCTTGTACGAGCGTCCGGTGATTGTTTTCTTTTTCTTGTTGCTCGGGAGTTGATTTTTTTAAACGTATACTGGCATGTGATCGCTGGGACTGTTGTTCCATTTTGTGCTACTTTAGTGCAGTTGGTGTACACACGGTCGAGTTTAGATGCGCCTCCTGGATGGTAGTGGGTATAGCCAGAATCCAAACTTCTTTGTTGCCTACTGTAGGCAACTGTAGCATTGCTGGTAATTGTTTATAGGCCTCTATATAATATTTGAAAAATTCTTTCAGTTCTGAAAAGTCCAGAATCTGCAGGACATCTGGTCCGGCTACACTAGTCATTCTGACGGACCAGAGCCATTCTAGGCGGACATTGCCACTGTCCGGCAGGATTTGGCAAAGACTGCCAGGGTTGATTGAATGACAAAAATTCACAGTATTCCTCACATTGAGGTGTCATTGAATTATTTATGAATATGAACATTGTGTATTTATATACTGGAAATTTTCCAGATATGTTGACCTAAAATATAATCCAACTTCCTACTTCGGGAAAAAATTATGAGCCCAATTTTGAGTAAATTAACCAACCCTTAACTATAATTACTGCCTAGCAAACCTTCAAATCAGGCCTTAAATCCCCCAAGAAAGGTTCGATTATCAGAGAGGCTTTAATACGGTACAATTATTTGCAGTCATTATGCGTCACTTGGTGTGACTGGAGAGGATTTCTCCCAGGTGGAGTCCCGGGTATCCAAAACATGTGCTGTGACAGCGAGCAGTCCCTCCTGGTGGGTGGTGGACCTGGGACTCAGCTATCCGGTCACCGGGGTGGCCATAACACACAGGTCTGACGGATGTGGGGGAAATGCTGGATGTTGTAAGTGACAGTATCAATACAGTGAAAGTACTTATTTTCACGGGTCCAAATTCTCGCGGATGAGTGAAAATCTGCAATTTTGCGGATATTTATTCCATACTTAAGCATATAACGATTTCCCGATTTTCCATTTCCGCAAAAGTCACAGAAATGTATAACCAATGAAATAAAGTACTTTCACAGTATACTATAATGCAACATCCCAGTGGATACTAAACATTGAATCAACAGTACTGCATGGTTGTTAATGTTGATGCAATGTTGATGCAATGTTGATGCAATGCAGAACTGAACTTTGTGCCCGCATTTTGTAATATAATACACACTAGTAAACAACATGTCATGTGGGTTCAAACACTAGCTGCCACAAGAATTCAGTTCTTAGCTATAATTTGAATAACATCATTGTACTACATTGTGCATTTAACATAACCCATTATATCATATAGTTGATATATATTGATATTTATATCATAATATCATCTAATCAAAGGCTAGGTATCTAAGATTGGGTCAACTTCCTTAATGGAGAACACCCAACAATAAAATTCACTGCAGAATGGTCCAAAGAAAAAATCCATTTCTTGGACACAACCGTGAATAAAAATGAAAATGGGGGTCTGTACACTAGTCTGTACACAAAACCCACTGACACAAACAGTTACCTTCGATATGACTCAGCACATGCACCAAATGTGAAAAAAAGCCTACCGTACAGCCAATTCTTGAGACTAAAAAGAATTTGCAAAAAGGAATCAGATTATGATACCTGCGTGGCATTGAAAGAAAAACAATTCCTTGCAAAGGGATATCCAGCCTGGCTGATCAATACGGCCAAAGATAAGGTGGCCCTCCTGACAAGGGAGGAGCTACTGAATCGCAAGTCTAGGAAAGAAATAGAAAAGGAAAAACTAGAAGAGAGAGAGGCCCAAAGAAAAAGGGCCCGGACGGACAAAAACGTAGAAAAACCAGAACCTGAACAAGAAAAAATGTTTCTCACAACCACATTTCGACCCAACTATGACAAGTTGGAAAAAATAGTGAAAAACAATTGGGACAATTTATCCCAATCATACACCACCAGGGGTTTACAACGTATGAAACTGGTAACCGGTTACAAACGACCGAAAAACCTGAGGGATCATCTGGTGAGAGCCAGATGCAACTTCAACCCGGAGGAGTGGGTGAAGAAGGAGGGTGAAGAGAGACCCAAAGTGAACACAAACCTGTGCAAGGACCCAGACTGCAAAGTCTGCCCGACCCTGAACAAATCAGGAAAAATTCCAATCACAAGCAAACTGCAAAGAGATACAAAAACAAATGTCAGCTGCAAAAGCTCAAACCTCATCTACTGCATTGACTGCAAACACTGTGGCAAAAGATATGTGGGAGAGACCTACAGAGATGTGGGCCAGAGGATAAGTGAACATGATGGAGACATCAGACACAAAAGATATGGGAACAGTGAAGTGGCTTACCACTTCAACCAAGATGGACACAATGGCGTGAAAGACATGCAAGTCTATATCCTAGACTTCATATATGAACACCCCCAATCAAAGAGAGGAACAAAACTAAGAAAATCTATAGAATTTTCGTGGATACAACGTTTAAAAACGATGGTACCTACAGGGATGAATATCCTGGAGAGCCGCTATGGTTAGACTTGACACCTAAAAGCCACGTCATTTTTTTCCCACGCCAAATCGGAAATAAAATTTTCTTTTGAATTAAGAAAATTTACCGGTAAAAATAAATTGGTACAGAAAAATCCTCATCATCTAATCAAAGGCCTAAACTTGACAGTAATATTCAGTATCCAAAATTACAGTTTTGTTGAATTAAATTCCCACAGGGAGACTTTCGCAGTTTTCAATCTATGTGGGAAATGATGATGGGCCTTCTACACTGTTCCAAGCCTCCAAGTACCAGTCATGTGTTTGGATGTGTAATAAACAAGTCCACAGGAGACGCTACTACAAGTGTATAGAGACCGTCCGGGGCCGCCATGTAGCCATATATGGGGCTGCTATAACCTTTTTGGAGCTGTGTGAGGTTGAGGTGTATGCTGACAACGTAAACGGTAGGTTGTATACCAATACCTGATCCCTTATTATTTACCTTTAGTATGATATAATCTTAATGCTTTATGCTAATAAGTTTCAGTTTAAGAAAACTTCAATTGATAAAAGGGGGTAAACTAATTAAGAGAAATGTATCCTTTTCAACTTAAAACTGTTTGACTTTGATATATATTCAGTTGATGTTTCTCATATGCTGCTATATACAGATAATATGTAGACAACATATCTGTTTTAGGTAAATTAATTTGGTAGTTGTCATTATTTAACAAAAAAGGGGGTCTGTGAATTTGAGGTGTGGGGCCTTGAAAATATTCACCCCTCTAGAGTCAGGTCAGAAAACTGTCACCCCTTTTTAAGAATAAGAAACATATGTGTTACTGTACCTCTAAGAGAGGGATCGGAAACATGTAAAATAATGACCACCCCATTTCAAGCAATGATCAAGCATCAGTATTTGTATTCCAGATGTGTCTTTCCCCAGTTTTGGTCACTTCCAAAACTTGACCTTATCTGGTCAGGAGGTCCTGTATGATGATGACGACACTACGTGCCTCCTGATGGACCTCCAGTACCCGACCACTCACTCACTACCTGTAGTACTGGAACTACCCTGGGATCCCGAGTCTAAGACCGGGCAACGTGACCAAACCAGCAACTACTTCTGCAAACAGCGGTTCTATGTTAATGTAACTCTGTCAGCTGACTTACAGGCATTTGTCTCACAAAGGGATGAAGATGATGTTGTTCCTAACCTGCCCTTGCTTGGTATGATCAAGGAATGCCCTTTGATTGGACAAATAGAGTCCTCAGGATATGTGAGATACAAGTTCACATGTATATGTGTCACCAAATGTACAGTGTCCATTCAGATCAGACAGAAGACATTTGGACAGTCAGGAGGAAAGAAGATTTGTACCATCAACTTATATGACTGAGGTCAAAACATGATACGTATACGTTTAGATGCCAGGCATAAATATGCTGATATCCTTGGCCTTTAATCGCTAAATAATCGCCCAAAGTTGGGCTAAGATATTAGCTATTCAACAGCAGTTTTTAAAGCCATAGAAAAGGTTAAAATGTTGATGCATGTGTTGATTCCTCGGAGTACCCCAGGTGGTAAGGCCGAGCTACTATCAGAAATCTCCAAAAGGCTATGGGATATACATGTACTAATGTTCACTCAGTTGGCTGACTATGCTCATGGTGTCACAGTACAAATTCGCCTCCAGAATGTTGTAGTCGTAAATACTGCCAATGGAAAACGGTACTACTGTGCATATAATCAGTGGTAGGAGGCCTTAAATTTGTCACAGAATTATAATCTGCGGCCCAAATTGTTCCCAAAGGCCTTGGTAAAAAAAGATATAAAACTTGGTTGTTGCCATGGTAACCCTGGGCGGTGCTTTGAGGGGTCAAATGTCAAGGTCAAAGGTCACTGGGCACAATTTCTCCAGTTTGGGTAAGTCAGTTTCCATGGCAACTAGTGCAAAATCGGAACACACTTTTTTATGCGGGATGCAAATAAAAAAAATCAGATATGAGTTAAGCTTTAATTCAAGGGACCATTTATTACTGCACACTCAAAAGAACCCAACATTTTGCCCGTCTGAAGGAGAAAAATAGGGTCAGAACCAGAAATTTTGTCGGCTATTTGTACCGTGACATCTCATACATTTAATAAATAACCACACCTCGTCAGCACACTTATCTTCAGAGTTATTGATTATAAGAAGGCTTTAGCATTGTGTACCACCATCTGGCTTGCAGGAGGAATAATGACGGGTCCCCAGATTTATTTTGAGCATGGGTTTATCTTTATTTAATTTATAAGTTTTAAGGTTTGAATTATTTTATTGACCGCAATTTCATAACACATAAGCTGTTCCAAGTACAGCCGAACGAGGTGTATTGAGTATATTACAACGTATATATATATCAGATTGCCATTGGCATATCAGTGATAGGTAATACAGTGGTCTCCATGAGCATTATTTCTAGTATGCAAAAGGTAGTAACGAAAGACTGTACCATCATGTTTGTATCCACCATATGGATATGTTAAGAATTCAATAAAGAGACACAGATATCAAATAACACAAAATCAGAATGATTTTAAAAGGTACATCTGTATCTATATAGGCAATGTCTATAATGTCACATTATGAAGACAAAATCATGGAAAAAGACAACAGACCCGGGATTAGTCCTACCCCATCTTTAAGGCCTCGGCTTCATTTGTCACCATGAGACACACATTGCTTCATGCCAACCTTTCAGACGTGTATCAACCAGGGAAATTAACCAATCAATAATTGAATAAAGTTGTTAAGTAGACAGGATCGGTGAAACTGACTTTGGGGCATCTGTATCTGGTATCAATTTTTAAGTATCAGGTTGCAGGCCCTCATAGGGCCAGCAAAAAGTCATTTTTTAGCAAATTCGCGAAAACGTATACACGCAAAAATATCTACATTTACAGAACTTCCGTACTTTCATGATGAGAAACGAGGATATTATTTGGAGCGGCCTTACAGACTTCATCACACTGAAATAGCCCAGCCCATCATCAAGGTGTCCATTGATATGTTCTCAATTGGCATCAGACTTCTTAATGTTATATGGGACTAGCTCATCCTGGTACCTCAGGTAGTCTCCTTATCAATACCCTCCCCTCACACATGGAACAAAGGGACTAATAAGAAATCCACCCATAATGCACTGCTCTGGAGTCTAACCACAATGCATTGCTCTGAGGTAAGATGGCGGCCTCCATAGCCTGATGTGCTAGTCCCATATACATAACAGCCATATCGCCAGATTTATCATCTTATATACTTGTTTTATGCCCATGACTTGGCAGGTGCTGTGCCATCCTGCTCATGCTCCATCAACCGTACATCCACGCCATGTGTCAGCGTGTGGCTTATTCTGCTGCCAGTCCCATCTACAGTGCGGGTGCGTCAACCAGTGCTATAGAACCACCAGTCCCATCCACAGCGTGGGTGCGTCAACCAGTGCTATAGAACCACCAGTCCCATCCACATCGTGGGTGCGTCAACCAGTGCTATAGAACCACCAGTCCCATCCACAGCGTGGGTGCGTCAACCAGTGCTATAGAACCACCGGTCCCGTCCACAGCGTGGGTGCGTCAATAGAACCACCAGTCCCATCTACATTGTAGGGACGTCAACCAGTGTTATAGAACCACCAGTCCCATCCACAGCGTGGGAGCATCAACCAGTGCTATAGAACCACCAGTCCCATCTACAGCCTGGGCGCGTCAACCAGCGTTATAGAACCACCGGTCCCATCCACAGCGTGGGTGCGTCAACCAGTGCTATAGAACCACCAGTCCCGTCTACATTGTAGGGACGTCAACCAGCGCTATAGAACCACCAGTCCCATCCACAGCGTGGGAGCATCAACCAGTGCTATAGAACCACCAGTCCCGTCTACATTGTAGGGACGTCAACCAGTGCTATAGAACCACCGGTCCCATCCACATCGTGGGTGCGTCAACCAGTGCTATAGAACCACCAGTCCCGTCTACATTGTAGGGACGTCAACCAGTGCTATAGAACCACCGGTCCCATCCACATCGTGGGTGCGTCAACCAGTGCTATAGAACCACCAGTCCCATCGACAGCGTGGGCGCGTCAACCAGTGCTATAGAACCACCAACATGGGGCTGTGCTGCAGGGTCTTCCTCTGCCTCGGATTCTTAGTCCTTGTGACAGCAGGTATGTACCGGGGTCTCATTCAGATCGACTGCAGTATCTGTCGGGTAGAAAGTCACGAGCAAAGGAGGGTTTCGTGAAAATAGGGTAGGTTTTTTTTTCATAATAAATCATATTTAGATATCCTTAGGAGCGCCAGTGCTTTTTGTCAGGGGACCCCCAGAACGTACTGATGTGGGGTGTAAAAATGGCCCTCAAAACGCCAGTGCTTTTTGTCAGGGGACCCCCAGAACGTACTGATGTGGGGTGTAAAAATGACCCTCAAAACGCCAGTGCTTTATGTCAGGGGGCTGCCAGAACGTATTATGTGTAATGGATTTTTCAAGTTTTTGCCTACCATAGCTTATTGATGTGTATTCAAGGATTGATTTTCCTCTTTATTCAATATAAATTGTCATGCTTGTTACACATTTTCCCACTCTGGTATGTCTAGCCTCAAAAGCAAAACTCATTAATACGTTCTGGCAGTTCAATAGCAAATAGACATTTTCCTGGTCTGGTAGAGGCCTAATACACATAGCCCTACTATGGAACTCCTGGTATGAAACATAGTAGATGCACATTATCTGGTCTGATATAGATTCCAAATACACATGGGTCCACTATGGCAGCAGAGTTGTAAAGATAAAACGTTTTAGAACGTTTTGGCATTTCTGGTATGAAACATAGTAGATGTACATTATCTAGTCTGATATAGATTCCAAATACACATGGGTCCACTATGGCAGCAGAGTTGTAAAGATAAAACGTTTTAGAACGTTTTGGCACTCCTATTATGAAACATAGTAGATGTACATTATCTAGTCTGATATAGATTCCAAATACACATGGGTCCACTATGGCAGCAGAGTTGTAAAGATAAAACGTTTTAGAACGTTTTGGCATTTCTGGTATGAAACATAGTAAATGCACATTATCTAGTCTGATATAGATTCCAAATACACATGGGTCCACTATGGCAGCAGAGTTGTAAAGATAAAACGTTTTAGAACGTTTTGGCATTTCTGGTATGAAACATAGTAGATGTACATTATCTGGTCTGATATAGATTCCAAATACACATGGGTCCACTATGGCAGCAGAGTTGTAAAGATAAAACGTTTTAGATATTGTTACTGGGGACCACATCTTGTAAGATATCGTTACGTCAAAAAGAAATTGCGGAAAAAACACTCCCCTCCCACTAAGGGCTGGATGCATGGCTCCCTCGGTAACCTGGTTACCACGGCAGAGTCAAACATTTGGCTGGGAGAGTGCGAGAAAATTTCAGCAAGAAAGTGTACCCAAGATATTGTTACTTGGGACCACATCATGTTAGATATCCTTACTGGGGACCACATCTTGTTAGATATCATTACTGTGGACCACATCTCTTTAGATATTGTTACTGGCCATGGGGACCACATCTTAGATACCATTTAATACTGGGAACCACATCTTGTTAGATATCATTACTGGAGACCACATCTTGTTAGATATCATTACTGGGGACCACATCTTGTTAGATATTGATACTGGGGACGACATATCTTTAGATATCATTACTGGGGCACACATCAATAAATGTTGTTACAGGGGACTCTATCTTATGACGATAGAACCTCACATATAAGCCTAACTTGTGTATAAGCCACACCTTGACTTTGGGTGGATTATAAAAGCTGCATTGGCAATCTGACTTGTGTACTAGCCACACCCTATACGCAGGCTGATAGAGACTCTCCCAAGAGTCCAGCATTGCCAGACTATGGCATGAGGATCCAGCATAGCCTGACTTTCAAGCAAGTTTGCCAAGGTCCAGCCTGTTATTGAATGTCCAGCCTAGCCTGACCCTCACTAGAATGGCCCTTGACCCATCTATTATAGTCCAGCAGTGCCTGACCCTTGTATGAGAGTAGTATTGGCGACATTGGGTGACTCTGATATTTGCCTCTGTGTAGATGTGGTTACGGGGGACTGTATCATTGTAGATGTCATTACTGAGGACCGCATCTTGTTAGATATCGTCACTGGGGACCACATCTTGTTAGATGTTATCATTAGGGACCACATCTTGTTAGATATCATTACTGGGGACCACATCTTGTTAGACAGCATTATTGGGGGTTCTGCAGATTTCTGTTCTGCCGATCTCCAATCTGCCAATTTCTGGCAAATAGAATCCCATCGGATCAGTCACCTATTGAATTCTAATAGTACCTCTTGCATTCTATTGATAGCTATTGGATTCTATTGGTGCCAATAGAATCTATTGGTATCTAGCTGATCATAATATATTATTGGTACTAATGGGATTCTACTGGTAACTATGAATTCTATTGGTAACTGTGGATTCTATCGGTACTAATAGTATTCTATTGGTATGTACAGAATTATATTGATACTTATTAGATTCAAATGGTACCTCTGCAGAATGGAGGTACCATTTGGATCTAATTGGTACCAATAGAATTCTGTACGTACCAATAGAATTCAATGGGTACCCGATTTAAGGGAATTCTATTGGTATCAATTCAATTCTATTGGAACGGCTGAACAGAGATCGGCCGAACACAGATGGACCTAACGGAGAAAGACCGAACTAAGTTGGCAGAACGGAGATTGGCAGAATGGAGATCGGCCGAACA
Source organism: Harmothoe impar (assembly GCA_947462335.1). Lineage (NCBI taxonomy): Eukaryota > Metazoa > Annelida > Polychaeta > Phyllodocida > Polynoidae > Harmothoe > Harmothoe impar. The sequence continues at coordinate 14,480,018 of OX381710.1, read as the reverse complement.
TAGAACGTCTGAACGCAGATCGGCAGAACGGAGATCCACAGGACAGAGATCTGCAGAACGGAGGTACCATTTGGAACTAATAGGTACCAATAGAATTCTGTACGTACCAATAGAAGCTCATTAGTACCAATAGAATCCAATATGTACCAATAGAATCCAATAGATATCAATAGATTATATTGGTACTAATATAATCCAATAGCTATCAATATAATTCAATGGGTACCCGATTTAAGGGAATTATATTGATATCAATTCAATTCTATTGGAATGGAGATCGGCCAAAGAGAGATCGGCCATATGCAGATCGACCCAACGGAGAAAGACCGAACTGAGTCGGCAGAACGAAGATTGGCAGAACAGAGATCTGCCAAACATAGAACATCAGAACGGAGATTGGTAGAACGCGGATCAGCAGAACGGATATTGGCAGAACGGATATTGGCAGAATGGATATTGGCAGAACGGATATCGGCAGTACAGTGATCGGCAGTACAGTGATCGGCAGTACAGTGATCGGCAGTACGGTGATCGGCAGTACGGTGATTGGCAGATCGGCAGAACAGATATTGGCAGAACGGATATTGGCAGAACGGATATTGGCAGAACGGATATTGGCAAAATGGATATCGGCAGTACAGTGATCGGCAGTACAGTGATCGGCAGTACGGTGATCGGCAGTACGGTGATCGGCAGTACGGTGATCGGCAGTACGGTGATCGGCAGAACGCAGATCGGCAGAACGCAGATCGGCAGAACTGATATCAGCAGAACCGATATCAGCAGAACCGATATCAGCAGAACTGATATCGGCAGAACCGATATCGGCAGAACCGATATCGGCAGAACCGATATCGGCAGTACGGATATCAGCAGTACGGTGATCGGCTGAACGGAGATCGGCAGAACGGAGATCGGCAGAACGGAGATCGGCAGAATGGAGATCGGCAGAACGGAGATCGGCAGAACGGAGATCGGCAGAACGGAGATCGGCAGAACGGAGATCGGCAGAACGGAGATCGGCCGAACGGAGATCGGCCGAACGGAGATCGGCAGAACGGAGATCGGCAGAACCGATATCGGCAGAACCGATATCGGCAGAACCGATATCGGCAGAACCGATATCGGCAGAACCGATATCGGCAGAACCGATATCGGCAGAACCGATATCTGCAGAACCGATATCGGCAGTACGGTGATCGGCAGTACGGTGATCGGCAGTACGGTGATCGGCAGAACGGAGATTGGCAGAACGGAGATTGGCAGAATGGAGATCGGCAGAATGGAGATCGGCCGAATGGAGATCGGCCAAACGGAGAACGCAGATCGGCAGAACGGAGAACGCAGATCGGCAGAACCGATATCGGCAGTACGGTGATCGGCAGTACGTTGAACGGCAGTACGGTGATCCGCAGTACGGTGATCGGCAGAACCGATATCGGCACAACGGATATCGGCAGTACGGAGATCGGCAGAACCAATATCGGCAGAACCAATATCGGCAGTACGGAGATCGGCACAGCGGAGATCGGCACAACGGAGATCGGCAGTACGGTGATTGACAGAACCGATATCTGCAGTAAGGATATCGGCACAAGGAGCAACTGATCAACTGAGCGACTGATCTCCGTGAACTGAGATCGGCCGAACGGAGATCGGCCGAACGGAGATCGGCCGAACGGAGATCGGCAGAACGGAGATCGGCAGAACGGAGATCGGCAGAACGGAGATCGGCAGAACGGAGATCGGCCGAACGGAGATCGGCAGAACGGAGATCGGCAGAACGGAGATCGGCAGAACGGAGATCGGCAGAACGGAGATCGGCAGAACGGAGATCGGCAGAACGGAGATCGGCAGAACGGAGATCGGCAGAACGGAGATCGGCAGAACGGAGATCGGCAGAACGGAGATCGGCAGAACGGAGATCGGCAGAACGGAGATCGGCCGAACGTTCTAAACTGGTTTACTTTCAAGTTATAGCTGAATCACTGAATATATCTGCCATAACGTTCTAAAACGTTTTATTTTAAACTATAACTAACATCACAATAGATACCATACTGCCATAGCGTTTTAAAACGTTTTACTTTTAAGATATAGCATAGAAACACAATAGATGCCATACTGCCATAACGTTCTAAAACGTTTTATTTCCAAGTTGTAGTATAAGAGTACAGTATGTACCTACTGCCATAACGTTCTAAAACGTTTTACTTGCAAATTGTTGTATAAAAAACGTATCAAAACGTTTTAATGCTATCCTATGCAGATCACAGATAGAAGTGCCAAGTCCTGCTAATGTGTATTGGTAAAAAATCGTAATTAGCATGAAATTCATCATATCATATGGCATAACTGATGAAATCTTGAGATGCTGCTTAACTAGAAGCATTTAACCGTACTGACAACCCAAAATAATTTGAATTTAGTTATTATTTCATTACAAAATGAACTACTATATTTACCATGTTATTTCAATTATTGCAAAATTAGGATATTATCAATTTTCAAGGTCAATTATGTCTAATAAAGCATTAAGTTATGAAGTCTATGAAGGCAGTAGTCATAGTACCTGTTATCATACATTTACATCATAAAAGAAATAGTAGCCATCTAGTGAAATCTAGGCCTTATACAGTGCCTTGAAAGTCTTGAAATATGTGAAAACCACTGGCGTTTGGGGCCATCATCCATCCAAATTCCTGGCATTTGGAGGGCCCTTTTCACACCCCACATCAGTACGTTCTGGAGGCCCCCTGGTATAAAGCACTGGCATTTGGAGGGCCATTTTTACACCCCACATCAGTACGTTCTGGGGGTCCCCTGACAGAAAGCACTGGCGTTTGGAGGGCCCTTTTTACACCCCACATCAGTACGCTATGGTTGTGCTAAGGATATATAGAAATATATAAGTATGCACCACCTATAGACAATGATGAGTACCCTCGTCAATTGGCAAATATGACACTAATTGACGATTTTATTTTTATGACGGATACAGCAATCGTTTTGAAACAGACCCCTGGAATCACATGAATTAATTTAGAATTGAGATCTATTGAGAAGTACTATACTGGAGACATCACTGAGAAAAGGATGACGGTCACTCTCGCCAAAAGCACTGTAGGCAAAAGCACGCTCACCTGAAAGTGACATTCACCTTTTCCTCAGTGTTGAACTACCCCGCTCCTATAGTTTCTTGGAGGACTTTACTAAGGACAGAAATGTTAAATAAATTGCACAAGGCCACTTGAGGGGATAGCTGAAATTCACATTAAAGGTCATTTATACACAGAATTCGAGATATACTAACTACTAGCCTAATATAGGAAGAAAAGAAGCCCTCCTTATGAGGCGAAAATCAGGAGATGCTTGATAACGCAATTTTAGAGATATGTAGAATTCGTATATATATTCAATTCAGGTATAATATGAAAAACTCGAACTGCAGTTTTTGGATTCAAAAGGGAGGGATTACGTTCATATCGGTAGCCTGAACAAATATGCTAATCCTCTGAGCGTAGCTTTCTTGGATATGCTATGAATACAAATAACAATTGTTCCGACTATAAAGTGATTGGTTCAATATAGGTTCATATGAGCAGTCGTTTAGCGTATGAGACCCAGGCAGGTCTGCCTAAGGGTGGGGCTCCACTAACCGATTTTGTTCTCAAATCGGGGCTATTCTCACGAATTTAACTCAGATATATACCATAACAAGTATATACCTTAGACAGGGAGGTCCTATAGACCGTGCCATGGGTTTGTGTTTGTAAATAATGGTTATGTTTATAAACAAGTGGAAATTAGACTTGCCAAGGCAATATAACATAGTCAAGCTCCCGATTTAGGTTCCGATTTTGCATTCCTGGCCGATTTTGACTCCTGATCCCAAATCAAACAGGTTTGATTTTTATTTATCTGAATGGTGACCTCTCTAGATCGGTGTTTACCTAATAAAAGGGTATACATAACACTTCTGATGTAAATATAAACACACCCTGACACTTTATATCTGATCTGATTATTTCACTGTAATATATAGGATAGCTAGGGGTACCAGGGTATGATCGGATCGTGAGACTTACCCAAAATATCGGCTAGTGGAGTCCCAGCTTAAAGCTGGGACTCCACTATCCGATTTTTTGGGTCATTCTCACGAACCGATTATATAGGTCTTTACAGTCTGATCAAGTCAAAACAAACACATATTTCCTATCTGTTATTATGCATAAATCGGCTGATTATACCCCTTTGAATGGGGGAGCATCAGATAAATGAAAATCAAACCTGTTTGATATGAGATCGAATGCCCAGATTGGCCTGAGATGCAAAATCGGGGCTTAAATCTGGACCTAAATTGTGTTACATAGCCTTGGCAATTCTATTTTCCAAATTGTTTATAAACAAAAACATCATTTGTAAACAAAGATCCTGTCTACTGTATACCATTGTCATGGTATATAACTGAGCCAGATTCGTGAGAATTGCCCCGATCTGAGAACAAAATCGGTTAGTGGAGCCTCACCTTAACACATGGGGAGGGGTCAGTTTTATTCTCCCCGATCACAATCTGGGCACCTTCTGTCTTCTCCATATGGGTACTTAATTAGGAAGTGTTCAACTGCATGCCTCACGTATTGTTTGTACCCCTACAGATAGATTAATTAACCACCAATACCTAAGTACACTGTTATTATGTTTCAGGATATGAGGAACCTAGGTTTAGTCGTTTCTTACAAGCGTTGAAGACAACTTTAAGGAAAAGATACATTGAATCAGAAAGGTAAGAATGTATAATTGTTAACCCTCTGAATACCAAATTATGCCTCCAAAAACGCCTTTTTCAATAGTGGAAAATATTTCTGTTATTGACAGTTCACACTGTTAACAGTGGAAATTATTCCTGTTATTGACAGTTCCTCATGGGAACTGCCAATAGTGGAATATGTCTGTCTTATGGACAGTTCCCACTGACATTGGAGTCAAAAAGTGTTTTTTCTCCATAAGTGATTTTGCACCCAAAATCGGTTTTGCACCCAAAATCGGTTTAGTGGATTTGCGCCAAAAATCGGTTTTGCACTAAAATTCGATTTTTCCATGATTTGACTTTGCCACCAACATCAACTTTGCCTCCAAAATCGACTTCCTCATCAAAATCGATTGGTCCGTCAAACTCGATTTTTGATTGAAGTTAAAGTAAGGAACTGTCAATGAGAGAGAAAGTTCCCACTATTGACAGTTCGGTGAAGAACTGCCAATAACAGTATAATTTACCACTATTAACAGTGTGAACTGTCAATAAGAGAGATATATCCCACTATTGACAGTCTGAACTGAAGAGGAAAGTTATCCACTATTGACAGTTTGAACTGTCAATAGCAAAATCATGGTGGGCCAGCTATTGACAGAAAATCAATTTTCTTTTTGATAGTTCCAACTGTCAATAACACAAAAAATCCCCTTGTTGACAGCTGGCCCAATAGTCACGGCCTTATGCCTCAAGGTAAATGTTAATTCATTATTTATGATAAACCAACACAGCACTGCTGAGCTGCTCACCTGTGATATAGACTGAATGGAGAGGCAAGTGTTTGAGTGTCGTAATGCGAGTCAGCTTTAACATACATGTTCCCTCTGCAGGCTCCTGGACAGGTGAGAGTTTGAGTACTGTCAGCTTTAACAGACATGTTCCCCCTACAGGCTCCTGGACAGGCGGGGGTTTGAGTGCCGTAATTATGATTCAGCTTTAAGATACATGTTCCCCTTGCGGGCCTTGGCCAGGCGGGGGTTTGAGTGTAATGTGAGTCAACTTTAACAGACATGTTCCCCCTTCAGGCTCCTGGACAGGTGGGGATTTGAGTGTCGCAATGTGAGTCAACTTTAACATACATGTTCCCTCTGCAGGGTCCTGGACAGGCGGGGGTTTGAGAGCCGTAATGTGAGTCAGCTTTAGCATACATGTTCCCCCTACAGGCTCCTGGACAGGCGGGGGTTTGAGTGTCGTAATATGAGTCAGCTTTAACATACATGTTCCCCTTACAGGCTGCTGGACAGGCGGGGGTTTGAGTGTAATGTGAGTCAGCTTTAACATACATGTTCCCCCTACAGGCTCCTGGACAGGCGGGCGTTTGAGTGCCGTAATTGGAGTCAGCTTTAACATACATGTTCCCCCTACAGGCTCCTGGGATCTCTTTCAGAACAACTGCCGTATCTGTCGGGCCGTCAAATATGTTGCCGATGATGAAAAATCAACTTGACGTGAGGTATCGCCAGCTGCAAACTAGTGCATAGTTACTGGTCGTCAAACTACATATTTTGGGTCTTTCACAATGGGAAATGGAGAGGGGAGGGTGGGGAATGGAGAAGGGAGGTCAGGGTTTTATTGAATAGATAAGTAAAGTCCAACTTCTACCTTTATAATAAAAGAAATAAAAATAATAAAAATTGAGTTTCAAAGAAGTTATACAAAAAAATGTCTTTTCTTCTGTAACTCTGTAAATAATGGCCCCACAGAGCTAAAACTCTGCGTAGAGACTCCTTGTGTATAAACGCTGGTAGACAATAGCCATCACAGTACAGAGCTGGCTGGGCGCCAGAGGTCTCATCCCCCCCCCATTGATGATCGGCCAACCTGTTGAATTCATACTTTTAACGATAGTATATTGTGAAACGGTTTTGACGAATTACCTGATCGTCATTGTCAAACCTTAATTTATGTACCCGACAGATACGGCAGTCGTTCTGAAAGAGATCCCAGGACAGTCGGGGTTTGAGTGCCGTAATGTGAGTCAACTTTAACATACATGTTCCCCCTACAGGCTCCTGGACAGGCGGGGGTTTGAATGTAATGTGAGTCAACTTTAACATACATGTTCCCCCTACAGGCTCCTGGACAGGCGGGGGTTTGAGTGCCGTAATGCGAGTCAGCTTTAACATACATGTTCCCTCTGCAGGCTCCTGGACCGGTGGGGGTTTGAGTGCCGTAATGTGAGTCAGCTTTAACATACATGTTCCCTCTGCAGGCTCCTGGACAGGTGGGGGTTTGAGTGCCGTAATATGAGTCAGCTTTAACATACATGTTCCCTCTGCTGGCTCCTGGACAGGTGGGGGTTTGAGTGCCGTAATGTGAGTCAGCTTTAAAATACATGTTTCCCCTGCAGGCTCCCGGACAGGCGGGGGTTTGAGTGTCGTAATATGAGTCAGCTTTAACATACATGTTTCCTCTGCAGGCTCCTGGACAGGTGGGGGTTTGAGTGTCGTAATATGAGTCAGCTTTAACATACATGCTCCCCCTGCAGGCTCCTGGACGGGTGGGGGTTTGAGTGTCGTAATTTTGATTCAGCTTTAACATACATGTTCCCCCTGCAGGCTCCTGGACAGCCGGGGGTTTGACTTTGAGTGTCGTAATATGAGTCAGCTTTAACATACATGTTCCCTCTGTAGGCTCCTGGACAGGCGGGGGTTTGAGTGTCGTAATGCGAGTCAGCTTTAACATACATGTTCCCTCTGCAGGCTCCTGGACAGGCGGGGGTTTGAGTGTCGTAATGCGAGTCAGCTTTAACATACATTTTCCCTCTGCAGTGTCCTGGACAGGCGGGGGTTTGAGTGCACTCAAAAAATAAACTTGTCTTCAGACTCTTCAAAGTGACGGTCATAAAATAAACGAGTCAAAAACTTGTCTAAGTGACAAGGAAGCGGGTCTTCTAGCTGGAGATAGAAGACTCACTTGGTATGTGCCAGCCCAAAACCCGACATTTGCCAGCTCCAGATTCTATTTGTGGGATGGTAAGCTGATACGTTAAACAACTTTTGAGTCGTTTATTTTATGACAGTCACTTCGATGAGTCTGGAGACGAGTTTACTTTTTCAGTGTGCCGTAATGTGAGTCAGCTTTTACATACATGTTCCCCCTACAGGGCCTTGGCCAGGCGGGAGTTTGAGTGTTGTAATGTGAGTCAACTTTAACATACATGTTCCCCCTTCAGGCTCCTGGACAGGCCGGGGTTTGAGTGCTGTAATGTGAGTCAGCTTTTACATACATGTTCCCCCTACAGGGCCTTGGCCAGGCGGGGGTTTGAGTGTCGTAATGTGAGTCAACTTTAACATACATGTTCCCCCTTCAGGCTCCTTGACAGGTGGGGGTTTGAGTGTAATGTGAGTCAACTTTAACATACATGTTCCCCCTACAGGGCCTTGGCCAGGCGGGGGTTTGAGTGTAATGTGAGTCAACTTTAACATACATGTTCCCCCTACAGGGCCTTGGCCAGGCGGGGGTTTGAGTGTAATGTGAGTCAACTTTAACATACATGTTCCCCCTACAGGGCCTTGGCCAGGCGGGGGTTTGAGTGTAATGTGAGTCAACTTTAACATACATGTTCCCCCTACAGGGCCTTGGCCAGGCGGGGGTTTGAGTGTAATGTGAGTCAGCTTTAACATACATGTTCCCCCTACAGGCTCCTGGACAGGCAGGGGTTTGAGTGTCGTAATGCGAGTCAACTTTAACATACATGTTCCCCCTACAGGGCCGTGGATAGGTGGGGGTTTGAGTGCCGTAATGTGAGTCAACTTTAACATACATGTTCCCCCTACAGGCTCCTGGACAGGCGGGGGTTTGACTTTGAGTGTCGTAATGCGAGTCAGCTTTAACATACATGTTCCCCCTACAGGGCCTTGGACAGGCGTGGGTTTGAGTGTCGTAATGTGAGTCAACTTTAACATACATGTTCCCCCTACAGGCTCCTGGACAGGCGGGGGTTTGACTTTGAATGTCGTAACGTGAGTCAGACATGCAGTTTCATGAAGTTGGACAAGTGCTGTGGTGACTTGGACTGTTACTACCCAGGGGGCGTAAAGACACGTGTAAGTCAACCAAGGACACACATACCCAGACAGCATTGGTCCATTGGGTCCATATACATACATGTGTTTTACTTGGGCCAGCTGGGATTGCCCATATCTGGGTTACGGTCTTTTTCGTCCAGAGCTACCAGTGGGGGCCCAAATGTGTCAGCCCACGAAACTGTCTTTTTCTTTGATAAATACATTGTAAATATTTTAAAACATACTTACATCTGATTTCCTCAAGAAATAACCATTCATTGTACATTTTATAATGTGTGTTAAATCTGGGCTAGGGCTGGGCACTTTGAATCTGGGCTGATCGAAACCCAGATATGGGCAAATCATCTTGCCCAGGTAAAAACACAAATGGGCCCCATTAAGCAATGTTGACTGAGTATTTTCTTCTTTGGATATTCTCAGACCTGCTGAACTACTAAAGATAAATACCAGAATGAAAATAACAGTCTGAAACCCCATCTTCTTGTTACTGTGCACTTACACTAAGTAGTTATTAACAGTCTAAGGACCTACTGTGGAGTGGCAAGACAATGCATTTCACACCTTGGTTATATTTGAGTACCAATGGTTAATTCAGAGGATACCCCTCTTATTGAAATATGTAATACTAGTAATGACCATGGGCACAGAACATTGAATCAACATTGATAAATGGTTGTCAATGTTGATTAAATTTCAATTCGATGTTGAACTGAATGTTGTGTCCACTGAGCCGTCTGTCATGGTAATTTTTACCGAGACTTAGGCTACTTAAAATCGATTATCAGCTTTGCGGATAGCACCCGCACCTGGCCGCGTCAACTATTTTCTTGACCTTTTCAATAAAAAAAGTCTAAATGCCCCCCTCCAAAAAAAAAGAAAAAAAGGGGTCAAATTTCCGCCTCAATGTTAGGGCAGGGATGTCCAGTTACCTCACCCCAAAAAATGGAATTTGTGAATTTGTTACGAATTTTTGGACCCTTAAATCGTAAAATTTATGCTTGAAATCGTAACATGTTACCATAGAATACCAATTTAGTATAGCATTTTAGTTCTATGACAAACGCAATGTACTGGCTTTTTTTCTTTTTTTCAAGATGAAATGCTTTTGAGAGGGGGAAAAAAAGTGTCCTATTTCGTCACCTTAGCTGAGTTAAAAAAAAGAAAAAGCAACCTCCCTCATGGTCTTGATAAAAGGATTCAGAAAAAAGAAAAGCCTCCCTCACCATATTTTCCCAAAAAGTGTTCGCAAAGTTGATACTAGATTTTAAGTGGCCTTAGTCACCTGTAGGTTATCATTTACATAGACTCAGTGTGTCCCTTCCCCTATATTATAGGAGGGCGTGTGTGTGGAGCACTTTAAGAAGAACTACAACTGTAACAAGGACGGCCAGTGTCAGAGCGGCCTGCAGTGTGACAGGCACAGCCTGTTCCGTATAGAGGGCACCTGTCAGCACTTCAGGACCCCCGACCAGCCCTGCTACTGGGACGGGCAGTGCTCCAGCAAACAGTGCGGCCGCAAGTGGTACAACCTCCGCCCGGGGAAATGCAGCTAAACTGCAGGCAGCCATTAGGATGCTCTGTCTTTGGGGTGTTTTACAAGGGGACAATAAGTACAATTAATTTTACCTGTTTTCTAAGACTAACTTACTATTACCTAATGATAATCTTAATGTTTTTATTTTATTTATGGTTGTACACATAGGTACAATTGCAGATACTAATGCAGCTTGTGAAACACCAACTTAAGATTAACATTTGATAAAGTAAGTTGATCTTAATAACCAAGTAGCATTAATCCTAAATACTATCCCCTTGTATGATGATTGCATAGGATCAACATAAAGCATTGTTTAAATGTGTACAACCAACTTATTTTTATCCTGAATGAACAGATATTTTCAGGGATTCATATGTGTATTATGACACATATATTACATGCAAAGTATGGGAATTAATCTATAAGGAAAATATTAGCGCCCATGGTATGAGCTGCTTGCTTATATGCATTGTGAAACACTTCTATATTAGTTGTATCTAGATAGTAGGCCAAAGACCCTCTGATTGTCATAAATTGTATATCCCCCTTGTGAAACACCCCACTGGGCTACTTATTCTGTGCTTAAAGTATAACTAGTTTGTGCAGGTGCAGAGGAATCAATCGTAGATTTCACGCGGTGTCTCACGAGATTGGACCAATGTGAAAGTCTTTGACCGGGTGCCAATTTTAATTGGTTGCCATCTTTGACCGGGTGCTATCTTTAACTGGTTTGATAGAAAACGGTTTATTTGGGGCAGATGAAGATATAAATGGGTTAAAAAAAGGTTAATGAATGTTATAACACTTTGAATTAGTAATTATTAGCACATTTATATCTTAAATCTCGTGAGACACAGCCTTCAGTTCAGCTTTAAAACGACTGTCTACAGTGCATAGTTGATTGTATAGATGCTGCATAAAGGTACAGACACTCTTATAATTTGCCATAAATATCACTTTTCTTTTCTAAAATATTCAAGGAAAATAAAGATTTCAGAAGATGGTATCTTTGTTTATTTATCTTTATGGCTAAATGCATTTTGGCCAATCATCAACACTGCATGAATCATCCGATTTAATCAACTTCAATCCGAAAAAAGTAAATTTGTTGCTTAAAGTCCCTTCAATCTGCCGAAAGAAGGCCCTTAATCCAAAGTTTTGTTTACATCTGATGTGTATTGTAGTGTAGCATGATATTGCTAATTCAGAAGCATAGTCCAGACCAGAATTTGACGAAACTTCCTACTGGGATGTCGTAATCAGCTTACCCTCTTTTGATATTAAGACTTTCAGAGTTCAGAGGAATTATGGTGGTCATGTATGATGGACAGACAGCCCTGAAGGTGATAAACCCAACCACAGAACATTTACAAGTGCTCCTCTCTGAAGGATGTCCATCGATCATCTTAATTATCCCCTACAGTTTTATCAATAAAATTCTCTTTTCTGGCTCCGGTAAATCCACTGTTATTAGCTACACCAAAAGAAATATACATGAGGTATGATCCTGTGGTCACTTCTACAATAGTATAGGTTATTCTGATAGCTGTAAAACCTGGCGTATAAGCCACAGCTAGTACGCGAGTCAGATCACTTATAGGATCAGCAGATGGTCAGGGTGCGGCTTATAGGCAAGTTTTTGCTACTATGGAACAGTACTAAAGTGACCGTAATCAGATCGCCAATGCAGCTCATACGAGGTTTTACGGTGGTAGATGAGCTGGTTGCTGGTGATCTGAGGCACCAGTGGAGTCCAGCACTGTGCAACTCATTTTATACTGGGTGGAAAGTCCTGTCAAAGTGATGCAGGGTACCAGCAGAATCATTTATCTATTAGCCCTTTAAGGGCCGCAGAATGATTTATTGCATCATGCCCGAGTGTCGCCATGATACTTGCCTTCAGCCATGGCAGGTTACTCACCAGTTCTACATTCATGCATCAAGCCGAGCCTCTGAGGTTGATACACTCCCAAAGGGTTAGCATGATGCACCAATGCAGTGCCAGTGAGTTTATACAGGTGTTGTCCTGGTGTATCATGAGAGTAAATAAACATGACGCTTCAGGCAATACGCGGTCATGTATGTGATAAACTTCCATCGTGAATAGGTCGCAACAATATGTTCCTCACCGAGTGAACTGCTCAACTTACTGTGTCGCCAATGACAGCTAAATCATTCACTGGGCACAGTGCCAATAATGGGGGTGCATATTGAGGGGCAGTGAGGGGTGCATGTAGTAGGGGAGGGGGGGGGGGGGGTAATGGCAGGTTAGGCCCAAAATAAAATGGTTTGTTTCAGGTAACATGGAAGGAAAATGTAGGGTCGGTAGTTTTTTTTAACATGAATATACCAGGGCTAGCCACATTTTTGGAAAACCCTAAAATTGACCAAAAAAGTGTAAAAGTATGAAAACGTAGGGTCAGCCCTGTTTTGATAGGGTCGGTCGGGTGACCTGAAACAAACCCTTTTCTTTTTTTGGCCTTAGGGGGTGGTACACTATGGGGTTAGATGTGGACCAGTACAGCAGTCACCATCCTGCAGCATACACCACACAGCACCATGGGACTCTACACCAACTCACTCCTACTCCTCACACTCACTGTTGTCATAGCAACAGGTAGGTAGATTTATTTCTTTCTCTATAATTATATTTAAATTGTGGAGACAGATATTGCACATTGCATTGTATTTTTGTATTTGCATTATTCCATCTGCCACCACCGTCAGAGAATAATATATATTATATCCTACATAATAAGGCAGTGGCCAAACTAAACAAAGGTATATTATTTTTGCCTGTTTAGTCACATTTCTGGCTAGACAATCCCTGTATACCATAAATGAGCGTCTGAACCAATCTTGTGTTATAATAACAAACCCCAGATATCTGGGCCTACTCCCTTGCCATCTTCCACCTATGACATCCACCCTTGGATATCTACCCCCTATAACTTCACACAGACACCCTTACTTTCACTCCTCAGGACTTTCACCCCCTCAATATTCAACCCTTTGTCGGTGGCTCAAAAAGAAAGCAATATTATAATTAGGATCTGGTTGGGAAGCACAAACCTAGCAGGCTGAACGATATTTACTTTCTTGGAATGACGAATGACATCTACCCCCTTGAACTTTTATCCCCCAGGACTTCAACCAATATGTTTGAGTCACAACATGGAAGGGTGGGATGGCCCATGGGTTAAAAGTCGTAGAGTGTGAACGTCCAATGAGGTGGATGTCATTGGGGTGGATATCCTAGGGTGGGTGATCTATGGGGGTTAAAACCTATGTGGGTAGATGCCCAGGGGTAGATGTCAGTGGTTAGATACCCAGCAGATATATATCATTGAGCCTGCGAGGTTTATCCATGTTTGGTATTACAAATCAGAAAATTAGTCTGAAAATTGTGTTTTGTCCACATCCAAATCTAACAAATTGTCCACAAATTGTGTTTTGTCCGCATCAAACTCAAACGAATTGTCCGCAAATTACATTTTGTCCACATCCAACTCTCACAAAATGTCTGCAAATTACGTTTTGTCCGCATCCATCTGTAACGAATTGTCAGCAAATCTTATCTTATCTGGATCTGCAAATTTTGTTGTGGTGACAAAACGGGACAATCTGGATGTCCATGTGGTGGTTATCTTAAGGGGTGTCTCCATCAGAGACCGTCCACCATTCCGTCCATCAAAACCGTCCAAAAAAGCAGGGATTTTGACCTTTTTCATGGACGGACGGACAGTTTCCGTCTCCACCAACGTCTCTCCGTCCAGTCCGTCCGTCAAATGGACGGACAAAATGGACGGACGGATCCTATTCCTGTTCCGTCCGTCTATCCGTCCATCCATCCGTCCATTCCGTCCATCAAAGAGTGACCAATCTGGACGGAAAATGTCAGTTTTCTGATGGAAAAATGGACGGACGGCCATATCCAACTCTTTGGATATGGCCGTCCGTCCATGTTTGCCACTCTGTGATGGACAGAATGGACGGACGGATGGACAGAATGGACGGACGGATGGACAGAATGGACGGACGGATGGACAGAATGGACGGACGGATGGACAGAATGGACAGACGGATGGACAGAATGGTCGGACAGGTGGATGGACGGATGTTGGTGGAGACACAAACTGTCCGTCCGTCCATGACAAACGTCCATGTGGCGGACGGACTGGACAGACGGACGTTGGTGGAGACGCAAACTGGCCGTCCGTCCATGAAAAAGGTCAAAATCCCTGCTTTTTTGGACGGTTTTGATGGACGGAATGGTGGACGGTCTCTGATGGAGACACCCCTTTAGAACCAAAATAGGGTCAGTTTGATGACATGAAACATGGTATTAGGGCCCAGGATCCTGATAATAGGAGTATCTGATCGGGATAATAGTTGCAAATGACTACTGTCTTTGTCTACATGAGATTACCGTCCCCACTCTGATTTAGGCCATTATTTCTTAACACAGACACCCAAGAATAATTATTCATCTTAATTTTTGTAGTTCAGCTATATGCAATAAGTATGATCTCAAAGGACTCAACCTTTTCCTCGGATAATGCTATACACTGATATTGTTTTTGCTAGAAATCTACTGAAGTACTGACCAACTTCCTTAGTCGTTTTTTGGGTCCCTATACGACCAACCTAGGTTAATTAATACTGACATACTGTCCATACTGACCAATTTCAATGAGTATCAGGCCAAGTCCTTTTGAGTAAGGCATAAGTTATATATGACTATATATGTTGTTTTTGCCTTAGTCATTTTTGAATAGCACTTGGTCATTCCTGACCACTGTCCCTATGACTAACATGGGATAGTCACTACAGACTATAAGGAGCGGAGCATTTAGATTACCTGTGTACGAGGTGTGTGTGGAAATGACCCTGTACACATCAGATAGTATAGCTGTATATCAGTGTATGTATGGCTGTGTATGGACAAGCTATTATGAGTGGTCTGGGTCACCCTCTATGATGAATACACTTACAGTGTCCTGGATATTGGGATTACTTCCAATCTGCAACACCGTGTTCTATATATATGTACTACTATAGACACTGCACCTATTGACTTTGTACATGAGTCATCAAAATAAGATATCCAGAACATAAAGTGTGACCCTCCTGCAGTTGGTTCCAAGCACATCATATACATGTATATGGGTCTCACAATAACATGAGATATAGAGGGATTTTCTTGAGAATAAGCTAAAATGAATGCTCTCTTCTATGTGTTTACAGTGGAGGCCACACACCCCATACATGCGTTCGCCCAACGATGTATCGATGTATAGAAATAAAATAAATCAAATGATTTTCTTTAAATATGTTTATTGACTGCATCTCATAACAATTGATACGATCCTCCGATGTAGTCTCGAAGACAGGGACGATACATTGTGTGAAACAATACCAACATATGAATCAGAAGTAATGAAAAAGAATAAAGGCTAAATTATGCCCAAATTATTTATGTTAGATCAATGATAATTCTTTCATGATTCATCACTGATGAAGAGTACGTTATTATTACATGGTATATTCATGTTTGGGATTAGAGTTTTGATGAAATTATGCATAGACAAAAATATCTACAAATGTAATAAATCACAGGTGAGCAGCAGTCCAGTTTTGAGTCCATCACTAATCACTTAGAAAATGTGTTGGAGTTCATAAAGTGAGGTATTTTAATTACTTGAAATTGAAATTACTGATTTTGGTTTTAAACATATGCGAAGTATCACACGTTTGTACTTCCGCTGGGACTTGATCCTGAACAGAGTATGTTTAAAAAAATTTAAAGTGACTAAATAAAGTCATGTTGAGTGCCTTATACCATGGTAATCTTATGCCCCCTCCCCTCCATATATACAATGTGCATTATCAGATTATATCGACATGTAGAGTATGCTATCTTCACGTTGAGACAAGATACCGACTACATATTCTTCAGATATTTGATACCACAATAATTCACATTTAAACTTAACATTTTACTCTTTAAGAAAAAGTATTTCCAGGAAACACCAAAAATGTGTTGCCACCGGTTTCCAATTTATGCCGCTGCTGCATAAATGTACAAAGCCAGTGCAAAGTAACAATGCATTACCACGCTAGGCTGTCCTGACAGGGTTAACTAACATCAAATAGGCACTGTTCCACCCCTCCCCATCACACCCCATTACCTCTCCCTCTCCGTGCCCTGTGACCCTCCATAATCAGTCCGCTACTGGGAACGCTGACAATTCTCATGACCTTCCCACTGTCTGCGGCGACTCCCCCAACCATAAAAAGGGACGCTCTTATTTTTTTTGTATGAACCATTTTAGGGCCATATATTGCTTAATATTAATGGAATATTCCCCTTGTTGCCATGATGCATGAATGGCGTGTGTGATGAATACCGTTCTATTACAGAACGATTCGTACAATAAATAATCTAATCTAAATGGCGAGTTACTCACCGGGGCTGCATTTATGCATCATGCCGCCCCTGTGGGAGTGTTTCTAACCTGCAGGGTCGGCATGATGCCTGGATGCAGCGCTGGCGAGATACCTCATGAATCATGACGACAGATGGGATGGTGCATCATAACACTATGCAGCCTCGAGCTCTCCAGGCCCATTGCAGCCGTCAAGCTGTAATGGGCCTGGACAAATTTGTATCTTATAATTGTGACCTACTTAGAAAATGATCTAGGATCCTGGATTATTTCTCAATGAGATAGCTCAACCACTGATTGCTTAGCCATGGTCACATGACCATGAATGAAGTTGTGTATGACCCCATGGGTTAGAATCCCACCTTGGGAAAACGTAGGTTCGTTTTTTTTACATTATTTATTTGGTCCATTTGAAGCAAGAGTACCCCAATGCTGGGATAGTCATAACACATATTACATATTTGGATAGGGACATAAGTGTAATAGAGGGCCATTGTACAGATATCAAAATGACTACCCATTGTGCCAAAGGTGGGACTCGAACCCATGACGTTCAGATTGATCATATCCATTAGAACCACGCGCACCAACTGACCTTTGTCTCCAAGCAGAGTCTTAGTCCTACCGTCAGGTAGGATAGTGTGGGCCACTCTGACTGCTACACTTGGCTACCTGTGCTATCTGTGTACAGACCCCTGTCCCTTCCTTGCTCCCCACAGTGTTGTAGGTATGCAGGCCATGTGCTTTGAGGACCGCAGCAATGTTGACACAAAGCAGAGGGAGGACTTTGCTAAATGTGGGTATATCTCCAGTTTAATGCAAAATTGTGTGTTCTGTATCCCAGTAATATTATTTATTATGCAAATCCATTAGATTATGGCATTTTAATGCATTCAAATGCATGCATTTTCACCAGAATGCTATGCTCAAAGCAGAGGGGGAACATAGAGTTGACTACCCTGTTTCTGTGAACAGAAACACCTGACCTCCCCCCCGAGGTTTAGCTCAGTGGTGGCCCGTGATTAGAACCCACTACATAAGCATTCTCCCAGACTGTAAACGTTCGTCTGGGTCCGAGATTGAACACTATGGGGCCCTTGAATCATTAACCAGATTTCATCAGATGAATAGAGAGACTGTTTCAAGATCAGACATGCCTCCTACATTGTGAAACAGGAGGGATTCGTTTTTTTTTTGGTTTTTTGAGATACAAGATTTACTATGCTTAAGTACTGGAAGGGCCGTATTCAATACCCCCCATTAAATACAATATGGCCGTATTCAATGGGATAAAAAAACGTAATTTTTCCTTCATTAAATGGCTTCAAATAAAATAATATAAACACAAATGCCAACTTCATTGATACCTCTCTGATATATTTCACTTGTATATATATATAGGGGCTGGGGCGTAGGCTTAGTGGGATACTGCCCAAGCCCCCACTCCTAAAATATATCAGAGACGGTATCAATGGGTGTTGGCATTTGTCTATGGGTTCTCACCAGAGATACACATATATATCTGTGTTGTGTCTGCATAGGGAATGGACAGGGGTCTGTCTAATCAGCGTTCATGTTTGTATGTATCAAGAACTTGGACGGGTCATTGTACCAGTTCCACCACGCGGTCACAGACAGTGCATGGGCTACACTATAGTGCTCACAGTTCTCATTGTGATAATAGCTCCAATAAAAGGGAAAGCCCATGTATCTAATAGAACTGTGTATGTATATATTTTTTGCTTTGATTAGGCTCGACCCCTTTATTATTACATATTACTTGGCATCATGTTATCATTGTTATGTAAACAGAAATACATACATTAGTGTATTGTTCTTATTCTTATTGCTCTTATAGGTTTTGACGCAGACAAGTTTGACAAGAGTCTGCGCGCGCTGCAGACCTTCTCTGAGCTGAGGGAGGCGGGAGAAGACAGGTAGGTACTGACACGTCCCGGTAACACGTTCATTGTGATACAATCCTTTATTTCAGAATGTACATATTTTGGTGAGTTTCTTATTCTACATATACTCAACTGCTTTCATTAATTTGTCTTCAGTTACAATCAGATTATAATTCCACACGCTCATAATCCATGGGTAGTAGGGTAGCTTTACCTAGAGTTAACAATGTACCTTGAGATATCCACCTTAATTATGTAGAACTTTATCCATGTATGATATTGTCTCTATTTGTGCTTTGCTGCAATAAGTAACACTTAAAGTGTACTGTGCTACACAAAATGAGGGCCTATCATGCATGAATGACTACAAACTTGAGATGGACATCTCAATGTGCGTTGTTAACTGTGGTTCAGGCTACCTTGAGATCTGTCCAAGCTGGCATGGTACCTGAACCTTCTGGTGAACGCGTGTGACTTATTTTTCTTGTACATATTGGTGATATATATTTGCTAATTGAATATGAGCTAAATACCAAGAATAAACGGAGGAGATTGATACAATGACACCCTAGTTTATTTTAAGAACACAGTTGTTTAGCCTCCTTTCATGTTTTAAAAAGTTAACATAATGTTTCTGTAGACGTGACCTACGAGGAGAGAAGGGGGCACAGAAGGGCACCTTTGAGTGTAAGGCTAAAGGAGACGGCTGCCGCGTGTTCCCCAAGTGTTGTGGTGACAACGTCTGCTACTGGGCTAACGGATGGAGCCTCAGGAAGGTCAGTATCACACGCAACAAGGGACGAACCTGCCAACTGACTAGACACCACCCATTTTACCTGTAACCTTTAAAAGCCCATTTTTCCGGTAATCTTAATTAGTTTCCAGGCATATCCTCTAGATGGCACCGTAAGTTCGTAACATCCCTGTCCCCGCACCCCCTATTCTTTTTCTCTTTTTTTTCTTTTTTTTTGAAACTGTAACAGAACTATAACCAAAACCATTTACCTTCAGACTTGTAGACTTTCAGTGGTGCCATCTAGAGAAGAGGGGGGAATCATTGAGATTACCGTGGAAATGTTTTTTTAGATTAGAGGTAAAATGGGTGGCCTCACTTAGCAGGTTCGTCCCTTGTAACATATCAGATGGTGCTATCTCACCGCCAGCAGGCCGCTTAAGCAGCCAGAGCATCTATGCTCTTAGCTAAATATAAAAATATGGCTCAAAATTTATCAAGATATTTCTTACACATTCTAGTCAAAGCACCCCATATTTGGTATGATATTAAAGGTCATTTCATTCTCTGTTACATCACACATTCCATTTGTGTTAACAGTGAACATTCAATGAATAGCCATGGCAACACCTCATTTCAATTTCTGATATTAATAATTTTTCGAATTTATGGCAAAACTCTGGTGGTGAGAGAGTTAAGGCCAGCGTACACGTTGTTGTAGAAATGGATACATTCTGTTCTTTCATTTCCATCTTGCATGGTTGCCGCCCTTGCCAGTCTCTTCGCCACTGTTACATACATGTATGCATCATATCGATCCTGCGAGGTTGATACACTCCCGAAGGGTCGGCATGATTTTTTTTAAAATAAGTTTATTGACCATAAATCATGTAAAGGTAAAACACGTTCTTCCAATACGGTCAGAGAAATATGTACACAATTTACAAACAGCGATTTCCAATAATACGCTATGGTTAGCGTATTCAGTTCCTTGTGTTATAGTTTGTCTGTTATTATACAGTGCCGTGTTACACTTCCCATGTAACTATAGCCAGTTCTGGTTTACATCCGCAACTCCAAGACAGATTGGATGTTTGTTGCTATTTGAATCCGATTATGCCACTTGGGATTTGTGGTTATATATCAGTCACTGTGGCCATGACAAGAACCAGTCTGGTATTTAGTACTAACGGTGTCAACCTGCAGCTGAGTCATTCTGGTTGGTCTCGTCCTTGTTAATTGGTAAGATTTATGGAGAGGAGCTATCATTTGAAACAGCAAAGTAGCTTATGATGCAAACACAAAACGTTGAGGTTAAAATGTGAATTATTCATGTTTATCATTTAGGGCTTTCATGTCCGGGGGTCTGATTCTGAAGATGATGTTTCCAATTTTGCAGCAAATGGGAGAACTGAGAGATCCATAGTAATTCTGATAATGCTGGCAAGGTCAAATCTTTCCCAAATGCTTTCAGCACTTTTAGAGGCCTGTATAGAGGGTACATGAAAGGATGTGTACGGAAAGAGCTTAATAAACCTTGAATGGTAGGCACGTTTTGGATTTGCCAAATTATTGAGCTTGTACCAGCCTGCCTGCAACCCGAGGCCCTCAGCTAAATGTAGTTGCGATGACCTAAATGCTATGTTAGGCAGCTATAGGTCTCAGCGAAAGAAATCCTTTTACTATATACTTTTATATAGCGGAAAACGCAATAACAGCTACCAGGACATTTACAATTTCTGAAAATCACCCTTGACATAAAAGATACATCTTTCCTACAAAACATTTCAAACCAAAATTAGCTACTGACCACGGAAAATTTGAGCACTGGTCTGTAGCGTAAAGCCACCTGAATTCTGCCTGAATTGGCATTTTCACTGATCCCCAATCTAGCCTTTTAAAAAAATGTAGACTCACTGAGAATCCCTCTCCTATTATTTGATTGAAATTGGCAGACATTCAGCAGCATGTGTACAAGTTTTCATAATATTGGCATCATTTCCAACTTATTTATGGACCATTCAGTACCCCTGCAGTATTCACTTCTGACCAGAATCGTATATGACTGTCAGTTTTCTGCGGGATTACCCTCACTGAGACCTATAGGCAGATACTAACGGTCAGATACCAAACACAGTGTCCCCACAGTGAGCTACCCTGTACTGAGGCGCCACCAGTGGCAGAATCAAGCAGTCCCTGTAGTCATGAACAGTACACCAGAACTCCACCTGGTGGGGAATCCATGAACCTCTTGGCCTGTAAGCTGAGAAACACCTTAGAATTAAAATATATTTTATTCACGTCATTTAGTGTGGCCAACGAAGTCAGTACTGTTGACCCCATTGTACGAGCAAATTTTAGCATTAGGAAGAATATTGCTGTTAAAGCTTTTCTAATTTGACATAAATTAAAACATTACCATTACATGGCCAAAACAGCAATTCACCACCGCAACAGCAATTTTAATAGCTTTTATTTTATAGGTGTATTTCAGGATGGGTTGTGCATAGATTCTGAGTGTTATTTATAATTTATTAATCAGGATTTAGTTTAAATAGCCTGTACATTTATGTAGTTTAGATAGACTGTGTATATCTATGTTTTGTAATATTTAAATTATATCTAAGATTTACATGTATTCGTCATTATACATTACAGGACGGAGTGTGCGTGGACTGCATCAGTCGTGACGCCATGTGTCAGCGTGACAAGCAGTGCTGTAGGGGCCTGCAGTGTGACAAGACACGCTTCTTCTCTGTAGACGGTCGCTGCAGCTTCCCACGCGCCAGCGGCAAGTGTCACTCCGATTCACAGTGTATCGGTACATGCAATAAGAAGTGGTATGAGTTCAGTGGTTCATGCACATCGACAGGGAAACCAACTCCTGGATATTAGCTTGAAAGAAGCTTTCCTCATGGAAAATAGCATTATGAACAATATTTGGGAAGTAAAGCTGTCAGTAGTAGGCTATGTCTGACCATCATGGTTGTGAAAATGGGTTGTGCAGGCTTTCACTGAAGTTCATGATATATGTATGAATCTATTCAATATGGTTGATGAAATAAATCTGGTAGAACAGTAGTTTATGCTTTGCTTCCTTTTTTAAAGGTAAAGTTATTACATATTTGAATCATAAGGCGTTTAAAAAACTTGCTGTCAGTTCCGCCGATACTGCATGAGAGTGGCCAGGCCAACATCAAAATCTTTATTGACGTCAATAGTGGAAGATTTCTGTCATTGGAGTCAAAATCAACATAAGAGTCAAATACAGTTTCGGAGTAAATATCGGGCTTGGTGTCAAAATCGTCAAAATCTGTTTTAAAGTCGAAATCAGTTTGGAGCCAAAAAACGGCTATGGAGTCAACGGCGGTTTTGGAGTCAAAATAGATTTTGGAGTTGAAAAGTTCCCAATGCTATGACAGAACTTTCCGGTGCCAACTGGCAATAAGAGAGAAAACTCTGTGAAAAGGTCTGATGGAAGCATGTATGATATGCAACAAGGGATGAACCTGCATAGTCACTACCCAGTGGGCACAGCAACACTAAATAAGTGACTAATAAGCTCTCCAATGAAGTGCTTATTATCCATCTATATTGTGGCTAGAATGTAAGAACTATTAGTCAGCTAATCTGCAGCACTTATTAAGCCCTTCAAAGCAGTGGTTACCAAGAGGTTCAATAATTCAGCTAATAAGGGCAACAAAAGTCAAATTTATTCAAAGATTATAATTGTGACACTACCGCACTGCTATAAAGCAGCACTTATAAGTGACTTGCTCTGCAGTTCTTATTAAGCACTTCAAAGCAGTGATTGGTAATAGACTGAAGTGTGCCACTATTTCAAAAGGAATTTCACTGAAACGTTCTGCTGTTTATTCAAGCATATAACATTCATAAGGAGCTCAGTATACATACATTGGAAATTCATGATTGTTGTACAAATTAATATTGTCAATGGGAATCGAACTCCTTACCTCCAGATGTAAAGTCCAGTGTGTTATTGCATGAGCTAGTGGGGCTGATGATAAGTGGTGGTCCTAAACCTTACTGTACCCCTAGCATACCCTAGGTACACTTCAAAATCAGCCCTTCATATATCATGCTCACACACTGGCTAAAAAGGGCTTTATTTGCAGTGAGATACAAACAAAAACTGTCTTATTTGAATCTGATTGAATGAAAAACCCATTCAATTCATTTTGGAAATAGATGGGAAGTATCATTCTCTTCAGCTATGCACCCATTTTCTTTGCATAAAGCAAAAGCAAAAGGTCCGGAGGAGTTTTTCTCCAATTCTTTTCGGTTTTATCGAAGCTCTCACAATATACAGAAAAGTGGGAATAGAAGTATTATATCTAAATTGAGTTTGTATTGATAGTGTACAAGTCATAGTCAACCACTGTGAACACATCCTAGCTCCTGACCCTGGCAAACCTGACACACCTGATAACCAACTGGTGACTGTGGTGCAATGTGCCTTGACCGTACTCACTGTCAGATAGCGTGGGATGGCTGCTGTCACAACCTTTTCTCAGAGTCTCCAGTGGTCCATTGTAGCCTTTTCCCCTCCCGGCTAGGACCACCTTCGTCAACACTGATATCTGCTATCTTTTTACCAGTCGCAAGTGTATTATGCTTCTACGGGCTGAAGCGGATCTGTGCAAGTCTCATGGGAGACCAGGACACCGAAGGTTCACTGCAGTCTGTCTACTGACACTTACAGACGCGACTCCTGTCAGGACAACTCTTCGGAAAATTTGGTGCTGTGGCTCCTTCTGGGATCGCACCCAGGACCTCTCACACACAAGTCCAGCGACTTACTCATTAGGCCACCAAATCTCCTTGTAGAATCATGGTGTATTCCCCCCTCAAATAGGTACCAGAACAGAAGACAACAAGGAGACACAAAGTATTCTCAAAGATCACACAACCTACCCTTGGATATTAATATGTTATGACATAAAGTGGTTCTTTGACAATACAAATACAGTCCTTATCAAGGGATGTCAATGCACTGACTAATAACAACTTCATTTGCGGGGCTTAATATCCATTATAAAGAAGATGGTTAATCAGTTACTAACAAGCCCTGCTTTTGCACCCCTGCAGAACCTCTAATAAGGTCTTACATGTGATGGTTATTATACATTGAAAAAGCAGCCCTTATCAGGGCATGTCGATTCACTGCTTAATAAGGACTTATCTTACACTGACTGATAAGAACTTAATTTGCAGGGCTTGATATTCATAACAAAGACAATAGTTAATCAGCTATGAATAAGCCCTACTTTTGCAGCCCTGCATAACCCCAAATAAGGTCTTACATGTGATGGTTATTAGACAGTGCAAAAGCAGCATTTATCAGGGGATGTTGATACACTGTTTAATAAGGACTAAAAATGTAGCCCTTCTTAGTTATTATGAAAACCACCATTAATAAGTCCTGTTTCTGTAGCCCTTCAGCTGTTGTAGGTAACCAGAGCTGTATGACCCCGCCGAATAAGGGAGGCATATGTAGCCCTGCATGTGCATCACTTATTAAAAGCTTAATATTCTGTTAATTATTGAGTACAAATACCATGCTAAATGTTACCAACTATTGTGTGCTGCTTGAATGGATAATACGCCCTGCAAGGTCATTAGCCACCAGAGCAGCTACTAATCAGTGGTGGCGTGCCCACTGGGTAGACGCCGCCCATTCTATGCGAAACCTTAAATCGCCACCTTTGGCTTAATCTTATTCCAGAAAAAGAAAAAAAAGAGAGAGAAAGAAAAAAGGGGTGCAGGGACAGAGCTCCCGATATATACAGCAATGTTACAAACTTACAGTGGTGCCATCTAGAGGATAGGTATCACCTGGAAACTTATTAAGATTGCGCCAGAAGTGGCAAAAACTAAATAAGATTACGCCAGAAGTGGCGATTCAAGATTACGCACCGAATAGGCGGCGTCTTGTGACCTCGCAGGTTGGTCCCCACGTGAGTATGATATCGATGCAACATGTTATGGTTTCCATACAACGTTACTAGGGTTCTCTAGAGTGTGCCACGCATCATCAGTGCAGTGAATTCGGCACCGCTATGCTACCACAACCATGTGATAACACATCAAAGTGTGATAAAAACAAATACCAATGAAATCCGCCCCTCAGTGTGGGCAGCCACCCTGCCTGCTGGCACCCCACCCACCCTGTGTGGGCTGGTTGGCAGCACACAGCCTCTGGTGACATAAGTACACGTTTATATACACCCTATGGAGCTGCCAATGGGGCCTGGCACTAGCACCCCTTACTGTAGGGTGCACCCTGTTAAGGCTAAGGGAAAACTGGGTGTTTCAGGTTACAAGAAATCTAGAATCACTGTTAAAAGTTGGTTGCCATTTGTATAGGTGTAGAGTAGATTCTGTTGTAGGTGTACAGTTTATTGGAGGTAAGCAATAAAATCTACAGTATATTTACAAAATATTCTACTGCAAATCCATTCTACAGTAGATTCTACTGAATACCTACACTCACTATTTACAGTGAATCTTATACATGAGTGGATTTAGGTCTCATGTGACTAGACCCGTTGAAATTTAAAAGTACCTGTGTCAGATTTTAAAAGTGCTGTGTTGG
This sequence comes from Harmothoe impar, assembly GCA_947462335.1. Taxonomy (NCBI): domain Eukaryota; kingdom Metazoa; phylum Annelida; class Polychaeta; order Phyllodocida; family Polynoidae; genus Harmothoe; species Harmothoe impar. The sequence goes on along the minus strand of OX381710.1, from coordinate 14,453,935 downwards.
CATGTCGAACATGTTGAATAATACCCACGTATAGGAATTCTAATATTTTTACCATGAGAAGTATCTGGTTAAGTCATAAAGATTTGTAATAGATTTCACAGATTTTTTACATTGTCTCACAGATTTTTCCATCATCTAGAAATATGAAAGTATTTTCTCTCTCTTTATCACTTATGTAAAGGGTGTGTGTAAACATTTCCAGTGTGTGTGGGCATGTTACCTTTGAATAGTTTTAGTTTTCAAAAATCTTTACATTGGTATTTGAATTGTTTATTTACAACATCCATTTACATTGACTAACAGATCATGCCATCACCTATGTCTAGAACTGTGAAGAAAATAGCAGATATATATAAATTAAACCATGTGGAAAATGACTATTTGTAGTTTATATCAGCCATCAGCTAGTACTAGGGTAGTTAGGGTCTAGTACCCTGCAACACATAATTCCTTTTGGCCTAATGACCCCATCGTACATAAGGGCATGTACCCAATTCTGATAGTTGACCAAATGATGCTATTACCTATGGTGGCTGATTCTGACCAGGGACTGCTATACATGATCTGACACATGTCCAGTGGGGGACGGGGACTAGGGTGTGAGTGGGAGCTGGAGCACACAGTATTACATTGTCCTGGGGAGGTGGCACATATTGGCATTTTGTGTGTGGAGTTGAGTCCTATACCAGTTGTGACAAACTTAGCTTTCACCATGAGGAGGAGTCTATTTGTACTGCAGTGTTTAGCACTGTTTGTGCTATCTGTATCAAGCTTACCAGGTAAGTACTTAGTATTTATTGGTAAAAAGATTTTAGCAAAATCTAGGGTAACCACCCCCTGGTGAAAAGATTTTCTGCCCCAAAAAGTACTTAGTATTTATTCTACAAGTGTCACAATCGCTATACATTACAGATTAAAAATTCAAGAAGAGGACCGATATCAATGTTATCCATGCAAAAATTGTAATAAATACATTTCCCAGTAGAGACAGAATACATTTCCCAGTAATGTATTTCTCTTATTTGAAAGGTTGATATGACTGAATCGAAAAATGCTAATGTACAGGTGACATTAAATGGCTCGATATGAATTTTGCATCATTTTCGCATAAGTAGACTTACCACCTATCTGCTAATTGCCTGAATATCATCCACAGTTGAGGGGCCAGCTAAGAACCCTACAAAGACTATAGATATTACACCCACTGAGGATAAACTACCAAAGGCAGGAGACATAGAGTAAGTCTATTCTGTATAGCGCTATCAAAATATCCAACTCAGCTTCATCTCCATCCCAAATATGCCTATATAGGGTATGGCTCATGAGACAAGGACTCTAGGATTGTACAGTATAGGTCTCATAGAGGGTAATCCCGCAGAAAACTGTGAGTCATATACGATTCTGGTCAGAAGTGAATACTGCAGGAGCACTGAATGGTCCATAAATCATTTGGAAATGATGCCAATAATTTGAAAACCTACACATATGCTGCTGAATGTCTGCCAATTTCAATCAAATAATAGGAATGGGGTTCTCAGTGAGCCTACACTTTTTTCAAAGGCTAGATTGGGAAACAGTGAAGAGGCAATTTATTCAGTGCAAATTCAGGCCAATTTAAGGTGGTTTTACTCTACAGAACAGTGTTCCAATTTTCCATGGTCAGTAGCTAATTGTGGTTGGAAATGTTTTGAAGACAGGATGTATCTTTTAGGTCAAGTGAGATTTTCAGAAATTGTAAATGTCCTGATTACAGTTATCGGGTTTTCCGCTATATTAAAGTATATAGTAGAAGCATTTCCTTCGCTGAGACCTATACTAGTGGCCGAAATCAGACCCCTGCTGTAGGAGTGATGCTTACACAAGGGTGAGGCTTATTTTTTTTAAACATTTTTACTCCTGAGTTTTATCTGCATTTAAATCTCGACAATAATCGCAATTGTACTGAATGGGTGCCCTCCAATATGAGAATAAACTTCCTTGTTTGTATGTACGAACATTTAGGGTACTCTTATTATACTGCATTATTTCAACCCATAAAAATGAAATTGAAAAAACACCTCCTGTATAAGATTGACGCGGTCCGAATGAGGATTTCAGAAAGAAATTGAGAGATTTCTAAAATATGTTACATTCATGGCATCTAGTTAATTAAGATATTGCTTTAAAAAAGAATTCTGACATACTTTTCCTTTTCAGCGACCTTGATGAATTGGAAGAAATCCTGGCTGAGGAATACCCAGACCTGTTACCGGAGTGTAAGTCATCTGTTAACGTTAGCAACCCTGCATTTGATAATATATGATTTATGGATGAAATAAACCTAAACTGAAATACTTGGATAAATAAGTGGTACTTGATAACTAGCCGAATCACACAAAAGTTTAATGAATTTAAAATATGTTTTGATAAAACACTATAGTATAAACGCAAAGCAGAGCGTTTACTTTAGGTATTTCTGTATGCTAGCAACACCTACACGTGTGGATACATAATATTGTTCCTTGGCCATACAATCAAATGTCTAATTGGGTTAACAATACAGTCTGAATTATAAAGTCCGAAATGCGATAGAACAGTTGGCACTAATCTCTATGTTTTCTTGAGTCTTGTCATAAACATTGGAGGGTTTGACTCTCAGCTATTGTTTACGTTCTGCTGTGGTTGGAGATATTGGATGGTTTAGTGTTGATTAGAAACGCCAGACAGCAGTACTGAGCTGGATTAGAATGATATAAATACACCCCAACCATAAGAATATGTAGAAAGTGAAAAACCGATGAATATGAGGTGTACCAGATTTAGGCCACTCAAAAAAAGGTTGTTTCTCGCCACCCGGCAGTGAGAAATATGACGAGGGCGTGTTTTATTTCAACTGGAGGCTAAAATATATAGGGAAAGTAAGGCTTTTCATTTACGATTTTCACATATTTGTGGTTAAAAGTTTATTGATCGGTAAAATGCGTTGTAATGCAAGTCATTCCTAGCTCTCTGCATTCTTGGCAATGTGAGCTTTAATTTGATACCAAATATACCAATATTGCGTAGGATTTGTCGGTTCTATATTAGGGGTGGCATTGACTATTGTGGGGGATGGACAATCGGTAAGTGACCCTCTATGCAACCCGTACTCTTTGGCTTTAATGTGTTAAACAGTTGAGGAGGCTGCTAAGAACCCAGGAGGTTACAAGGTGGACACTGTGGATGTCACCCCCACTGAGGACAAGCTACCAGAGACCGGGCAGTCCACGTAAGTTACAGGCCACTACACTCTAAGAAAAGTGTGTTATGTTATTATGCTTTTTTGCAACCACTTTAACCACACTTCTTTTTGTTGTAATACCCTACACACTTTTTGGTAAAAGTGTGCCAGTGACTTTAAAGAAGTGTGTTACTCTTCAATGCATGTTCCCGCAGCACACATATTTTAAAGTGTAACTATGGGGGTTCGACGGCTCAAACGAACCTCCCACCCCCTCCCACGTTACGATGGAGCAAAAGAGTTCAGCCCTAGCTGGCCTGGAAGTGGAAATGGAAACCATTGACTCCAAAGCGTAAATCATGAGAGTATGATTCATTTTTTATATGGCCCATTAGAAACATAGTTTTATGTATTGAGTCATTATTTGTATATTTTTCAACGAAAATCCACCAAGTTTCACCTTTGAATTCCTCAATTCCATTCTGTCGAAAAAACGAGACCAATCTATATAATACCAACTGTATGCTGCAAAATGTCCAACTTCTTGATGTTCTAGTTATTGTGTGAGTACTTTGAATAACTCTGTGAGGTAAACACTGGTGAATATTTCTCCTTTAGGGACCTGGATAGCTCTGACAAAATCATCCCAGACGCAGTCCCAGATCAGCTCCCTGAGTGTAAGTAAACAGTGAAATATAACTTGTCAAGTGTTTCAGATTATAGTCAGCACTTATTAGAAAACATAGGCGAGTCAAAGCAAGAGCACAATGTAAATAGTGAAACTAGAAATATGTCCCTTATACAGTGAACCAACAGTATGCCATGTGCACTAATACCGTAGTATTATATACTGTAAGAATACTCAGTTACATTAACTTCTAACAGTGTGGCTAGACAAGTATTTCAATTCATTGTCAGCATTCCTTTAAATTAAATAAGGGTAGGTAAGTCAAGGCAAAGTTATGCAAGTCAATTTATGGCAACGTAGATGAATCCTATACCTTTGCTACATTCTGTAGTAGTAATTGATGTTTCAAGAGCCAAGAACTATAACTAAACAGACACACATTGTGCCATTTTCACCATTGCGGCCTAACTGTTGATTGTACATCATCACCAGTTGAGGAAGCGGCTAAGAAGCCAGCGGACACAGCGGACACTGCAGAGACAGTAGAGGTTACACCCACTGAAGATAAACTACCAAAGGCTGGATCTTCAGAAGGCAATGCACCGGAGACTGGAGAGTCAGCTGGCAATGCACCGGAGACCGGAGAGACTGAAGACAATGCACCGAAAACTGGAGAGACAGGCGATGATACGCCAGAGAATGGAGAGTCAGATGAGAATGGACCAAAGACAGGAGAGTCAATGTAAGACTATTCATTGCTTCAATGAGAGACCACCCAGCAAATTAGTTCCAGATTGTTTCACCCTGTTTTACCCCTGGAACTGTGTGCTCATTTCGTGCATTTTGTGTGACATGTATACCATGTAACAGACTCACACACACTGACACAGTGTTCCATGGAACAGATTTACACAGTTCTGACAGATTTTTAAAAAGCTTATTCACACCAAATGACAAAATATATAATGCCCTAAACCAAAATGTTTAGTCATGTATTTTTAGTTTCATTATGAATTACTAAAAGATAGGAAATACTGTAATACTTTTTACAACCAGCAGTATTTGACATAGATAGTCATAGCACACTATTGGTGTGTGTGCTGCTGGTTTGTACAAACTCATTCGATCAGGTTCCTAGCATTTCAACATAGGGCTGATGAATAAATGTACCATTATAACCATCAACATTAGAGTTTACATGAGCAGCAGGAGATAGCCAGGCTTTTATCTAAACATGATGACCAGAGGAAAGGTGTCTAGCATCTGGACCTCTTAATGCTGCTTTCATTAAAATGATATGGCATCTATTTATATACATAATGAATGTTAATAGAAGGACAGGTGCATTGTCTGATTCACAATACACTGGGACCCTGTTTAGATACTTATAGCTAAAGAAAATCACTCTCTTTAATCAGGAAAAGGGGTACAATCAACTTTGATGACACCTGGTGTCACACATAACAGGTATTTGTGTGATGCAGTGTCACCTAGTTTCCCTTCTGGCACACACTCACACATCTTCAAACATAACCATTATCACTTTGTCAGGTTGGAATAGTGCATGGTTTTGACACCAGGTGTCATCTTTGTTGTTCCTTGTTATTCTCATGGGTGAAATGGAATCATTTTCATTGTTTATAACCATAATAACATGTTGTCAATGCAACTTAGACATAGCTATACACCTCTAATTCTATCAAGTTCCATTAGTGATTGAAAAACACATCATATGATTTGATTAAAGCGGCATTAAGAGGGACAGACCACAGACACCTTTCCTCTGGTAATCTTGTTTGGATAAAGGTCTGACCTTTTGTTACATGTGTATACAGCTGATAATTGGCATGAATTGTACACAACTTCATCAGGCCTACACTACCATGGTTGAATGAGATAGTATGCCCATATACAGCAGGGAGTGCACTAACAGATTTCTGCCATGGTGCCCTATGTCAACTTCTAAATATAATGAGTATTACAAACTAAACAGACTTTCCTTTCTTTTTCAAAAAAATCAAAAAAGTGAAACAATATGGTTGGAAACATTTTTGTGCCATGGTACATGATGCTGTGTGAATATGTGTGAGTTTGTGCCACTTCTTGTCCTATGGGGTATGGTCTCATATTGTGCCAATCAGTTCCATAGGACAACAGTCACAGAAAGTGCACGTTCCAGAAACTAAGTCAAACTAATTTGCTGGGCAGGCTCTCGTTCATTAACAAATAACACATTTGGAACGCGGTATACATTTGTCAATATATTACATGCAAAAAAAGGATATGCGACACCAATGATGATAGTATCAGTACCATACCATCGAGATAAAGCGGCGGGGCACTCTTCAAAGCGGCGGGGCACTAACCTCCAGCACTTTTACAACACATGCACTTATTCAAGCTAGGTCATGTTTTAGTGCTAAAGAAAGATTTGTATACCCCTATACCCCCAGCGCTTATACAAGACTGACATTCTATCCTGACAGTACGGTAATGCATGTACTATAGGCGGTTTGAAATTCAAGACACTTGCACATCCTTCTAAGCGCTTTCACTAAAAGCAGGTGAAAATCTTTATCCCCTGCAAAAGGAGTTCAAATCCCCCCCCCCCCCCACCTCCACCGCTTGGTTGAGGCATGACAGATATTGTAAGAGCGATCACAGCATTACTCACTAAATAAGTTTAGCAGAATAATTCCATATCATCTGATATAATTTTCCTGGTCTTCAGAAACGTTGAAATCTGTTCTGAAAATTGTAAGGTTGCTGACAACCTCAGAATATAAATGTAATTCATTAATTGAATGATTTAATCAAATATTAATTGTGCAAGTTACCTTTTCTCTGCTTTCAGCGGCCTTGATGACTTGGACAAGCTGATCCCTGAGTTGATCCCTGACCTTCCTAACCTACCAAAGGTACGGCAGATTTAGGCTTACCGTACAGAAGGCAATTTTTCTGTTTGGTATGGGGCAGACGTGAACCCATCATACAATACAAGCTTTATTACACGACCAGAAGGCAATTTTCCAGCCCCCCTACCTATTAATTGTTGTTTACACTGCAAATTTAGTTGTTTATATCGTTAATTTGCATCGTTCACATTGCCGTCTGCTTTGTTTACATCGCCGCCATTGCCAGATCACGTAACCAACATGCTGGCTTCTGATTGGTCTAGAGCCCCAAGAAGCGTACCACACATAGGGG